>OZ017740.1:72710185-73310185 GCA_963969285.1 Odontomyia ornata
TAAAGAAGAGGGTATGCCGTTAATAGCGAAAAATAACATCAGGCAAATGACCACCACGACCATGTTTACAGGGCCATATTCTTTTCATGAAATTTTCCATAACCAAATTCAATAAGAGGTGTTATTTTGACATAAAAAAAAGACATTTTTTTAATATGAATGATCGAATGTTCATTTTATAATAAAGAAAAAGATATGCCGTTAATAGTAAAAAATAACATCAGGGAAATGATTACCATGACATGCATACAGGACCATATATCCCTTTCATGAAATTTTCCATAACCAAATCGCAAAGTGGCTGCCCTATGTCCTCGATAGCCTGACGAATTCCATCTTTGAGACCTTGGATGGACGCTGCACTGTTGGTGTAGACCTCCTCTTTCACATGGTCCTAAAGGAAGAAATCACAAGGTGTTAAATCACAAGATCTGCTCAAAATAACACCTGTTACTGGAAAACCCTATACAATAGTTGGTATCATTTCGCTCAGAACATTCAATAATATTTGATTAATAAATATCGAAAAGTCTCTATTTTCTTCATTTTATATTGAAAAACTGTGCATCGTCGAAATAATTCCCTCAAATTCGATAATTAAATCAAAAGACAGGGGTACTCACCCAACATCTTTGGCGGGCACATGCTGATGATGTGGATAATGCCTGAAAAATTTTTAACGACTCTAATCTTTAAGTCTGCTCGGAAGTCATTTGGCAATAACATTACAGTAACATTTACGTGACTAAGTTTGTTTATGGTGTTATTAATACCCCACATAAGATATTTATAATAGGCTCATATTATTCATGAAAAAGTTTGACTTTTAATTGTTTGACACGGAAATTTTCACATTTTTCTAGTCGTGTTTGAGAGTTTGAAAAATGAGCATGTCAAAACCGAGATAGAAAACTTTCAGCAATATACTTTATGCTATTGATATCAGACTAGGATTCGTAGCTAAAATAACTAGACGTGCGTTTCACAACCAATGATGAACTGACGCGCGCTTGTCTCCTCTTTTCTCACTGCGTACGCGCTGTGTGGCGATCTCAAGCAGACTCCTCGATCCACCTAAGCAGATCTGCTTCTTTGGTTGTCAGTCGTCCACCGCACTGTAACGCTGCAACGGTGGTTGGTGACGAGCCTCTTGCTTATCCACTGTAGATTGCATCCGGCAATGCAATTCGCGGATGAGCTGCATTATATCGGTGTGGTCATGTCCGAATTTCAATTTTAGATTTTAATTATTAAATTAATATAAGATGATAATGTGGAAAAATTTAAATAATAATAAAAAGATAAATATCATTAAGAATATAAGTGAAAAGAAAAATTCAAATTTAATATACCAAAAAATAACATAAAATTTATATTTATAATAAAAAAATTAATTTATTTTTTTTTATGAATTTTATGATTTATCAAACTATAAATTTGAATAATTAATTTTTTTCAAATCTGCACTTAAAATTTGGATCAGTGTTATGCCGGTTTTCGAGCAGTTTGCTTAGACGACTGCTCGATTACAACAGGTGGGGAGAGAACTAAACAAAAACCGAGTGACCGCGTGTGAAGAACCAACATCGAGTGCCCAATCTGGCTTCAACAGCTGCTGATTAAATTACAAAAACAAAACTTCATGCATAAAATACCCCAGCAAAATATTAAATAGCACCTCCAGCTTAATTTTTCGTCATCAACTCGTGATTCCAGTGTGCCTTCCGCACTTGTAACGTTTTTACAATTGCGGTGCCTAGTTTCGAGGCAAAGCTATTCAATATTGATACGATAGTGCCAGTTGAAGTGTACCGCAATAGCTGCCGTCACTACAATACCTTACAAGATCTGCTTGTAGTCACAAATTCATAAGGAATTCCGCGTGATAATTGACCAATTGGCGGAGTTTGTGGCTCGCAAGCAAGCAAGAGGGAAATCCAAAGTTCAAATTCTGATGCGGAGTGGAAACTTTACAAAAGGTAAAAGTGGTTATTGTGACTATTCGCAACTTTAAAGAAAGTGACGTTTCCAACATTGTGTGTAATCGTGGGATTGTGGATATATACATTTGTTCGGTGCGAATAATAACTATCTTTATCCATGAATTAGTGTTGAGTGGATCAGACTATTGTACGAATATTAAAACAGTGTACTCCGAATAAGATAGTTGTAAATTGCATGTTATTTTCCGAAGCGTAGCCCTTAAGACATAAACATAGCCTCCAAGGTCCAAAGTGCAACAAGATACTACAAATACCTTTAATAATGCTAGGGACAAAGAAACCTTCCAACAACTAATTTCTGCCTTCGCGGATGACGCAAAATAAAAATCAAAAAGAGATAGATACGAAAGCTTCGCAAATCAAGGCGCAACAGAAGAATGTCGATCAAGCACAAGAAACTTGCAGTCGACCTATGTCAAAAACTTCTTTTATGACTTCGGGAATGCGAGGGAAGAAACCCGAGATTGTCCACGGAATAGCTCCTTATGAGGCTATGAGCACTGAACAATTATCATTGCAAGGCGGATGTAATAGTGGACGCCACACTCTAGTTTCTGTTAGGCAAAATTGAAGTGACTGAGACGATTTTAAGATAAAGTTATTGAACTTCAGTTTCAGCGCAAAAAGACGATGGGCTACTATTCGACAAAGATGACATGATAAATGTACCTGATCGTGATGAGCCGGAACGGTGGCGTGATTAATCAAATGAACTAGCCAGCTTATTCTCGAGCAACTATATGTACTACCTCCTGCCCCCTGGGGTTACTTTGACTGGAGATTCCGGTCCCGGGGTCACTCTTCGAAGCACTGGTGTGGGCGCCGTTCACTCTCAAAATACCCCCATATGACCGCCGAGCGAAACTGTGGCACGCCGGAGTATGGTTCCTCTGCTTACATCCACACGGCACTTCTAAAGTAACCACCTGAAAAGAAATTTCCTGACACCTATATCAACTCTTAACTTTTGGGCGCACCTGACACATATACCCTTCCTTCTGACAACTGTACCCTTTCTTCAACCAACTTTGGGGGCGTACCAATTGCCAAGCAACCCGCTCACATCACGCACACTTCTCGGAGTCATGTGAAAGAATTTTCCTAATTATTTACACAAAACACCTGTACCCACTCGAGCCACGTGCACACTTCTGTATTCAAATCGAAGGAAAATATAACTCTCTATTTCAATAACAAATTATATTCTTTCATTTCTTCACTAAAATCACTTATCGCTAAAATTGTTACAATTAACCAAAATTATGGCAAAGAATGCTTAACTTAAATTCCACACTCCTTGAAGTTGGGGGCCCCCTTTTCTTGCGCATTGCTCCCGCCAGAAGTATCAGCAATTTCCAGGCACTTTCGAACTTCGTGCCGCATCGCTTGTTCCGCTTAATAATTCTCGATGAAAAATCGTTGTCGTACACTCGCGTTGTCAAAATATCCAATTCTTGGGTCACGTATGGAAGCTTCGTCACTCGAAATAATTGTACTGGTGGCTGTTCGGGCTTTCTCTTCCTTCCTCCTCGGATTCACATATGTTAGATTGCCAACAAAAAAAGTGACCGCTCCACTTGCCAACCATCCTTGAATAAGTTCTCACTAATGGGCCATCGGTTTCAGTTCGAGGTCAATTTGACGGCGGTTAATGCTCTTTTCCCTTGGAAACTTTGTCCGCGGCGAAAAACATCCGTTGCAAATCACGGACTCAAACCGTTCCAATGGCACTTCTACCTTATCACTGTGGATAGTCTCCACAATCCGTCATCTGATGGCCATTGTCGTAACGCTGGAAAGCACGTTTTATTCATTTGTTGTATATTCATGTATGTATAAAGGCTGCCTCAAATGATGCTTTTCATTTTGTAGATAGGTAGATAGACAAATATTTTAATGAGTACTGTTACAAAACGCTCGAATTTCCTGGAGTGAAAGTGGCTTTATTTACCAGCGAAATTTTTCAATTTTTCGTTTAGTTTTGTGCAACTCTTTAGTTAACCCCTTTCATTTACTGTCAGCATAGTCAGTGGTAGCAAAGTGACTTTTAAAATCGTTCAACTGCATCTCCAGTTTTTTTTCCAATGACATTCTTTAGCATACAATTTTTGTAACCATCATACCATCACCAGATGACCATTACTCACCTTTTCTTTTTCATAGCGTTCAACTTTAATTTTTGATTTCATTCCTTCAAGTTCCGATTGATATTGTTTCTTTAGTTCCTTCATTTCATCTTCTAATTTCTGGTCAGCTTGAATTCATAAGAGTTGCCATTTGGATTTGCGATCCATCACTAGATCTTTTCGGTTTTTATTTGGATCTTTCACTATTAGACGTTTCAGTAGGAAGCTTCCATGCGAGATTTTTCAGCAGAGAGCGTTGCAAGGGAATTCATATAAGTTGCCATTTGAATTTGCGATCCATCACTAGATGCTTTCGGTTTTTTATTTGGAACTACCACTGTAAGACGTTTCATTAGTATCAGCATCTCCAGAAAGTTTTGCGAATGTAATGGTGGCCAGGCTTGATTTATTCCTCGTTACTTCTGGTGATCCTTTACTACTTACATGGAACTCTTTGCTTGAATTCTTAACCTAATTCCTTAATTTAATTACAAAATTGTTTAGATTTAAAGAACTTGCAACTACTGAGTTTCACCGTGGCTCGGTTGGTTATGGTGTCTTTTTTCAAATTCTTTTCTTCTTAAAACAGGCGCATTTTTAGTTTACTTCTCGCGCTTGTGGTAGGAGGGTTTCCCTAAGGGCAAAGTAAAAAGACGATATCGTAACACATGAAGCCTTTGTATCTTCTGGTAAGAAAACTGGCGAAAAATAACAAAAATCAATTTTCCATTCCGCTTACAGTGTATGTATTCTCTGAGAATGCGATATATTTTTTTTTCGTTGTCTTTTATCATATTTTGGCTCGACATATAAACACACGTTCATATGCACATATATCTCGATCCAGTTAATTATTATAGTTACAGTTATGAAAATGTTATTTTTTGCTTGTGTACTGCTATGAATTTTAAAGGATATAGTTTTTGCATTTGGGTGGCACATTAACGGTAGAATTCTTCAATTCCATTTTGAATCGTTCATTTATTTCCCTTGCTAACATCTTGTTTTCCTCTTATACGATTCTATTGTTTGTTGCCTTGGCAATCAACTGGATAGAAAGGACACGAAAACGTCCGGTTGTTTAAAACAAAGGTAAAAGGTTGACTGTTTTTGAAACGATTCTATTTTCTTGTCATTTTTTATTCTTTTGAATAATATCTTTGCTCTTTTGATTAACTATGGTTAGTTTGAATGTCCGAGACCTTAAGTTCACATACGCAGAGCCATTTATTTATTGGATTATTATACATAGAATCTTCAGAGTTTGCGCTACGAAGATTATACAATTTATTACCTTAGTTTAAGTTGACTTGTGTATGAGGAGCTAGTTGGTTCTCATTGCCAATATTCAAAGCTTTATACCTTACCTTTACGCATCCACTTGCAATTCTTAGAGTCTCAATACTTGGATAGTCTTCAGCTCCCGGGACGGCTTTAGTTGAGAATTCGCTGAAAACCAATTTCCCCCACCCCCTTTAAAAAATAGAAGAGTGTAATGAAATAGTATGAACTATATTAGTATAGCTACTGACGCGATAATTTAGCGCTGGGATTTCCCATGACGCACTTTTCAAATATTACTGATGGTTAAAGTTTCCATTTCATTGAAAATATGGGAACGATCTACATGCAGACGACAAAATTTAGCTTATGTTGTAGCAATGATTTTTAAACGATTACACTTCTAAAATCAGACATTATGAAATTTGCATTGAATATTTTATTAATCGTTTTTAGGTCTTTGTAAAATTTTTTTTACAAAGACCTACTAGTTTCGCGACCTGTCTGTCCGTCTGTCCGTCCGTCCGTCTGTCCGTCCGTCCGTCTGTCCGTCTGGACGTGCGTCACAGCTCATTTCCTCAGAAATTGTGGAAGCTAGGATGCTCAAACTTTGTGAAAAGGTCAGAAGTGATGGTCTCTCAAAAGTTAAGGTTTTACCAAAAATTAAAAAAAAAAAATTAAGGGGGTCCCCCCTAATAACGAATTGGCCATTAAAAATTTTTTTTAATCAAAGGCAGTCAAGTGGGGTATCAAATGAAAGGCCTTGATTAGAACTTTTAGAATCTGAAATAAAAAAATCATTTTATAAATGAGGGGGTCCAGGGGAAGGCAAAATGTACCCAAAATTTGTGTCCCCCCCTCGCGATTGGACACCTTTCAGCCGCAAAATCTGAAAATTATCGCGAACGTGGTCCTTTATGAGTACAAGGGCAACAAATACCTTAGAAATCGAAATTCGCTCAACTTTCTTAATAATAGTATGATTTGTAGATTTTACATTTTTGCCCATAAAATCAAAACGGTAGCTTTAAACTTCTTGAAATTTTGCAATTATAAAGACTGGCATGAGATATATATGTTAATTGAGATCGAATCATAATCAAGTGAGTTATAGCCATTTCAATTGTATGGAATTACAACAATAATAACACGTGTATATAGTTGATATAGGGTTTTCCAATAAGAGGTGTTATTTTTGAATTAAAAGAAAAATGGCATTTTTTAATATAAATGAAAGGATATTTATTTCATTATAAAGAAGAAGATTTGCCGTTAATAGCAAAAACTAAGATCAGGCAAATAACCACTACGACACGCTTACAAGACCATATCCTCTTCATGAAATTTTCCATAACCAAATCTCAAAGTGGCTGCCCTATGTCCTCGATACCCTCACGAATTTCATCTTTGAGATCTTGAATTGACGCTGGGCTATTGGGGTAGGCCTTCTTTATCACGTAGCTCCAAAGGAAGAAGTCGCAAGGTGTTAAATCACAAGATCTATTCAAAATAACACCTCTTGTTGGAAAACCCTATATATATTTAAAATTGACTTAGGCACTTTTATTTTCTTTCAATTTTCATGAAAATTTAAGAAATAGTGTTTAACTTGAACATGTTCAATCGGCCGAGCATTCAGAAAAATCATTTAAGCTAGATTAAAATGGTGGCTGCACTGTGCTTATGAAAGAAACTGTGCATCTTTTGTATAAATTTGAACAATTTCATATCCAAGTATTGGATGAATGATTCAAGTTATCGATTCATGCCATTAGAAAACTTGTTTCTAACCCTAGGATGTTTACAAAGACCTTCTGGTAGGAGCACTCTCCTGCTTATTCAACTTGTTTGATTTTGGTTTTATGATAAAAGAAACGAAATATTTCTCGGTTGTCATGTATAATTATAAGATGAAAATTTAATGTTAAAATTGTTAATAGTGTTTTCACCACTATAGCATCGTTTAAAAAAAAAGAAATATTAAAATTCTTTGCTGAAATAAAACCCACGTCTTTCCCTTTCAGCAGGATAATGTCGGCGGAAGATGAGTATGCCGCCATGAGATTAGGGCTCCAGTAATCCGCGAATGTTCGGTTTTGCGTTGCGGTTGGCACGCGGTGTGTTACGTTGTGCGATTCCGGTTGGGGGTCTTGGGGTCTTGGCTAGCCCGTTTGAACGGGGTAGGAAGGCACCACTCGCCAACGCTAGAACTGCCTCCAGCAGCCAATTGGCGAGCTTGAGGCTCCCTGGAAAGGCTCTTTAGAAGAATACGCTTGCCTAGCTTCAAATTTTCCTGCCAATCTTCGTCGTGGGAGCGGCATTGTAATTCGGTGGTGAAGAGTAGCTGCTTATTTTTTAATTAATCCCTAACCTTACTTATCGCTAATAATTACATGGTTTATACTAAAATTACCTCTACCTCATCAATTAATCCTTCTTACCGGTCCTTCAGCGCGTGGCGTGGTTCCTTGGCAATATTTCGATTGAAATGTTGGAGTACAACGAATGCTTACCTTCCAGGAGTGGCTGCGGTGTGATTTTTTTCGTTTAATTTTATGTTTCGTAAAATTCTCTCCTTACCTGAAGTGAGTTTCCCCGAAACCCACTCTTCCAAAACACATTTTCTTTCATACTTGGAAGTATGTTAGCCGTTTCAGCACAGACTAGTTTAACCTTACTTGCCCCGATTCTACTTATTTTACTCAAAATTTAAAAACATAGCTGCCGGAAAATCATAAGTTCGATTTGTATTTTTGCTTGTTATTACGAGTATTACCAAAATAAACCTAATGTTTAACTACTACTTGCGCTGACTGCACATTGTAGTGCTGCAAGAAGAATCAGCCAACATATCGACAATGTGCTTAGGGTATATGTAAGCCTCGCAGTTCTACCCAAAGAAAAGAATGGAGACTATTGAAGATAACAACCAACTATTGGAAATATCACTAACAACAAACCTAACTGCTACTAAACTCACCATACTATTCTAAGAAGAGAAAAAGCAAATTGTCCTGCTTGACCTTATTCTTCTATGATTCCTACCAAACTAGTTTTTGCCTAATGCCTTACTCCCTGAAACCCGCATTTGCTTACCTGCTAATACCCGCCACCATGTTATGTGCTAAGTGATTTAAGCTATTATTCCTACCACTACTAACTTCTCTTGACCCTTATTCTACTACTTCATACTTCACTGTATGTATCTGACTTGAATTCAAAGCTGATCAGTTTGGAATATCTTGGTTTTAGCCCTATCACCTATGACAAGGGTCTCCGGAAGTAATGGAAGGAGTAACTTATAAAAATGTCACAAGGAATGAGGGGAAATATGGAAAGAGAAGCATCCTCGAAACTCTGGTAATGACTTTTTTTTCTTTGTCAGGGTAC
Source organism: Odontomyia ornata (assembly GCA_963969285.1). Classification (NCBI taxonomy): domain Eukaryota; kingdom Metazoa; phylum Arthropoda; class Insecta; order Diptera; family Stratiomyidae; genus Odontomyia; species Odontomyia ornata. Next base: position 72,718,986 of record OZ017740.1, read on the forward strand.
TAGCTCCTACAATTAACATTCACTTTATTTACCTCTGACATTTTACTTCACTCATTCAGCCTACCTCTAAGAACTAAAACAATTAAACAATATTCCCATCCAATGTGCCCCGATTACCCTGTTTGACCTCCCAGCCACAAGAAACCGCAGGTGCGATAAACCAATTCCACTCTCTTTTAGCAATCGACTAAACAACTGGGTACGTACCACGGAAACAAGGACAACCCGAACCGTCACAAAAAAAAAAAAAAAAAATACAAATTCAGGAGGACTTAAGTGATTCACCGTCTATCCCTCTTCAAAGGTAATTTTTTCATTTTCTTTTCATGTCTTGTATTTGTGATGTCAATTTAAATTTTAATTCGAACTGCCTTTATCTTGACTGGATACTTTATTTACGTCCATAACTTCCAATATTTCGGCATTACGAGGTGAGAGCCGACTTTAGGTGCGCTATGCTATGTAAGCTTTCAGGTCCTTAGCATGCCATGGACCCGCTTCATCTCCTTCTCGAGTGACCAGCCGATAGGTAGACGTTGATTCCTTTCTTTGAGTTCTAAAAGGTTCTGGTGCCAGCTTCGTGGAAAAATAGTTCGCGGCATCCGACTGAGCGAAGTTTCGTCTTCAAACCATATCGTTCACCTGGAATGGTAGAGTCCGCTTTCGAAGGTTGTAGTTTTTTGGGCTTTGCTTGCTGCCTTTCTCATGCGTTCCTTAACTTACTCACGGATTTTAGCCATCAAACTCTCTCGCAACCTTGGATGATTTTGAACCTCATCTTCCTCTATTGGGTGAAGGTCTTCCTTCGAGGTTATCATTTTCCGTCCAAAGTTGACAAAATATGGTGTCACCTTCATTGTTTCGTGAGTATACGTTCGCAGAGCACATCCAATTTTGGATATTTCAAATAATAAAAATACTTGTTCCTCCAATATCCGTGCAACTGCTTTTCCGTGTGTTTGATGGAGCGGGAAGATAAGCAGGAACTTGCTAAAGTAATCCACGATGGTTGATATGTAGCAATTCTCTTGGGTTGCCCGAGGTAAGGGACCTATCAAATCAGCGGATATTATCTTCGCCTGGCCTTCTCTAGAAGCCATTAAGCCAAACGGGCGTCTTTGTTTCACTTTAGTCGACTGACAAATTTGGCATCTTGTGACATATCGTTTAGTATCTGCAGTCATTTTGGGCCAAGAGTACTTTTGCAGTACACGATCATATGTCCTGCCAGCTCCCATATGACCCGTCTTTGGATCGTCTTGACACTGTCAGAGTACCTTCCCCCGCTCTCTCTTTGATATAACCCGTTTCCAGCTCTTATCACTTAATTCAGGGTACCTTCTACAGTTGCCCGTTTTCCACTCTTCTGTTCGGAAAGTTTTGTGGCTTTATCTTCACGTCCGAAATCATTGTTTCCAGCTACTTATCCCCACTGCTCGTCTCTGCTAGGACGACATTAACCTCGGGGACTGAACTTGACAAGGCATCTGGTACGAGAGGTCCTGCGCGCTTAAAAACTGGGTTAGATAGAAGTCCGTCTCACCATAACTATAATTGCGCCCCCATCCAAGGTTATAAATAAGGTGCGTGGTCCATACCCCCACGTTTGTTGCCAATCACTGAGTAAGCTTTGTTCCACTTCAAGCGCAGCTGCCTCTCTATCACCTTCATTTCAGTGCAAGTAAATTTTACAGTGCTTTCTTGCAAATAGAGCGATGGGTATAACTTTTGCAACCACTAGCACCGCTGATTCATAGACTGTTCAATATGCAGATAAAGGGTTTTCCAATAAGAGGTGTTATTTTGAACAGCCCGCTATTTCAGTAGATGTCACTTTTAAAACTGTCATTTTTTAACATTTCACAAGTAGAAACTACAACCATTGATAAAAATAGAACGATAAGCGCTTCAACAATGCATTGAAATTATTAAAATTCACTATAAAAAATGTGAAAATTTGGCAGAAACGGTTCGTAAAACTCGAACATTTTTGGGTCGTCGTGAAGCACCTTGTCTGGCCGCAATACAGAAATTGGTGGAAAAATTCAAGCTGTTGGGACAACTTAGTGATGTGAAATATAAAACTCGTGCACTTCACTCAAGAACAGCCGAGAATATTGCTGCTGTAGCCGAAAGTGTTGAAGAAAACCCAGGTTTGTCCATTCCTCGTCGTTATTTGGAATTAGGCATTCCACAAACGTCATAACACCGTATTTTGCATAAAGATTTGGGTCTTAAGGCTTATAAAGGTCAGTCAATACAAGAACTTAAGCCGGTCGATCATCAACAACGTTGTGTCTTTGCTGATTGGGTCCTTGAAATGCATGAAAATAATCCTGAATTCTATCGAAAAATCATCTTGAGTGGTGAGGCCTATTTCACCTCGGTGGCTTCGTTAACAAGGAAAATTGTTGCATCTGGGGCTTGAGAAGCCCAAGAGTTATGAAAAGCCTCTTTATCCGCAACGTGTGACTGTTTGGTGCGGTTTATGGTCCGGCGGAGTCATTGGACCTTACTTTTTCTAAAATAAGGCTGGAGCAACAGTTAAGGTGAATGGATTGTGCTACTGAGAGATAATTAATGATTTTTTATGGCCGGAATTGGATGATATTGATCTGGACAACGTTTTCTTTCAACAAAATGGCGCTACATGCCACACAAGCAACGAAACCATTGATCTTTTACGGAAAAAGTTTCCGGACCGTGTTATCTCTCAAAAAGGTGATCACATTTGGCCACCGAGATCTTGTAATTTAACACCTTGCGACTTTTTCCATTGGAACTACGTGAAAGAGAAGGTCTACGCCAAGCCCAGGATCGGTTCAAGACCTCAAAGATGGAATTCGTGAGGCAATCGAGGACATAGGGAGCCATTTTGCGATTTGGTTATGGAAAATTTCATGAGAAGGATATGGTCCTGTAAGCGTGGTCGTGGGGGGTCATTTGCCTGATGGTATCTTTAACTTTAAACGGCATACCTTTTTCTTTATAATAAAATAAAAGTTTGATCATTTGTATAAAAAAATGGCATTTTTCTTTTCATATCAAAATAACACCTCTTATTGGGAAACCCTGTATAATAAGCAAGTGGCGTTTGCTTGTTTCGAACAGTCTTTCTGCATCATTATGATCTTGATTTTATTTTTTTTCTTTGCTGATAAACGTATAAGGAGAGCGTGGTCCCAAAAGCACCTGACCCGAAAAATAAAACAGCAAAAATATGGCGAAAACGTTTTTTAGTTTTCAACATTATCCCCTTTCGGCTTGATACCCTTTTCTCAACGATGTTCAATAGCTTCGATACCCGCTTTATAGTAGAAGCCGTCAAGCTTTGTAAAATAGCGACTAACCCCAGACTCTACCTCTTCATTGTTGGCAAGATCTCTTCATTGTTGGCAGATCTGGTGAAAAGGGTGCATGAGGAAGCAATTTGAACTTCAACTCATTGATTTTAGCCATCGCATTGACGCACGTGTGGACTGGTGCGTTGTCGTGATAAAACAACACTTTCTTTTTCGTCAGATGGGGCCGCTTTTTCTTGATTTCTTCACTCAAACGCTGTAATAAGGCTGCATAATATGCACCGTTGATTGTTTTTCCTTTTTCGAGATGATCAATGAATATTATTCCACGCGCATCCCAGAAAACGGATGCCATGACCTTGCCAGCTGACTGAACTGTCTTTGCTTTCTTTGGAGCCGGTTTTTCCCTTTGAGTCCACTGCTTTGACTGCTCCTTGATCTCAGGTGTAAAATGATGGACCCATGTTTCATCCATGGTTATGAATTGACGCAAAAACTAGGCTTTATTGCTGTGATACATTGTCAAACATTCGATGGAAACATCCTCATGTTGCTGTTTGTACTCCGATGTGAGCAAACGCGGCATTCATCTTGCGCACAACTTTCTCATGTCAAAATTTTCGGTGAAAATTTGATACACAGCACATTTTGAAATGTCTGCCATGTCTGAAATCTTGCGCACTTTTAGTCGATGGTCATCCAATACCAATTTGTGGATTTGGCCGCACTTGTTCGACACTTGGTCGCACTTGGTCGGTGTTTATCTTGCCAGCTTGTACGATCTCGCTTAATCTCAGCTACCCGATATTTGACCATTGTAAACGAAGAATCAGACTTCCTCAGAGTAGAATTCAACTCGGCTTTGATATCGGTTGGTCTTAGACCTTTCAAATGAAAGTATTGTATCACATAACGATGCCCAATTTTTTCCATATTTACCAATTCACTGAGAACGTTCACTTTGGATGTCTGTAAAAAAAATAATAACAAACTTACCGTTATGAATTTTTCACATTAACTTGTTGAAATGTGGTACTGCCAATCGCAGTAATTGTTTTTTTTAAACTACCTGTACTCAAAAGTCAGGTCGGGTACTTTTGGGACCGCCGTATTTAAGTGGTAATGATTTGAGATATTGTTTTTGTCCAACTTGTTCTAGTAAAAAAGCAGTAACCCAATTAGTTAACTAAGAATAACTGATGAAATAAAGATTGGCATATCAGACGATTGAATGAACTCGAAAATTTTTTTTTGGTTTAAAAATGCGATTTTATATTATAATCCAATTGATTCGTTAGTAAATTACCGAATAGTTTTGGTTCCGAATTTAAAAATGAACAGAACAGAGAAAATGCATAGTTGAATAATTATATTCGGTCTTTCCATTTGGTGTTTGGAACCTGGCCGGGTATGGGACCCGCCACGTTGGCTGGCCTCGCCACTACTATGAGCTAGCCATCGGGTGAGCTCACGCCTTCTTGCCCCTGTTCTTGCAGGGTAAAGTAGCCTTCCACTCGCCTGCCTATTTATGGCATAGTGTTATGTAATTCCCTCACATAATCCTATGATATAAATTTGCCACGTTTATATATTTCATTTAAAGAAAAAAATTCATTCAATTCATGTTTATATGAGTTTTTCACTTAAATGGAAAATATATGGCCACGCTTACATTTGGATCTTGATCCGGCTGGGGGGTGCAAGGGGGCACCCCTTCCACCTGGACTCCCCACTCTCATTTGGAAGCCATAAGTATCGTCGGTAACGACGAAGTCCTTTTAAGTCCGTCTGTTTTCTCCAGGCCGAGTTGGTCCCCTGAGTCAGCAATTTTTGACCCTTAGTAGGTTACCTCATTCTCTACTTTGGTCGATATTCGTTTGAACTTCAAAATTTGTGGATGCGAAATTTCTTTTGTAGTGGGAAAAAGAACACGCCCCACGACACCACAATGCTAGCCTGCCAGCGCATTCACGCGCCCTCAGACAAGGCCAATCTCGGCGAATCCCACCATCTTCTCTTGCCAAGGCAGCAGACAATCGCTGCAGTCCTTTACAGACTTTTATCTGGCTCATTTCCACTCCAATACAGAAAAGTGTATCAGAAAATGAGGGAGAGGAGCGACGAAAGAGCTTTCACGGTGAATTTTTCTTAGCGAATATTTACGCTCTGAGTGCGAGGCTCCCAGAGCCTCTGGATACCTCCCATGTTAACCTGAGAACGTGGCCTGGAATAGTTTGAAATATAACTTCGGGCTAGGCCTTCTTTTTTATGCTTCAATGTATCATTGGATTATAGGAACTACACGCAAGTTGAGTAAGGGAGAGGTAGCATAGTAGAGAAACCCCTCCATCTTCAATGGCTACAGATACTCCTTTTTAGCAATTAGAATAGCGCAAAGATAATATGCCACCTAGTTTTATTTCTCTTTGATTAGACTATTTGGATCAGTTTTTCTAATCTAGATCACCACGCAAGCCTGTCCTACTTTTCACAGGCAAAAATGTGTACCAAGAATCATCAACCTTTTCAGCTCAGAATACATAATCAGCAGACAATGACATGCCTATCATGTGAAGGTAAGACTGAAAATACCCATGCCCGCTCAAGAACTGGGTTAAATAGAAGTCCGTCTCACCATAACTACAATTGAGCCACCATCTAAGGTTAGAAATGAGGTGCGTGGTCCATATCCCCCTCGTTTGTTGCCAGTCACTGAAGGAGCATTATCCCACTTTAAGCGCAGCTGCTTCCCTATCACTTTCATTTCATTGCAAGTACATTTTACGGTGCTTTCTTGCAAATAGAGCGATGGGTATAACTCTTGCAACCACTGGCACCGCTGACTCATAGACTGTTCAATATGCAGATACTAAGTACCAAGTACTTTTTTTTGTGGTAGGAAGTTTAATACCATTTATGCATGGAGTGGCGACTGGAATACCCACTAAATACCTCCCCTGGCAACCTAAAAACCCAGCCTGGAACCCAGCCTGGAACCGTTTGACACATTACTTCGGGCCAGGTTTCGTTTTGTTACGCCATGAGGTAACTTCAAGCTGGGGGATCCCTTTCCTAGTGAGAGGGGAAGAGGAAGTGCCAGAAAAGCGATCTCCCAGCCCCAGCGCCCCTGGCTGCAGTGAGTCCCTTGTATATTTTAGGACTGCCCGAGTATAATGTGCCACCTGGTTCCATTTGTCAACCGACTCGAGCATCACCGCAACTATATTATCCGGGGCGAGCTCTCCCATCTCCTTGTAGAGTTTTCTTCGCAGCCTGACCCTTTTCGTACACGCAAAAAATGTGTGGCAGGCATTGTCTTCCTCTCCTGGGCAAAACCGACAATCGACTCATAGACTGTTCAATACGCAGATACTAAGTGCCTTGTATTATGGGCATTTGAAAATGTCCTCAGTGGTGTAATAAAACAAACAACATATCAATTTACATGTTTTCAATGAAGAATACTTACCAAGTACTTTGGGCTGTTTGAAAATTTCCAATGATGAACAAAATTAAACAACATATTATTTTCCATCTTTTCAATGATTTGCTTTTATTTGAAATAATAATTCTTTTAAATATTCGTATAGTAATAGCACAGTACAGTGTACAGATTGATATTACCGTCAAGGACTTAAATCCAAATGTGTCTTTTATGTATCTGTTTCTCTCTTCCCAATAGTTTTTCATGGTATCTATGTTATTCCTTACTCCTCTATAATTTATTGTTATTATTTTATTTAAATATCTATTGCATTATTATTGACATTATTTCATAGCATAATACAGTGTAGGTCTTCAATGCTTTTTTTCTGGGGGATAACGATCAACAATTATTCATTTCTTCTTGCTCATTTTCCATATAATTTGAATAATAAAATATTGGTTTTTATTTATCTTCTTTTTTTATCTAGTTATATAGTTTGTTTCCATGCTTTCACATTTTGCTAATATATATACTGTTATTAATACATTCTGATGATTATTCTCGTCAATATTATTATTATTAATGTTAATAGCATATCAGTCAATTTTGATTTCAATTTATGCAAATTGTAAATTAATATGTATGTTTTTTTTGTGTATATATAATTGTTAGTTTCTTATTGAACATGTTCATCTCTATCACTGAACTAGGGATAAAGTGAAGTTGTCTTTTGTTCAATATGTCTTATATTTATTTATAACTTTGCGTCTCAGTTGATTTATTTACAGGTTTATTTTACATTAATGTTTTATATTTCTTTTTTTTTACATAGTATTTTACAGATTTGATTTATTTACAAAATATTTATTTATTTATATATTTTATTACAGTTCTCATTAAACATTTTTTTCGGAATATTAGTCGAAAAAAATTATTTATAAAAGTAGTAAAAATAGAAAGTAATAAAAACTACTATTTATTTTTTATATTGATTCATAGGTGAATCGTCTTTTGGATGAATTAAAAAAGTTGTTTTTGTTATACATTGATTTTATTTATTTATTAATTATAGATCTCTACAGACTGATAGTTTTTTCAAGTTTTAATAAAAAGAGATATGTACAGAAGCCTTCATTTAAAATGACAACGATTTTTTTTAAGTTTGTTTTTTTCTTATTCCAGTACATGCTTTAAAAAATTACAGTATTATAGCCAATAATATACAGGATATTTATTTAGCAAAATTAATTACATGAAAATATTCTTTATGTTTATATGCAATTTGTACAATGTTCAATAGTTTTATTTTTCATTTTCGAAACAATTTTGTGCAGAAAACAGCATTTTCATCCAATTTATGTTATTTTTCTTGATCGATTTATGATGAAATCGAATTTAATTTTATTAAAATTCTACTGATATCATTGATTTGCTAAGCTTATGGAGCTTTTACTAAGTGAGTTTTGATAAAGCTAGATTTAATTCGCTCAAACCTTAACTGTCAGGACAAACTTTTTTGTTTGTATACTTTCATATGGACTTTAAGCCCTCATGGAAGTATGATGACCCAAAAATCTTTTAATGACCATAAGGATGCATAATTTTGAGTTGATTTTGTAAGCTCTTGAATTTAATTGAAATTTCTTTTGACTAAAATTTGTAAGAGACGTAAATCTCTTTTTCTTAGAAGCCATAATTGATTCGTTGATAAATATTTAAAGATTAAGTTTGCATTTTTTGGAGAACATTGAGATAGTAAATCTTGATCTAAAGCCCAATGCGAACCCATCGTTTTGAAAGAAAATTTTGAATAAATAAAATGTTATTACAAAATCAACCAAGCAAATAGATCCATCCCGATCGTTTGTGAGCATGGATATGCTAAAGAGATTGTAACTATAGAATAAAGTAAGCTTCGCACTTCATACAAATCAACCACGCGGCTTCGGGTAGTATAAATTCACTTACCTTGCTTGGATGATTTTCATTTAAAACAAGTATTTATATGGGGCCGCGTAATCTCAATGACTTCAAGGTCACCGGGCATATTGAGCAAATTTGTTCTAAGCTTTCTTTTTGTCAACATGAAAGTGATAGTAGATTATAACAACCAATATTTTTGGAAAAAATATCAGAAACAAAATCCTTTATAAGAGCTGTGACTCAACATACTACCGTAGTGTAGGGAAATGTACCGCACAAGCCAATACGAAAACCAAAAATATTTAAAAAATGCATCCTTAATCTTTAACCAATATTTTTTACTACGTTTGCAACTGACTCCTTTCAATGAATCCTTCAGTTTTCGTAAAAAGCATAAGTTTGCAAAATATTCTTATTTTGTAAATATTTTATATATCTATAAATGTTATTTCTACGAAGCTAGGTAGGCCATATAATGAGTGCACTATTAAGTTCTGTTTCATAGCGTTCGCTAATTTCATACGATATATGCAATTTATATATTTTATTAAATATGTCTTTTTATTTATGCATATAAATCATTGATTATATATTGTTAAAAACATATTTACATTCAGTTTTTTTAATACTTACAATTTTAAGTTTTATTTGTATATATATCCTTTATATATTATTAGGTACGTGTAGATGACTTCTTCTTTGAATGTTTCAACCTTTAATATTAACAATTTTCTTTATGTGTAGGTTATTAAAAAATACACAAAAGGATTAAACTAGCAGATTATGAATTCAGCTAGAACAAAAGTTAAATAGAAAAGTGAATAGTTGAAAAGAAAAAATGCTTTCGCAAATCCTGTGGCTGATTATTGTTGCTGAAACATATTGAAAGCTTATGAGAAACACCAATCGTTTTTTTAAAGCTGTCAGGCCTTGCTCTTTTGATAGAAAAAAAAAGAAAGACCCGACGATTTTTCAAGAAAAAAGAGGAACATATCAAATAAACAAAATTATTTGCTTCAACATCAATAGTGTTGCAGAGTGGAAAAGGTGCATTCTCACTAGTGAATATAATGCTACCATTTTTCTTTTGTATTCTCATGAGAAGTTTGATTGCAGCGAGAATGAGTACATGCATTAGAGGGATGTAAATTTGATCACAGCTTGTATAGGGTCAGGTGGGGTAAATGGAAACATGGGGTAAGTGGAAAAAAACGACATAAATGCCCTCGTGGTGACTACGATAAACTAAATTGTCCACGTGGTGTAGTGGTTAGGTCACTCAACCCGTAAGCCGAAGGTTTCTGGTTCGAGTCTCGTCGGTGCCAACGAGATTTAGTTCGAGTGAGTCTTCAGACGGACTATAAGCCTGTTCAGTTATGATGCGTGCTGGTCTGAAATCAGAACAAGCAAAACAAAAATAAAATTGCTGGCGATTGTCAACTTGGCAGCACTCGAAAGACATTAGGAGAAGTCGCGCGCTTTTCAGTCAGCTGATGGAAGTGTCACGATTGTTTGAACTTAACATTCTTAAAATAGTTGTGTTTTGAATTTTAGCGGTATAAAATGAACCGATTTACGTTTGAAAAATGTTGGGAAATACTGAAACCTTATTTCCAAAGTGAGTGCTGTGTTGCTAAAACAGTGCAATTTTTAAAAAGAAGTTTTGTCCGAGATGAGGCACCCACTGCGCCTACTGTCAGTGAATTTTTGAAGAAAGCTCATGAGACAGGCATGCTAGTGGACAATACACATGGTCCCCGTACTCGTACGGTGCGCACTGCGGAGAATATGGCTGCTGAAGCTGAGAGTGTGCGACTCAATCCGAGAACATCAACTCGCCATCGATTGCAACAACTCAACATTAGTCGTACGAGCCTGGTAGTAAATGATCTCGAAGTCGCACATTAGGGTTGCCCCAATGGTGTGATATTCAATGCCAAGAAATGCCAATAACAGCACTACATTTACAGATTTGCTACCAAACCCTACTTACACCTCCTTTTACTACTTGGAAAAAGCTTACGTAAGGGGATGAAGGCAAGTTCTCAGGAATGAAGGTTAGGTGACGGGCTAGCTCCGCGTCCCAGAAAAGTCCTACTTTGTTTCAAAACCTGTAGCAGAGCCTTTGAATGGGTAGGCCCTACGGCAACGACCTCACACCTAAAAAATGGAAAATGACACTGGATCCTGGAATGTCAGATCACTGAACAACCGTGCGCTATTTAGGAACATATAAAACAGGCCAGTCAATATAAATTAAACGTATTGGCAATCCAAGAAACGAGATGGACTGGAAGCAATGTTCAAGACATGATATTGCACACAATACTCAAAAGTGCGAGGCTTGCTGGAAAGCACAAATTGAGAGGAGCATTTACTGTGGATAGGGAGTTCAAATCGCATGTTATTGATTTTAAGGCAGTAAATGAATTATTGTGCGCAATTCATTTAAAAGCGAAATTCTTCAAAATTTGGCTGATAAATGTGCACGCTCCGATAGAAGCAAAGGACGAAGCAACGTTGGAAATGTCCTACAATCACCTGAAACGACTAGTGGGTTCATTGCCTACAAATGACATTATCCTGGGTGACTTGAACGCTAAGGTTGGCAATGAGCTATCTTATCTACAAAAATCTGACATCGAAAGGCACCTGCGGCCAAAAAATTTCGCAGCTGGTTCCCATTCTATCAGACACATCGATGAAACAAGCAACGAACTACGAGTATGGGTCAAAGTCAAGGCCCGAAAGAAGACTGTGGCGGAACAGACGATTGTACAACGAACATAGCGAAAAAAAATGATTGGTTTGATGATGTGTGCAAGAGTGCGTTGGATAGAAAGAATTAGGTATGCAAACAACATTTAGGTAGGAAAGCCTGACCGAAGAGAGAACATTTCAAAAATCTCAAGCAAGTAGTGAATAAGATCATTAAAACTAAGAAAAAAAACTGTGACAGCCAATTGAGAAGCATCAATGTAAGACTAGTGAGCAACAATACGAAACAAGTATACAAAGTTGTGAAAAGCCTGCAACAACGTTATGAATGCAAGGTTACACTCTGCCGTGTTGATATCGGCAAAATCATCGCTGCTGAAAACAGGATTACAGAAAGATGGGCATCATAGTTCAAGAAGCTCCTAAATCTTCCGCACAGCTCCAGAAACTTGGAGCCTATAGATATTTCCATTAGCTCCATTAACTCTAGATGGAGTTTATTCTACCACCAAGGTCCAAGAGCATAACGAAGATTCAGTGAAGCTCATCAAATATGGTGGTTGGGGTGTTCAGAAAGCTAGCTGTAGTCATCCAGCACAGTTGGCAATATATGTCGCGTGAGTGAAGCCAATCAATTATATTCCCTATCCAAAAAACAAAGCTACAGTGTGAAAACTATAGAGGCATATCATTATTTCGTAAGGCATACAAAATTTTTTCAAAAATTTTATATGCCGTACGAAATAAATATACTATTGAAACATGCACTTATGCAGCTGGAGTATTTGTTACTCCAATGCTTTTATTTCCTATAGTAAAGAAAAACCCAAGACTTATGGATGGTGCATTTTCAGGGTCATTTGCATTATACCACAAGTCTACTTGGATCAACAAGGGCACTTTCATTGTTTGACTCAAGCAGTTCGTCAAATTTTCTAACGTTGCTCCAGAGAGGCCTGTACTGTTTCTACTTGGTGGAGACTGTAGTCACATCAAAACCCTGGGACTTATAAATTTGGCAAGAGAAATAATTTCATTATTCTTACTTTCCCCCCACACACAACCCACTCTCTCGATGTCTCCTTCATGGCTTCACTTAGCACATATTATGAGCAAAAAGTTCGCAAATGGCACTTCAATCATCCAGGAAGTTATGTTACAATCTTCGAGGTTGGAAATCTTATTTGAAGCAGCATTTTCAATTACAGCTGTTGTAGCAACTGTTGTAAAAGGGTTCCGTAAAACTGATATAAGTACTTACAATCCTTTGTTTGCGCCCTTACTTGCGACAGATCACCTAATACCAGAACACTAACCGTTTGCAGCAAATTCACCCCAGTTTAGACGTATCTACATTAAACGAAGTAGAAATATCGAAACTTCTATCAAAAGAAACACCAGGTTGATCAAAAGGCCTCTTCGTACTGAACTTCTGAATGATAATGCCACAATATACAAATTAGACCAACTTAAAATCTCATCAGAACCCGAAGGCTTAGAATTCGTCCACTATCAGCCTAAGCTGCCATTTTCGATCCCTCCAAGTTTTGTTCTCCCTGTTCTGCCCGTTCAAGTCTTTGACCTGAAAAAAAGTTGATAAGAGGAAGGGAATCGTATGGACGAACAACGAATCGAAGGTTTAGAATTCGTCCACTATCAGTCTTAACTGCCATTTTCGATCCCTCCAATTTTCGTTCTCCCTGTTCCGCACGTTCTAGTCCTTGACCTGGAAAAAGGTTGATAAGAGGAAGTGAATCGTATTGACGGACAACGGATATTCAAAAAGGTATTCGTTGGGAGAACTGAAGCCCGGAGACCAGTGGGGAAACCGAGGAAACGCTGGTCTGGCTCTGTCGACGAAGACAGTTCATCGCTGCTTGGATTTCGAAATTGGAGGACGCGGTCAATGGACCGAGACAGTTGGAGGCACTTTTTACAGGAAGTGAAGGCCCGAGAGCGGCTGTAGTGCTACGAAGAAGAGGAAGGGAAAAGCTGCTTTGATAACATCATTTCTACATAAAAATGTGCTTCAAAAAGAAGAAAAGGACAGTGAGGATAAAGAAAGTAAAGAATCAATATCATCAAAGCTCAAAAAAAGCAGATGATAAAAATTAAGAACAGAAAGCAAGAAAAAAAAATATTCAAACCATCAGCATATCCTAAAACTGCAAAAAATTATACAGAAAACTTTTATAACAATAAGTCCTAAAACAAAAATATGACGGGTTGTAAATAGCTGGTAGCAGTTAGCCAGGAATTTCTGTCATCCTCGCCTGAAGATGAAAAAGAGGAAACCTAAATTTTTTCCAATGCTCTTCTACGTTCACCCTAGGGCTAGTGAAGGTTGGATCCAATGTTTAGGATGTGAAGGATGGGCCCGCGAAGTATGCTCCATGTCAGAAGTAGAAGACGACAACACATTTTTGTGTTACTTTTGTTCTGCGGAAATGAAAAGTGCTCTTTCCTAAATGAAAGATGCTCTTTGATTCGTTGCAAGTAAAGCCGAAAGCTGCATTAATAAATAAAAAAATGTTAAGAAATGTTTTCTACAATTTAAGTTGATATGTAGCTAAACTTGAAGTATGTCTCAATAACATTTTCTTCAATTAAATATGATTTTGAATTATATTGTAACGAAAAAAAAATACCTGGTCTAACCTAGGGCCTACCCGGTTAATCTATCCTTCACCTTTATAAAATCATTCTCTTCCCCAAATCCTTTAGACACCGAAGATAACTCAAAGAAATCGAAACTCGTGTGCTTAGTTGGAAAGGAAAGGCCCAATAGCTTTTCAAAAAAAAAAAAAAAAATAACTATAAAATCTCTATCCCGTTCTGTCCAACATAGGTCGAATAAAGTGGGACAAGCTTAACTTTGGAAATATTGGTAAGTCAAAAAAGCATTAAGCCTTTTTTTGTTATTTTTCGATTGATTATTTCTTTTATTTGAAATGGATTTTATTTAAGTAAATATTGTCCATTATTATTTATTTATGACTTTTTGCCATATTTTTGGTAGAGCCATTATCCCATCTGTGTTGAACTTATGTGGTTTATTGGCGAAAAACTTGGCCAAGTGGTTTTCACAGTCTCTTTTTGAAGTGAATTTATTTTCATTAAGGGAGCCTCGCAGAGGACAAAACAAATGATAGTCTGAGGTGCAAGGTCTGGACTATATGGTGGATGCATCGAAACTTCCCAGCCAAGCTCTGTCACTTTTTGCCGGGTCATCAAAGATATGTGTGGTCTGGCATTGTCATAATAGAAGACAACGCCCTCTGGCCACTTTTTTGAATTGCTCCTTGCAATCTGGTTAATTGCTGACAGTACAGAGCCGAACTGAGTATTTGGCCAGCTTTTAGCACCTCATGATAAGCAGTTCCCTTCCAATTCCACCATACACACAACATAACCTTATTTGGTGTCAATCCTGGCTTTGAAGTCGTTTGTGATGATTCAACTTTATCTAACCAGGATCTTTTTCGAACGATATTCTCGTATCCTATCCATTTTCATCGCTCGTAATAATTTGCTTCAAAAATGGCTCGATTTCGGAGCGTTTTATTAGCATTTCGGAAATGGAAATTCGGTCGATCAAATTTTTTTGTGTTAATTTATGTGGCACCCAAACGTCGAGCTTCTTCGTGTATCCAACCTTATGCAAATGGTTCAAAACTATTTGGTGATGGATATTCAGTTCCTCAGCAATGTCATAGCTGCTTATGTGTCGGTCTTCTTCAATTTTTTGTAAGATTTCATCGACTTTTTCAGTGATTGGTCGACCTGAGCGAGGTGCATTTTGACATCAAAATTTCCAAAACGAAAGCGAGCGAACCATCTCTTGGCTGTGGCTTGTGATCGTAGATGCCACCAATTTTTTAACGAGCCTGCGATGCATTCATACTTTGATCGTAGTGTCATTGTAAAATATAACAAATTTTTTCAGAAATTTCACTCATTTTTAAATGAATACAACTTTTGACACGAATGACGAAATACAAAACTGTCCCTATAAAAATTGCAGATTGAAATGTCATCTTTCAAACGCATGTCAGTTTGACTCAATCTGACAACGAACACCATCTAGTGACCAATATTTGGTGGTGCTCCAACGGGAAACCCTCTTTCCCCATTTCTAAGTGAAGTTTTTATGGCATTTTCGGAGGAGAAGCTAGCACAAGAAGGTAAACTGCCACATCGATGGGTGCATTATGTAGACGATATCTTCACGATCATCAAAGAGGTTCAGGTCCAGCAAACACTCACGGCGATCAACAACATCAGTTTCACCCACGAGCTGGAGTCGGAGGGGTGGCTACCATTCCTGGACGTGATGGTATGTAGAGGAGCTAATGGATTGGAATACAAAATATACCGTAAACAAACGGACACGATGCGGATAATTCCTTTTACTTCGAACCATTGCCAACAGCAAAAATGGGCGATAATTAGCTGGCTTATGAATCGAATGCTCACGCTTCCATTGAATAAGGAAGGCCTGAAAAAAGAAATGTCCCACATTTATCGGTTAGCCGAGTGGAATGGATACCCTACAGATGAGGTCACCAAATTGATAGCCAAATGGACGAGGGAGATCTTCAACAAAAAGTTCACAACGCTGACTGCGGAAGTCGAGCAACGGAAGAGGTTGGTTGTAACTTTTGACTCAAGGACGGAAACAATGAAGAGGGCTATGAAAAACGTAGACATCAACCTAGTTTATACAAGCCAAACCACAAAACTGCAGAACTTGCTAGGATCAACCAAGGACCCCATACCCTAAATGGAGCGGAGCGGAGTCTACAATGTATCGTGTACGAAATGTAATGGATGTTATATTGGACAAACGAGGAGATCACTAGGTGTCAGATGGAATGAACACTTAAGGGAAGCAGTCAACAAAAACAAAAAGCTGGATGCAAAAAATTTCAAATCAAAAGTGGCGGAACATTAGTCTTTGCAAAACATGACATCACTGTGGACAACGTGAGCATGCTGAAAATGATTACAAACGAGTGGAAGCTTGATGTAGCAGAAAGTTTGGAGACGTAGCACATTTGGAATGGTGACCCAGGTAATGGATACAAAACCCCCCCAAAAAAGAGGAAGGGTAAATAATTTAAAAAAATAATCACATTTCTTGTCACACTTTAAAAGAACAACAAGTTTCGCCATTAAAGCATTGGGGACTTTAATATCATTTTTAGATTAAGTTCCATCTTTGAAAATTCTCAATACCTCATCAAAAACGTTTTATTCTCCTCCGAATATCGACAACAATAAACTTTCTAACAAGCTTATTCTTTCGTTACATTACAATATTGTCCTTTTAATTTAGAAGGGAGATGGTTCTTTTCTCTTAGACTGACTATTCAATAAGCATCTTCAGACACAATGTATCATTTGAAACATACGTACTTATATAGCTGTTGGCTTGATGGGGGATAGGCTGGCGAGAATTCACAGTAAAGCACGTATGAACGCACGTCGGTTTCGTACACATCAGCCTAGATTGTAGAATCCTTGGTAAAAAGAAGAGAGGAAAATTCTATTGAGGTATCCATCTAGCCAGGGACTACTCGTATAAGAGTCGATGACTGCAAGTCATCATATTTTTTCCCACTCGTCCTTTTTGTTTTTGCTCAAAGAACGTAAGGAGGGAGATATTCTTGTTGGAAAAGAATTGGAAGAAGTTGTAGGGAAAGGAGTTCATAATGCTAGCAATGAAATAAGTATAGCGTACAAATGTACCTTAGAAAAACATCAACGTAGCTTGTGTTATTGAGTCCTTTTGTGTTTTTCTTATGATTGTATATATGCTTTGGTGCAATGGAAGTTGTAGCGCCTTCCTTGGTTAAATGTCCATATGACGACACAATAATGTCTGCATTATTTTCAACGTGCTACTAAACAACCACTTCAGACGTCTTTTCCGCTCTGTGTCTGCTTCAAGGTATTATGACTTCTGAATGAAGGGGTTGGTGAATGAACAGATTTGGAAAGGAAAACAAATAAAGTATGTTGTCTCCATGAAGGTATTTGGTTGGAATTAATATATGCCACCTTCAGGATTGCGAAATATTTTTGCTAAAATTAATGTGAAATTTTAATTACTAAATTAAAATTATAATGAAATCTTTTAAAGAATGCAGATCAAGCTTGATTTGAATACGTTCAGGAGGGAAAACATTCAAAACTATTAGATATTTATATGTATGCCCGAAATACTTGGAAATACTCGTGTTCTTAATTTTTCTGGTTTCTTTGTATGTTTTATATTTTGGTATACTCTATTCTTTTTGCCCAGATTACTATTTACGTATTCAAATCACGTTTGGATAATTATAACTAATGGAAGGATTATATTCTAACCTATTTCGATAAAATTTTCATGATTTCCATTTCACTATATTCACACACAAATCTAGCGAGTGACTCCTTTCGTGTCAAGTGTTTAATTTAACTAGATTTATTGACGATTTATAATCATTCTTTTTTTTTGTTTTAATGAAATCTAAACTACACAACATCGAGCTTCTTTTCTAGCTGCCGTTGAAGGGTTTCTATCGAATTTTCATCTTCATTGGTTTCAGTAAGTTCAATGTTTATAAGGACGAAAAAGTAAGTTTACAATTTTTTCTGAAATATTTTAAGTTTGTAGGGAAAAATCAAAGAAGATTCAAGAAACAATGAACATACATAATAAGCATAGAAAGAAAAATTAAAAAAAAAAAAAAATATATATATATATATATATATATATATATATATATATATATATATAAGCAACAAACTGATAACCTTCTTTATTTTGGAAGCCGATTAAAAAATTCGCATTTTTTGAGCTTTAAAAAGAAAAAAAAAATTGAGAAAATTCAATAAATTATTCAATCACGTCGGGGTTACCAATAAAAATATTAGTTTGAACTTAAACGTATTGCTGAATATTTTTTAATTTCAATGAATCATTTATGAATTAGCTTTAAAAACCTTAAAATAGTCAATCACGAATTTTAACCAGAGCAAAAAATAATTGTTTGATAAATCTCCTTCAATTTACTCTTCGGAAAAATTAATATAACCTGTCATAATAATAATAAATAAATAAATACAAAATGGGCTAAGGAAAACTATTCAAGGTCTCATATCTATGTTTAGCAATAAATGTTTAAAAAGCTTTAATTTCATTTAAATGTATAGTTTGGCACTTTATTTTCAACTATTTGCTATCTACGCAAAACATTTCTAAGACAATTAGGCGTTTTAAAAAAGTTTTATGTAATTTTTTGTATTTATTTGCTTGAAAAAATATTTTGAATTTTAGATTTTAATTTGCTTACAGAGTTAGTAATTATTAATTTTTCATTCAAAGTCAATTGTCAAACGTTGCTCGATTTACCTATTTATTAAAAGTTCTGTGTTCGAAATAAGGTACAATAACTAATAGGGATGTAATGTATAGAAAATAAATTGAAAAAATTATTAAATATTTAATTGACAATATTTAATTATGCACAATGTGAAAACATGCCTCAAAAAGAAATTCACTCAACAGACATTCTCAAAAGGATGAAAAAGATTCTAAGCCATACTTTGTTTTAGGTTTGTTTTTTATTTAAAATATATCTCATTTCTTTTTTTTTATTATTTATCAGATTTGTTTAAAATTGTTCAGTAGAAAAAGTTTCGCGCATTGGCTTTCGTTGAACTTAGGAAAGCGTTTGACTGGTAGCAATCGATTAGAAAAATTTAAATATTTTTTTTAAATCTTAATCACTTATGTACAGGATTTTAAAAATAACTTATTTATCTTTTAATTTTTTTCAATTATATTTTTTGTTTAAAAAAGGTTATTTTTTCAGTCTCCAGATGTATCTCTATAATATTATAAAAAGTGAAATTTAAGGTATATTTACTTTAGCAGATATGACAACGTTCTGCAATTGATACATATCGGGAACTGTTTTTGAACAGAACGTTGCAATAACTACCAAATTCAAGATTATGTTGTTGTTTTCCTTCCTTAATTTTAAATGTTTTTATTAAATTTATATGTTGAATGCAATTTACGAGAAAATTACTTGGTAAATTGATTTGATAGAATAGCTGCACACATGTCCTGCTGCTCGGATGATAGAAAATGAACAATAGTGTGGATTAATTTACACTGATCGCCTTTTTAGACTGTCCAACTCGTGCACTAAGGATTCCTCGTTGGAGACGAAACGTTTTTGCAGTTTTGCTGGATTCTGTAATTAAATGGAAGGAAAAGGGGTAAGTTTCAAATTGTTAAAAAATTTCATTGGATGTACTTGCTTTGAAGAAATTTTTAATGTAATAGGTAGTGGTATAAGTAGATTTTTATTCTACTCAAATATTGTATTATTAAATCTATAATATACGAGGTGTGAAAATTAAGTAATGCGACTGATTTTATTGCCGCACTTGTGGTAAGCCAGAGAATTTCGTTCTCCTTCCCCTCTCCATTAATATATTTTCCATCGCTCTAGCTTGTTTAGTTCGCCTGCAGTGTCGTGCTGCGTAGACGTGTGTTGGTGGTGGTCGACACAAAAATGGAGAAATGAAATCAAGAGCAACGCGTCGCGATAAAATTTTGCACCAGATTGGGTGAAACAGCTTCGGAAACGGACGGTAAAATTGTAAAAGTGCATAGTAATAGTGCTCTTAGTCGTGCTCAGGTGTTTCGATGGCATTAAGAGTTTAAGGAGGGGCGGAGCGGGAGACCAGTCGAGGTGCGGACTGACGCAAATGCGTAGCGTGTGCGTGCCCTAATCCGTGAAGATCGGCGTTTAACAGTTCGAATGTTGGCTTCGGAACTGGGTATGAACCGTGAAACAGTCATACAAATTTTAACCGAAGATTTTGAGATGAAAAAATTGTGCGCGAAGATGGTTCCAAAGAACCTCTCTGAAAAGCAAAAGCAGCATGGAATGACCATCGCAGAAGATTGTTCGGAGCAAGAGGAAAATAATCCCACGCTGCTTGATCGAATTATTACAGGCGATGTTCCCTCGAACGAAATCGGTGGTCAAAGGAACCCATTTTGAGTCGATTACGGACATCCAGGCGGCCGCGACGTGGGTACTCGCGGACATCCCAGTCGAAGCGTTCCAGAAATGTTACGAAGCATGGAAAAAGCGCTGGAATCATTGTATAGCTGCCCAAGGGGACTACTTTGAAGGGAATGGCAGAGCTGTAGAATAATTTTTAAAGATACGGTTTTCATGGAATCAGTGTCATTACTTAATTGTCATACTTTGTAGTTTATAAAATATGAACACACATGGCACACATTTCTGAATGAGTCATTATCTATTGTTTAAAACTAATTCAGTCTCACATAAACCCTAACAGTGCTGGAGAATTTATGAGACTTGCTTTTAAGCAACATATATTTGGGCTGAATGAGCTGAATATCCTTCAGTTTGGATTTCTCTATTGGTTGCTGAAGGTTGCTCTTTACGATTATTTTTCAGTCTTGGAGAAAGCTAACTTTCGCTAAACGATTATGAATAAGTAGATTTTTGTATAGTAGAGTAGTGTTGGTTATTTACCTCCTGTATGTGATACTTCTACACGCGCATGGCTTCAGAACTACCCTCTAAACACCCCCCAATCACTCATATGACACTTTATTTCTGGCTAGGCCTCATTTTGTAATGCCTTGAAATGTCACCGAGTTACAGAAATCTCTTTCCTAGTGGGAAGACAAATAACCTAATCGTTCTATGAATAAAGTCCGTCTGTA
Source organism: Odontomyia ornata (assembly GCA_963969285.1). Classification (NCBI taxonomy): domain Eukaryota; kingdom Metazoa; phylum Arthropoda; class Insecta; order Diptera; family Stratiomyidae; genus Odontomyia; species Odontomyia ornata. The sequence goes on from OZ017740.1 coordinate 72,740,125, forward strand.
CATGAGCTGTCAAACTAGCCAGATCATTTTGATCCGCATCGGCCCAAGAGAGACTAACACAATGGAGGCTCAACCAAAATCGAAGAAATGAATTGATCGCGACAGATAATTGTGTCGTCTTTTATCGAGTCGTGACTAAAAGAATCAATTCGTGGTGTCTAGTTTTTGATTCGAGATTTTGTGCGGAAAACTTCACCATAAAACGGTAGTGAAAGTCGTTAGGCTGCTATTGGTGTTAAACTTTTGTGGCGAAATATAAGAAAATTACTCAGAAAGTGAGTAACAGTACATTTGTGGTGTATTTACGCATACGGCGGGTCAGAAAGTACAGACATCAATTGACAAGATGTTACAGGCAAACGAATGTGAAGTGGAAGTTAAATTAACATTAGAATTTGTCGATAAAATGAGTGCGGGACAAATTTGCGCTGAGCTCTAGAAGCAAAATTAGGAAACATGTGGTAGTAAAGTTGCTGTAAAGCACCGTCTAATGACTAAGTAAGGAAAGTACGTGTGACTGTGCTAGTGATCATGATAATGATCAGTGTAGTGGTGATGATATTTCGAATGACGAAAGTGAGCAAACCGACACATTAAGCGAATGCTCCATACAAAGAAGACTGTATAAATACAACTTTAAAAGAGAATGTGGAGGACCGAAGCTAACATTCGAGACGTGGAAGACTCTATTGAAAAGTTTAGTGGGTATGGTGGCATTACGGTGAAAAAGCGGATTGATGAGATAGAAGAACTAAATTTAATAGTGAATTGGACGGAGCAAGAACTGTTGATATATGCGAAAAATCTTTTAATGGGTGCCGCAAGACAGTTTGTAAGAAGTCAAAGCATCACCACTTGGGTAGCATTCAAAGAAAAATTAATTAATGAGTTGCATGTAAGACTGAATGCAAGAGATGTGCATGAATCACTAAGAGAAAAAAAACGATACGATAAGTCTTATCGTGAATAGCCGTATGAAATGATGGCAACAGCAAAACTCATTGAATTGGATGATATGTCAGTTATAAGCTACGTGATCGATGGGATCGAAGAGACAGGTTATGACAAAAATCATACTTCGAGGATCGCAGAGTATGAGCATGTGCGGCAAAAGGCAGCGAAAGGAAAACTTAAAGCTATGGCTGGCTATAAGGACTCTACACGAAGGCAATTTCGTTGTTTCAATTGTGGACAGAAAGGACATGAGGCAAAAGTATGTCCTATGGCATCTGATAGACCAAAATGTTACAAACGCCAGCAGTTTGGTCATTTGTCTGCCAATTGCATCAATAATAGACGAGTAATCAACTGCATAAAAGAAGAAGAACGAAATTTTGTTAGTATGCTGGCTCGAGATCCACAAACGTCAGCATTGGTTGATTTGGGGAGTCCAGTGAGTTTGATGAGAGTGGATGCTGCTAATAGTTCAGGATGCAAATTTGAACCAGATCAAGCAAGATTATTTACAGGGCTTGGAGGCGCAAAGATTATACCATTTGAATGTATGAGCCAGGAAGCCGTTATAGAAAGCGAACGATATAAAATCAAATTTTATGTGCTTTCCATTAGCGATATGGCTGTTTTTTGCTGTGCGGCGATGATGTTCTCAGGCAAGCGGATGTGACTTTCAGTGTGAATGGTGTACGTTTCAACAAACTCCATCAGCAAATAGAAGATGATGGAGTCAAAGCATTTGTAAACATCGTAAATGACGAAACAGAGATGATTGCAGTTGAGCCTTTCGCAAGTGAAATAAGGAAAATAATCAGCAAATATGCAGTAAATAAAAATGTCAAGACAACAAACATTGAAACTAAGATTATACTGACAGATAAAACTCCGATCTATCAAAAACCTAGACGAATTGCACCATTAGAAAAACATATTTTAGATAATCAAGTCGAAGAATAGTTGAGAGATAGAGTGATAATCCCTAACACATCAGACATCTCTAGCCCAGTTGTAATCGTCCGAAAGAAGAGCGGCGAGTATAGTGGTTGTATTGATTACAGACGTTTAAATAAAAAAAAAATCATCAAGGATCGATTTTCAATGCCACTAATCGACGACCAGCTTGAAAAAATCTCAGGAGCAAAGACCTTTTCTGTAATTGACCTCAAGAATGGATTTTTCATGTACCAGTGGCGAGTAATAGTCGGAAGTACACCGCTTTTTCCACTTCAAATAATCAATATGATTTTTTGAAGACACCATTTGGACTTTGCAACACTTCAGCAAGCTTTAGTAGATTCATTAGCGAAGTATCTGAAGACTTAATCAGACGTGAAATTGTTATTCAATACGTTGACGACTTGATCATCCCGTCAGAAAGTGAAGCCGATGGACTTGTGAAACTAAGAGAAACCCTCAAAGTGGCTGCATAATGCGTTATTGGAGATTCAATGGGAGAAATATTGTTTCCTTCAGTAAAGCGTCACATACCTAGGCCATATAAAAAGCGATTCTAAAATATCACCAGATCCAGCAAAAGTCTTTCACTTTTGAAAATGTTTCCAAAAGTGAAGAACGTTAGAGATTCGCAAGGATTTTTGGGGCTGTTGGGATACTTTCGAAAAATTATTGAAGGGTTTACCGTGATTGCAGTACCTTCAAGGAGGAACACGAATATGCTTGCTATAGGCTGAAGGACTTATTGTGCGAGAACTTAGTACAACTGATTCACAATGAAAATTATATTATATATGTCAAGATGGAATGGGAGCCGTCTTGCTTCAAAAAGAATACCCAGAGGACAGAGGCTATTGGAGTAAACAATGACGGCAACAGAAAAACGCTATCATTTCTACGAATTTAAAGTGCTCGCTGTCGTGAAAGCTCTGAAGAAATCATTGCCATATCTACTGGGGATTCACTTTAAAATTGTAACCAACTGTGCTGCTTTTCAAAAAACAGTGAACGAAATTCAAGTACCTAATTGAGCTGCGAGGTAGACATTGGAAATGGAAGAATTTAATTACACGATGGAACATCGAACAGGCTCCCACAGGAAACATGTGGACACGTTAAGCCGTAATGCTGTGATAATCCTTCAAATACCTTCACAGCTACCATTGTGGAAACCAAAAAAAAAAGATAAAAAGTTAATAGCAATAAGGGAATACTAGAATCTCAGCCGCACGAGAAGTATAGCATTAAAAATGATGTGTTTTTGAAGTTCGTGAATGGAAAGGGTGCAATCGTTACCCCTTCCAATATGCAAAAAGAAATAATTCGGAAAATGCATGAGAATGGCCACTTCTGTGTGAAGAAGATGCAGGAGATTATTAATCGAGATTACTATATTCCTCAATTTCAGAAGAAATTTCATCAGCAGAGAGACTGCTGCATAACCTGTATTTTGACAGAAAGGAAGAACGGGAAGAAAGAAGGGTAGCTGCATGCTATTCTTAAAGATGATTTCCCTCTCGTGACTTATCATATTGACCATCTTAGGCAGATGACAACTACTACTAAGGTGTATAAGTATGTGTTTGTAATCGTTGACGCATTCTCTAAATTCACTTCGATCTACCCAACCAAAACAACAATTGATAAAAAAGTCTTGGATAAATTGGAACAGCAGGCTGCGATTTTTGGGAATCCATTACGCATTATATCAGATCGTGGTCCAGTGTTCGCATCTTTGGGCTTCAAAGAGTACTGTTATGAAAAACATATCGAGAACATATACAGATAACAACTGGAATCCCAAAAAGTAGCGCGCAGGTAGAACGAATGTATCAAATCATCATTCTTGTCTTAACCAAACGCGCTGCAAATGACCCAGAGAAGTGGTAGAAATTTGTCGGAAAATGTGAGCAGTGCCTAAATTCAACATGCCACCACTCCACATGAAGTTCTTTTTGGCGAGAAACTTCGAATGGACTGTGCCGCGAATGTATTGGAGGATTCCGAAAATCGAGAACATTTAGTAGAGCGTTACTACGATAGGAAGCGCTGTGAAGCAATCACTTATAAAGTTGGGGATATTGTCGCAATACAGCGCATTCAATTTGGAACTGTTATGCTGTTCGGAACTGTTATGATGTTCGGAAGCTACGAAAGGGCAAAGGACCCCATTCTTCATCATCAACAGCCGATTATATGAAACCATGGGCAGTTGGGTCATCTGAGACGGATGAATTGTAGGTGGCCGTGTCAGAATGAAAAGAAAACTATACATGAAATTCTATTTCTTTTGTAACCTACTCTAATAACCTACTCGTTCTATGAATAAAGTCAGTCTTTACTAAGATGTCAAACTAGCCAGATCATTTTGATCCGCATCTGCCCAAGAGAGACTAACATATATATGCCCAAGAGAGACTAACGTTAATAAGTGTAAGAGTTGATTGGACGACTACCTTCATTTTTCTCTTCGTCCCTGTCATCCGAGACTATATCTAATGTATCAGCTACTTCTGTACCCGCTACATCAATTCCGGCTGCTTCATTTTCATTTGCTTCCTCTTCAATCGATAAAGTGTGATCAGATGATTCAATTTCATTAAAGTTCTTCCAAAAGTCTGCTAGAGTTGCTAATGGGGGATCATCTTCTGCATTATATTCCATCAGGTCAACTTATTGAGCTACAGATTTTTTAAAATCTGCTTTGCTGATGCATTTTTAACGGTGTCCGGTGTTACCTTGTCCCATGCGTTTTTAATAAAGGAGAAAGCTTCCAAAACGTTAATGGATTTTGAAAGTTGTGAGGCGGAGGAAACATTGTAAATTTTTGAAAGAACATGTTGCAGATTTATACCATCATTGAAGAACTTAAAATTTTGAATGATTAGCTGGTCCATGGGCTGACAAACAGATGTAGCGTTAGGAGGTAAAAATATTATTTTTATGTTTTCCAAATTCAAATCTGTAGGACGCGACCCAGCGTTGTCCAGAAAAAGCAAAATTTTACCTTTTTGAAGCCAGTTTGTCATTATAGTCCTAGTCATCCGGGCCTTCTTATTAAAACTCCACGTAGCAGCCAAATCATTAACTGTAGCATTTATTATTCTCCGTAGTCGAGCAGCTTTCCCAATAACCAAAAGCTTTTCTTTTTCTCCTATCATATTTGCACACAATATTATGGTCAATCTTTCTTCTCCCATTTTGCCACCTACGCACTTTTCAGCTTTAAGAGTGAACGTTTAGTCTGGTAAAGCTATAAAATATAAAGCACTTTTATCGGCGTTGAAGATATGTAGTGGTTGGTATCCTAATCGCATCCCTGGCAACTTTTGTCCAAATCGGGCCACATTTCCCATATTAACGTACGCTGACTCACCAGAGATACACTTGAAGCTAATGTCATGCCTTTTTCTTCATTTTTGTAGCCATTCATCGGATGCACTATTTTATCATATCTCACGACTTCAACTACTTCTTTGGATTTAATTTTTAATTATGGCCCTGATGCGGGAACATGTTGGTTTCTGGCTCGATCAAGCCACTCTAAAAAAGTCTTCTCAATCGGTGCTGCATCATCTTTTAATATTTTGTTTTTTTTTATCTAAATAATCGCTTGAATGCCATTGTCTTCGAATGATTTCCTTCTACTTTAATATGTCTGATGCTTGAGTTTTATTTATTTTAAACATAAAATTGTTAAATTTAATTATCTACATTAAAATTTTTTAAAGCCAATTTTTAAAACATATCTCTCGCCTAATTTGCGAACATTTAAATGTTCTTGTTCCGCAATATTAATCACCTCCCATTTCTGTCTTAATATTAAAAAGCGTTTGGTTGGTGCCATTGCTCCACTGCACTGATAACAGTACACTTCAAGGCACAAATTAAAGTAACGAAATGATCACCTGTAACGCCTGGCACTTATATGCATGCATATGAAGAGAAATCACATATAACGAGGAATTACCGCGCTATCGAAAGTCCACTCTTGAGAACATTTCGAGTCTGTCGCTGACAGTTTATGGTGTCCTTCCGATAGAGCTTTCGCTTATGAGAGCGTATTTTACAAATTATGAGTACCATCAATATACGAGTATGTCACATCGCCAGCAAAGCAAGCATTGCGGCGGGTTTGATCTCAAAAATCCAATCTACTGAATTAGTCATTGATTACACAACTGATCAACGATGAACTTCAACAATCATCAGCAAGACTGAAAAAAAATGGTCCAACTTGCAGTTCAAACTATACGCAATTCCTAGCAGTACATCCAAGATGACACATAAAAGGGGAATATCCAGCCATACGTTACATCAGGACTGCTACAAAACGTTCTGGAGGGTACGCACAATCTGTCACACTTAGGTGCTCATGCTGCATTGAAATTGATGAAGGACAGATTCGTTTGAAGAGCATCAATAAGGACATGAACGATTTTGTCCCCAAGTGCCAACATTACCAGCGATCGAAAATAAGCCACCCCACGAAATTGTCCATCAAACAGTAAGAGCTACCAAGATGACACTTCAACGGGTACTATCCGGCCATACGTCACACCAGGACTTCTTCAAAACGTTCTGGAGGGTACGCAGAATCTGTCACAATCAGTTGCTCATGCTACATTGGAATTGATGAAGGGCAGATTTGTTTGAAGAGCATCAATAAGGACACGAACAATTTTGTCCCTAAGTGCCAACATTACCAGCGATCAAAAATAAGCCACCCCACGAAATTGTCCATCAAACAGTGTGAGCTACCGGCCAACAAATTCTCCCAACTCAGCATTAACATTGTCGGATCTTACCCACCCAGAAACGGCAATCAATATTGTCTCATCATCGTCAATATATTCAATCGCTGACATAAAGCGCATGAAGCCAAGCAAAACGGTGAAACATACTTCACAAAAGACCTTCATCAGTGACTCGCGCAACAAATCGACACGGGTCTTTTCATGCAACGACCAAATTTAATCAATGGTCTGAGGTTTGCTGGCGTTAACTTTGTTTTTCAAATAAGCGCGCAAAAAGAAGTCCAGAGGGGTCAAACCTGGAGATCTGAGTGGCCAGTCAATGTTTCATTGCAGAAACTGAATTATTTGATTTGAAGTGTGGCATGACGTCTTCTTGGAACTAATAACCGTCAAGATGAGTCCACATTCACCGATAGCGATTTGCATTAACTGCTTCGTGTTCTTAGAAAAAAAACGCCAGCTCAAACAGTCAAGTTTTTTTTCATGCAATGTCATTTCATGGATCTTGTTTGGGTTTCCCGTTTCCCAAATGCAGCAATTTTACTTATTAACGCTACCGGAAAGTGTGAAATGGGCCTCGTCTGTTATCAAAATTTGCTTCGAAAAATCAGGTTTGTCAACCGTTCGAACGAGTGTTTGGTCGCATTCCGAGTGACGTGGATGATCTGTCGGCAATATTCTTTGTATTAATTAGACTTTATATGGAAAAAATGCAAATCATTCTTCAAAATGCTACGCAAGGTGGTTTTACTGACGACAAAATGCTGAATACGGCGACTACGAGTATTTTTCTGACCGCTTCAAACAGTTTATTGGAACGTCTTGGTCGTCAATGAACGGCGTGATGAAAATCTTCCACTGTCCTGTGCTCAACGAAATTCGGCATCAAACGACGAATAGAGTTGTCACACTGTGCCTGTGGGCCATGATACTCGTATTTTCGACGATATGTATGAGGAGTTAACACAACTGAATGATTTTCCTACAATGCATATCGTGACTATTTTGGTACGTTTTTATTGGTATGAAACGATTGAAGATTAAAGCTGAAAGCAAAACATGTCTAATCAAGTCAATTGAAAACTTAAAACTTAGCTAGCATTTTCAATAAAAATTGAATATTTTTGTTCTGTCTGGAGCAAAACTCAGATTTGAACGAGATTTGGCACAGTGGTTGATGAGACTAGACTCTAAGACAGACATGTTTTAAAGAAGGTTCGTTAGAATATTTTGGAGCTTTAAGTTGAGATTCATTTTTAACGCCATTTTTGACTGTTCAGTCACTGTGCGTTGCAGGCAATTGACTTTCAGTCCGATAACTCCCATGATGTTTGCTACAAAAAAAAATCTGGTGAGTTTCACACTGGCCCTACTTAGCCTTTCGAATGGATTTGTAAGTGAAGACACAAAAAACCGATTGCACTAAGAATAGAATTTTGGTTTCATGCGCCAAAATCATATACAATCGTATTTTATTCAATTGATATTTAGATGTTCATAAATTACCATCAGCCAAAATTTTCATATCAAAAAGACAAATTATCCACAGATTTAAGGATGGAAAGAAAAAGACTTCAAATTAGAATCATACAGAAGGATAACAAGTATTCATAAGACCTACAAATTGCAAACGACAAACAGAAATTCATTACCAAAAATATAGCTTCCATGAGTAAAGTTTGGTACAAATTGCTTCAAAATAAGTTACATTTCATGCCCATCGACAATTACGTCTTTTGAGTTTGAGATTTTTGAAAATAAACAAAATTTTGATATACTTCCTGAAAAATCTTGGTACCATTATCCTGCATCAGTTTATTCTAAAGCAAATTTAATAGATTCTCATAGCAGGTCAATCGGTTATCTTGTTTTACAATATTATTTTGAGCCATCCCGTTTCAAAAACATTTCATGTCACATATCCTAAAATGATTCTTAAGTAGATCTTACCTGCTGATATTGCTGCCGCATTGTGATCAAGTGTTTAATTGTATCATAAACACTGGGCTTTGTATTTTGTGGAGCTTTCTCCGATGCCTCTTGCAATGAATTTGACGCTGCTTCTTCTGCAGCATCCTCTAGTGGTTTTGAAAATAGGCTTCTTGGGAATGAGTTTGCTGGACGTGGTAGCACAACTTCCTTTTGACCAGAATGCACTCCAGTATGTTTAGGCTTACTTGTAGATGTTGTTGATGCAAGAGTTGCAGAGCTGGACGATTGTGTTGTTGAGACTGGTTCAGATATCACGGTATTTCCTTTAGAGCTTCCTTTGCTGAACGAAAGAGTTGGTTTTCTATTGCTAAAAGCTGTTATTGATTCATCCTCTGGTTGTTGGGGGAACATTTTCATCTCAGTATTTGCACTTCGTTTACGATCCCAATTGATCCATGTATCATCCTCGTATTCTGGTCCAGATTCATCTTCTGTCAATTGAGCTTTATTCTGGTTATGGTGATGTTTATTGTTTAAGGGAGCTGGTTGATTCCAGTAGGCAGCTGGCTCATGGTTCACTTGTTTGCTTTGACTAGGGAAAGACTTCTGGTGAAGTGCCAAGTATTTCAATTGTCTTTCATTTTCATCTTCTACTTCAGGATGTTTCTCTTTATGCTGATGTTCCATGGCATTGAATTTCTTAGAGTTAAAGGATTCAGTTTGTTCAGGAACATATTCATATTCGGATGAAGGGTAGTCCGCGTACTCATCTTCGTACATTGGTGATGCTCGATCATTTTGGTAATCTTGATGTTGTCGCTGTTCATTTTGAACTAATTCCATTTCTTCCTCTTGTTGTTGTTGCTGCTGCTGTTGCTGTTGTTGTTCCTGAGCATTAATTTGTCTATTATACGCAATGAGATTCTTCAGAAAATTATTAGTTAGTTCATCCTGTTGACCACTTGCTCCTTGATACCAATCATCTTGTCCGATGGGGTATAGCTCTCTTTGCCTTTCTCTTTCATCTTCTTGAAGGATTTCTTCATGCAGATCATCCATAGGATTGTTAGCAACTTCCCGATCATCGTAGTAGCTGTAACTTGGTGGATGCGCATAGTAGTATGGTGTTGGCTTATATTCACCGTGATATATTGGCATGCCAAAGTATTCTTGGCGAGGATAGTAGTAATATGGATTGTCATCAGGATAAGTCTCATGATAAGTAGGAATAGCATAGGCTGCTGGCCTTTGCTCGTAGTAATATTTCGGTGGTGAATTGTAAAATGATGGATTTGGAACTAATGATGCTGGAATTGGCATTTGAGCGGGATTCGATGATCGATGATATCGTTTTGTACCGAAAACCGGATACGATTGTGAATTACTTGGTGAAGCGAAATAGAGTAGGAATGTTGCGAGGAACAGTAGCATTTTTTCTTTGCTGTTACACTGTAAGCGAAAAAAAGGTAAAAAGATTAATCCCTTGTCGTAAAGTAAATTGAAAATATTATTAAAATCTCATAAAATTTGTAAATGATTAGCAATCAAATGAGTTGAAATATATTTTGAAATCTATTAAAAGTATAAATTTGCAGATGAATTAGTTTAATTAGGATGCCAAAATTAAGATTGGATAGGTGGATAATTGCACAAAAAGCTTAAACCACAAAGCATAGAGAATTCGTTTATATTTGATAACAAATGAAACTCTAGCCGTAAAATACAAGCAACCAAAATGATAAAACAAGATAGTTATAATTTAAAAAAGCAAGTTATCGGACCAGATTAGATTTGAAACTGATTCTCAGATAATTGATAGTTCATAAAGTATAAATGAAATGATTTTTATTAGTCAAAATTTGGGGAAATGAGATTCTTGAATGAAGACAAAATTATTATTGGAAATTATTAACCACTTTAATAATAAATTCGTAAGCTAAAGGTATCTGGTTCAAGTCTCGTTGATGGCAAGTGATTCTTTGGGTGGACTATAAGTCCGTTCAGTTATGATGCGTACTAGTTTAAAACTAGAACGTATTGCAGCTGGGTGGACGGATACATGGCCAAAGCGTGATACTGAGCACATCGCCTTCTCAAATGCCGATACATTCTATGAGCATACTTAAACTATCTCTAATCAAAGGCCCGAAAGAGGCTGTAGTGCTAAACCAAAAACAAAAATAAAGAAATTCTAATTTTTCTGCAAAATTTCCCTTGGATACTGGGTCCACAGTAAAGGCTTTTAAAATGACGGGAATATCAAAGTAATCGCTCAATTTTGAGCTCAAAGAGTAAATTTTTTTATCTTTCCTCCACGTTTGTTCCAAATTTTTGTCTGGAAGGCTCCCATGACAGTCTACTACAATTCAGTGTCTCTATTCACCCAATCGATAATTCATCCAGTTCTTGATTTTTCTCACGCGTAGAATGAAACCTGACAACCCCGCATATCAAGAGAAGATTTTGGGAGTTGCTTGTGAGAAGCGAAAGAGAACGGGCAATGTTTCGAGGAATGTATAATTTAACTTCATAAAACAAACGAAGTTGTAACGATATCATACTTTAAAGTGTTGTCTTCTTTTAATTTTTTTTTTAGTACAACATCAGAAGTGGGATATTTATTCAAGTGCTAGGTAAATTGTCGTGCATAATGAATGGACTCAGTGTGCCGACTCTGAAACGCGAGTTGCGAAAGCGAGGCCTCAAAGCATCGGAAAACAAGGCCGCTCTTCGAATTCGGTCATCAGAATCGCTAGGCGCCGTGCCGCTAAGCGCAGTTAGTGACTATAATTATAACGATTGCGTAATGTAATTGAAAAATTGCCTGTAGCAGGTGAAGTCCAAAATGGCATCATGGAGTCGACCATTCTAAATTACACCGTTGCCAATATGCAATTTGGTACATCACTAGCAACAACTCAAGAAGAGCCGATAATGTCCTCACCAGTACACAATTCATTTACAGGAGACATTCGTACTGCAGCATTGCATACGCACACGATGACACCGCCGTGCGTCACCACCATCAGTTCACATGCGTACACGTCTCAGCAGCCGACTTTTAACACACGATATCCAGCGTCGATCAGACCTTTTTACGAGCAAGTAAATTCATTTTCCTGCTACCACACAGGAAAACCACACTTTACGGTGCGAGACATCGTCGAAGCTTTGTACAAATTCGACCCATCGTCAGCAACATCACTCACTTTAACACAATTTGTAAATTGCAACAGATATCTGTGGCAGATTTCTGATTCGGAAGAGAAATTGCTAATGTGCGCAATGTTAATGAAGATGAAAGGCAACGCGAAAGTTTAGGCTGACGGAATAGAAGTGCAGCACATATCGTTTGAAATGTTTGCGCTCAATTGCTAAATAGCTTCCCGACAGATGAAAGCGCTGTTGACGTGCATTTGCGGATGCATAAAACAATTCGAAATCCAGATGAGACGACTGAGGATTTTTTTTATCGATGAGGTGGATTATGCGATGCGAATATAATGAAATATTTTCAAAATGGAGTTAGACATCATTGCAAAATGGACGTGGAACTCAACACTTTGAGTCAACATTGGATTACTTATAGCTGTCGGACGATTTACGCTGAATGCACGATAACAGACACAAACGGCATCGAAGGCCAGAGACAATAAGAGAAAACCACGTTTCGAGCTGAGACGTCCAAGTGACACAACGAAAATGATGGACGTCAAAGAAAACAAAAGAACGAAAGGCCCCAAATGCTACAATTATGGCATTCAGGGACATCTATCTATTAATCGTCCTAATCCCCACCGACGAATTAAATGCGAGCTCTGTCTAAGGGCAGGTGATTACAAAAACAACAGCTGATGAATAGAATCCAATACGTGGACGCGCGACGAATGCGATGAAAAGCGATAGATTGTAGAAAATTAGGACGCACGCGATAAAACTGTCAACAAATATCAAATTATTTTCCCAGGCTGTCACACCATACATAGACGTTTCATTTGACCGGTAGACCTTTCTTAAAATTATCTATCATAAAGGGTCGCATTACGCCCGAATACAAACCTACTGGATACTGTAGTATAAATAGTTCTGACTTGCTGCTTTTCGGATCGAGTTTCAATAGGGTTTTAATTGGTAATATTAAATTTTATTGTCGATTTTTTGTGGTTAATGATGATGCGATGGGCCCGCAGTGCATTTTGGCCGCAAATTTTTAGCGAAAAACAAAATCGGCGTTTCAATTGAAGATACAGGTAAATTAAAGATGACACGAATCAGAGATAAAGCTCTACAATCATATTGTGATTACGAAACGGTCTTTTCCCATGATTTACTCTCTATTGACATTTTCGACAATACAATAAATTCTCTTCCCATATTTGATATTTCCGATGATGCGATGCGGAGCAAAGACCCTTCAATCGAATCCAAATTCTATGATATACACGCGAACTACAAAAAATTTGAGAAACCTTCGAAGCCTCTAACTCAGCACAAAATGGTTATACGTTTGACCAACAATCGTCCAATGCAGAAAACTTCAGCTGTAGAAAAACAAATGATATCTGATACTGTTAACGACCTTCTGGGAAAAGGAATCATTAAGGGATGCATCAGACCACGACTATTTAGCCGCACTTCTGTCGCAAGTTACACATGGTTAAATGGAAGCCCGCACACTGCGATTTTCGACAATTTTGTCCAGGTCGGCAGTCGCAGGAATTCGCGATTTTTCCTAAAACCAGTTTAGCAGGTAGTTTCTATGATACTCGCGCAGGCGCACATCATTTGGACATTTGACGCTGACGTGCATGGAAGTTTCTTGCATAGCGCAGAAATGAGTTAGCGCATGTGTTTCTGGCAAAGACTTACCTTCAAATGAGCATTTTAGTTCTGCGCATGCCTGAATTTCCTTCGGAGATCTTGTCGCAGTGTGTTCGTATTTGCGTCTGAAAATCGCTGGTTACGGCAGAAAAATCGCAATGTGGCCGAACACTAAGGAGAGCTAATCCTTATACGTCAGTCGTGTACTTCTCGTTAAAAAGAAAAACGGCACGCATCGTATGGGCATAGATTACAGACCTTTAAACGCAATTACTGAAAAGGATTCTGATCCCCTCCCAGTGATTGAATCCTTGTTAGAGCACTTAGTAAACAAAACGGTATTTTCATAAATCGACTTAAAAGACGTGTTTTATCATGTGAAATTAGATAACGAAAGCACAAAATAAACGAAAATATGAATACAAATTTCTTCCCTTCGGCTTAAAGAATGGACCATCTGTGTTTTCTAGATATATTACTAAAATAGCCAAGAAGGATATCGATGATCCGTAAGTGTGTATATTAACGAAATTGTGGTCACCACAGGCACAATTGAAAAGCACCACAAAATAATTTCGAATATCCTAAAAGTCATAAATGAAAATATGTATTTCGAAAAGTAAACTATACAAAAGCCGCATTTTTTACTTGTGACACGGTATTAGCGATTCTGGCCTCCAGCCAAAGGATCACCATGTGAAATTGATATGGGACTGCCCCATTCCAAGAAATATTCACGAAGTAAAACGATTCTTCGGGCTTTGTGGATGTTTCCGACGCTTCATTAAAGGACTAAGCGAATTAACCGAACATTTATATGCACTAGAAAGACCCAATGTACCCTTTATTATGGATCAAACTATGATTGGTGCCATAAATGAATTAAAGGAAAAGTTAAGTAGTCGACCTGTCCTCAAACTATTTAATCCGAACTATTACACAAAACTTCACACGGACGCATCCAGTTATGGTTATGGAGCGATACTGCTATAGCGGCAGCCGGATAAGAGTATGCATACCGTAATGTATCTCTCCAAGCGTACGACACCTATGGAAGCTAGATACCATTCCTTTCAACTAGGAACGTTAACTATGGTATACGCACCCATACGTATATGACCTTCATTTTACCGTCATAGCAGGCTGTAAAGCGTTGGCCCAGACGCTTCGTAAGCAAGCCAACGCTCGAATTGCGTATTGGATTATATTCTTGCAAAACTACGGCTACGACGGACTATTTGTCGAGAATCTACGATGCACACGAATGTTTACTGATCGACGACGATTCACTTATGCGAACGTTAATGACAGAACAGTCCAAAGACGAGAAACTTCAACTTTTAGCAAAGGAATTGAATAAACGGGACGACCACGAATATGAACTCCACAATGAAGAAATAGTCGTTCAATCCAATTCTTTGTACCATCGCACTTTATTGACACTATCCTGAGGAAATACCATGACGACCTTATAGAAAGATACATTGCAAATTGCTTGCAATGCATCATACATTCTGCCAAGAATGATCAACGACAGGGTTTCTTACAAAGTATTGATAAAGGGTGTCAATCACTTTGGACCACTTTGTGGGACGAAACGAAAAAAATAAATATGTGTTATTGGTGGTAGACGCCTTTACAAGGTATGTGAAACTATTTCCCACGAAAGCAAGAAATTCTAATAAAATTATTAAACATTTACGAAATTATATTAATTAGCACGGAAGACCCTTACGGCTGATATTAGACAGAGGAACGGCTTTTACATCCACTGCTTTCAATCAATGCTTAAAGAAACTGAATATTGTCCACATACTCAACGCAACTGTAACGCCTCAAGCAAATGGAGCATTTGAACGCGTTAAACGAGATTTGCGACGGATGTTAGCTAAGCTGGCAGACGATAATAGCGATAATGATCAAGTTACCAATGATTGCGAATATGCTAGAGACAGCACAGTTAACCGGAGTATTGGCGTATCACCCAGCATAGCTCTATTTGGAGTACATAAGCGTGAGTCTAGAAATGTTGATGTGATTAAAGATATGATTGACTGTCTCATTCAACACGAATGAGATGTCAAATCGATTCGAAAGGGTATAATTGAAAAAAATACGGAGACACAGAACATCAACGAGATCGCCTATAACGCGCAACGATATATGATACATCACTATAAGAAAGGAGATTTGGTGGGCACAGGTATTGGTGAAAGTAAAAAACTTCTTCCCCGTTACAGAGGTTCTTTCCTAACTAAACGCATCCTTTCCTATAAAAAATAATAAAATTTCGATAATTGAAAGTAAAACTAGTAGTAAGTCTATATGTTTTTTCTTTAATGCTATGTCAAAAGAGGGGAAAGGACCAAGCTCGAGATTATTATGATTTCGTACGATTCTTAACATTGGTGAATGGGAATATAAAACAGTTCTAGCATATGGGATAACGAAATAAGAATTCATCCGAGATGATCGAGGTGTTTGTCGGAAACGCAGCTCAGAAAAAATATTTAACGGGACTTGATGGTAGCAGAGTTTATACAAAAAACATTGGTCTAAATAATTTCGTCGGGATATTAGAGATGGAAGAGATAGAAAGGATAAACGACTTTCAAAGGGCTGATATGGCAAATTAAACTTAAGGAAAAGAATACGCGTGAACTTTCTTTGGACAGTTTCTGAAGAAGACACAAGATAAGAATATCGGGGGGACCAGATAACCGAACAGTATTCAAGCGAAGGGCGAACAAGACAAACAAATAGGTGGATAGAAGAAGATATGCTATTGAATTTAGGTACATGTCTAAGGATAAACCCGGAAACTCTAGATGCCTTAGTAATCACATTTAAAATATGTGCATCAAATTTGAATTTTGGATCAAAAGTTACTCCAAGGTCTTTATGACTGAACACTTCAGAGACCAAAGCATCATTTAATATATAATTAAAATTTATAGGAGAGTCCTTGAGAGAAAAAGTCATTTTATGACATTTAGTAGTGTTAAGACATAAATAGTTTGAAGCACACCATTTATTTCGAGCATTCAGATCAGTTTGGAGGAGCTGACAGTCTAAATGGGATTTGCTCGAAATACTTTGAAGTCATCAGCGTACAAGAGGCAAGAGGAATTAATCACAAAGTGAAGATCATTTATGAACAACAGAAAGTGAAGAGGCCCAAGAATTGAACCTTGTGTAACGCCAGATGAAGCATAACAAGTTGGGTAGACAGACCTATGCTCATGTCAGAAGGGTTTTGTACTCAATTAACAAAATGCAGTAACCAGCAACGAATAAAATCAAGAAACATGTCAAAGACGATTTTATTGGAGAAAGTGTGAAATTCGAGGATCATATTATTATTAACAAAGTTGAAAGAATTTTGACTTCTGAGGTATTTGTTAGAGTTATACCCATAAATATCTCCCTTGATAATTGTTTTAGATTTTTTAGATCACGGGTGTCCATTCACGAGGGAGGAAACACATTTTTCATGTATTTCGCCCCCTCTGCCCCCCACTGAAGCAAAAACTGCCAGTTTAAGAACTGTTTTGAAAAGCTCTCATAAAGAACTTTCAGTTGATACTCATATCGGCTACCCTTCATGAAATTTTTGTTCAGGGGCCACTCCTCTGTACTATAATCATCGATTCATGGCCTGTTTTTTCGAATCTTAGAATGGTTACAAAGCCCTTTTGCTAAGAGCTCTCCCTTGCCTCTTCGACTTGTTTCAATTATATGTACTCATCTTCATGATACCTATCATTCCTGCAATTTTCATGCAAATCCTAGCAAAGCTGTAGTGTCTAAGTCGGTGAAAAGCGCATATGGCTCCATAGCCATATGTTTCCATAGTAATACAGGGCATATTGTTCCATAGTAATACATGAAAACTCAAATCGCTATAACTTCGTTAAATATTATTCGATCTTTATGAAATTTTCAGAAAAAATCAATCTTATAAATAGTCATCTGTTTGCCAAAATTTATTGAATTTAAGGGTACCGTTTAGATTTCATTGAAGAAAACATAAAATCAATAAATCATACTATTACTAACAAAGTTGAGTGAATTTCGACTTCTCATGTATTTATCGTTGTTGTACTCATTAAGGCCTACATTCATGATTTTTTTCAGATTTTTCGGATGGAAGGTGTCCAATCGCGAGGGGGTACGCGAAAAGCTCGTAAATTTCCCCTTCCCCTGCCTCCCTCGGTACTAATAAGGCAATTTTAAGACCTGTTTTGAATAGATCTCATTAAGACCTTTCCAATGACACCCTACTCGACTACCAATGGTGAACATTTTTTTTTGAGGGGTCACCTCCCTATATGGGGAGACCCCCTTAAACCCCTTTGAAAAATTGTTTCACCCTTGAACTTTCAAGCAGTCACTACTTCTGACCTTTCCACAAAGTTTCATGACTGTAGCCTCTATACTTTCGGAGAAAAAGTGCTGTGCCATACAGACGGACGGACGGACGGGCGGATTCAAGTAACTTTGGAAAGCTGGAAATTAAGGAAATAGGGCGATAATTGGAAACTGACGTAGGATCGCCACTTTTAAAAATAGGCACAATATTAGCTGTTTTCCAAGGGTTAAGGGAAAGTACCAGTACTCAAACTAAGATTGAAGAGGAGAGATAAAGGAAAACTTAGCGATGAGGCTAACGACTTTAGAAAAATGTTTGGCAAACCATCCGGCCCAGGGCTGATATTAGGATCAAGAGCATTGGTCAAAGCTTCGACTTCAGATGCATCTGTACAAATAAAGGAAATTGGGAAGGGAAGATGATTAGGGAAGACAATAGGATGCACAGCTGCAGCGGGAGAAGAAAAAGTCGAAGAGAAAAATTGGGCAAATGTCAGTAACTTCTTGAGGAGAAGAAACGTTTGCGCCATTCCAATGGACCTCACTAGGACTGGAAGAAGAGGATTTCAGCAACCTTATATAAGACCAGAAAGGCTTTGTATTATTAGCTACAAGAGAGCTATCTAGACTACTGAAATAAGTCTTCAGAACATATCTGATCTCTTTTTTGATAATAGCACGCAGCCTACTAAAATTACATCTTGCTTCAATAGTGCCGAGTGTTTTAAAGACACGATGTGCCTTATTTTTTGCTCGTAGGGCATAAGCACTTGCTTTGCAAACCAAGGCTTTTGATTTGCTTAACGGGATATCTGAAGAGGCGTAAAACAGCGAATACGATTATAAATATATATATATATATATACATATATATATATATATATATATATATATATATATATATATATATATATATATATATATATATATATATATATATATAAATTTATCCAAAGCAGCCTCACAATTTAGCCCTCTGAAGAAATCTAGCCAGTTGACTGAAAGTAATTCTGTGTTAATAGCTTCATAATTAGCTTTTAAAAAGTTAAGTTTTGGAGTAGGATGAGCTTTGTTAAATTTAATTTCATCGACTATAAGATCTATAGATAAAGGAGGATGGTGCCGATCAGGAGAAACATACGGATGTACGGCTTGAGATATAAATAAGTAGCTAACTGGAACATTTGATAGAACAAGGTCAAGGAGACGATCATTAGGATTGCGGATATGATTAAATTGAGAAAAAGAGCAATGAGATAGGAAATATGACAGGGTTATAGAAAAAGGGTCAACTGACAAGATAGAAGGAGTAGAATAATTTTTAAATAAGAATAAATTTTAAAATCCCCGCTAACCAATATTTTGGCGTGAGGGTGTTGCAAAAATTGAAAAAAGGATAGATCATTCAAAAAACTTCTCATAAACAGTTAACCGTGAATTACAGGAAATAAAAATAGACAAAATCAAGAACCCTGTATTATAAGGGAGAGAAAAACAGAAATCAGAACAAGGAGAACTAGGTAGAACTTTGCTTACTGCAACCAAAACTCCACCACCATCAGCCTTATTAGTAGTGTTAGTTGCATTCTGGCAGAAAAGAAGCAAGAGTGACAAGAGAGGTATCTAAATACCATCGAAAAGGGTGAAGTGCTTTAGGATACTTTTCACGTTGATTACTTGGGACCTTTGGCGACGACAAGGACTAGTTACGGACGTATCTTTGTCGTTATTGACAAAGTTTCAACATTTAAATGGTTATATGTAACCAAATTGACAACGATGGCTGAGGTGTTGGATTAGCTTATGAAGCAGTGCAAGATGTTTTGAAATCCAAGAAGAATTGTAACCGATCGTGGTACTGCCTTACATCAAACGATTTCAAGGCCTACTGCAACGATGAGAAGATTAAACATGTGAGCCCCAAGAGCGAACGCATAAGTGGAGCGGGTAAATCGTACGCTCATCCCACTGCTTACGAAGAAGTCTGTGACGACTCTGGAAGAATGGTACAAATATCTGAGCATGGTCCAGCCATTTCCTTTGTTATTCGGAGACCATGCGCGTATTCTTGAATATCTAAATGTTCGCGAGTTTGTCAGGAACGAATAGATCAACGCCTTCTACGAAAACTGCGACAAAATTTGGTTTCAGGCCAAGGAGAGTATCAAGAAAATTCAAGAGGAGAACCGACGGGTTTTTACCGAAGATGACCAGGGCGACGGTGACTTTAAAGTTCAGAACGACGAAGAAGACAGCCGAGGACGTATGTAATCGCAGGAGGGCCAAATGTAGGGAACGAGTAACAAAGCCACAATACAGTAGAAGCAACAGTCAAAATTTATTATTCGTCGATGCAAGTTGACTTTTGTATGTCTAATTAATAATAAGCAAATTAAATTATTTTAACTTTGATCTAAACCCGAGTGTGTTCTTTAGTCAAAGGGATAAGGTGATCCTGTAGTAGGCTGACATGAGCGTAGTTCTATCTAAATAACTGGTTTACTTTTAATGTAGTAAACAAGTTATTTTGTGATATCTGTGGCCAGTTGAGTATGGAATTATCTTAACATGAAGAGAACCAATCGCTTTTAAACTTTTCAATGCACGGGACCATTAAATGCAACAAATACGAGAAACATCATCTTGGACTGAGAATATCGAAAGTGTGTCTGGAAGCCCATGATGAGATGCAGGTTAATTCATAACCAGTCAATTCAAAATTTATGCAGTTGCTCTTCAGGCGCATTTTAAACTTGGAGCAAACGTCAGGAAAATGAGTCTGAAAGATATTGGTGACTGTAATTTCCATGTTTACAGATGACACTCATAATATAGAAACTATAGAAGAAATGCTGAAGTTTCTTCCAGAGCAGGAGAGACAAAGCTGATTTGCTTGAATAGCAGCATAATCTCTCCTAGCCTGCTATTCGAGTAGAGAAACTCTAAGGACTCTTAGAAAATTAGAGCATGATAAATCTTTAAAAATGAAAGCTGGATACCTTTTTCTCCCAATCTTTAAGGTATTGATAAAACATAAGAATTTTGCGATTGAGTAGGATTGAATTAAATTGGTTTCAGAAAAAATTACCGGTTCTTGCATTTATAGGGGGACTTTGGTTGTAGGGATTTGTAATGAATCATCCCTACGCGACTGCCGACTAATACATATGCGCATTGCTACCATATGGCTACATATCTACGTCAGTTTTGACGACTTCGCATCCTACGTCAGTTTTGTCTCGGAATGTCAAAGGGGGAGTCGAGCGGAAAAAGTCGAAATCGCAGCCAGGGGCGAGTGCTCCGTCCAATTTTGGATCGAGTGTGCGAGTTGTGTGTGCGTACGGCAAGCAGGAATAGGAAGGTGTTGTGGCTGAATGGGAAAGAGGAAGACTCCGGACAAAATGGCGGCGCTGTCGTGAAGATGTTCAGATGTCATCGAGCTGATCTAATTTCGGAACGCAGTCGTCATAACTGTGAAATAAACTACGAAAAGTTGTGATTTTCTGTTTGCCGTAACCGTAAGAAAATTGAGCGAAAAGTCGAGCGCAGAAACGGAAGATTGGAGGAAAATTTTCTGTCATTTCTGTCATTTTCTGCCAGAAAAGGCCTTGCGAAGGCAAAAAGCACCACATTGTAATTGTGCAACCTGTGGGAATCGGCTTACAGTCCCCCGGCAGAAACAAGTAAACATTCCAACGCAAATGATCATAAGTGGAGTTTTACTGGTGTTGACATCAACACAACAAGTTTAAGCGTTCCGAGGTACATTGCCGGTCTTACAGCTTCTCGAATAGAAAAATTAATTGGAGTTGAAGAAAAGAATGGATGTGACAGGTACGGTGACCAATATCATATATTTAGGAGCTTTTGTAGACATAGGTGTTGGAAGGGATACTCTGATTCATGTCAGCCAAATGAATGGTTGCATTTTCGCGATAAGTGATCGAGTTGAAGCTACTGTTACTGTGGTTGAAATTCAGAGAAATCGAATAGAAATTAAATTGGATGCATTGCTAGACCAGGGAAATATGCAAGATGAATAACAAGTGATATTCGCTAAGGCTTTAATCACCAAAACAAAAGAAAAAAGAATTCATGTTAAATCTAATTAAAGTTTTCAGGCCATCCCAGCCCCTCTACGAGCGCTCGTTCAGGACGCTGGTGAGTACCCGTTTGTTTTCGTTTTATTTTTCATATATTGTATTTATATTTATTTATATATATTGGTTACTGAAAAATTTAAGAACATTTCTTTGAAACTTGAAATAAGGAAAGGTACATTTATTCTTTTCTATTTAAATTACTTTTCCTTTAATTATATTAGCTACCAAAATTTCGTTGAATACAAATTTTTGCCCATTTTATCAGTTTGGATGCTTAGTCTTTATATTTTGTTATTGGCGAATTAATTTAAATGAAATGAAGGAAAATGTTGAAATAAGTTTTAAAACAATTAGTTATAAATTTTAGTCGGTCATTTGAAATTGAAACCAGGAATTGATAGGTGATAAACAATAATTAAAAAAGAAGTAAGCAAACGTATTGTGGGATACTGGTATCATCTATCTCCTTATTACAAACTACGAGAATTTGCATATTGTTATCATAAACTTGAACTAGATTGATACATTCGGGATTAGCGTAGGATTTTGTAACGATCGTTTGAAAAGAAAAACGTATCAGCTCGCTATAAAACGATTAATTGAATTCTTTATATGCGAATGATCTAGCCAAGCCTGTCGAAATCCTGTACTCAACTTATTTTGTAGTACGTAACGTAAATGATAGTAATTGTCATCAATGAATGATATGGAAATAAAGAAAATAAATTGCTAGGCTAATTCAGTCTTTCCTTTCCGACGAACCCTTCTCTTTTCCGGCAGGACTGATAGCGAACGGTTAGTATGGCATTGAAAGGGTAGAGTTCTAGGAGTCCGCGGATGGTCGGTTTCATGTCGCGTGCGGAATGCGGTACCATAATTTGTTTTGCGTTTTTATTAGAGTATGTTGTTCTGATTTCGAGTTAGAGTAGAATATTTTTCGGTACCGCGTCGGTGAAATTCGGGAACACGAAATTAAATCTAGTTTTTTTGTTGTTGGCTGGATGAAAAGAAGGAATACGGAATAAAGTGAAGTATGTAGGTTTCTTTTCCGTATGTTTGTATTTTTGACGCGTTTGAAACGGGCATGTGAACCGGTGGCTGAGTTATTGTATTTCGGACTTAGTTTGCTCGCGTAAGAGCTGCGACCGAACTCCTCTCCGAAGTAGCTAGCTAGCCAGTAGCCACCTTGGAGTAGACTAAGTTGTGTCCGGACTTGTCGACCTGTATGGTACAGTCCGTTGTCACGTCCAAAGACTTCACGTCTGGAACCGATGAGAGGTCAGTTTCGATTTCGTTCGAGCGATTTCAAACAAAAAACATTACAGATTTTTCGTTGAGGTTTGTATTTTACATTTTTGGCTTGAAGTCGTTAATTATTATCCAATATCTCTTAGAATGTAAAAGTGACTTTTTAGCACTATTACACAAACAAACACTAATATTTTAAAATTTTTAAGCAAATTGATATATTTTCACTTATTTTAACGCTTTTATACAGGTTTGACTGTATTTTGCATTTAAAAAGGGTAGATGGCACTTGTGGCATATTTGTCTTTTAAATAAATTGATTAGCTATTTTCGGAAAACCATTAATTTAATATTTATTTTGAAAAATCTAAGAAATTAGAATGCAGAGGAATATTAATTACCTGTTTGAGTAATCAACAAAAATGTTTCCAAAATATTTTGAATATCTTTCACTACTACTACTAATGTTTAAGTTTAAGCCAAGATACTGATCGAATTCAGAGTTCCGAGTCAACTAGTCCGAAAATTTTGACTACGGTATTATTTATCTTATTCTTTCTTCCTGTGAATTTGCAAACTCTAGCGCAGCTTGAGTGGGCATTGCCGAGCCTAGTTAGTAGACTTGTGCACATTCTCACTGCCCACACCGCGATTAGCCAATCTGATTCGCTGAATCATTTTACAGGACTATTGAGAGAACAAGGATATATTTAGACACTATCTGCGCACCAGAGATTTGTTTAATAACAATGAATGTAGGATTCAATGTGCCATATGGGGTTTTAATTTATGCAAGCAATTATCCTTGAACCGTTCTTTCTATTAAGAAATGAAAGAATTCAAAAAAGTCCTGATTCAAATTAAGCCCCCAAAATTTCCAGAGCCAACGATAAGCTCAACTCATTAACCTGATTTGTCTCACAAAGAACCAATTCTACGAATGTGACATACGAGTATACAAGAATATAAATTCTAGATTTAATTTTATACTTCTCCATTTTAAATTTAACGCTTTTAACGTTAAATTTTCCATATATCCTTCCAAGGGTTTCAAATTAAAATCAGGTTTACGTATTGAAATTTCCAAGTAGTTTTCTTATAAATAGGATCAGAAAAGAGCTCTAAGGTGGAAACTTGAACGCCTTCTTTCGAAAAGGCTATGTGCCTTGAATATTTCAATATTGCTCAAAGAACCTCTCATTTCTTGCCTCCTCACGCACCAGATCAGCCTACATTGGCCTCGGTCGTCAGTGTAAAAGAACTGCAAATAGACCAACCACCCGCTTGCCAACGGATATCGAAAGTTGGCAATTCGTAGAACACTTTTTTCCAGCTCTCGCTAAAGTTTGAACAAATACAATGCTGAAGGACTCCTAGACAACTTTCGGAATAGAATGTATAAATAGCGCATTCCGCTATTGTTCTTTGATGAATTTAAGTAAAGATAAATAGCAACAATTCCACGCAATCGGAAGGATGGTGAAAACGAAGCAAAAAAAGAAAGAAAGAAGATTATCCTTATTGTGTGGGTGTTTAATTTAATCCTTATATTCTATGATGAAGCCACTGATGATTTCGATGGTGTGGCGGGCTCGGTAGCCGTGGCATTTCAGCGTAATTTTTCCTGTTATTTGACGTTTATGGCGAGGAAAATAAGACGACGGCGCCGCGCCACCGTTATAGTGGAGGTTGTATGTATAAATGCAAAAGTGACAGAGAATGATTGAGGGATGTATAAAATTGAAGGCGTCAGATGTGGCTTTCTATGATATGTAGGTGTTTCATTTCACAGCTTTGCCAAATGAAAGTGACAGAGCTGGCGATTGACCGAGGGAGCAACGGCATGAAATTGTAAGTAGAATGAGCAGAAGTTAAAATGAGTGGGAAGTGTCTATTTACAGTTAGGAAACAAAATTCAAAAGATCTTTTTCAAAGCAAAAAAAATGTTCCTTTCTGCAAATTAAAAGAAGAATATTTTCATAATTGCAATTAAATTCTCATGGAGAATTCCTAACGTAGCAGAAAATTGCGTAGGAACCATAAATATTGTAATATGCGTTGGCTGCCACATGCCGTTCGCAACTCTGCAGGAATGTCTTGTGGGTGTAAAGAACATTTTTGGATAAACAAGTGCTGTAAGATGTAATTATTAAGAAGTTTCTGTGAAATATTAAAAACACCTGCTGATGGGTTTCCGTATTGTAGGTGTTTGAAATATTGATTTTGGGTAGTAACGTTTCCATTTAAAAATTCTGTACTGTTGAAAAAACAAAATTAACCCTTGAAATTTCAATATCTCTATCATATACCTATTTATATTTGATGTACCATTTTGAATAAGGATCTTACTATGCACGAGATATTTTATCTTAACTTCCACTAGCCATCATATAGGAACTAGTCGCATAAAAAGGACACATTTTAGTGACCGTTTAATCAATAAAAGCCAGCCAGGAGAAATGATGCCCATAGTGACGAGTCGAGAAAGTAGAATGATAGATAAATAGGTCATTGGTGAATTGGGACAAGTGCAAAGCAGGCAAACTCCACCAGGAATTGTATGACTATGAACGAATAAAAGGGGGAAGAGGCAAAATGAACTTAACCCACATTTCAACAGGTTAGTGCTATTTCTGCAAGAAAGCATCCATTTCCATTCTATTATTAAGCTCTTATAAACAATAATTATGTCGGTATTAACTTCCATATGCTACTTACCACTAACCAAGTTAATGAAGACGTTCTGATCTTCTCTATTTGCTCTAGCGTAGCTTAAAGTCCTTCAGCACTGTAGCAACAAAATCAATCGTTCACTTCACAGTATTTCACTTTTCTCCACTTTATATCTAACAAAGTTTCACAATATTATCACACACTTTTCAAAGGATAATACCACATTAATCCAACTTCTGGTTTGTCTTTGAAAATCCTCTTATTCAACGTTCACTGAGCGCTTCACTCGAATTAATTTAACTACGAAGACCTGGTGGACTTCTTTGCATCTACTGGTTGAATTAAGTCGCTGTAATCCACATTTATGGAGGGGTATTTGCGTGGGCAACGGTTGGAATGGCGTGGGGAGTGACTAAGGACGATTCTTTCCAACTGAACGTATATTCCTTTGGCTTTTCTCGGGACGAATAACTTTAGCTCCTCGATGGCCAAAACGAGAGTAAGTTCGAATTGAGCCATTCACCTCCTTTTATAGATTCCGTTAGCTGGCTGAAACGTTTTCATTCATACCCAGCCAGCCCCCGATTTTGCGGGGTTGTTGTGAGAGAAGCACGAGTCGCTCATTACACTCCATCGTCGCCTACGCGTTCTGAATGAAACCCTGTCCTTGTCTCCTCGGCTCGAGCGCGAACGATGGAGATACTACCACCCACTGCTTTTACGCCAGCAGTTTTATTTCAACCCCTTCAGTGGCTACCACCCTCTTGCATCGAACCTCAAAAATTAGATGTAGGCGGTAGACGGTGATTAGTTTTTTTTCCCATATTCTTCCTTATCTGAAGACCAACTATATATACTTAACATTCGCTTGGTTTACCAATTTGAATATAATTCTTCTCCTCACTATCTTTAAGAAAAGTAATTTAGCCACGATTAAGTTTAGAGTTTAGTCAGCATCCCAGGATATGATGTCACGGAAATAGTGGTGTTATTTATCTTCCTGCAAAAGCTCTCAAAATGTCACCCAACGCGGCGATATTTTGCAGGAACGCTTGCGTGGGAAGAAAGGGGAGATTCAACTCAGTAGCCAACTTTGTCGTCATACCTTGCACTCGCATTTCCCCTAAGGTCCCGTAAAATCAGTAGTTGGATGAGTATGGGGGACCATCTGTTGGTTAAGTTGAATGAAAATAACAGCATTGAAAGCTCCCGCTTCAGGATGACGTGTTTCGAAATTGTAGCTTTCTCACTATCTATGTAGAAAGATACTTGCATATACATTGATCCACACTTATATGTACGCTGGCGCTCAGTGACGTGCGTAGGCCGGCATTTATATCCTAATCCTTCATCACCCGCTCCAACCAAATGTCTCTCATCACGGGACTGGTGTTTCTTTGTAGAGTTTGAACTACGTGTTGAGAATATTACTTAATTGCAATCCGATTTTCGGATTTCTTTAGGATACATTTAATAGAAATAAGCACAGGAGGTTTTATGAGTAAGGAATCCTTAATGCCAATCAGCTAACATATGTAAGGATGGGTGGATTACTTTACCGGTTTGTAAACGGGGAATATGTGATATTCACTGGAATTTTCCAAATCGGTTGTATTGTTGTTTTCGAAGTTGAATGCCATTATCTATGGACGAGTTCACAGTACTTGATGAAAAGGAAGAGGAAACAAGCGTAGGATGGTTTCGATAAGATAGTAATTGTGGTTATGGAATATTCTTTTTCAATTCCGTGATTATTTAGCAGTAGCTCTTCAGATTGTGACGTAGGCCGTGAGTGAATAATATATGGAGGCTCGATAATGACTGAACGCTTCAATTAACGTCAGTGTTCATTAGTGGAAAATACAATTGATTTTCTGGCAATTCTGTACATCAGTTATATCCATCACATCTTATATGAATGCAATTATTTTTTAGAGTTTTGCAAAATATTTTTTTTATGATACCCTATCAAAATCGCGACCTGTCTGTCCGTGCGTCACAGCAAATTGTCTCGCAAACAACATTAGCTAGAAAAATAAGATCTTGAAAGTTGCAGTGTGAAATAATTTTTTAAGTTTTAGAGGGGACATGTACGTGGAATTGCGTAAAATAAGACTTTATTTTTATCTGTTATATCTCAGCATCTATCTGCAATTGTGTTTTAAAACTAAGCATACAGTTAAAGGAAGAAACAAAGATAACATACAAGTTTTTAGTTTTAATTTAAGTAGATTTTTTTTTTAAATACCTCTATTCTCTACCACTCTCTCCACCACTCTTTCTTCGTCGGACAACGCTCGTGCGATCAGCATTCACATTACGTCGTTTGGTCCTTTGTGCCACCCAGACAATGTTTAATACATCGGTATAAGGGGGCACACAATATAATGTGAACTAGTCCTTTTCGTGAACATCTAGTCCAAAAAATCATGATCAGCTCTCAGAGATATAAAAAAATTCAATATAATACGACGCATTCAAAAAAGCTCTGAGTAACTGTCACTTCAGTATCTCGCCGCTAGGGTCAAAAAGAACACCCTAAGATAAAAGCAGAATTACAGGTTCACGCTTCAATCAGTGCTCATTAAATACTCCCTTAGTCTTTTCTGAAATACCAAAACTGAGTTTGCTTCCTCAACAATTTCTGGTAGATTGTTATATATACGCAGAGCATTATTCGTTGCATCGTTCTTTGGTCGATCCGTTCTGGCAAAAGGTATTACGAATTGATTTGCATTCCTCGCATTTTATGGGTTGATCTGTGATACCTTAATTAATGGCGCTCGTTCAGATCCATTAGTTTTTAAATTTCTGTAGATAAACTTAGCATTCTCCATAATAATAATTTGACTAAAGGTTAATGATTTTGCCAATTGGTAAACCAAACAAGTTTGAGTAAGCGTTGGCAGCTTCAGAATGTTTTTATACGCTTTGGTCAGCAGCCTGGATATACTGTTTAAATGTTGATTTGCTGATTGACTCCGAATAAGTACTCCATAATGCAATTTCGCCAGGACAAACGCATTTAGAGCAAGTTTCTTGATGTGCATTGGAAAATCCTCATATCTTCTTAACAATCCTATTATTGGGGCTAATTGCCTACTTGAGCTATTTATGTGTGATAACCAGGTCAAACGATGGTCTATGATAAGACCAAGATATTTCATTTCTAGCACTCTTTGCAATTTTTTGCCGTTAATATTTAGTTCGACATCTATGTCTCCTTTGTTCTTTTGCTTAAAAACAATATATTGTTACATGTACAAATAATTCTGCGAGCTACTGTCGCAATTGTTTTCACAACAATGAAGAACACGAATTTACTCGAAACCACGAGAACCCAACAAGCATGAACAACATCTGAAAGTGAGTCACTGCTCAATTCATTTGCAGTCGCTCGAATGTTCCCGCGAATTCGCCAATGTACGAGAACTGGGTTGAATGACTACAGACCCTATGTAAAGGCGAGCTGAATGAATGGGGGGACGATCCTTCATTACAACCGCGATAGAAAACTGCGATACGCGAAGTACAGGGGATATTGATTGTTTGAGTGCAAAGTGATTTTAAGTAGACAATTGCGATAGAAATTTATGGACAAGTAGAAGGTTGAATTTTAATAGTGAAAATTAAAGTTGTGAAATTGTTAGTGAAGTGATTGTGCATTTTTGACGAATTAAATAAACTCTTTTAATTTAATTTCAAAAGACATTGTGTTTTCACTTTCCCGGAACATTAAAATTATTGGCCGCGAAACAAAACACGCGACAATGGTGTCAAGAAATGAGAAAGAAAATTTTGGAAGTGAAAACGATTAAACATTTTTGAAGTGCACAATAGTGAGAATTAACGTGGAAACTGGTGGAAAAATTGTCGAAACAATAAAAATTCCAGGAAATTTACATCTAAAAATTAATCAATTGAGCATATCGGAGCTCGAAGAGGACTTGGAACAACGAAATCTGGCCACACAAGGTACAAAGGCCATACTGATTGCACGCTTGCGTGACGCGATCGAGTCGGAAGGCGTGAATTTGGCTTCGGGTGAGCTCTCAGATGCGGAAAAAGGCGCAGAAGGTGGAGAAGTGGGAACACTAAAATCAAAGGAGCCAGAAAATGTGCTGATGCAAATGTTAATGCTGATGTCATCCAGTTTAACTGCAAAGCTAGATGAACAATCAGCGAAGCTCAATGAACAGTCGTCCAATTTAACTATGAAGCTAGATGAACAATCAGCGAAGCTCAATGAACAGTCGTCCAATTTAACTGCGAAGCTAAATGAACAATCAGCGAAGCTGGATCAACAAGCGATCGAAATCAAGGCAGATTTTCAAAAACAGTCCACCGAAATAAAAGCGGAGCTCGGCAGCCTGAACAAACAAATTAAAGGCGTCGAGGAAAAGGTTTACCAGGTCGAGGAAAAGGTCAGCCTGGTCGAAGAGAGAATGAACCATGAGATGGAACAAGTGAGAAAAGAATTGGAAGCAGCGAAGGCAGTAGTAACCACTTCACCAGCCCCGCTTATAACCACAGCGCAAAGCACATCCAGAAATGTGAAAGCACCAATATTCGATGGGCAAACGGTCTGGAGTATTTACAAGACCCAGTTTGAAGCTGCTGCAAGGGCAAATCACTGGAATGAGCAGGAACGAGCAACTGCACTGATTCTTGCTCTAAGAGGCCCAGCTGCCGAGCTTTTGCAGACGATCCCCGTTGATTTACACTCAAACCCGGCTGCTATATTGAATGCGCTCGACATGCGTTATGGAGGCGACCATCTGAAGCAGATTTATCGGGCACAGCTACGGAATCGGATGTAGAAGTCTGGCGAAACCTTACAGCAGCTAGCCCAAGACATTGAGCGACTGGCACTTTTGGCTTACCCAGCGTACGATCCAGAACATCGAGATGACGTAGCAACAGAAGCATTCATCTGCGCCTTAAAGGACAAGGAATTGCAACAAGCCGTGCGGTTAGCTCAAAAGCAAAGTGTTAAGGACGCATTGGTTTATAGTCTGAACTTTGAAGCAGCGAAAAATGCGACTCGTACCACTGCCCGGGTCCGTGAAGTAGTGGCAAACGAATGCAGGTGTAAGCGCGTGGAAAATGAGCGAGAGCCGCAGGTGAATGGTGCGCCTAGATGCTGGGATTGTGGAGAGAAGGGGCACCTGCAAAGAGACTGCAAGAAGCGAAGAAAACGGAGCTATTGTGGAGAACCAGACCGTGTCAGGAGCCTAGAATAGAACCCCATCAAACTGAAAGGGCCAACTTCATGCGACGGACGTCGGCTAGGAGGATCGACATTCCCAGCACCCCCATTACTGTGGCAAGGCAACATCGTGGAGAAGCAGACTTATGCCTTCCTGGTCAAGTTGATGAAGAACATTGCACCACAACAAACGACACTAGCGCAATCCGATCGACGATCCGACCAGACCTAGTGGGGCCCCAACTACTTCACAAGGGCAGAGTTCATGGAAATGCTGACGCCGTATTTCGTCATCCATGTCCAGCTAACTGCAAGCATTGCCGGCAGATTGTGAAAAAGGAGCCGCCCGTTAATCTGCGATTGATAATGGCCGAATTCGATGAAGGTTGGTCAGCGGAGGAGATTCGAAAAGCCCAGTTAGCCGATGGAGATATCGGACCATTGCTCGTATGGAAGGAGACAACTGGGCGACCTGAGTGGAAGGACGTTTCAACGCATGGCGCAACCCTGAAAAGCTATTGGGCACAATGGAACTCCCTTCAGGTGGAGGGTGGCGTACTCAAGTGGAAATGGGAAACGGAGGATGGCAGCTCCTATAGGATGCAAACTATACTACCCAAAAGCCGAATCCACGATGTGATTAAGGAAATGCATGAAGGATCCTCGGGAGGCCACCTTGGTGTTAACAAGACCTTAGCGAAATTGCGGGAAAGATTCTACTGGCTCCACGCTCGAGAAGACGTAGAGGACTGGTGTCGCAGATGCACAATTTGCGCTTCCGTCAAAGGCCCAAAGCGACGACTGAGAGGACAAATGCAAACCTATAACGTGGGGGTACCGTTTGAAAGGATTGCTGTTGACATCGCAGGACCCTTTTCTGAATCTGAATGGGGAAATCGATACACGCTGGTTGTAGCTGATTATTTCAGCAAGTGGCCCGAGGTCTACCCCATTCCCAACCAGGAAGCAACTACTGTAGCCGAACAGCTAGTGTTAAATTGGGTCAGTAGGTACGGCGTACCTTGTGAACTACATTCAGATCAAGGTCGAAACTTCGAATCACTAGTTTTTAGCGAGATGTGCGAGCTGCTGGGAATACGGAAAACGAGCACAACACCACTGCATCCCCAATCCGATGGAATGGTCGAACGTTTCAACGGCACGCTCAATAAACACCTGGCCAAAATGGTTGACGAGAACCAAAGGGACTGGGACCGACACATTCCACTATTTTTGATGGCGTACAGAGCTGCCGAACATGCATCGACGGGCCAAGCCCCAGCCAAAGTCATTTTTGGAAAGACTATTCATCTGCCAGCCGACATAAAGTTCGGAACACCCCCTGAGAAACCCCAAACGATCTCGGAGTACGCAAGTGATCTAAGACAACGGTTGAACCAGATACATCGGACAGTGCGAAAATACCTCGAATCGGCTACTGACCGCATGAAGACCAGGTATGATCTAAAGGCAAATTCTACTGGCTTCCAGCAAGATGACTTGGTGTGGCTATATAACCCGCAACGGCGAAACGGTATGTCTCCAAAGTTGCAACATAATTGGGAGGGACCATACCAAGTTACAAATCGAATCAACGACGTCGTATACCGAATACAGGAACATCGTAAGCCAAGAGCCAAAATGAAAATCATGCTTCTGGACCGTCTTGCCCCATATTACACCCAGGGAGATACATCTTTTCAGGGCGAAAAGAACTGAGGTGGGGGCAGTATTTTATGTACAAATAATTCTGCGAGCTACTGTCGCAATTGTTTTCACAACAATGAAGAACACGAATTTACTCGAAACCACGAGAACCCAACAAGCATGAACAACATCTGAAAGTGAGTCACTGCTTCATTCATTTGCAGTCGCTCGAATGTTCCCGCGAACTCGCCAATGTACGAGAACTGGGTTGAATGACTACAGACCCTATATAAAGGCGAGCTGAATGAATGGGGGGACGATCATTCATTACAACCGCGATAGAAAACTGCGATACGCGAAGTACAGGCGATATTGATTGTTTGAGTGTAAAGTGATTTTAAGTAGACAATTGCGATAGAAATTTATGGACATGTAGAAGGTTGAATTTTAATAGTGAAAATTAAAGTTGTGAAATTGTTAGTGAAGTGATTGCGCATTTTTGACGAATTAAATAAACTCTTTTAATTTAATTTAAAAAGACATTGCGTTTTCACTTTCCCGGAACATTAAAACAATATTTTGTCTTTGATGTGTTGTAGTGAATAGGAATGTTCAAAAAGTCCGTGAAGGACTGCAGCGATGTTCTGCTGCCTCGGCAGAGGAAGGTGTCGGTATCTGCCGAGAATGCCTTCGTCTGGAGACGCGTGAATGCGCTGGCAGGCTAGCATTGCGGTGTCGTGGGGCGGGTTCATTTCCCCAGCACGAGGACCCACTACAAAGATATTTCGCATTCACGAATTGGACTGCTGATCAAGGGGGCGACCGAAGTCGCAAAAATTGTAGATAACTACACAGAGGGAAATATAACTTGTTACGAGAACAAGCGGAACCTGAGAAGAAAGGCGAACTTGGGGTGACCTCGTCATTACCCAACGAAGTTCATGGCCCACAAATGAAAGAGGGGCAACCGGGTGGTGGTGGAGCCCCTTCGTACCCACCCAACCGGAATAAATCCGTAGATAGCTTGTTGAAGTGTCCAGGTATTCCTCTTCTGAGTGGAAGATTCATACAACTTGAATTGTATGAACTTTCACATCAGAAGGGGAGTACCCCGGTGACCAATTTATGTCATAGAATTATACAATTGGATTGCATAAATCTATGCCATAAAAAGGCACTCTGCTTGGGCCACTCAACCCAAAACATCACCTGAAACAATAAAAGGAATTAGTAAGTACCCGGTGGCTGGCTCATGTTTTGAGGTAGAAGCCTGCCACCGTACCGGGTCCTATACCCAGTTAGAAGTTGAAGAAAGGAAAGACCATCGGGTACAGTATTAATCCATTCTTTTATTCTTCAACGAAAAAAATATACTGTAATATACAATAATAATTCATCCGATCTCTAGGTGAATTTACTCTAATGTGTATGTAATACGTATTAAGGAAAATGTATGAGAGAAAAAATATTTGTGGTGATAATTAAATTTTATAATAAAATGTTTCAATAATTTAGGTAACTTAAACGGTACTCACCTGCATGGTCCCTCGAGCGCTCGATGGGTGCAGGTATCCTTTAAATCGCTGTACATTAGACACACAAAAAAAAAGAATTATCATATTCATCAATCTTAAAAATCACCAACTATGGTATACTCGTACATAGATTACACTGAAAAACTTCAAATCGATTACGTTATCAGGATGCTAATAAAATACTCTTTCAGTGGCTTTTCATCCATTCAAATCTAGTTCGGAGACGAACAACACAATTTTTGATTTTGTTCTCCGGAAAAAATGCGAAAATCAATAAAGCCGTTTAATAACGATCACGAATATAATGGGAATATTCACATAAAAGGCTCAACTTTTTAGGAAATTGCAGAACATTCATGCCTGGAACTAGTACCAGAGCAATTCTACCAAAGAGCACTGTAGTCATAACAAATTTTATTTCTTCCGGTACTTATAGCGTAGGTGGAAATGTTACGAATTGGATATGCATTGTAAACAAAAACTTAAATTCGGGAGAAATTCCACCAACACATCGCAAAACCGCACCACACTCTTCTTTTTTTTCTTGTCAAGAGAGGACTCTAACATGTATTTTAACTTTCATTTCACTCGTATGGAGCAATTTGCCAAATTTTCTTCCTTATAACCTCCGTTCACCACGTTCCTCCCGAATATATTAAAACACCAGTTATCTTCACACTTTTCATTAAACCATCAGATGCGAGCCGTCTCAAATACTGTTTTTCCGTTATGACGATTCACTTTTCACCACTTTAAATTTACGGTCCCGTCTTGCAAAATCTTTTCTCATGCTTTTCACTCGAAAGATTTCTCGCCACTAAATCTTATGATCTTTGCACGGAAATATTTAAGGAATTCCACTTCCTATTAATTATATTTTACGAATTGCTTCCTGAGTTGTATGCGGCGCGCACGTTTTTTTCACTTTTACAGATGATTTTTCAGACACACAATTGAAATTTGTATGCACTACATGGGCACAGGATTCGGAACTTTTTCTTTCTTCTCTGCAACAATATTTCACACATATCTTCGAACTTTTTCTTAAGCCCCAAAATGTTTAATAATTCGAGCAGTGA
The DNA here is from genome assembly GCA_963969285.1 of Odontomyia ornata. Lineage (NCBI taxonomy): Eukaryota > Metazoa > Arthropoda > Insecta > Diptera > Stratiomyidae > Odontomyia > Odontomyia ornata. The sequence continues at coordinate 72,775,408 of OZ017740.1, forward strand.
CAGGCCTTCCCGATATTATTTTTGCGACTCCCCCGCAACCTCTCGTCCCCGCACAAAATTCACTCCCCATCTCCTGTTATCTTCACCGTTTGTTATCACTCTCCTCATATAAAAATCTTATTATTCCTACGATTGAACAAACAAAGCGTTCGCCCGGCTCAACGTAAAACCTGATCTCTCTAGCTGTTTGTAGTAACTCATCGACATTACTACTACTATTACCTCGACCACTATCGGAACTTTTTTTGTTTTTATGCGATGAGGTTCTTTGATGTCTCATGGACGATGAAGATGCGCCGAGTCGTGGCTTAGTTTGTAATGCTTTCGAACGACTTGTTGTATTTATTGTATTATTGTTATATTGTGTTTTCCCTGTCACTCGCTTTAATGTGTCTCTGTCTGAACTTTTCTCCTCATCCTTTTGCTAGATTTATGATGGTGGTGGTCGTTGCTTTTATCTTTGTCTAGTTTTTCATCACTATGACTTTTACTAGATGATGACTTGCTTGATTCTTTCTTATCCCTGTCTTTGCTTTCATGTTTACCTTTTTTCTTGTTTTCGTGTTTGGACGGCTGGTTATCTTCACTACTAATTCGTTTACTGCTGCTACTTTTATGACGATTTGATGATTTCGAACTTTTGGATGATTCACGATGCGAGTGCTTATCGATTTCTTCAATTTTTCTTTGTTGTGCTCAGTATCAATAATCAACTTTTCTTCATCTTCATCATGATAATCATTATCGTACAAGTTATCATCCGAGCCAATGGGAGGAGATTCATACGCTGGTTCTGGTGTTGGAACTTTTCTACTTGAGTGATTACTTGAACTCTTTAACTTTTCTTCTTTTCTGCGATCACTATGATGACGATTTTCACTATTCGAATGCTTTTCTCGGTGATGTTTTAAGCTGTTAGTATTTGGTTTATCACGGTTATGAAGATCACTTAGAAAATTGTGCATTTTTTCTATCATTTATACTATGTTGACTATGATTACGTGAATCATCTCTTCCATTTTCTTTGTGTCTCCTTTCTTTTCTATCGACATCGCTTGGTTTCTCGTTACGGCTAGATGATTGCTTGTATTTATGATTAGAATGATGATTTCCATTTTCACTGTCTTTTGTAGATTCGATTAAGTTATCAATTGAAAGCAATTTTCGTTTATAATGATTAGGCGTAATTAAGTGGGAAAAAAAAAAAATCGGAAGAATTAGACAGGCACGCGTTAATTACCGACAAACAAAACAATTTTTAATTAATATTATGGTTGGAATGGGTAAAATTTGACAAATTTTGGGGGTGTTTAAATGATACAATGATTTTATCGTGCATATAATTTAAGGGGTTAACCGTTTCGTTCTAAGCATTCGTATACCGCGTTACACCGCAATTCGTTAAATTATATTCAAAAGATATTGTAATAAAATCACTACACATTAAAATATTAAACAGTTTTAGAATTTTGTTTCCCGGGAGTTAAGTACAAAAGAAATTTTCTTGACTTATTTTTCATGCGAAAAAAAAGGAGCGAGTGTTGCGATGGGGAAGGTGACTGAATGGTTACTAATTGTTAAATTGAGTTTGTGCTGTGTGCCTGTGGCCGCGCTGGCTTTTAGAGCCCTACTCCTCAATTACTACAGTGTTCAATACTAGTTTGTTTCCAATTAACCACTGATAAAGTTTTCCTAGATCCTCGTTGATAGTGTTCTCAATGGCAGTTTTGTCTCGTCCTGAATAAAGTAGAACTGTGTCATCAGCATATAATGTGTGATATCCCGTCAGCCCACATGTATTCAGATTATTTGTGTATAGCAGGAACAAAGTTGGGCCAAGTATTGAGCCTTGGGGAACTCCTGTTTCCGTAGGTGCATGATCGCTCAGGACATTGTTGATTAAAGTTCTCTGCGATCTTCCCTCCAAGTAACTCTTAAACAACTGCTTAGGACTACCCTGAATACCGTACGATACAAGTTTACGAAGCAAGAGGTCATGATCAACTGTATCAAATGCTTTTTTCAAATCCACAAAAATTGCGATGACATAATCACCTCTGTCAAGTCCTAGATTGATGAAACGTGGGGCAGAATGTAGGGCATCCAAAGTACTGATGTAAGCTTATGATAGAGTTTTCAACTAAGAATGATGTTAATCGATTGTTTTGTATTTTTTCGAATATCTTACTAAATCCCGTCAGCAGCGCAATCGGGCGATAGTTATTCGGGTCGAGATGATCACCGCCCTTAAATATAGGAACTATTTTTGCAAGTTTTTCTTCTTCCGGAAAAGTCCCATTGCTAATATGCACGTTTATAAAATTTGCCATAATCTGGGATATGTCCTCCTTTATTATACTAATCTCATTCATCGTGATGCTATCGATGCCTGGTGCCGTATTCTTTTTCAATTCATTGATTACATTTAAGACTTCCCTTTGATTAGTTTGATGAATGTGAAGGATGGAATTTATTGAGATATTTGTAGTATTTAAATTGCTTGCTGAACTGGCAACAATTTCTTAAGCGATTCTTCCACCAATTGTTGAAAAAAAGTTATTTAATGAGTTCGCCGCCTCACGTGGACACGATGTATTAGAGGACTCATCAGGATTCAGTTGAAAGTTTTGTGATATACCCTGGTTTGAAGAGTTATCCTTTACCTCATTTATTATTGTCAGCCACTGTTTCCACTCTTCTTGAGAATTTAGCCTTCTTCACCAGTCGTTTCGATTCTTTTTTCGCTTGCATATATACAAACTTGAAAGCCTGGTTTCCATTGTTCTTCCTGTAGTCCATGTATGCCTTCCTTTTTTTAGGGTTTTGTAAAATAATTTTACAAAACCCTACTAGTTTCGCGACCAGTCTGTCCGTCTGTCCGTCTGTCCGTCCGTGTGTCACAGCAGTTTTTCTCGGAAACTACTTAAGCTAGAAACATCATATTTTGTGTGTAGGTGTAAAGTGGTGATCTCTTCAAAGTTCAACTACAAAAAACAAGTTGGGTAAACAGACCTACGCTCATGTCAGAAGGGTTTTGTATTCAATTTACAAAATGCAGTCACCAGATCGAATCAAATCAAGATACATGTCAAAGACGATTTTATTGGAGAAAATATGAACTACGAAGATCATACTATTATTAACAAAGTTGAACGAATTTCGGCTTCTGAGGTTTTTGTTATTGTTATACTCATAAATATCTCCCTTGATAATTATTTCAGATGTCCATTCGCGAGGGAGGAAACACATTTTTCATGTGTTTCCCCCCTGTGCCCCTATCGAAGCAAAAACTGACAGTTTAAGAATTGTTTTGAAATGCTCCCATGAAAACGTTCATCTCATACTCATATCAGCTACGTTTGATGAATTTTTTTTCAGGGGCTACTCTCCTGTACTGTTATCATCGATTCATGGCCAATTTTTTCGAATTCTAGAATGGTTACAAAGCCCTTTTGCTAGGAGCTCTCTCCCGCCTCCTTGACTTGTTTCACTTATGAGCATTAATTGTAGGTACTCATCTTCAGTCATTCATTAAATTGAATCAAGTATTCAAAGCATGCACCTTAAACGTTGAAGTTGGGGAAAAATAACTCAAAATTACCCAATCTTCGCATTTAAAACAGCCACTTTTTTGTTTTACGATTACTGATACCACTAGCTGAACCGATTCTCAAAGATCTACATGACACCTGTCATTCCTGAAATTTTCATGCAAATCCTAGCAAAACTGTAGTGTCTGAGTCGGTAAAAAGCGCATGTTGTTCCATAGCCATATGTTGCCATAGTAATAAATGCAGTGCATATTGTTCCATAGTAATACAGGCAAATTCAATCCGCTATAACTTCGCTAAATATGATTCAATCTTTATGAAACCTTCAGGATAGATTAATCTCATAAACAGACGTCTACGTACTGAGTTCTATTGAATTTAAGGGTACCGTTAAGATTTTATTCAAGAAAACATAAAATCGATAAATCATACTATTACTAACAAAGTTGAGTGAATTTCGACTTCTCATGCATTTGTTGTTGTTGTACTCACCAAGGCCTACATTCTTGATTTTTTTCAGATTTTTCGGATCACAGGTCTCCAATCGCGAGGGGGGGAAACAAATTTTTCGTGTATTTCCCCTACCTGTGCACCCCTCGAAGCAAATTTTGCCAAACTAAGACCTGTTTTGAAAAGTTCTCATCAAGACCTTTCATTTGATACCCACATCGGCTACCTTCAATGAAATTTTTTTTTCGGGGGGTCACTCCCCTATATGGGGAGACCCCCCTTAAATACCTCATACATTTTTTTTGTAGTTGAACTTTGAAGAGCAGATATGACCTTTCATTTGATACCCACATCGGCTACCTTCAATGAAATTTTTTTTTCGGGGGTCACTCCCCTATATGAGGAGACCCCCTTAAATACCACATACATTTTTTTTGTAGTTGAACTTTGAAGAGATCACCACTTTACACCTACACACAAAATATGATGTTTCTAGCTTAAGTAGTTTCCGAGAAAAGCTGCTGTGACACACGGACGGACGGACGGACGGACGGACAGAAGGACAGACGGACAGACGGACAGACTGGTCGCAAAACTAGTAGGGTTTTGTAAAATTATTTTACAAAACCCTAAAAATGTATGAGGTATTTAAGGGGGGTCTCCCCATATAGGGGAGTGACCCCCCGAAAAAAAAATTTCATTGAAGATAGCCGATGTGGGTATCAAATGAAAGGTCTTGATGAGAACTTTTCAAAACAGGTCTTAGTTTGGCAAAATTTGCTTCGAGGGGTGCACAGGGAGGGGAAATACACGAAAAATTTGTGTCCCCCCCCCTCGCGATTGGAGACCGAAATCAAGAATGTAGGCCTTGGTGAGTACAACAACAACAAATACATGAGAAGTCGAAATTCACTCAACTTTGTTAGTAATAGTATGATTTATCGATTTTATGTTTTCTTGAATAAAATCTTAACGGTACCCTTTAATTCAATAGAACTCAGTACGTAGATGTCTGTTTATGAGATTAATCTATCTTGAAGGTTTCATAAAGATTGAATCCTATTTAGCGAAGTTATAGCGGGTTGAATTTGCCTGTATTACTATGGAACAATATGCACTGCATTTATTACTATGGCAACATATGGCTTTGGAACAACATGCGCTTTTTACCGACTCAGACACTACATTTTGCTAGGATTTGCATGAAAATTTCAGGAATGACAGGTGTCATGTAGATCTTTGAGAATCGGTTCAGCTAGTGGTATCAGTAATCGTAAAACAAAAAAGTGGCTGTTTTAAATGCGAAGATTGGGTAATTTTGAGTTATTTTTCCCCAACTTCAACGTTTAAGGTGCATGCTTTGAATACTTGATTCAATTTAATGAATGACTGAAGATGAGTACCTACAATTAATGCTCATAAGTGAAACAAGTCAAGGAGGCGGGAGAGAGCTCCTAGCAAAAGGGCTTTGTAACCATTCTAGGATTCGAAAAAATTGGCCATGAATCGATGATAACAGTACAGGAGAATAGCCCCTGAAAAAAATTCATCAAACGTAGCCGATATGAGTATGAGATGAACGTTTTCATGGGAGCATTTCAAAACAATTCTTAAACTGTCAGTTTTTGCTTCGATGGGGGCACAGGGGGGAAACACATGAAAAATGTGTTTCCTCCCTCGCGAATGGACATCTGAAATAATTATCAAGGGAGATATTTATGAGTATAACAATAACAAAAACCTCAGAAGCCGAAATTCGTTCAACTTTGTTAATAATAAAATCGTCTTTGACATGTATCTTGATTTGATTCGATCTGGTGACTGCATTTTGTAAATTGAATACAAAACCCTTCTGACATGAGCGTAGGTCTGTTCACCCAACTTGTTTAATACTTGCATTAATTACTTTTTTTGTTATCCAAGTCCGTTGTCGACACCTGATTTTTTTTTTCAATTGTTGAGCTTTGCTTAGCAGATATGATTTTTGAGTTCAATAATACTATCTGGTTTCCGCTTTTCCAGTGACTCTCGTATGTTTGATTTAAAGAGCTCCTTGTCAAGATATCTGAACGTTTTGTAGGTCGGCTTCTGTTTGTTCAGGGTTTGGTCTTGAATAGCAATTTTTAACACACGGTGATCCAGTTCTGGCCAGTCTTCAAATATGTATGTCATGCTTCCAGCGATTTTTAAATCATTGGTTACTATATGATCCAGACAGGTATTCGACACTGGGCGCGTAATTTGGTTGCTGTTTATGATTACCGTTCCATTCGTTTCTAGCGTATCCTTATAAATCCTTGTTTCCGGTGATTCCGTTAGCACATCAATGTTTGTGCCCGCTACTGTGATTAAATTTTTTTCAGTTGAGAATAATGTATCTAGTACTGTGCAAAAATCTTGCGCATTCATACGATTGGGATTGTAGTACGTCCCTTATTTTATTTTTACCTGCATGGCGTACTTCAATTATTATAACGTTATACTTGTCAGGCGTCACTCTCTTGGTAATGAAATTGATTGTATTTTTTACGTACATTTCTGTACCCCCACCTCTTCCAGGTCTGCAGGAGAATACCGCATTGTATCCTTCAATATTGTAAAACCGTGCATCTTCTGGGTAAATCCAGATTTCATTAAGAATAATCAAATCTATGTCAGGATTTTGCTGCAGGTAAATCTGAATATCACTTAGCTTATGTCTTAAGTTTCTTATATTAGCATACATGAGTGTTAAATTTGTTCCACTTGATTGATTAGAAAGATGAGCAATCATCAAAGTTGTAGGCGGTGCTCCTCCTGGCGATCAACATTCTGCGTTGAAACTCCGGACACTCTACAGAGTCAGCTCTGTGAGAATGATCAGCATTATTATTGTTATCAATACAGTTGGAGCACTTCTCAATAGTGCTTTTGCAGTCCTTTAGGTCATGCTTTCCTCCACATTTTACACATATTTGCTCACCTTCACTTTTTGATGTTTTGTGATTGTATTTTTGACACTTATAACACCTCCTCCTTCACAAAATACGAACCATAATCTATATTAATGTATCTTTTTGCAAGCCTCTTATACATGCTCCCATTTACCTGGATGATGTGCAACCACCTTCCATTTCTTGTCCACCTAGCATGTACAAGTTCCATAGAATTTTGCTCCTCTATATCAGGATTTAATGACTGGATCTCATTTTTTTTTCAAAAACGAACAAAATATTAAATTAAATGGCTTAAATGCGGATTTTCGGTACCAACTGCTCGGAAACTGTTGCAACTACTGCCTCAAATTTGTATTCTGAACCTGAAACACATATGTAGCTTTCTCAAACTCTGAAAAAAATATTTTTTAAAAATAAAAAAAAAAAAAAAATAATTCTTTTGAAAAAAAAACTAAAAAGGGTATTTTTGTAATATTAAAAGTGCTATTACAGAAGTGTTTTTAAGGCTAGGGTAGTAAAACCTGAGTTTGGAATAGATGTTGGTACTCAAAACCATCATGCAAAATTTAGTTGAGATAACTTGAATGGTTGTATTTTAGAGGTACCTGAATGTGGGAAAATTGAGGTTGCGGGAAAAGAAGCTCAAAGATGGGAGTAGGTGTCTGACGGGTTCAAAATTTTCCAGGGCATCTTTTTCATCCTTGTGTCTATTTCATTCTTGTGTCTTTTCTTGTTTCTAGCAGCTGTTCTTGCTTCTTTTGTGGTCTGCAAAGCGGCTCTATTAGCTTACGAAAGCCACGGAGTGTCAATGGCATGAAAGGCGTTTCTACTATTTCCACCAACTTTGATCCCCAATTTTTCTGACACTAGCTTCCTTTCCCAGCAACAATCATTAAAAAAAAGTAATGCATCCAAAACTCCAATTTTAAGTTTTTGTAGCCAAACATACACTGACACTATGCTGTAAAAACTTTCATTAGAGTTTTGGGTACCATAGTGGTACAAGCAAGCACTTTTGAGGAGATCATCTCTGGTCAAGTCTCTGTACACACTCTTGATAGCTAATAGCACTGGCTCTGGGAGACTGCTTTTATGACTGTAAGGTTCCATTCTTGCTTCTATCTTCCTGTACCCACACCATGACTCTTTTCCTAGAGGACACAAATTGTGTTGTGGTTTGTCATCGGTTGATAGCTTGTGAAAGTAGGTGGCCCAAATTGCTTTCTCCATTTCTGCTAGACTGTGGGTGTTTCTCCTAATAGCCAATCCGAAATACAGCTGTGATTTGTCAATTTGTAATTTGTTAATTTGTAATTTGTCAATTTTTTGATCTGTGAACTTGTGCTTTCCTTTTATCCCTTTCCCATCTTCAAGTTTCTTATTTCCTATTGTTTGTTTGAGTTTCCTCAATCTAGTTCCAAGCCTGTTTTGTACATGTCCAGCACTCTCCAATTTTTGAATTTTCACTGCCTCACCATACGGGTTACTTTCACTTTTGAAAATCCTTTAGAGTCACCATCACCAAGATATTTCACAAACCTAACACCACCCCGAGTAGGCTCAGACCTTTAAAATGTTTTCAGTGCACCCTCAACTTCCATTCTCCCACTGTAACCGTCATATTTCTTGTTGCACTCATCTGGTCCCATTTTCATAGCACATATGTGACAATGTTTTGCTATGCAATGTACATCTAACACTCTTCCAGCATTCACTGAACAGCAAGAAACAACCCCATTCAAAGATGTATGCCCTCTTTTCTGCCAACTTCCATCAAAGGATGCTGCTATATCTGATGTTTCATTTATTTCTTTAGCTTCATTTGCAGCCTTATTTATTGAGGTCAGCAACTTTTTCTAGTGCTTCCAGCAAAATTTTATTTTGCACTTCAAAACGCACAGGAGAAGAAGAAGATTTTTCCAGCTTTAGCGTCCTTCCCTGTACTACGCAAACCGTATACAAAGCTGGTGTTTACATTGAAAGTTCTATAGGAGTTCGTATCGGACATCATTGCACTTCGTTCTTCACCACATTTTTCACATTTTATCACTAACTTACCAGCTAAACCTTTTCTTGAACTGCGATGTTCGAAAACTTTGACACAATCTTCACCTTCACAGCGCTTGCACGTGACACTATTTTGGACAAGGCCAAAGAGTAAATTCAATTGCACAATCACACTTCCTTCTTCAAAGTTGCCACTTGTTTCGGGATTTTCCGAATCTAGGTACTGGAGCTTCTTTCTTGACGAACTTGAAGGTTGAGTTAGAGATTGGGTTGCACCAGACGGGGTTAAGATTGGATCGCGACGACATTCACCTTGTTCACTCACTTCTTTCTTACTTTTTTTTCCTCGTCTTCTTTGCGAAGGGTTGAATTTCCTCAATCTAGGCATGTTATCTGAACAAAAATGCTAACAAACAAAGGCAACACAAAATGGCGGTCTCACGGCTTTCTGGAAACCCATGGAGCAAGAACGACAATGCAGGTAGATGCTGAGAATGTTGCCAACATACGTATAAGTTTAAAAATATCATGCCAACAAAAAACGTAAGTGTCGGTGCCATAACATAGATAGCTTGCGGTCAGTATGGAGCCGCGCGTGAGCATTGATTGATTTACCATGGAAATGGCCTCGTCTGGGGATGCGTAAGTGCGTTGGCAAGCTAGCTTTGCATTGTCGTGTGGAGGCAAGGGAGTAGCCAGGGGGGTGCTGAAAGGGCTTCAGCACCCCCCGAAATTCTACCCAAAATTCTAAAAAAATACCTTCTTAAAATACCTTAGTTTTGCTGCTTTGCTGGTTATTTTACCGAACTATTGAGAGAGGTTTTTTGGCGCACGACAAACACGCATACGGACAATTAGAGCTCTTCTGCGGCTGACTGTACGTACTCGTCGCTTCTGCTGCTGACTGTACGGACGCGTCGCTACACGAAATGTTCAGCGGCTCTACTCACAGTCACAGTGACATATCAGTCAGTCGTCATATTACATTTGTTGCGCTTGCATTACAGTTTTGTAGTCTAGACCAACAACAACTCACGTTGTGTGGTGTCAGTGTGTATTACACTGTGCTGTGCGTGTAACAGTGCTGTTAGTTTGTTGTTGCTGAGTATCTATAGTGCGGTTAGATCTTAAATAAAATGAAACGTCGTCACGTGAAAACAATTGCGAGTTATTTTTTAAACAAACAAAAACAAAAGTATCAATTGAAAATGAAGCTTCAACAAATACACAAGGAAATGAAAGCTCTGACAGTGACAGTGATAGTTGTGTGCAAGTTCAAACCGAGAATGAGACTACCAAAAACACTAGTTCACAGCCACACGTGCAAGAATATGGCAAGGTTTCTGAAAACGACATTGGATAGATTTCAGAATTAGTTTTTTCTTCATTTTCTGTTAAAAATATGGATGAATTGAGGCGTAAAGCATTGCTTGATGCATTCATACCAAATGAAAATTTTAGTTTTCCAACTACTATGGCAGGCGGTCAAAAACGAAAGTTTCAACATAACTGGCTCGTAAAATACCCGTGGCTGTCTTATTCAAAATTGTTAAATGGAGCTTTTTGTAAGTATTGTGTAGCATTTTGTTCCGAAAGTGTAGGAAAAGGGAGTCACGAAAGCATAGGCTCATTAGTTAGCTCACCATATACAAAATGGCAAAATGCGTTGGAAAAATTTAAAGCTCACTCTGATGCTCACTATCACAAAAAATTGCGCTGCTTCTGCTGAACACTTTTTGAATGTTATAAGAATGAAAACTGACAGCATCGCTTCTCAAGTTGACACGCAGAGAAAGAAACAGGTTGCAGAAAATAGAGAAGCCCTGAAACCTATAATTGAAATGGTCATTTTTTGTGGGGAAAATGAGGTTCCTTTACGAGGCAAGGAACACGATCCTGAAAACTACGGTCCAGTTTCCTTGGAGAATCCACATCACAAGGATGGGAAATTTAGAGTTCTATTGAGATTTAGAGCAAATAGTGGAGACGAGAAATTGAAAAGTCATCTACTTAACTCTCCAAAAAACGCAACCTACGTGAGTCCTTCCATACAAAATGAAATATTAGACATTTCCTCAAAAATTAATCAAAACAAAATTGTACAGAAAGCAAACACATCTGGTGCCTTTACAATTATAGCAGAGGAAACTTTAGATGTATCGGGTACAGAGCAGCTGTCTTTATCTGTACGTTTTGTTGATGAACAAAACACTTTTCTTGAAGATTTCCTTACTTTTGCACCTATAATTGACATGACTGCCGAAGGCGTTACAACCGTTATCTTAGACAAATGTACAAAACTAGGTCTTGAAATGGAAAAATTGGTTGGTCAAGGGTATGATGGCGTTAGCACTATGAGTGGACAGTTCAACGGCGTACAAGCTAAGATCAAACAACTGTACCCAAAAGCAATCTACGTTCATTGTGTGTCACAGCGGTTGAATCTTGTATTGTCATCAGCTTTAAGTGAAAAAAACGTGAGAAACTGTCTTGACACTATGACAGGAATTTGCAACCTATTCAGAAATAACGCGTATGCAGGGGACTTACTCAAATCTAATATCAAAAAGTACGTTCCAGAGAGCAAAAAACCCCGGTTGCTCCTTGTTTGTCAAACGAGGTTCATTGAAAGACATGACGCAGTTAATGTTTTTGTTGAGCTTTATGAGGCCATTGTCCCCAGTTTGATCGAGTAATTAGGGTGTGACCGTTCCATATCATCTCGTGCAAGTGGACTTCTTGCTGCTATAGAGAAAAATTACTTTGTGGTATCTCTCTTGACGTGCGAAAAATTGTTCACTTTTACTTTGCCTCTTTCAAAGTATGTACAGAGTCCAGATGTTGATTTAAGCTCAGTATACAGACATGCTTCTTCTGTTATTGAGATACTGCAGGCATTAAGAGATGACATTGATGCTGAGTTTCACAAGTTGTTTGAGTCAGCTTCTAAGATGCATGAACTCTATTTTGACGCTGTATTGAATGTGCCTAGATTAGTGGGTAGACAAACTAATAGAGAAAACTACCCTTACGGTAGTGTTGAGGAATATTACAGAAGAACTATTTTCGTCCCATCGTTAGATGACTTAATAGCCCACCTCAAAAGCAGATTCAGCAACGGCCAGGATGATATGTTAACTGCACTGAAAGTTATGCTTCCTCAGCATGTTGATGAAGTCGACAAACTTTCCCATTATTTCGAAGAGAATGCTGTAGTTGTAAAAGCAGAGTACCTAGTATGGTGCAAGAAGAGTGGGAAAAAGAAGAGATGGTTACGAAGAAGAAATATCCAAGTATTTCTGAATGTCTTGATAACTGTGACAAGACATTTTTCCCGCACATTCACCATTTGCTTAAAATCTTGGCAACACTTCCAGGTAAGTTTAGTTAGTAAAAGAATTCTGAAATTTACCCGAAAAAAACATTAACTAAACAGTTTAATATTTAGCCAAAAAATATTAACTAAATTGTTTAGTTAATTTTTTTTTTTGGAAAATTACAGAATTTAAACATAGTTTTAACTACTACTCTTTTTTTAATATTCTTTCAGTTATTATGCTTTTTTACTTTGACTTACCTTTACCTTATGCTCGTTTTTAATCATAAATTTTTCTAAGAACCAAACTCTCATTAGTTAAAACATTAATTTTAAGAAGCCTAGCCTAAAGTCATAATTAATTGTTCGTTTTGATAAAATGGTTTTGTTTTTCAGTATCAACATGCACAGCCGAACGGTCATTTTCGACCATGAAACGAGTAAAAAACTATTTGAGAAATCGAATGAACAATGACAGATTAACTGATCTAGCACTCTTGTCCGTTCAATACGGCAATATCAATGTTTCGCCAGAAGACGTGTTGGATATAATGGCGAATGTGCCGAGGAGGGCTGTTCTCTTGTAGTTTTTCGTGCTATAAAAACTATCTACATTTTACAAGTATCTATGGAACTAATTATAGTCTACAACTATTCATTATTAATTAATCATAGAACATGTAATTAATTATATCATAAAACGTTTTCTGTTCTAAGCAATTAAGCGATAATAAAATTGACATTTGTTGTAATTTTGTCTCTTGTTCGCTTTTTTATCCCATGAAACTATTACATCTTTATAACCTTCCTGCCTATTTCAGCACCCCCTAAAATAAAATCCTAGCTACGCCGTTGTGTGGAGGATTATTTTCCCACACCACAAGGGCTCACTACAAAATATTGTCACACTTACGAGTTATTTGGTGACCGGAGTCAAAAGGCAAAATCAATTGGCTGGTGATCAAGATGCTAATGGCTGAAGTAACCTGCCGAAAGAGTTCACAAACAAAAAAACACGGTGTCGAATAACCAATTAGCCGCACCACTCATGTATTCTTCTCGGAACCATATTTAAAAAAAACTACAAATTGAAGTAAAATTCACAACTCACTTTATTCTTTGGTCAAGGCAGACTAAATAATGACTTCTTACATTCGCTTAAGTTTAACATTGATTCTGTTCTTATGGCTTTATTAGTCGTATTGCTTGGAGATATTGCTATAACGTGAATTGAACATTCTGACCTAAATACATTTGTGCTATTATCGATGGGTTTCGCAACATATGATATTGCACCAAAAGCTGAATACCCTACCTTCAGTTGCCTGTAAATGATCTTCATTTGCAATGCTATGAAATTCAGCATTGCTTTGGGCATTATCATACGTTACTCCTTCCCAGTTAATAAAAAGATTTGCTTGAATCTTCTTATTTACTGTTGGACACAATTTATCTTCAAAATAATCGTTAACAAAATTATTGTAAGTGCTATTATTGTAACACGACCTACATTTATTCCACAAGAGATGTTTTCGTATATTTTCAGTTATTTGATTTCCTTAATATTCTCGAATTGATTGATCATTGAATTATTATGATATAGGAAATTTAGACTCAACCATAGTATCCTGATCGAAATATTTATCTTCATTTATCATTTTTTTATTGAAAAAAGTTTCTTGATCTATTATAATTGAACAATTATTAAATTTTATAAGATAGTTGTTTTTTAAGTAAAGGGTGGTCCAACCATAATGCACGGTGTTAATTATGAGTCACACCTTAACGTCAAATTTTTCGCCCAATTTAATTTGACATTTCTTTGTTCCAGTATTTTATAAATTCAACTGTTGAGTTCCTGACATCCCTGAGCGCCTATCATGGCCTGATCCGGCAACATCAACGCTTCAATCAACTTAGATATTTATTTAAGGTTAATTTAAACTGTAATAATCAGCTCATTCGTAATTAATGCGATTTATTTGATTGATTTATCAATTGATCAATCATTTTAATTCAATTCACCAAATTCAAATTCAATTTGTAACAAAACGAAAATATTTAAGTTTCGAATAGCACATTTTCAATTTTTTCAATCGAGTAACCCATTTTTCACTCATTTTTATTTTTGTCAAAGCTTTGAAACAAAAGTTTATTCTTTGTTCAATTGTTGGTTGGTCTGTATCATAGCTGTTGAACGTTTATTAAATGATTTTTAACAAATTATTTAGCCTTTTGCTGAATGTATTAAATAATGAAATCAAAGTTCGGACCAAAGAGTCCCGGCGCAAACATTGGGAGGCCCCGGCAGGATGCAGTTGGTATTTATTTTGCCGTATATAACTAAATAATTGTTTTTCCCCGGTGAACAGGTCGTGAAGCGCTGTGTGGTGTTTTGTGTAGTGTTGTATTTTATCCGCGCTTTCTGTTTCCGGCCGCTTTCCGATTTTCTACGCGATAGCGAATGTGGATCGCCTGATTGGCTCGAATCGTCAAAGGCATCATTTGAAACTACAAAAAGGATTCACCCCCAAGGAAGCAACAAGGCGAGTATTATGTGGAGTGACTGCGACGACTGGAGGCCACGTGGGAGGATTTTGAACTAGGCGATAGTCACCTCCGATCCTTACTGGAAGTCACTACGTCGCACGAGTATTTTACTCAACATATATACGACACTACCAAAGGCAACTATCTCCGTTACCAGCAGAACTCCCGCGATCAAATGCATGCCAAAACACACGTGGGCATGCCAACCAGGGAACAGTCACCAAAAGGGCTTGAAATTCAGGTTAGCGAGGACAAGTACTACAGTCCAGAAGCTTCAGCACCAAGAGATGCCAGTGAGGTCAGGATGCTGCGTCGCTACAAAGTCATGGCAGGCTCGTTGGGGATGATCATTGACCCTTTGGACCAAAAGGAGGTCACTCGGACCTGGTGTTGGAGTAAACTTATGATCCTTGAACGAGGTAGGCAACAGCTGGATGAATATCACCTGCAGATCGTCGAGCTCCATGACGTTCCTGAAGCGTATGGTTTTAACGTGCAACAGCACATTCATTTGGAAGCGCTTACCCAAGATTGGGTCATACGTCTCGAATCGAAAATGGATTAATTCAGCGCCACACCTGCCTCAGCGAATCTGCCTGTGAGTCCTCTTACCATGCCTCTGCCGAAAAAAAATCTCCCCACCTTTGATGGGAACTATTTACATTGGCAACAATTCCACGACTTCTTCATGCAAATGGTGCATAGCCAACCGATGTCCAAATGCCAAAAGCTAATCTAGCACATGGTCGGTCTCACCGGAGAAGCGGAGCTTTTGATTCGAAATTTTACATTGTCGGATGACAACTAGGAGGTAGCTTGGACAAGCTTGACGAGAAGGTACGACAACCGGCGACTATTGGTAGCGATACTCATCAACAAATTGGTGAGTCAGCCATCTCATCCTAATGAAAATCCATCAGTGGCAGCAATAAAGGCTCTACATGACACCACATAAGGGTGTCTCAGAGGCCTGGAGAACCTCCAAGTGTCCACAAGGGACTAGGATCCGTTGCTGCTACATGTGCTAATCCGAAAATTGGATTCAGTGACTCACGCATGATACGAACAATCGTTATCCAATCCGTGCGAGCTACCACTCTTGAAGAGTTTGTTTGACTTCATGGAAACGCGTTTCCAGGCCCTCGAGGCACTCGGCCATAAAACAAAGGAACCGAAGATCAACCGTAGTAAAGCAACCAAGTCGACCATAACCACCACGACAGCTTTTCGGCGCTTAATGTGTGAGCAGGGTCACCCGCTTTACTACTGCCCGTATTTTCTCAGGATCACTGCTGCAAAGAGACTAAGTTTCGTACGTGCTAAGAAGCTGTACGTGAATCGCCTTCGAGAAGGATATCAGGCTTCAAGTTTTGGAGCAACCTGGTCACCAGCAATTGGAAGACGACGGATTGTCGAGCTGTGCTGGATCCGGGCTCACAAATAAACCTAGTCACCAAAAGAATCATTGAAAAATTGGGTTTATCATCAATACCATACCTTGCCCTCATTGAAAGGGTAGGCAGTAGTACTGAGAAGGCATACCATAAGGTGAGCCTTGGCCTAAGATCTAGGTTATCAGTATATACTTCGCAGTTGGAAGCCCACGTCATGGACAAAATTATGTCACCGCAACTGTCTCAGAACTTGAACATATCGAGATGGCACATTCGCAAAAACATAAGGCTGGCAGATCCAGACTCGCACCGAACGGAGCGTATCGATATGTTGCTGAGTGCCGAACACTTTTACGAGGTCCTAGCCATTGAACAAATTAAGTTGGGCCCACAGCTCCCAGTGCTCCAGAACACGCTCCTAGGGTGTGTTACGACAACAATTATTAAAATATGCGAATACAAATTACTCAGAATGCAATAACAATTAATCACGTTCCATGCCTCGCTTGCGACACGTTTTGACAGCAATCATTAGCATATGCGAGTACTAATTGCTCGGAATTCAATAACAATTAATCATGTCATCATGTCTCGCTTACGACACGTTACGACGACAATCATTAGCATATGCGAGAACTAATTGCTCGGAATTCAATAACAGTTAATCACGCCCCCATGCCTCGCTTACGACACGTTACGACAACAATCATTAGCATATACCAATACTAATTGCTCGGAAATCCATAACAGTTGATCACGCTCCCAATGCCTCGTTCATCGCACGGAGCGCTCTTCTGCGAGCCAACATACAACATACATAGTCGGAATTTATTGTATATAAGAACCTTATATCTTACGCTTCATTAATCATGTCACTAAATTTGCTCGCCGGCGAATTCCACACGCATACATGTTAGTCCATACCATTACCATATTGAGAGCACATAGGGAATATATGTGTACTATGCGCAATCCGCTCAACAGAGTATCAATTCGCCGCAATAACCAACTCAGAAATCATATGAGGAGAAGTCGTCGAATATTCAGATATATGAATACTGAAGACGAAAAGAGCAAAAGCATGAGATTGGAGCTGGCGTTCCTTTTCATGCAACAAGATTATTCCCGAGCAACAAGAGAGGAATGAGTTCGTAAAGCAGGTTTAGGGAAACTAGCACACTAACAAGCTCAGCGTGTTGCGGTTAACTGGGGCGAAGGTCTACGACTCCCGCTAGCAGTGCAAGCGATTTGATTGTATTTAAGCTACTGGCGAATTGAACGAGGGAGCCAGCATGAGCACAAGTCTCGAAGAGAAACTGCCGGTGTCGATTGAGGACGTTATTTACTAAGCAGTTCGCTGTAAAGAAGAGATATTTTCGGCATCAACAAAACTGAAGGCATCCACGGGAGCCAAAGTGGACATTTGCTCGAGTCGGATTCAGAGTTTCTTTAGGCCCAAGCCGGTGAAACTCTGGTTCTAGCCTTTATCCACGCACACCATTGAATACAAACCATGGTACGAGGGTCGTCATCTAAAGTACTCGCCATCAACAGTACATCAACATAAATACTTTTCAAGTGGAAATTGCTTTGAATTAATTTCTTTAGAATGTAATAAGTCGAACTCACATATCAAAACACAACAATCATAATAATATTTATACTATGGACGTGGACACATGACTCGTATGGATGAGCAACGGATACCCAAAAAGGTATTCGTTGGGAGAACTGAAGGCCGGAGACCAGTGGGTAAACTGAGGAAACGCTGGTCTGACTCCGTCAATGAACTGATTTATATTTCTATTCACCAATCTTAAGAATCGTACAAAACCATAATAATCTCGAGCTTGGTCCTTTCCCCTCTTCTTACATAGCATTTAAGAAAAAACTAAGAGACTTACTACTAGTTTAACTTTTAACTATCGACATTTTAGTATTCTTTTTCATTTAAATTTTGCTGTAATTGTTCTTTGCGTTCCATTTTGTTATTGGATTGTTTAGTCTGTAAGATAGAATAAATAAATAAATAAATAAATAAATAAGACAGTTCATTGCTGCTCGGATTTCAAAATTGGAAATTGGAAATTGGCTCGTGAAAAAATTTGTGGTGTATACGGTTAAGGCACTTTATCAAAAGCTACAGCCAAGAGATGGTTCGCTCGGCAGCACATAAGCAGCCATGACCTTGCTAACGAACTGAATATCTATCACCAAATAGTTTTGAAGCATTTGCGTAAGGCTGGATACACAAAGAAGCTCGAAGTTTGGGTGCCGCATGAATTAACACAAAAAAATTTGATCTACCGAATTTCCATTTGCGAAATGCTAATAAAGAAAGTCATTACGGGTGAAGAAAAATGGGTAACATACGTTAATGTCGTTCGAAAAATATCATGGTCAAAGAAGGTAAATCATCACAAACGACTTCAAAGCCAGGATTAACACCAAATAAGGCTATGTTGTGTGTATGGTGGGATTGGAAGGAACCTGGCCAAACACTCAATTCGGCTCTGTACTGTCAGCAATTAACCAGATTGCAACAAGCAATTTTAAAAAAACCGGCCAGAGTTGATCAATAGAAGGGGCGTTGTCTTCCATCATGACAATGCCAGCCCACACAGACATTTTTGATGACCCGGCAAAAATTGACAGAGCTGGCTGGGAAGTATTGATGCATCCACCATATAGTCCAGACCTTGCGATATCACACTACCATTTGTTTCGGTCTCTGCAAAACTTCCTTAATGAAAAGAAATTCACTTCAGAAGGGGACTGTGAAAATCACTTGGCCAAGTTTTTCGCCAATAAAGCACAGAAGTTCTACACTGATGGAATAATGGCTACACTCAAAAAATGAAAAAAAAGTCATTGATAATAATGGACACTATGTACTTAAATAAAAACCACTTTAAATAAAAGAAATATTCAATCGAAAAATTACAAAAAAGGATCAATATTTTTGAGACTTACCAATATATTGTATCAAAAGAAGCGTAAATATGACCATAACCGTGTAAATTTTTTAGCAATTTCTGCGTTTATAAAACTTTTCTTAGATTTGTGGCCGAAACAGTGAGTTGAGCCTATGAAATGAATATTTAGCGGCAAAAATGTGTACCGGGAAATATATATATTTTTATTTTGATTAGGAGGTGAATGCCATTTACGCACACATTGTGAGACTCCCATTCCTGGCAAGTAACTAGACCACCTACTAAACACCACTAAACACCTCCCGATAGCCTGGAACTATATGACACATTACTTCGGGCTAGGCCTCATTTTGTTCCGCCGTAAGTCGCCTTCAAGCTGGAGACCCTTCTTCTAGTGGAAGTGGAGAGGAGAAAAAGAATACCTAGACAAGCTATTCCTTAGCTCCAGCGCCCCTTGGTTGCATTTGTCAACTGATTCAAGCATCTCCGTCTCCGCGCAGGGGTCGCTTCGCAGTCTGTCCCATTTTTGCATACAAAAAAGGTGTGGCAGGCAATGTCTTCCTCGCCTGAGAAAAATTGAAAAATTGACCAATCTTGTGCAGTTAAGACTGAAAACACCCATGCCCGCTCGAAAGCTTGGTCGGATAGAAGTCAGTCTCACCATGCCTTCGATTCAGCCACGGCATCACATCCGGGGTAAGGCGCGCAGTTCACCTTCCCTTCGTTGAATTCACCCAAGACTACTACCAATTGTCGAGTGGCCACAATCTCTCCTCGCGGACAACCATCTCCTACACGTCCTCGCTTCAATGCAGGTAAACAGCGTGGCGCTCCCTAGCAAGGAGGGCAACAGGTACTACGCCTGCAATAACTCTCACTGCCGAATCAGAGACGGTTGGATACGAAGATGCAACCCTCAGTGCTCCTCTTTCTGTACCTGTGCCAAGCATTTTCGGTAAACCTCCTCACTAAGAGCATCGTCCCATATTTCTGCTCCGTACAGTAGCATTGAGCCTATAGCACTCATCAAGAGGCATTTTCTTAATGGGCTGGGTCCCCGTGCGTTGGCCATAAGTCAACTCAGAGTTGATGCTCCCGAAGCAGCTTTCTCAGCCGTTGGCCTGATTTGCTCGGAGAAACTCATCTTTGAGAAACTCATCTTTGAACTTGATCTTTGAACTCGGAGAAACTCATCTTTACTCTAGAGATTCTTTTTTTTGTCAAGATGCCCACTTTGGTTTTCTCCAGTGCTAGACTGAACACGCAAGCAGTCAGTATAAAAACCATCGAAACTTTAATGGTTACTAATGCGATCACTACCGAAGGGACCAAAACAAGGGCCTTAAATCCCGAAATAATAACGAACCATTATGAAATCTACAAGATGATCACGGCAGGACAAGAAAGTAGTGACCAGACAAATAAAGCACGGTTTTGTGATTTTACCGCGATCATCAAAAATTTGGCTGAATTACTGTACTCGGAAATGCAAGCCGATAACCTCACAAGGTACGATTGGAGCTCACAAAGTACAATTGGATCTGATGCGAAACCGGAGAGAAAGAAGCTCAACGAATACCCCGGCGGCAAGCACTACTCGCAGAACCACAAGATGGCCGATGCTACGCAGAAGTGTTGAGGGTTATCAGGAATAATACAAGGCTGCTATTGAAGCAACACGGCTAAACCAGTTTGGGCTACATAGGTCAGATTTGGAGCAGTGGCTTGCAATGAAGAAGCATTCTGCGATGCAGTAAAGAGATTCTTGGACAAAAGCGCAATGATATCCTCACTCGAGCCAATGGCAATGATCGAAATAAGCGACATTCACTAGTTCACGGTACTGGCTAAGGTAAAAGAGGCCGTAAAATGGGAGCTTCCATGTGTGCGCAGGATAAAAGTAAGTTTGACACCGGAAAACCAAAGAGGACAACGCGTGGTATCATTGAATGGACCGAAAAGGGTGCCAGACAATTCCTGAACAAGGGCAGAGTAAGGATAGAGGACCAAATGGTAGTAAATGGCCTCGGGGTCACACATCGATTTTATTGGTTCCCCAGTGATGAGGAATTAAACGGGAAGAAATGCCAATAACTGCAAATATACCCGCAGCTCTGCTACCAAGTTCTACTTACACCTTCTTTGTGATGATAACCGGTAACTTTTACTTTTTATAAAAGGCTGAAGTAAGAGGGTAACGGCAAGTCTTTCATGCCTCATTATGAAAGCAGAAGTAATAACCATACCGCTGGAAAGGAATTTGGACAATGGCCTAACTCTCCGTCCCTGTAAAACCCTAAATTGCTTAGAAACCTGCAACAGAGCCTTGAAATAGATTGAATCTACGGCAACGACCCTGCAACCGAAAAAGGACTATGCCATTGGATCCTAGAATGTTAAATCACTGAACCAACCTGGTGCTGTCAAAGACTTTTTACAATAGACCAGTTAATATAAATTAAATATACAGGCAATTAAGGAAACGAATTAGTTTGGAAGTGATATTCAAGATATGAGATCGCACACAATATTCAAAAGTTGGAAGCCTGCTGGAAAGCGAGAATTCAGAGTAGTCTTTATATTGGATAGCGAGATCGAATCACACATTATTGATTTTAAGGCAATCAGTGAACCGCTCTGTGTGATCTGTAGATGCCTGGACACAAGAAAAAGAGGAAGAAAGGAAAAAACCGTTCTACAATCACCTAGAAAGACTAGCCGGCTCATTGGTTACAAATGAGAATTCTGGGTAATTTCAAAGCTAAGGTTGGCAATGAGCTGTCTCATTGGGGAACGACTTTGAACAAGCATACAACAGTGTTGATCGTAACGTACTTTAATAAATAATGCTTTCCTTTGGTATCCCAGCCAAATTAGGCCGTGATAATAAAATGGCACTGCCATCAACAACCTCCCTAATCTGCATTAATAACCAATTTACCGATGCCTTTGACACAAATGTCGGACAAAGGCAAAAAGATGGGCTGGCCCCATTGCTATTGACTTTGGCTCTGGAATATGTCATCAAAAAGCTAACTGTTGATTCAAGAGGTACGTTATTATATTAGTCGAGCCGCATGGTAGCCTATGCAGACAATTTTAACATTTTGTCACGATCATTAAAAACCGCCGAAGAACCCTTCCTGAAACTCCACAGCGAAGCAAAACTAGTAGCGCTACAAATTAATGAGAATGAAACAAATCTCATGACGCAGCCGAAGAAAAATACATCCAATACCCAAAATATCACACTTGGCGAATAAGATATGGAAAATGTTAGTAAATTCGTATATTTAGGCTTTAAAATAAAAAGAATCGGTAATGATAGTGACGAAATACGCCGAAGAATACAGCTCGCAAATAAAATATTTTATTCAGTTTTGACGCTCTTGATCAGCTTCATACACAGGAAAAAAAATGTTCCAAGTATACAAGTTAGTTATAAGACCCATGTTATGCTATGGGTGTGAAATATGCACCCTAACTCAAGCATCCGCTAATATATTGAACGCCTCCGGAAGACCGGTGCTGAGGCGAATAATTGGAGGGAAGCTAGACGGAGATCAATGGCGAATCCGATGCAACCATGAGTTGTATGAAATTTGTGACGAGCTGGAGGTATCAACGATTGCAAGACTTCTTCTTCTTCTTCTTCTTCTTAACATTACAGCCCATTCTGGGCCTTCACTTCCTGCATACAGCGCCCCCAACTGTCTCGGTCCATTGACCACGTCTTCCAATTCCGAAATCCGAGCAGCGATGAACTGTCTTCGTCGACCGAGTCAGGCCAGCGTTTCCTCGGTTTTCTCACTCGCCTCCGGCCTTCAGTTCTCCCAACAGATACGTTCTTGGATATCCGTTGTTCGTCCATACGATTCATGTGCCCAGCTCATTGCAGTTTTGGCAGTCTTACAACCGTTGAGACCTAGGGTTCGTCAAAAATTTCATATCGAATTCGCAATTGGTCCCCATCTAGCTTCGCTCCGATTATTCGCCTCAGGTTCCGTCGCTCAAAGGCGCTCAATATATTTTCGGATGCTTGGGTTAGGGCCCACGTTTCACACCAATAGCATAACACAGGTCTTATCACAGATTTGTATACTTGGAGCTTAGTTCTCCTGTGTATGAAGCTGGTCTTCAAGATCGTCAATACTGAATCAAATATTCTATTTGCAAGTTGTATTCTTCGGTGTATTTCGTCTCTTACATTACCCGTTTTTGTTATTTGGGCACTTAAATATACAAATTTGCTAACATTCTTGATACTGTATTCGCCAAGCGTGATATTTTGTGTTTGAGGTATATTTTCTCGACTGCGTCATGAGCTTTGTTTTATTTTCATTGGTTTGTAGCCCTACTGGTTTTGCTTCGAGAGTTTCAGAAAAAGTTCTTTGGCAGTTGTTAACAACCGTGACAAAAAATTGATATCGTCCGCATAGGCTACTACTTGGCTCAACTTGTATGGTAATGTACCTCGCGTATCGACAGGTAGCTTCCGTATGACGTACTCCAGAGCCAAAGTGAATAGCAATGGGGCCAGTCCATCTCCATGTCAAAGGCATCGGTGAGTTGGTTATTGATGCGGACTTGGAAGTCCGTCAACGCCATTGTCATTTTGGTAAGACGGACTAATTTGGTTGGGATGCCAAAGCAAAGCATTATTTGGTACAGTACGTTACAATCAATACTGTTGTATGCTTGCTTGAAGTTAACGAAAATTTTGTGTACATCTATGTTGACTTCCCAGCATTTTTCAAGTATCAGCTTGACCATGAATAGTTGGTCTATCATAAATCTATTGTACCTGGTCTAAAACCAAGAGCAAGACTGCGAAAGCTATAATGGGCTACCCACATGAATTGGATGAACCAGGAGCGGATACCCAAAAAGGTATTCGTTGGGAAAACTGGAGGCCGGAGGCCAGTAGAGGAACCGAGGAAATGCTGCTCTGACTCGGTTGACGAAGAGTATTTTTCACTGCTCGGATTTTGGTTTTGGAGGACGCAGTCAATGGGCTGAGACAGTTTGGGGCGCTTGCTGCAGGTAGCGAAGGCCTGAGAGGGGCTGTAGTGCTACGAAGAAGAAGAATATCGTAGTTCGTCGGCAGAATACGGCAAAGAGCAGTACATCTTTAGTGTTTCAAATGCCTTGGCTATGATGAAACCACACAAGTATGGAAAGGACCCAATAGGAGGTGCCCATGTTGCATATGCGTGGGAGGAAAGAGAAAAGAGTGCATAAAAGTGGCACATTATATTCTTTGCAAGAGCGCATATAAAACCCCGCTTGGCTGAACCTACACCGCAGTTCAAACAGCCAAAACCTGCTTAAGTAGTTTGCAAGGGACATGTAAGCCGAACTTTTGCTGCTGAGTGGCTAACATAATGATAAAAGTTCTGCATCATGGCATGCTGATAAGACTGGCACTGCTAGTATCTGGGTTCGGAACAGTGATTTCCAGGCGGAGAGCTGTAGATAGTAGTATGCTTTCATTAGGGTTCTGTGCTCAAGGGCCAGCTTCTTGAGTATGTATTTGACGCCAAATGGACCGATATCAACTTTCCAAGCCAAGCTTAATGCTTTAGCGTGCACCCTTTCAAATGCAGATGGCAACGACTCATTGAAGGAGACTTCAACGCTAAAGCATTTGAAAGGGGCATACCTCAAACAGATTCGCGGGCAAAACGAATCCTAGAAGTGGTGGCCAGGGTGGCTCTCGTCGTAATTAACACCAGAAATACGCCAAGATTTCACCGTATTCGTTGCAAAGGCACCATATCAGACGTGGCAGTCGCCTTGAAGGACTACTTGACCAGTGATCATCAGTGTATTCAGTGATGTTGTCTCCCGATATCCATGCTCTCGATGTTCTACAATTGGGTGGAACATCGGAAGACACTCGACGTTGGGAACGCTTTCAACTCCGCTAAATGGGTGAATATTCAGGATACACTGGACACACCGTTTCAAGTTCCAGAATATGTAATGCGGCTTCCGAGGGACTACCTGAAGGACTGAAGTCTAACTTACGACACGACATAGGGCCAACAATTGATGAAAGTTACATCGGGGGTTTTCCAGGGATCTATCCTTGACCCAGACCATTAAACGTGTCTTACGACGAGCTCCTGAGAGTGGAGATGCCAGATGAGTTGCGCTTGTTCGGGTTTGCGGATGATGTTGTAGCTCTAGTCGCTGGACACACCATTGAACATGCGCCACATAGGCTAGGTACGCTAATAGGCCGAATGAGAGACTGGATGACTGCTCGTTGCTTAAGTCTAACACTAGAGAAAGCTGAAGTGATCATTTTGACAAAAAAGAGAATCCTTAGAGTAAGGCTGATCAGTATTGGAGACATACAAATCGAATCGAAGCCAGCGGTGAACTCCCTGGGGCTACTGATCGACTCGAAGATGAGTTTCTCTGAGCAAATCAGAGAAGGCTGCTTCAGGAGTATCGGCTCTGAGTGGACTTATGACCAACGTAGGGGTACCCAGCCCATCATAAAGACGGCCCTTTATGAGTGCTGTAGGATCAGTGCTGCTGACCAAGTAAAAATATGGGGTAACGCTCTCAGTGAGGAGGTATACCGAATACGCTTGGAACGGTTCCAGGCTGGGATCTCAGGTTGACAGGGAAGGTGGGTAGTCCAGTCGCTTGTGGACATGAAGGTCCTACACTCAGTGCGTAAATGGCATTTACCTCTCAGCCACAAAAGTAGGCTTCCTTAGCTGACTGGAAGTAAACCAGTGATCCGGTTCCGACAGTGATTTTATAAGAGTTTACTCTCTTTTCTTGGAAGCTTGGATTTCTATGTTCAGCGCCCAAAACGCGAGCCATCTGACTGCCGCACTGCTTGCAAACTTTTATGGGCGGCACTTTTTCTTGTCTTGTGTACTTTGGATGTAGATGAATTCTAACAGTTCTTTAAGGATAACTAAAACTGTGGTTGTAATTGGAGCCATAAGCTAAGCTATACAGTATATATTTTTGCACTCTTTTTCTTATGCAATAAATAGAATTTTCAACAAACCTATGATTTGTTTCGGCAACCCTGACTGTCCTCCTCACACGAAAAACGTATTAATAAACTTTAATAACTACTAACCCGTCCATTTTGCACCAATAATTGGTTAATGCAGAACGAGAAATGTGAAACTTACCTCACATCTGCAAAATAAAATTTTTGTAATTGAAAAGAGGGCAGCAGAAGAATTTGCCAGAATAATCTTAAAAATAATGGCTAGCTTTGGCCAAATAGAGATACCTAGAAATTCATTTAGTCAGCATTTACTGACTCAAAATTACTCATACCTTTATCATTTTGTTTATTGCAAAAATCAATTCCCTGATGAATTCTTGCGAAAATAAGGAATGTTTTCAATTGAATCTGAAATTCCTAGTTGCCAGTCTGGCAGCATATAAATGCTAATTTTAGAAAATTACACTGAATTGAGAATTTCGTTTACAACGATGAGATTGCAGAAATCTATTGAGCACATCCTAAGACATTGAATCAGATGACTTAATGGCCTTAATTTGGGTCACAGCTTATATCAGTAGCTCAATATGAATTGAAAGCTCTACCTTCCTCTCAATAGGGCGCAAACCCACAACTGATGCTGGTTAAAATCACACGTGGCGCGTCCTAACCTCCTGTTCCTATTTAACGCCCAAACCTTCTTCCATCTTTCCCACATCAAAGCCGGCCTACCGACTTTCTCACTTGAATATGCCAACTCAAGAATACAATCTATGAATAAGCGAATACATTCATAGATATCACTTTCAAACTGCCTACAATGCGTAGGAGGCTCGTTTCAATTCTCAAATGTTATCTGAAAATAAATCTAAAATTCCACAAAAGGGAATTCTTCGCCACATTGATTTATTGGACTTTCGATATGTTGCATTGTTTTACGAACACCATCTAAAATAGATAATTTACGCATCAAAGTTCAAATTCTAAGGAAGAGCAAACACATGACGCCACCTGTTTACTGATTTTCCCTTACCCTGAAAAAATTTCCTTATGAATGAGTGCGGATTCCGGCGCGGAAGCAATGAACAGCTTCAGTGGCGAGGTGGTAAAAGCGGTTTGAAAAAGCGCGAGCAAGTGTTCAAAAGGACACTCAAGTGGTGCAAAAAACCCACACACAACATATTGCGTTTTATAAATTTAGCTTGAAAGGATCCTCTACCTATGGTTGGTATGAGCACTTATCTATTATCCCATCACAGACGCCAGTGTGAACTTGGCTGTTTCTAAAAATAGAACGCTATTTAACATGAGGAGTCGAGTCAGGCGAGAACCGGGAAGTGGAACAAAAAAGGGACAGAGAGAGAGAGAGAGAGCAGTGTTGGATATCTTTGAGAGATGTTTATGTTTCAGGCTCTCATCAAGAGAATATGACGGGCACCAGATGCGAAGGAAAAGTCGAAGATTTGGGGAATGAGCATGTTTTGTAAGTTTCAAGATGAAATTACAAGTTAAAAGTTTTACTTCTAGCTCCCATAAGACCACGGTAAATGGTCATTCAAATACCAGCATATCTTCTTTCCGCCTCATCGTAAGTGTTCGAAAATTCGAAAAAGCTCCCCAAGAATCTAGGAAAAGGAGAAAACCAGTTTGACGTCGGTTCGGGAAATCAAGCTTGGACACAACCCACACTATATGCCCTAGACACCATTGGTGACGTAGTCATGCGCTATTCTGACTTTCTTTCCCGCCACCCTTTCGAGCCACACAAGTGTCGGAATGAACCCAACCCTTTGCTGCTCGTCCTTCTAGGGACATCGTCAAGTCCAAAATTTCATTCACAAAATTTCGCCGCCATCATCTCTCGAACAAAATGTCCAGAAGGATTCAACGCGCAAGTGTTCTGGCAAAAGATGGTCGGGGGAAGGGTGTGAAATCGTAAAATTTGGCCATATCACTGAATCACCGTTACCATATGTGGATGTATATACGAGTATATATATAGACTGTAATGTATCCAAATAAACATCCTAACGATTAGATTTTGATGACATATTTTTTAAACGCGCATTTTCTGTGACGAGTTAGTACTCGAATTTTTGAATAGCCTACAGGATATCCTTATTGACGAAAAAATCCATACTAGGTCGTCAGCGGGATGAATCAAATAAAAGCTAGAAAACAGTCCAGGAAATCGAATGTGGGCGGCTGGCCGGGGGTATTCGGCGAAATTCTGAATGGGTGAGTATTTGGTTCTATTCCTTTTTATTTTATCCTTGTTTTCGTAGGCGGCGATGGGTAAGGGAAACTGCTCCTAGACAATTGAAGTGGTGGTGAGAGGTTTGGCGCCAGTGATTTTGATTAGATTTTCATTGAAATAATGCAGTTAATTTTTTAAACAGAGGAAATTCTGAAGACAAATTATGAGTAAATGTATGTAGAGGATCCTCCGAAATTGAACCAGGTCCGCCACAAAAGAGATGTATCTCCGATTTGAGGGAAATGATAGTATCGCTTGTCCCAAATTCGGTAGCTAACATAGTTTTTTTTCCTTAGGCGAGTTTTTGTAGGCGCTAAATGCTAAAAATTATTTTTAAGGAAAATACTTCATTATTCCGTATTTAACTAATTAGCAAAACGCTATCAACTGAAAATTACTAAATATTATCAATGGAAAATAGGAGAACACACTAAACAACTCTATTAACAGGTTTGGTGAACAGAACTACACTATGCAAATATATCGGATGATTTAGTTCAAGAAAAACTTAAATGGCATGCGCAACAAATACATTTTTGCTTTTTGTAGTGAATAGGTGATTTCAAAGTCCGTGAAGGACTGCAGCGCTGGTCTGCTGCCTCAGCAGAGGAAGGTGAAGATATCCGCCGAGAATGCCCTTGTCTGGGGATGCGTGAATGCGCTGGCAGGCTAGCATTGCGGTGTCGTGGGGCAGGTTCATTACCCCAGCACAAGGACCCACTACAAAAGAATTTCGCATTCACGAATTTCTGGGGTCACAAAAAGAAAGGCGACCGAAGTCGCAAAAATTGTAGGCAACCATTCAGAGAGACAATGACTTGTTCAGAGAACAAGTGAAACAAGTAAAAATGGGCGGACTAAGGGTAACTTCGTCTTTAACTGACGAGGCTCATGGCTCACAAACAAGAGAGGGGCAACCGGGTGGTGATGGTGCCCCCGCGCACCCGCCCAACCGGATCAAAATCCATAAATGTTGCAGTGGCCAGGTATTCCTCTTCTGAGTGGAAAACTCATACAACTTAACTTGCATGAGCCTTCCCATCAGAGGAGAAGTACCCCGATGACCAATTTATTCCATAGAATTATGCAATTCAATTACATAACCCTATGCCATAAAGAGTCACCTTGCTCGGGCCACTCAACCCGCGAAGTCACCTGAAACAAAAGGTGGTTAGTCGGTGCCCGACGGCTGGCTCATGTCTTGCGTTGAGAGCCTGCCATCGTACCGGGTCCTATACCCGGTCTGTACAGAAAGAAAAGAAAGACCGATCTCATTTGAAAGTCTTCTTTACGCAACAATTTAAAGATATAAACTCGATACTAAAAATTCTCACGTACAAGCAGTATCAATTTCAAACTCGATCTTAATGATTTACAAACTACTAGTAAATCTAATCTTCTTCTGTTCGAAGTTAACCATAGATGTAAAGACTAAAAGAAAAACGAGGGAACAGAAGGGTGGTTCTAATAATGTAGATGTAGGAGATTCATTCCCTTTATTCATAAGGAATGTCCCATTCTACCCTTATGAAATTTTTGTTTCCAAAGCCCATTTTTGTTTATATATGTAAATTCAAGGGTATATCAAATTTTAAATTTATATAAAAACGTGGTATGTATATTAAGAAATATCAATGTATACATAAAAAATTATTGAAATCACTCAAAAGGGTACTTACCCAGCCTGTCCGACGACGAGCGCTCGTTGACGAGGTGGGGTACGTAAGTCTTGGCTTTCAAACTGAGCATTTACGGGTATATTAATTAAGTACTGGGCTTGGGACACTCACATAAAATTATGATAATCCTCTACGTTACAATTATTGGCAGAGCAATTTAAATCAGAATCGGCAGATACGGTCACTAAACAATTATCAGCATATGTTGTTAACGAAACAGCCTCGACATCAAAATATTCCTTGAAGTCAATTTTCGCAAGTAACGGTCCACCTTGTATCAGTTACATTATGCTGAATCATCACAACTTCAATAAAATATGCCGTTAGCGAGAACTTTTCCCATAGAATCGATGTTCCAATTGCCAGAATAACTTTAATCACAGCAACAAAATGACGCAATGACTCGCCTTGAAATTCAAAATAAGCTTTTTCGCGTGAGCACGTCATTCAGTGAGATATTCTACATACGTCCGTCTGGAGGCGAGTTGCGAGTTATGTCAACTAAGAAGCAACCAAAGTAACGGTAAACCGCAAAGATTCCACAAATAACACGTTCCATACACATGAAAAAAGAAACAATCACAAACGAGTTTTCTTTTTCCTTTCTTATCGCCGCTATGAAGTGCACTTGTAGCAATAATTGCACTCGAACCCAATCAAATAATCATTTTCCCAGAACCACAACATTATATATCAGCACTCTACACGGTCTTTGCACGCATTCGATTCTTAATTTGCATACAGGAAGTAAATTCGTTAGAGTCGATTAATTTTGTTTATTTTTAACACAAAACAGGGCAAACAAGAAGTTACGGTGTATTACTTGGGTCAAAGTGGTGCGCACAGAACAATTGCACAATGTTCGCGGAACGGATCTAATATTCCAGATCATGGAAGTCTAACCATCGTAACGATTCTTTGTTTTCCGCACTTTGCGTCCATCCACTTTCCCTTGTCACGGTCCCTTTTGCCACGAATCCGTGCAAACTCTTTCCCGAGTTAATCCTCAAATATAAAATTACAATGTTGCGAATCACCAACGTATCAGACGAAACAACTCTCGAGACGAACGGCAGACAGCCACGATCACCGTCCAAGATCCTGTTCCCATTCTAAACAAATGTAATTTTACTTGGGAGCATTATTCCCCAGGGGGATGGTAATTCAAGTAACAAGGGTGAAGCGTTGGAAATTGTTTTAATTTAAACTTTTAATTTACTACCCGATTTTGAATGATTTAAACGTATTTTCCAAGCGGCCGTCAACCGTCTTTCCCCGAGTAGCGCTGTCAGTCGACTCCCCTTGGCAACAACTCCCAGCAATCCTACATTTCAAGCACTCACGCTTTGCAATTGCATCTTAATTTCGCTTATGCCATTGTGGTGTCAGTGCAAATCAGGTTTTTGGAGTTGTTGCTGTGATTTCAGGTTAAGACTGAAAACACCCAAGCTCGCTCAAAACCTGGGTCGGATAGAAGTCAGTCTCACGATGCTCTCAATTTAGCCACGGTTTCATATCCGGGAGGAGGCACGCAGTCCACTTTCCTTTCGTGCAATTCACCTAAGACTGCTACCAATCGTTGAATAAACGTTGTGTCTCCTCGCGGACAACTCATCAAGAGATATCTTCTTGACGGGCTGGGTCCCCCTACGCTGGCCAAGTTGACTCAGAGCCGATACTTCCGAAGCAGCCTTCTCAGCTGTTGCCCTGATTTGATCAAAGAAATTCATTTTCCAGGTACTTCACCGAGCTGGCTTCGATTCCATTAGTATGTCTCCAATACTGATCATCCTTACTCTAGGGATTCTCTTTTTTGTTAAGATGACTACCTCGGTTTTCTCCAGTGCTAAACTGAACCCGCGAGTAGTCATCCAGTCTCTCACTCGGCACATTAGCATACGTAGCTCAAGTTGTGCTTGTTCAACGGTGTTTCCAGTGACCAAAGCCACAACATTCTCCACATAGCTGATCAAGGGCGACTCATCTGGCATCTCCATTCACGTTTCACAGGTCTGGACCAAGGGTAGGTGCCTGAGCAACACCCGATGTAACTTCCATCTTTCGTTGGCCCTGTGTTGCGTCTTATAGCAGGCTTTGGTCCTTCATGTTTCCCTCCAAAGCCGCATTGGATATTCTGGAACTTGAAAAGTTTTTTTGCGTTTCCAGAACATCCACCCATTTAGAAGCGTTGAAGGCGTTCTTAACGTCGAGTTGCACCAACAGAACGATGCACCGCTTGGTGGGAGGCCTCTGCCTTTTGGACCAGGCTCACCACATCTGCAACCGTATCAATGGAGGAACATTCTGCCCTTAAGCCCTATTGCCGAGGAGATAGGTCCCCAGCAGTACGAATCGTGTCAGTGAGTTTTCCTTTGATGAGTTTCTCTAGCACTTTCCCAGCCGTGTCTAGCATGCATAACGGGCGGTATACAGATGGCGATCCGGGATTCCCCTTCCCTTTTTTTGATCAGCACGAGCCACGGCCCTTCCATCATACCAGGAAAACTCCAACCCGTAGGTAAGCGTTTAATGTGCTGAGCAGCAAGTTAAGACAATGGTGATAGACAAGTTGCAACACTTCAGCTGGAACGCCATCTGGACCTGGAGCCTTCTTCGCTATCAGTAAAAGGACTGCCTCTTCGAGTTCAGGCTGTGTAAAAAGTGGACATTCGACTGCTGTTTTACCGTGGAGAGCGTCAACATGTACGAGATGGGCGGGGAAAAGTGCCCGCACTATCTCTTCTATCTATTCCGCATCATGCATGCGAGGTTTCCGTAGAGCACCAAGCTTCCGCATAACTAGTTTATAGCCAAGGCCCCACGGAACCTTGTTCACATTGTCCACTACATCTTGCCAGCAGCCAGCCTTGCTGTTGTTAATCAATTCGCGAAGGCATTTCCTGGCCGACTTATATGCTGCTTATGTCTCGGCTCCGTGCCCGTTGATTCTCACACCTGTACATTGAGGGCTTACCATACCGAGGTTTACGACGGAGCATGGAAGTGTTGCAAGCATCCGTGATGATGCTCATAGTTGAGTTCACCATGTCTTGAGCTGCCGGTTCTTCGGTCCCCTGGGAATCTCCCTGCATCAAGAGTTTGCTTTTTCATAGATAAGGAGTGATTTTTGGCCGTAGTAGTGGCAAAAATAGGGTTATAACAATTCCGCGTAAACCACTAACCACTAACCACTTTCAAAATCGCTCTTTGGAATACTTCATTACCCCCAGAGCAAGGGATACAATACAAAAAAACATACATACATTTAATAGAGCTAAAATTGGTTATCAGACAAATTAATAGACTCAGACAACCAAAAGTAAGCAAAAGCGAGTACATCAGGAATCGTCTTAGGGAATGGGAAAATATATGCAACCACAAGTAGGTCAGACCCTCCTCCTGAATACAAGGACCAACGAGACTCTTAGCATCATCACATCAAATAAGAACTTTTATATACAGACAACATCGAACGAGCTCATCAAGAACGTTTGAAACGAATTGAAGACTTTCCGAAAGAAACAAAACTATTCAAAGAAGATATTAAAGCTTTTGGTGGATTCTCGTTGAACTAGACTAATAGTCTCAACCCACCACAATCGTTTTCGGCATTAATAACTTCCCAAGGCTAGGAGCTAATCCTAAATACAAGTGCAACTAGGAATAATTCACTGAACTTGTCCCACTCGCTCCTTATGCTCAGGGAAAACTCAGACCGAAAAAGCATCACATGACCAAACGCATCTTATAAAAGATCCTTAACGCCTCGGCTTGAATAGAAATTAGGCTGCCTACGTGCCTTCCAAAGTTGACCAGCGCCAATCTCGTCAACGCAAGTGGATTTCAGGCTACCTGCGTGCCATCCAGCGTTACGAGGTCACCCAAAATCTGTAGAAGTGGAACTCGGGCTTCCAAAAGCCCTCTAATACAGGTTTACAATGGTCCTTCCCAAGGGCAAGGAGATCGCAACGACACTCACCAAAGCCACACCTCGGCTTTTAACAGCCCCGCCAATGGCTTCTACGAAGAGCAGGACTCTCGCGAGCACTCAGGGGCACCGTACATGATCCACCCCAACGCAGTCCTGACATACTTTTGGAAGTGCAGACAACCCCCAAGCCTACGCTGGAAAAAGCGCTTCGTAACAACCCACGTGCAGCACCTCAGCCCCTGACTCTAGCATGATACCGGGCATGCCACCAAGTGGAACTCAGCACAAAAACGTCATCAGTTCCTCCCCCCGCAGCACCACGCAAACGTCACAGGGGCGGCCTTTGAGCCAAGCTTGGCCAACAAATAGTAGAGTTTCTCCGGGTGGCATTGATCTCCGTCTATCCCAAAGAGCGGGCTCTCTTCAAGGACAGCGCCACTATCGCTGGTTCCAACGAAGGAAGCATGCACAACATCGCCGGCAACGCCACGCATTCCAGCCGCAAGCACCCGTTACATCCACAGACAAAGGTAGCCCAGTCCATCAGCCACACCCAATATCCGACCGCGTACGGTGGCGTGACCTGTTAGCATTATGTGAATAATTGTCATGATATTTGTAGTTTATTTATTTACACTATTTTACAGATCCGTGAACCCAATTACAAAAAAGGTAATGAAATATAATATAATACATGCGAATAAACTAAGTTATATTAAGAGAAAAAGAACAAGATAATAAAATACTAATAAACTATTGGAAGCTAAACAGAATATTATGCAATATGCTTTTAAAAGCGTTTAAGCAATGTGGCAGAGTACCCAGCTCGAGCTCATCGTAACGACGTGATACGCGTACTAAAAATGAATTAAAATAAATATCGGTACGAGCAAAGGGCACAAAGAATATGTCAGTTGAACACGTTCTTGAGGTGGGACGTATATAACGCCTTTCACGAAGGTTGGATGAAAGAATACCGTGATATAATTTAGATAAGCAGCAAAGGACTAAGAATTCTCTCCTATTTTTGAGTGATGGAATGTTAAGGATCTGTAAGCGCTCAACGTAGGAGCTGTAAGTGAGGTTATATTTGTAGAATGGAGATCGTGTGAATTGACGCTGTACAGTTTCAACAGCATCCGATAGATTGGTATAGTGAGGAGACCATACTTGGGAGGCATACTCAAGGATTGACCAGACGCTGGTTGAAATGCTAAAAGACTTGCAAGAGGATCGTAAAATAAAACCAGTGACACGTGAACTCTAGTGGTTATGCATGAAACATGGATGTTAAATTTCAAACCTGGGTCAAATACTACTCCCAAACCTTTAAATTTGTCCACAAGTGCGAGCACCGATCCATCAATCCGGTATTCTTATAAAACTGGACGAATTTTGTTGGTGAATCTCATGTGACAACATTTAGAAATATTAAGAGGAAGTAAATTAACTTGACACCAATTTTGGAGATTGTCAAGATCATTTTGGAGGTATAAGCAGTCTTTGCTGGAGTTAATGGGGCGATAAATTTTTAGTCATCAGCGTAAAGAAGACAATTAGAGGACATGCATTGGGGAAGATCATTAATGAAAATGTTGAATAGCAAAGGGCCTAAAATTGATCCTTGAGGAACACCAGATTTTTCGCTAAATGAGTCCGACGAAAAAAAAATTATTCCATGTAACGGTGCAGGAGCGATAAGGATAAGATCCAAGAGAGGATAGAGTCGGAAACGCGAAACGATCGGAGTTTGTTAGCCAAAAGGCCATGATCAACACTGTCAAAGGCTTTAGTAAAATCGGTGTATATGACATCGACTTGTTGACTCTTGTCGAAAGCAAGAGAGATGGTATTCGTAAGTTCTAACAAATTAGTTACTGTCGAACGACCTTTAATGAAGCCATGTTGTTCATTTGCAAACAGGATACTGATATCACCGTACATTCTGTTATGCACAATTCTCTCAAGGAGCTTGCCAAAACAAGACAGCAAAGAAATCGGACGATAGTTAGAGATTTCACTTCGATCTCCGGACTTATGGATCGGAAAGATGTTAGCATGCTTCCAGACATCAGGGAAGCAGGAGGAAGAAATGCTAATATTGAAAATAATTGATAGTGGGGTAGATAATGAAGAAGATAATGACTTAACGAACAGATTTGGTATTCCATGAGCACCCGGACCACCATTAATGTCAAAGGTAAGCAGTACATTTTCAATTTCCAATGGAGAGGTCACGATAGAATCATAAAAGGGGAAGGAGAAGGACACGATGAGTATACAATGGGGTTCAAAACCTTAAATGTGGAGGAAAAAAATTGAGCTTAGGACTATTAGATTGCAGTGATGTTTCAATCATATAATAATAAGATCGCATTGCGTTGTTAACCGCTTTTTGGCTTCTTTACGAAGCAGTCGGTAGTTGGTGAGGTCAGTGTTAGAGTTGGAATAATGAAGCTTTTTGCGCGCCTGGTCCTTCAAATAGAGAGCGTTTGAGACTTCAGCGGAAAACCAGCTGGGCCTCTTTTTCGTGGGGATCGGCAGATACGTCCATGGTTTGCAATTATGCTACTGAGATTCTCATAGAAAACTGAAAGTGCTGAATTGATATCTAGCTTCTGTAGCATTCTGTAGCTGTGTTAAATGCAAAGGTATTCACGCCCCTGGTGAATGCAAATTGGCTCAGTTGGAGCCAAAAAAAATTATACTGTGTTAACTGCAGTATATTTGGTCATCCAGCATCATATCGAGGGTGCCCTCGGTATCAAGATGCAAGAGTTAAATTTTCCCCGATACAAATCGAAGTACGTCACAACTTGTTACCTCCTAACTTCAGCAAACCCGGAGTATCATTTGCACTTGCTGCTAGAGGAACAGCAGACAACAATGTAAATAAAATAAATAATGTAAGTGGCAATAATGAGCTGCTTCTTAAAATTTACCAACAGCTTGTATCTCTTTCAGATAGAATCAATTAACAAGAGTAAAAAATCAATTTCATTTTTCAACGTTTAGGCCAACATGCTTCAAAAAAGCCACTTTCCCATGGATAGGATTCATCTCATCTCGATCCACGTCAACTCTATAGTTACTATGCATCGGCGTGATTATCTCCTTGAATTCATTGCTAAGCAAAAGCCTGACATCATGCTTCTCACTGAAACCCACCTCAATTTATGGCACTGCATTACATTCAAGGACTTTGAACTCGTAAGAAACGATAGGGTAATAGGTGATGGGGGAAGTGGCACCGGGATATTGGTTCGAGAACCTATTGTTTCTAAACTATTGAAAATGTCGAATTTAAAACTTTGAGTCTATTGAAGGGTCCGTTATCAAAATTTCAATGCCAGGTGGGGATAACCTCTTCATTATCTCTGCCTATACAACTGGTCGGAATGTTCTCATGTTGAAGGAGGAGCTCAATTCCTTGTTTGAAATACTCGGATTGAACAGGCTGCATAGTTATTTTACTCCTGCCGTCGACCTGAATGCACGGCATGCACTATGGCTGAACGCCACCAATAATCCAAAAGTGTATTACTGAAATCGTGGATAACAGAGAACCAAATTGAATGCAGGTGCAATCTACATGGGTCAGATTTCTCAACATACCCTAGGACAAATTTAAATTTGGGCCTCTGCATTACGGATGCGGGAATTAAATTCAGCTTGAATAGTTCTCAACGGAAACTGCAGGTGTTTCCTTACGATAGCGACCATAAAGCAATCGTAATGGAAATCAATCATCAAAAGGATGATGTCTTCCTCATGCCAGCTTATCATGAAAATCATCGGTTGAATTCAAAAATAAAAGAACAATGGAATGAGGAGAGTTTCAAATAAAGTTTAATCAGGATTACCAGAGGCAATGAGCTCCTTCTGATGATGGCAATGTTTGCTCAATGGCTCCTAATGACAGGAATTCAACCAACGATGAAATGAATCTCTATTTGTTGAGGTTGGAGAAGCTGGCATTGAAAACGATTGAGAAAGTTGTTCCCAAGATTAAACATCGAAACAATATGGAAGGATATAAACACCAACCATTGCTAGATTAAGAAGATTGAAAAGCCTTCGTGGCTTTGTTGAAATAACATCTGAAGAATCCGAATTTTAATCTGCTTATCATTCAGGCGTGAGGTAATAAAAAAATCCCCGTTGGCAGCACCAGCCGAAAAGGCAAATTTCTCGTATGTAGCGTAAGGTTTCGAAAAAGAATTTGGCTTGCCTACTACTGGACTTCTTACTGGAATTTGTGTAGCACTACATGGGTATTTGATAACAGAAAGGATCTGCCACCGTTCGTATTTGGAGAACCTTTGTAGAGGCGCAAATATTTCGCTAATTAAATTGAGTTGCACACGTACGGATCACATATTGAAAATCGGCGGGTAATAAATTGTTATAAACATATTTATACTCGTTTCGCCCTTCTCACATTTGCTGTTTATACATTTCACATTGGTTACCACACAAAGATGATAACTTGTCGGCTTAAATAACTCAAATAGTTAATTTCAAAAGATTTCCATAAAAGTTTAATCAGCACTTGCATTGCCATTAATATATACATTTTCGATTCTTTTCTGAACCACCACGGGCCGTCATTTTTAATTTTTATTGAAAACGGCTGTTAAAAATATTAAGCTGTAAATTTTCGAATTTTTAGGTCTTTGTAAAAAAATTTCCTACAAAGACCTACTAGTTTCGCGACCTGTCTGTCCGTCTGTCTGTCTGTCTGTCTGTCTGTCCGTCTGTCCGTGCGTCACAGCTAATTTCCTCTGAAACTATTGAAGCTAGAATGCTCAAACTTTGTGAAAAGGTCAGAAGCGATGGTCTCTCAAAAGTTGAGGTCTTAATAAAAATTTAAAAAATTTTTAAGGGGGGTCCCCCCTAATAACGAATTGGCCCTTAAAACTTTTTTTTAATCAAAGGTAGTCGAGTGGGGGTATCAAATGAAAGGTCTTGATTATAACTCTTAGAATCTGAAATAAACAAGTTGAGTAAGCAGGAGAGTGCTCCTACCAGAAGGTTTTTGTAAACATCCTAGGTTTAGAAACAAGTTTTCTAATGGCGTGGATATGAAATCTTTCAAATTTATTTTTCTGAATGCTCGGCCGATTGAACATGTTCAAGTTAAACACTATTCCTTAATTTTTCATGAAAATTGAAAGAAAATAAAAGTGCCTAAGTCAATTTTAAATATATATAGGGCTTTCCAAAAAGAGGTGTTATTTTGAATCGATCTTGTGATTTAACATCATGTGACTTCTTCCTTTGGGGCCACGTAAAAAAAGAAGGCCTACGCTAACAGCCCAGCGTCGATTCAAGACCTCAAAGATGAAATTCGTGAGTCTATCTAATCGCAAAATCTCAAGACATTTAAAGGTACTGTTTTGATTTTATGGGCAAAAATGTAAAATCTACAAATCATACTATTATTAACAAAGTTGAGCGAATTTCGATTTCTAAGGTATTTGTTGCCCTTGTACTCATAAAGGCTCACGTTGGTGATAATTTTCAGATTTTTCGGCTGAAAGGTGTCCAATCGCGAGGGGGGGGGGGGGGGAGGGGGGGACACACATTTTTGGTACATTTTGCTCTCGACCCCTTAATTCATAAAATGATTTTTTTATTTCAGATTCTAGAAGTTCTAATCACGGCCTTTCATTTGATACCCCACTCGACTACCTTTGATTAAAAAATATTTTTTAAGGCCAATTCGTTATTAGGGGGGACCCACCTTAAAAATTTTTTTAATTTTTGTTAACACCTCAACTTCTGAGAGACCATTAATTCTGACCTTTTCACAAAGTTTGAACATTCTAGCTTCTACAGTTTCTGAGGAAATTAGCTGTGACGCACGGACAGACGGACAGACGGACGGACGGACAGACGGACGGACGGACAGACGGACGGACGGACAGACGGACAGACAGGTCGCGAAACTAGTAGGTCTTTGTAAAATTTTTTTTACAAAGACCTAAAAAATGGACACGGATGAAATTAGCGATGTGTACTGCAGCCTGTTAGCAATTAAGTAATTAGGGTACCTAAAAGTATGTAGTATGTGTGAATAAAATGCAAACTCCGTGGAATTATTATCCTGAAGAAGACCACGAAACTGGTTGAAACGTCGTTTAAAGTAATTTTTAATAACAAATTGTTTTTTTGGTCGAAAAAAGTCCGTCAATTCATATAAGTAAAACCCTCACATAAATATTAGATGGCATCATTTTAAGGGCTTTGTAAAATAATTTTACAAAACCCTACTAAAATCGCGTCCTGTCTGTCCGCCTGTCCTTCTGTCTGTCCGTCCGTCCATCCATCCATCCGTCCGTCCGTTCGTGTGTCACAGCAGTTTTTCTCGGAAACTACTTAAGCTAGAAACATCAAGGTGCACGTGCAGGTGTAAAGTGATGCTCTCTTCAAAGTTCGACTAAAAAAAATTTTATAAGGTATTTAAGGGGGGGTCTCCCCATATAGGGGAGTGACCCCTCGAAAAAAAAAAAATCATCAAAGGTAGCCGATATGGATATCAAATGAAAGGTCTTAATGAGAACTTTTCAAAACAGATCTTAGTTTGGCAAAGTGTGCTTCGAGGGGTGCACAGGGAGGGGAATTACACGAAAAATTAGTGTCCCCCCTCGCAATTGGACACCAGTGATCCGAAAAATCAAGAATGTAGACCTTGATGAGTACAACATTGACAAATTAGTGAGAAGCTGCAATTCACTCAACTTTGTTAGTAATAATATGATTTATCGATTTTACGTTTTCTTGAATTAAAATCTTAACGGTGCCTTTAAATTCAATAAAATTCAGTACACAGAGGATTATTTATAAGATTGACCTATTCTGAAAGTTTCATAAAGATTGAATTATATTTAGCGAACTTATATCGGTTTGAATTTTCCTATAATACTATGGAACAATATGCGCTGCATGTATTACTATGGAAACATATGGCTATGGAACAACATGCGCTTTTTACCGACTCAGACATTACAGTTTTGCTAAGATTTGCATGAAAGTTTCAGGAATGATAGGTATCATGAATATCTTTGAGAGTCGGTTCAGCTAGTAGTATCAGTAATCGTAAAACAAAATGGTGGCTGTTTTCAATGCGAAGATTGAATAATTTTGAGTTATTTTTTCCCAACTTCAACGTTTAAGGTGCATGCTTTGAACACTTGATTCAATTTAATAAATGACTGAAGATGAGTACCTACAATCAATACTCAAAGGTGAAACAAGTTGAGGAGGCAGGAGAGAGCTCCTAGCAAAAGAGGTTTGTAACAACTCTAAGATTCGAAAAAATTGGCCATTAATCGATGATAACAGTACAGGACAGTGACCCCAGAAAAAAATTCATCAAAGGTAGCCGATATGAGTATGAAATGAAAGTTTTCATGGGAGCTTTTCAAAACAGTTCTTAAACTGTCAGTTTTTGCTTCAGTGGGGCACAGGGGGGAAAAACATGAAAAATGTGTTTCCTCTCTTGCGAATGGACGCCTGTGATCTAAAAAATCTGAAATGATTATCAAGGGAGATATTTATGAGTATAATAATAACAAAAACCTCAGAAGTCGAAATTTGTTCAACTTTGTTAATAATAGAAAGATCTTCAAATTTCATAGTTTCTCCAATAAAATCGCCTTTGACATGTTTCTTGATATTATTCGATCTGGTGACTGCATTTTGTAAATTGAATACAAAACCTTCTGACATTAGCGTAGGTCTGTCTACTCAACTTGTTGTTTACTCTTCTGAATAATGTTTCGGTTGAGATTCCTTTTTCATTTCATTAATTAATCTTTTAAATTTCTACCATTATGTAACTAATAATTGCCCACAGGGAAGAAGAAAACAAACAATAATTGAGACCTTACAAACTTCATTCCTCTCATATTCATATTTTTTCGTAACTGCTTACCAACATCTCTCTTCCACTTTCTCTTAACTCATTATCTTTTCGTTTGAATAAAAAAACACAAAAATAAAAGCCCCCACACTATCCATCTCTTCATCCAAACACTGATCATCTCTATCTTTAGTCGTTTCACATGATGGAATCTGAAAATAGAATTTTGCATGCAAATAAAACACCCAAGGATTTTTCTGACTCCTCCGCCAGAGATAACAGTTGAGGACGAGAACGGAAAGCAGGACACAAGAAGCTCTGAAAAGTGTGGAGTAGAAATGTCGCTATAATCTGCATGCTATACTAAAATCTCAGTTTTTCTGCTTCCTTCTAACATCTAGTGTGGCAAAAAGTAAAAGATACATCGAGAGAAGAGGAGTTACGATGATGGTGTTTGAGCAGCGCATGAAATCCTTACAGCAGAATCTGCTTAAAATAAAACTCATTGCAAAAAAGAAACCTTCTCGCTAGCATCTAAAAATAGACACGACCATTCCTTTTGTTAACAAAATGGAATAACGCCGAAAAGAATAATCTCAAGAAGATGTTTTACTAGATCCGCACAGCGACTACAGTCAATTCTCTGTAGAAAGGATACTCAGTTGAAAATTGAAAATTTTGAAAGCATTTTACTAGATATTCCTTGCCATCGAACTTAGCAGGGTCCACCATGTGCGTGGGATTGTAAACTTTTTGATTCCTTTCGAGACGTCGTTTACTGTTCAATCCGCTTCAAAAACAAATGTCCTTAAAAGGACGATGATAAGTAGGAAGGCTCGAAAAAACAAAGCCAACCAACAAGTTGAATCTTTTAACTCAAATTCAAGGAAGAAACGCCACCGTCGACCACCACCTTGTTAAAGGCGCAGTAACGAAGTAGGAATAATGGAATCCTTGAAGAATCCGTTGGGCGATAAAAAGCATCACTGGCATTAGGGAATCAATGTTTAAACGCTTTTATCTATAAGTCTGGCTGGCATGATATCCGTATCCTTGGACCAGAAGGATTGGGGTTGCCAAAATAATGTGTGTTGGGTGAAAAGTTCATCCGCAAATGCAATGTACAATAAATTTTGTGCAAGGGAAAGTAGGCAATTTCTCAAGCTTTCTGCTATTCAGCAATTAGGGTTGATTTTAATAAGTGAACGCGTTATTGCTGCTGGCATTTACTTAACTCGTAAATTGATTTTGAGCGTAGTTGATAAAGTACCTGGTCCTTGAACTGTGACAACACTTTAAACAAAGCAAAACACTCCCACGCAGCCCAGATTCGTATCCTTCGTCAGCATTAATGCGTGGTGGGTGAATGATTGTGGTGGCGGTGTAAAACAATTTCGCCTAAGGCTCCATTACATTTTCGGCTACTGAATCTTATTCTCAAGGAATCCATTTAACTGCAATGTTTTCGATTTTAACCTTGGATAAATTACACTTTATACAATATGATTTTATAAATGGGATATCCTATGAAAAAAACTTCTTGAGCAACTGTTGTCCTTAATAACTCATGATGTGCGGGTTGTTTAAGTGCGTGGAAGCAAATGGAGAAAATCAACTTATTTTTAGAAATAGCAACACAAGGTTATGAAAAGTATTAAAAGTGTTGTGCTTTGTGGCTGACAGCAGTTGTTGTAATGACTAGTTTCAAGTTCATCCAGGATCTTTTTTTTATTTGAAAGACAAGTGTATTTATACTCGTATTCGAATATATAAATGTTTCTTAAGTGAATTATATTTGATGATTACTTTCCAAATAAATAAAAAAGTTTTGATAGCGACAATGAGAGATTGCGTATTTTTTCATAAAATTCGTTTTTTTTATTCAATTTTAATCTCTTTCAACTTTAACACACTTATTTCAATGTTCATTCAATAATGTTATGCCATCTTTGTAACGATTTTCCAGAAGCTCGGCAAAATACTGTTCTACGGCTTCAAAAGTTTTTTCAGTCGACGAAAAACGCTTTCCACGAAGAAATTGTTTCAAATTCCCGAATAGGCGATTTTCATAGGAAGCCAAATTCGGTGAAAACGGTGGGTATTCAAGCAATTCGTACTTTAATTCTTTCAATTTAGCCATCGTCAAAGCAATTTTGTGAGGACGTGCATTGTCTTGATGAAAGATTTATTTTTCTTCTGTAAGCTGTAGAGATATAAATAGATTTCAAAGTCCGTGAAGGACTGCAGCGATGGCCTGCTGCCTCGCCAGAGGAAGGTGTAGATATCCGCCGAGAATGCCCTTGCCTGGGGACGCGTGAATGCGCTGGCCAAAGACATATAAACAAATGGACGAGCAACGAGAATCTGTGTACTCGTCCATGTGAGAAGCAAATTTGCCACATAAATAAGTTATAAATAACTTACGCTCTCGAAACTATATGATTCCCTCTGCTTCTCCTTCCCCTTT
The DNA here is from genome assembly GCA_963969285.1 of Odontomyia ornata. NCBI lineage: Eukaryota > Metazoa > Arthropoda > Insecta > Diptera > Stratiomyidae > Odontomyia > Odontomyia ornata. Next base: position 72,819,734 of record OZ017740.1, read on the forward strand.
TTTTCCAGACAGGTTTTTCTTCTCTCTCTTCAGAAGAATCGCTTCCCCCACTGACACCCGCGCACACCAACGAAATTTCATTTCAGTTTGAGTATAAACAACAAACAACTCTCACGGAAACTCGAACGTCAAAGCAAAAGAAAATCGAAAAGAGCGCGAACCACGCGGGAAAATTATGTGTCAAAGTGGATGGGAATTTCATAAATTTTTAATTAAAACAGTGAATTAAAGTTCCGATTACGTACGCGCGGTCTTTAAAATTAAAAACTTTTTAATTGTGAACGTGTTTCGCCGTGGATAGAGTGCTAAATTAAAAGCATATCGCCTCAAGCCTCAACTTCACACAACTTTAGCGCAGGTTGCCAATTGCTTCGGCTCTCACGACCGGTTGCGGATCCAGTACTCTCTATATCTATGGCGCTGGCAGGCTAGCATTGCGATGTCGTGGGGTGGGTTCATTCCCCCAGCACAAGGACCCACTAACGAATATTCAGGGGTCTCAAAAAGAAAGGCGACCGAAGTCGCGAAAATTGTAGGCAACCACAAAGAGGGGAAATGACTTGTTCAGAGAACAAGTGGAACAAGTAAAAATGGGCGGCCTTAGGGTAACTTCGTCGTTACCCAATGAAGCTCATGGCCCACAAATAAGAGAGGGACAACCGGGTGGTGATAGTGCCCCCTCGCACCCGCCCAACCGGATCAAAATCCATAAATGTTGCAGTGGCCAGGTATATCTCTTCTGAGTGGAAAACTCATACAACCTAACTTGCATGAGCCTTCCCATCAGAGGAGAAGTACCCCGATGACCAATTTATGTCATGGAGTTATGCAATCCGATTACATAACCCTATGCCATAGAAAGGCTCCTTGCTCGGGCAACTCAACCCGCGAAAGTACCTGAAACAAAAGGAGGTTAGTCTGTGCCCGATGGCTGGGTCATGTCTGGTGGTGAGAGCCTGCCACCGTACCGGGTCCTATACTCAGTCGGACAGGTGAAAAATGGAAAGACCGAACTGTAAGAGTTGTTAATTCATTTTATTCATTACACCTGAAAATGCTTGAGATTCTAAAATCATTCTTGGTTCAAATTCAATTCATAAATAGTATGAATAATTTTAAAAAATTTATAAAACGTATAATTTATACAATAATGTAATCAATGAAAGGAAATGTTTTGTATGTAAGTGTTTCCTTTTGGTCATTCTCTACTTTGTTTTTTCAAAGTTGTATGTGAGAGGAAAACGCAAAAAAATAGTAATAAAACTAGAAATATGCAAAGGATACTCACAGACCTTGTCCAATAACGAGCGCTCGTCAACGAATGCAGGGGATGTAAGTCCTGGAAACATTAGATAAACACGATTTTAGGGTGCCGACAACGGTTGCTTAGAAAATGATGACAGTCGCCTGGATGAAGCACCATACATAGATACTTCCGGATGAAAGAAAAACTAATGAAATTCACAAATTATAAACGGATGGGTTCCTTTGCTTCCTATAAAATATGTTGACAATTGTTACATCCCTCAAAACACCTCCCCTGTCACAAGTTGTTCATTTTTAACTTTCACAAGTTTTTCATAAATATTTTAATTTTCTCGAACTTCCTTGAAACTTTTCTTATATTTATGCAATCCGCACTTATTTCTGTTGCATTCAGAATAAACTTTTTTTTTTACTTAAACACCATATGCTGATCTAAATCAAATGCTCTTTAAGACGTCAATTACTAATTTATAAATATTTACGGTTTTTTTTTTTTACACATTAACGCGACGCTAAATCTTGAAAGAAGCATATTCAAACTTTCAAGTTAAAACTGCATTTCTACAATCACTACTTTACTATGATTTTCTTGATTTTTTCACAATTTTCTTCTCCTTATTCTTCTTTCGTGTTATTATTTATTATTAACCTTCCCATGCATTGAAGTGCGTGAGAAACTGCTGATTGAGACAAAAATATTTTATCTCAATTTTTCATTTGATTTGATCTAGATTCACTTTTTTAAAAGCTAAAATGTGTGATAATACTAATGAATATACCAAAATCATAATTTCCATTTTCGAGCTTCTTCTTAAATAAAATATAAAAAGTATGCATATACCTCGCGTAATCCAGGTATACGAACCATATGCTACTTTACACTGCGTTCTGAAGATGACCAATGATCGATCAAATCGGAGCTAAGATAATGCCTTAATGATTATTGTGACACGTCCGCTTGAGCAGCTCTGCCAAAAAATCGCACGGTGGGAATGCATACAACCCGCCTGTAACTTCAGTTTCTTTATTTAGCAGCGAAATTACACCTGCTGCTTCCTTTTGTTCCAAATACGACACTAAGTTGCGTAGTGGTCGTGTTTGCACACCACTAGCTTTGGATGCAACTGCTGATGTCGAGCCCGCCAAACCCAGGAAAATTGCATGTGATGTCGATGATGTTATGCGTTTTTGAACATCGTCTAATTTAGGTGGATCCAAGTGCAAGCGCTGTGTGATGCGAAGATGATTTTTACCATCCTCGTCTTTCATTAATGTTTCGATAATGTCCGTATCACAGTCCGTTAAATGGAACTTAGCGGGAAATAGTGAACTTTGATTAAAGTGTAAAGTCAACTTCAATAAGTGTGTTAGCTGCTTTCAAATGTAGTCTAAAGCGTTCTTTGAGATCTTCCGAAATTCCAACGTCCAGGATATGCTCACAAAATCAACTGCAACCCCAGCGTACACTCTCAGTGGGGCTGAAATTCCTGATTTTTATGGAAAACTAGCGGAAAACCACTGAACAGTATCCAAGTGACAATGGCAGCGACGTAAGATGCGATACAAATTTATGCATTGCTAAAGCACACTTATCGATGGAAATGACTAATACTTTTGCGCTCGAACAAAAGGAATATGCTTACCTTTGAAGTAACGGCGACATGCTAGCTGCTAATTACAATAACCGCACGTACGTGCACTCACTGACGTTTGCCCTTCGACTTCATGTGTCAAGGAACATCGCAACGCTTCACACCCATCTTTCAATGCAAGCCTCAAGGTAGGTTGCATACGATATTTTTTTACATGTGTGGGTGCACACAATTAATGGATACGAATAAACAGAATTGCTTCTTCGTGGTTGTTTATGTTATAGCTAATATTATCATCATGCGGTTTTATTGATAAATTTGAGTTCATTTCCAATGTAAAGAAACAATAATGGATAATGCGTAGCGTAATAATATATCGTAGTTTTTCTTTGGTATCACATTGATTTGAAACAAAATCGGTGTGCGAGGCGTTTATTAGTTCTGGATTATTTTAAAAAGAAGACATTAGATATTTAGAAAAGAAAAATTCTATGCTGCATAATCATTGATGTCTACTTGTCGCCGCCTATCGCAATATGCGTTTAATCGAACTGTCGCCCTTTTTCTAGTAAGAATTTCAATTTTCTGGATCACCATGCTGTAGAGTTGACGGCGATAGGAAAATTTTAGAGCAGTTTGATAGGGTATTACTACAAAGCCGGGGTTTTTTTCAACAAATTTCTATCCAACTGGTCGAAAGGATTGCAATAAAGATCAAAGTTTATTGTTTTATCTTTTTCAAGATACGCAATCAACAAAATCCCTTTTAAATCCCAAAAAAACTGATGCTATAACCTTTTTTGCCGATCGTTCTAACTTGACTTATTTTGAAGCTGAACAACTACCTTTAGTCCACTGTAAACGATCTTCTTTCATTCCAGGATCATGATGATAAATTCAAGTCTTATCTACAATTAGAAAATGCACAAAATCGGTTTCATTCTGTTTAAAACGCTCAATATTATGCTTAAAAATTTGTTTTCGATCCAGTTTTTGTTGAATTGTCAACGAATGCGCCAATACCTTTCCAAATAGCTTTTTCATACGTTATTCTTCGTACTTGATTGCTTGACAAACAGCTTTTGCTACCGTCAGTCGCGTTGCGTGTCGCTGGTATGATTTCCTTCGTTTTCGATTGCCTACTGCCAGTACACTTTGTTTTAGTATCTTCGGCTTTTGAAACATATTTACTTACATTGAACTAAATTATTTGACTTAAAATGTCGTGCAGTGCAAAAAAATGAGTTGACTCAGGTGACAAGTCGCCTCTTATATTGTGTTTTGGCCTATGTGAGCGTTCCTTTCATGCGGCCTGTGTGAACATTATAGGGTCCTGTTGCGAATGTTATCCTCAAACCCTGCAGGCATTATTCTGCCTCGGTCTACATTCCTCGTGTCCATGTCGCTGGCCAGACAGTCAAATTACTTTCGGAGGAGCTTAGCACCCTGCAGAACAAAAGCTTTTCAGCATGCAAAGAAGAAAACTCGTTACTTCAGCTCACTGGATCAAATGATCAACTCACCGCTGAGACGAGTTCAGCATATCCTCGTGTATTTTTGCCCTTTTCTACAGTTCTATTCACATCTACTTCGGGTAATAAAATTACTTCAATTACCCTGGGTCCATCACCAGCTATGTCAATGACATCGATATTAACTAGAAGCAAGTCTCAAGCAAAGCATTTACCACTCAGCAGTGCGAATAAAATCGCTTCCCCTGTAATGAAGTCGATTTCTTCGCCATTACCAGGACCGCAGCCTATCTATCGTGATTCTATGGCTAAAAGTTATACCATCTCACCAGCTCTTAGTTCGATCTCTACTGAGATCCAACCTAAGGATCTACTAGGTAACTCGTTATCTCTTAATTCCAATGCGGCCGGAGTTGAACATCTACTGCCTCTTCAAGTTATGTCTTCGCTTCTGCGTTTGTTTGTTTCACGATTCACACCAAATACGTCGAGTGATCAAATTCGTAATTATATTACACGCAAATGCTGAAAAAAATCGCCGTTCCTCGTATGTAGAAAGCTTATAGAGGAAAAATCATATCTATCATCATTCAAAATCGATATTGACGCTGACTTCAAAGAAATCCTCTGCCAAGATTTCTGGCCCATAGGTGCGCCGATTAAAGAAGAATTTGTTTCAGCCAGAAAAAGAAATTTTCGGAATCTAAATAAGACCTCAGTCATCATGTAGTCTTAGGTAATGTCAACATCAACATGATTCAAAGCCGTAACTTATACTCTCACAAGAAAAATAATCAACTTTCCATTTTTTTATCTAAATTTTAGAGGCTTAAGGACTAAGCAGAAGGAATGCTGGTTGACAGGAATACTCTTGGAGGCCAGCATTCTTTATGGGACTCCACCCCCAGGTACCCAAGGAAATTCCCGCAGGGGGAATGTCGGTTGACAAGAGGCTAGCATTCTTTGGGGAATGCCGCCCCCCACGAACCTGAGGATATGGGGGGCGCCGCAAGATTCCCTCCCGGGATGACAGGTAGTGACCCTGACTGGATGTGGACTACGCTTTGGACAACGAACTGGAATTGATGCTTTGGGCTGGCGGATATGATGGTTTGGACCTTGTTGCTCTGCACAGTAGCGCCGAGGCGACACTCGTGTTTGAACGGCTCCAATTCAACTATCATGCCGTCTTCATCCCGGTAAAACGTTGGCGACCTCAGACTACGTTCAAAGTTCGCACCATTGGGTTGGTGGTGTAGGTTTGGTTGAGACGGCTCTGAGCACTTGTCTCCATAAGGGCTAGTGCATACCCACGCATGGCCTCCCTGCTTTTCAAAGATAACCATGGGACCAAAAAGGCGACTACACACACGAATGGAGATAGCGGCTCCGAGGATGGGGACCCAATAACACTGAAGCAACCAAAAACGTATGAAAAAGATAAAAAAACCCAAAAAAAGAAATTAAAAATAATAACGATGACGCAACCAGGGGTTGCAGCCACGGTGTTAACAGTACACCGAGAGCGGTACTAACGATGACAAAAACGACGATTAATACAATGACAGTGAAGACGGACGAAAAACGGAGATTAGCAGACAGTCTGGTCCAAACTGAGATTCCTACGGTGTTTGGGCACAGCAAAAAAATTATGCGAATGCCAGAGCGTTCTATAAAGAAAAAGCGGGAATCTCTGCAGGACGCTTCAAGTGTTCAAGCGGTGGAAGAAAATATAAAGAGCATCGAGAATTCGATGGTCACTGCTGCGATCGTTACCCATGTGACCGATGCAAGGGTCGTAAATCCCGACATAATAAAGAAACACCCTGAAGCCAACGAGGAGATAACGGCAAGAAACGAAACGAGTGGCCAGGCAAATAAAGCAGTGATTGCATCGTCTACGTCGAAAATGTGGCCGAAGTACTGTATTCGGAAACGGAAAGTGATAACCTCTCCCAAGGATGGTTGCAAAGTACCATTGCCACCTAGCGACATGAAGAAGAAATGCTATTCCGAAAAGCGGGAGATGTTCTGAAAAATCCCCGTTGGCAGCACCAGCTGAAAAGGTAAATTCCTCGTATGTAGCGTAATGTTTCGAAAAAGAATTTGGCTTGCCTACTACTAGACTTCTTACAATTTTCTTAGTACCACATGGGTATTTATTAACATTAAAAGAATTTGCCGACGTTCGTATTTAGAGACCCTTTATATTGACGCAAATATTTCGCTAATTAAATTGAGTTCCACACGTTTGGATCACATATTGAAAATTGGCGGAGGATAAATTGTTATAAACATATAAATACAGGTTTCGCCCCTCTCACAGGGGTTACCACACAAAGGTTTTAACATGTTGGCCTAAATAGCTCAAATAGTTAATTTCAAACGATTTCCATAAAAGTTTAATCAGCACTTGCGTTGCCATTAATAAATACATTTTCAATTCTTTTCTGAACCATCAGGGGCCATCATTTTGAATTTTTATTGAAAACGGCTGGTTAAAAATATTAAGCTGTCAATTTCAACTTTTTATTTTTCTAGCACTGCAAATTTTAAGAGGCACCACTTTTTACCTACGTAGAAAGTTTCCGCATTCTAGCTCATGTGGTTTGCAAAAAAACTTACTGTGACGCACGAACAAACGGATGGATGGACGGACGGACAGACAAGTCGCGATTTCATAATTTTTTAGGGTATTGTAAAAATATTTTTAACAATATTCTAAAAATGGTCTGCTTTATAAATTTTACCAAGTTAAATAATTTAAAACGTTTCCATGCAAAATATTCATTATTTCAGTTGCTACTAAACTAGCTAATTGCACTTGCCTTCTGACCTTTGGGGGCCGATATTTTGAAAGCATGCATTTGATTTTGGATTATTTTAAATCTTTGTATGCTAGGACCTCATCAATCAATGTGCCAAATCTCGTTCAAATCAGAGTTTCACTCTAGACAGGGCAAAATCATTCAATTTTTAGTGAAAATGGCAGCTAAAAATATTACGGTTTAAATTTCGACTATTTATTTTTAATTCGATTTAAAAAATTTTCTGCATAATACAAGACCTTAGTACAAAGATCCACTATCTCAAGTTTCATTAAAATCAGTTGGAAAATGTGACCGCTAGAGGGCCACGAAACCCTAAAAGAGCGCATATTTAAGGCGCCGCCATTTTGAAAATTTTACATGCATGATCACAAAAATGTCAGGGTTTCTAGATCTAACTGATTTCTATTCTAAATATAATCAAAATTGCAACTTTTAGAAGGCTTTGAAATTTTGAGTTCCAACTGGCCGCCATTTTGTTTTTTGCGACCTGACCTCCAGTTTTTTACATAACTCTTTAGATATTTAAAGTTTGTATCAAACTATCAAACTTCATTAACATTGGTTGAAAGCTTTGGTCAAAACTACAACAACAATATTTTGTACGTTTTTCGAAATTTGAGCGGCCGCCATTTTGTTTCAGCCGTACCTACTTTGGACTTTTTATTGTGAGTTTCATCACATACATTAGTAAACTTTTGTACTAAATTTCATCCAAATCGGAGCTATACTTTGGTCAGAACAGAAATCACGATTTTTCGTCTAAAATGGCCGCCATTTTGTTTTCGCCTGGCCGAAATAGCCGGTTCACGAATTTGACCGAGATATTTACCCAACACCTTTCCCAAAATTGCAACCTCTAGCGTGGTCACAAATTTCGTTATATCCCATATATATATATATATATATATATATATATATATATATATATATATATATATATATATATATATATATATATATATATATATATATATATATATATATATATATATATATATATGATAATCTCCGCAAAAGGTAAATTTCTCTCGAGAAATTTACCTAAAAGAAGACAATCTGCATGCGACTCCCCAAAAACCAGCAAAGCAGTAAGGATTGGGCTCCTTGAACTAGAGGAGCTTCTAAACCGCATACGGCCTCCATTATCGGAGGAGCTCGTTAAAGGCCGAAGACGAGCAGAAGGCTTAAAAAGCGCTGGGGGCGAAATCTAAAGGCCACATGCAGATAGCTCCACCATTAAAAATCAATAAAAGAATAGCGTCTTGCCCAATCGAAGGAGATCGGAATAAAAGAAGGAAGGAAGAGGTACTTGATGGGCGTGGACCACCAGGTCAGGGGTTCCAGACAGTGTTTACAAAAGGAGCGAAGAAAGCCTCAAAGAAACTCCTTCAAAAAATGCGAGAAAGTAAAGTTCGCACGGACGCCCAACCAGAAAAACGACCTGATGCAAAACAGGAGAGGCAGAAGCCCCGACAAAAACCCCGGCAGCAGGCACTGCTCGTAAAACTCCAAGACGGTCGATCCTACGCGGAGATGCTGCGGTACATCAGGGAAAACGTAAGGCCCGAAGACGCCAACAAAACCATTCAAACAGTACGACCAACGCGGTCGGGCCACATACTGGTCGAATTAGGAGCTGAGGCTGACAATAAGGAAGCATTCTGCGACGCAGTAAAGAAAGTCCTCGGCAAAAGCGCAACTATAGCCTCGCTTGAGCTGATGGCAACGATCGAAGAGACATTGACTGCGTCACGGATCTTGCCGAGGTAGAAGGCCATCAAAAGGGAGTTCTCTAGCGTGGGAAGGATCAAAGTGAGACTGACATCAGAAAATAATAGGGGACAACGCATGGCCATAGTTGACTTGACCGAAAAGGACGCCGAACAATTCCTGAACAAGGGCAAAGTACGAATAGGGTGGGTTGTCTGTAGGATACGGCGAAGAGCAATACCTCTTCAATGCTTCAAATGCCTTGGCTATGGTCACACCACATAAGTATGTAAAAGACCCGATAAGAGTTCCCTTTGCTGCAAATGTGGTGAGATGGGACACAAAAGAAAAGAGTGTACGGAGGAAGCCAACTGTATTCTTTGCAAGAGTGCTGATCTAAGATCTGATGTTGGACACGTCCTGGGATCAGGAAAATGCCGGGTTTTCCAAAAAACCCTAGCTAAGGCAAAATTAGAGCTTCGATGACCCGCATCCTGCAGCTAAACCTACAACGCAGTTCAACCTCCCAAAATCTGCTTGAGCAGTTCGCGAGGGACATGAAAGCCAACTTTTTGCTGCTGAGTGAGCAATGTCATGGTAAAAGTTCTGCGTCATGGTATCCTGATGCAATTGGTACTTCCACCATCTGGGTTCGAAATAGTGATTTCCAGGCGGAGAGCTGTAGAAGTGCGGATGGTTTTGTGTGGGTTCGGTGCTCAGGGACCACCTTTTTTAGTGTGTACCTAACGCTGAACGAAGCGATATAATCTTTCCAAGCATAGCTTAATGCTTTGGAGGGCACTATCTCGAACGCAGAGGGCAACGTGCTCGGTGGGGGAGACTTCATCGCTAAAGCAATCGAATGGAGTATGCCTCAGATGGATCCGCGGGGAAAACGATTCCTAGAAATGGCAGCTGGGACGGCGCTCGTCGTACTAAACACCGGAAAAACGCCAAATTCCCATAATATTGGCTGTAAGGGAACCATACAAGACGTGACGTTTGCCTCGGAGTCCTTAGTACGGAGGATACATAACTGGAAAGTATTAGAGGACTATTTAGCCAGTGGTCATCAGTGCATTCTGCTTGAGATAAGCGATGTTGTCTCCCAACGTTCGGAACGATGAACGTCGAGAGGTTTGTCGAGGTACTCACAGCAGGTGCACCGGTGCAGGGGACTTGAGGGGACGGAAGAACTGGCAGCTCAAGACGTGGTGAACTCAACTACGAGGATCATCACGACTGATTACAATGCTTCTATTCCCTGTCAAAAACCCCGGCACGGCAAGCCCCCAGTATATTGGTGGTCAACTGAAATTCTTGAAAAACGAAGGGAGTGTCACAAGCTCCGGCGTGAAGCCCAACGGGCACAGGACCGTGATGAGGCAAGCAACCACGCAGCAGCATATAAGTCGGCCAGGAAATGCCTTCGCAAATTGATCAACAACAGCAAGGCTCGCCGCTGGCAAGAACTAGTGGAGAATGTGAACAAGGATCCGTGGGGCCTTGGCTACAAGCTAGTTATGCGGAAGCTTGGTGCCCTACGGAAGCCTTGTATACATGGTGCGAAAAAGATGGACGAGATAGTGTGGGGACTCTTTTCCGCCTATCCCGTCTATGTTGACGCTGTCCATGGTGAAACAGCAGTCAAGTGTCCACTGTTCACATAGCCGGAACTGGAAGAGGCAGTGCTATCGTTTAAAGCGAGGAAGGCTCCAGGTCCAGATGGTGTTCCGGCTGAAGTATTGCGACTTGTCTATCACCGTTGTCCTGACTTGCTATTCAGCACGTTCAACGCTTGCCTACGGGACGGGATTTTCTCGGTACGATAGAAGGTGGCGAGGCTCATGCTGTTCAGAAAGGGAAAGGGAAATCGTGAATCGCCGTCTGCATACCGCCCGTTATGCATGGTAGACACGGCTGGGAAAGTGCTAGAGAAACTCATCAAGGGAAGACTCACTGACGCGATTCGTGCTGCTGGGAACCTATCGACTCAACAGAACAGCTTTAATGCAAGACTCGGCAGTATGGCTTTAGACCAGAACGTTCTACCATTGATTCAATCGCACAGGTGGTGAACGCGGTCCAAAAGGCAGAGGCATATAGTCGCAACAAACGACAGATCGTCCTGTTGGTGATACTCAACGTCAGGAACGCCTGCAACTCCGCTAGATGGGTGCATATTTTGGATACGCTGGAAAAACCGTTTCAAGTTCCAGAATATTTGATGCGGCTTTTGAGGAACTACCTAAAGGACCGAAGCCTGCTCTACGAAACAACACAGGGCCAACGAAGGCTGGAAATTACATCGGGTGTTGCCCACGGATCTCTCCTTGGTCCAGACCTGTGGAACGTGTCTTACGATGGGCTACTGAAACTGGAGATGCCAGATGAGTTGCGCTTGGTTGGCTATGTGGATGATGTTGCAGCTCTGGTCACTGGACGCACCATTAAATAAGCGCAACTTAGGCTAGGTATGCTAATGCTCCAAGTAAGGGACTGGATGACTGTTCCTGGGTTCAGTTTAACACTGGATAAAGCCAAAGTGGTCATCTTGACAAAAAAGAGAATCTCTGGAGTAAAGATGGTCGGTATTGGAGATATGTAAATCGAATCAAAGCCATCAGTGAAGTACCTGGGGCTACTGATCGGCTCGAAGATGAGTTTCTCTGAGCAAATCGAGGCAACGGCTGAGAAGGCTGCTTCAGGAGTATCGGCTCTGAGTCTACTTATGGCCGACGTAGGGGAACCCAGCCCATCAAGAAGACGCCTCATGATGAGTGCTGTAGGGTCAGTGCTACTGTATGGAGCAGAGGTATGGGGCGACGCTCTCAGTTAGGAGGTTTACAGAAAACGCCTGGCACAGGTACAGAGAAGGATTGCATCCTCGTATCCGGCAGTCTCTGATTCGGTGGTGAAAGTCATTGCAGACACGGTACCTGTCGGGCTGCTTGCTAGAGAGCGCCGCCTAATTTATTTGCATCAAAACGAGGATGCGAGGGAGATGGTTGTCTGTGAAGAGAGACAGCGCTCACTCAACGATTGGCGGCAGTCTTGGGTGAATTGCACGAAGGGAAGGTGGACAGTGCGCCTCATTCCGGATGTGAGACCGTGGCTCAATTGAAAGCATGATGAGACAGATTTCTATCTGACCCAGCTTTTGAGTGGGCATGGGTGTTTTCAGTCTTACCTGCACAAGATTGGTAAGTCACGGTCAACCGATTGTCGGTATTGCTCAGGAGAGGAAGACAATGCCTGCCACACATTTTTATTGCATTAAATGGGACAGGCAGCGAAAAGCGCTCTACAGGGAGACGGGAGACGGGAGGGCTCATCCCGGATGATAAAGTCGCGGTGATGCTCAAACCGGTTGACAAATAGAACCATGTGGCACATTGTGCTCGGACAATCCTACAAGATAAAAGGGACTCACCGCAGCCAGAGGTGTTGGGGCTGGGAGATCGCTTTTTCAGCGCTTCCTCTTCCCCTCTCCCCTCCCGCTAGAAGAGCGACCCCCCAGCATGAGGGCGCCTCACGGTGTAACAAAATGACACCTGGCCCGAAGTAATGTGTCAAACGGTTCCATGCTAGGTTGACAGGGGAGGTGTTTATTGAGTAGCCCCGTCGCCTTGTTGTGAACATGGGAGTCCCAGACTCTGTGAATAAGTGGGCATTCTCCTCGCTACCACAAAAATAAAGAAAAAAAAGACTTAGCTTGCGGACCTTTTAATTTCTTATCAGCTCAGAGATGATACCGTAATATATTTCGCTGAGGCGAGGCTGAAACCACATTCTCTCGATTTGGAACTCTTTTTTCATCATATTGTTTATAGCTGTGATCGTAATCATAATGCCACTAACAAGTTTGATGGTGAAGGTGTCTTGGTCGCGGCCAGTCATTTTCTGTCCAGCTCCTGTTGCACTGATTTCAATTTTTTCAATGCATTAGAATGTGTAATTGTCAAAATATCCCTACCTAATAATGCGTCCTTAGAGATTTTTTGGGTATATTCTCCTTGGAATTCTCCCTTACAATTATGTGAGTCTTTTTTTGATGACCTCGCCTCCTATCTCATAGTACGTCAACCTCAAACTACAATCTTTGTTTGTGGGGACTTTAATTTACCTACCATTGATTGGGTCAACTCACCTATTTGCACCATCTGTTCTTCTAATTCTTCTTCCCTAGCTATCTCTTCCTTTCTTTCTCTCTGTACTCTGTCCCAATACAGCCAAGTCCGTAATCAAACACTTGGCTCCTGGATCTTGTCTTGTCAAATGTTTCTTCTCATCATCTATCTGTATCTCCTTCTTTATATCCCTATGTTCCTCTTGATCAACACCACCCATCTCTTTCCATTAATCTCACTGTCGATCCTTTTATAATTAAAAAACCTGTCGTTGCCTCTAAATTTAATTTTTTCAAATCCAATTATGCGGCAATTAATTCAAAACTTATGTCTGTTAATTGGTCTCAGTTCTTTGAAAACCTTGATTGCAAATCTGCTTTCAATAAATTCTATGCACTTCTTTAGTACCTCAACTGTAGGTTTCCATCTCTTCAGTCGGCCCGTCAGGTTAAACTAAAACCTTGGCTTACGAAACGCGCTCTTACAGCCTTAAATACCAAGGATAGAGCACGTCATGCATTTAAGCCTTCAGGTACAGTAGAGCACAAACTTAACTTTTGCAAGCTGCGTTCTGATGCCAAAAAGAAAATAAAAATTGCTATGACGAACTACTTTTCCAATTTGGAAGCTTCCCTCAATGTTAGTAATATGAAGCCCTTCTGGTCTTATATTAAATCCTAAAACACCTCGTCGTCTGTGCCTCCCCAGGCCATTGGGGATTTATTCTCCCAATATTTTTCGTCTACCTTGGCTCCCCCCACTGAATCGGCCAGGTGCTACACTGAGAGCAACTTTGGTTTTTCGTTTACTACTCTAAACACTGACCTTCTGAAGTTAAAACCCTAATTCATTCCCTGGTTCCTAATGTCAGCCCTGGTCCAGATGGCCTACTAAATATTTTTGTCAAATCCTTAGCTTTATCACTTTCCCCTCCCTAGTCTATTCTCTTCAATCTAAGCTTTAGAAGTGGAACTTTCCCCTCTCAATAGAAAGATGCTCGTGTTGTATCTATTTTTAAAAATGGTGTTCCTTCATGTTTATGTAGTTATCGTACTAGGTATATCCTAGATTTCCTGCTTTTCGAAGTTACTTAAACGTTTACTCTAATCGACTTTCTAGCCCGTTGAGCTCTCTTTTAGCTTGATGAGCAGCGTGGCTTTCGTAAAGGTCATTCCACGTCTACTAATTTAATTCAGTTCACTGATTTTGTTGCAAATCGTTTGGACAGTCAGTATCAAGTCGATGTGATATGCACTGATTTCACAAAAGTATTTGATTCAGTCAACCATCACCTTTTTTGCTGCAAACTTGAAACTTTTGGAATCTCTGATTTTCTTTTGTCATGGTTTTCGTCTTATTTGTCGTCCCGCTCTTGTCGGATTAGTTTTTATGGTAACACGTCTATTCCAGTCTGTCCTGCATCTGGTGTTTGTCAGGGATCTATCTTTGGGCCCCTCCTATTCCTTGTGTTTATCAATTACCTCCTCTCATTAAATTCTTCCCCCTCTCTCTTGTTTGCGGATGATTTCAAGGTGTTTCGGACTATCAAGTCGCCCCTTGACTGTAAATGTCTCCAGAAGGAGTTGACTGTGTTCAATGATGTCTGTTCAATTTTCTTTATCTCAATGTTACCAAATACCATAAGATGACTTTTTCGCTTAAGCAACATCCTATTTCCTATACTTATATACTGAATGAGGCCTCTGAGTCTGAAGTTACCACGTATAAACACCTTGGAGTTACTTTTGACCTTCATGTCTTCTATGTGATTGCTAGGGCCTTTAAAGTTTCGTATTTCATACTAAGGCATGTACAAAAATTTTGTAATGTCTCGACTATGATTCGTTTGTTTATTTGTTTTGCCCGTCCTTTACTTTTGTGTTGTTCTGTGGTCCGGGCACCACATAATTTCTATCTTGTGTCCACGGTAGAATCTGTGCAGAGGATGTTTACCCGCTTCGCATTTTATAAGTTTGACTGGCCATATCTCCAATATGAGTATCGTTTATCCTTCCTTCGTCTTCCGCGCTTCAATGCACGTAGATCTTATTTGGATTAGTGCTTTCTATATCGACTCTGCCACTATCAGACTCCGGCGTGTATTTTTGCTGAGCTACATTTTCGGGTTTAGAGTTAGTGCGATGTAGCACCTTAAGTCCCTCATATCTGTGAGTACTACAGTACCCATCTACCTTCCTGAGCCAGTTTCAGTCATTATATGATTTTAGAAATAAATTTTTACATAGTTATTTGGCTGAAAGTTGGGAACCGTAATTCATCCCCGTTGCGTACAAACGTACTTTTCAACCGTCTCAAGTCTAAGGTCCTTGTATATGTCAGTCTTTTTAATGTACTATCGAATTCTTCAGATCTTTCTAATAATTCTACTTGTAAGGACTGGAGTGCTTTTTTGCTAGACTTTGTCGTCCAGTAGAGAGCAAAACTACCGTATAGAAGTGTCGGTCGTATAATTGGTTTGTATATGAGCAATCGATCTCTAAGGCTAAGTCTTTTGGATTTAATGAGTGGGTATAGGGAGGAGAGAAGTTTAATATGGTGTCCCCGTTTATTTTGTACGTGTTGCTTTCATGTGAGGCTTCTGTCGAATGTAAGTCCAAGGTATTTAGCCATTGGTGTCCAGTCTATTGTTTCGTTATCAGATAAGTCTCTATAGAGTTTGTAGTCTTTTCCTTGTGATGCATAAGGCCTGTGTTTTATCAGAGTTAATCTTAATTTTCCATTTACAAAAGTATTCCGCTAAAATTTTATTGATCAATGCGAATTTGAAGTAATAATGTAATAAATATACAAGTATAATCAGCGTAGAGTGATAGTTTTACTTTTGGAGGCAGAGTACGAAAGTCTGCAGTAAATAATATACATTGTGTAAGACCAGTGAGATGGGTGAGCGCTGAGGAACTCCAGCATCAATTGGTCTCAGGCTTGGGAGTTGTTTGTCAATTCTAACGCGGAATGTTTTCTCTTCCAAGAAGGAGCCAATAATTTGAGTTAGCTGCAGTGGCGAACTGATGCATTTTGAAGATAAGGCCTGCATGCCAGACTTTATCAAAGGCCTTAGCTATATCATACATAACTAGGCCTGTTCCTGCTACTTAAGCCTATTCTAATGTGTTGGCCACTCTAATTAACATAACTGGAGTTCCGTAGAGTGTTTGGGTTTGAAGTTATATTTTTCGTCGGATACAACCTCTGTAAGTCAATGCAGAATGCTGATTTCCATATTTTGGGATACCTTCGCCAACGGTATATTGCATTAATAGTGCCAGTAACAGTTAGTAAAATATTGTCTGGTAGCCAAGAAATCATTTGTAATGGTGTCATACCCATGTGCTTTATGTTTGTTGAGTGTCTGTAGAATATTTTTGATTTCGTCTAAGTCCGTTAGTTCAATCTTGCCTTCATGTTGAATGTTATCCATTAGGAGCCTGTTGACAGAAGATTTAATTCTCTCCTCAGTTTCAAAGCCCTTCTCATCTGAAGAGTTGTCACGGAAATGCATTTCCAGAGAATCTGCAAAGGCTTCCGCCTTACCTGCATCGTAGAATAGCATCCCACCATTTGACTGTTTGGCTGAAAGTATTTGGACATTCTCCAGAAACTACCACACGCAGGTTTGAGACTCTGCATAAAGGTCTCCCATTTATCGTCCGAGTAGCATTTATGCATACCTAGCATTACTCTGAACTCGATTGTTTCTCCTTATCAGTTGTTTGATATTTTGGGGAAGTTCATAGAGACTCGTTTCTCTTCTCGGAGTTATGACCGTCCTCTTTTGCCTGTAAAATTTTCTTAGTTACGTTCCCAATGAAGTTGTCAATGTCGTCGGTTATTGCAGGTGATTGAAAATTAGTGTCATTGATCAGTGCGACTTTAAACGCTTTCCAGTTTTTAATTTTCTTTTCCTGCATAGGAACACCAGTGAAGATGTTTTCTATGAGGAAGAGGACTGGTTTATGGTCGGAAGACAGTTTGTCGAGGATATTCAACCAAACATTTTGTGGGAAATCTCGCGAGATTCCAATGCCCTCTGCAAAGCCATTTCTTAGTCCATAATGTGTTGGCTCGTTGAGGATATGTAGGCTAAAGTGGTTGGCTGTGATGACTGTATTGAGCTCGGTCCTAGCTTTATTACTTCTCACAGCTCCTCAAACGCGGCGTGTAGCATTGTGGTCTCTTGTAATGACAATAGGGCCTTTAAATGAATCAAGTGCTCGAGGATCATTTAAGAGATCTCTATTTCCTGGAGGATTGTAAGCAGAAACCACAATGAACTCTAGAAAATCAGTTCGCAGTTTGATCGCTATGGCCTCTAGTTTTTCAAGTTTGGGTGTATTAATGAGATAATGATTCACTTTTCGTCTCTTGAGAATGGCCGCTCTGTCTCCTCTACCCGTCATTTTGTCATTTCTGTACATAATGTAGATAGGGATGCGGAGTCGTCTTCCAGGCCTCAGAAAATACCTTTTTGGTTATCTATTGTTCATCCATAAGATTCACATAGCCTGCTCATTGCAATTTTCGCAGTTTTATTGTACAGTTGTTGAGACCTCTTGTTCAGAAAACAACTCATGATTGTACCCAGTTCGCCATTAGTCCCCGTCTAGTTGCGCTCCAATTATTCACCTCAGCACGCACCGCTCAAAGGAGTTCAATATATTTGCAGATGCTTGGGTTAGGGTCAATGTTTTACACCCATAGCAAAGCACAGGTCATCAGAAATTTTTATATTTTGAGCTTTGTTTTCCGGTATATGTAGCTGGTCTTGAAGATCGTTAAAACCAAATAAAAAATTATATTTGCGAGCTGCATTCTTCAGCATATTTTTTCACTTTTTCATTAGCCATTCTCATTATTTTGGCGCCTAAAGACACAATTTTGGGCACATATTTTATACTGTATCATCAAGTGTGATATTTTGTGATGAATTTTCCCTGGACTGCGTCATGAGCTTGGTCATATTCTTATTGATTCATAGCCTTCGCTGTCGAGTTTCAGAGAAGTTCTTTGGTGATTGCTTGCAACGGGATAAAATGTTGATGTTATACGCGTAGGCTACCACTTGGCTTGATTTTTATAAAAGCGTCCCTCTCGTGTTGGCAGGTAGCTTTCTTATGACATATTCTAGAGCCGAATTGAATAGCGACGGGGCCAGCCCATCTTCCTGCTTTAGTCCGGTATTTGTGTCAAAGGTGTCAGTGAGTTGGTTATAGATGTGAACTTGGGAGGTTATCGACGTCATTGTCATTTCGGTAAGACGGACTAATTTGGCTGGGATACCAAAGCAAAACATTATTGGGTGCAGTACGTTATGATCAATACTGTCGTATGCTTGCTTAAAGTTAACGAAAATCTGGTGTACGTCTATGCTGAACTTTCGAAATTTGACAAGTACCTGCTTGACTGTGAACAATTGGTCTATTGCCTTTGTACTTGCTCAAAAGCCACCTGGATACTTCCCAATGATGGAATGCTTGCCGACAAGAGCACTCTTGGAGGCTAACATTCTTTGGGGAGCGCCACTCCCACGGACCTGAGGATATGGAGGCGCCATGAGGTTCCCTCCTGAGATGGTAGGTAACGGCCCTGGCTGAATCTGGACTACCCTGATGTGGCTCTGAGCACTTGTGCCCATAAGGGCTGCTGGCTTCTGGTGGAGCCAATCAATTATATTCCCTATCCACAAAAAAGGTGACAAGCTACAGTGCGAAAATTATAGAGACATATCACTACTTTGTACGGCGTACAATATATTTTCTGAAATCTTAGAAAATAAAATCGGATCATACACCAACAGTATTATCGGGGAGTATCAAGGTGGTTTTAGAGCAGGCAAATCAACGATCGAACAATTGTTCACAGTCAAGCAGGTACTTGAAAAATGCTGGGAGTTTAACATAGACGTACACTATATTTACGTTGACTTTAAGCAAGCATACGACAGTATTGATCGTTAGGTACTGTATCAAATAATGCTTTGCTTGGGCATCCCAGCCAAATTAGTCCGTCTTACCACAATGACAATGACGTCCACAAACTCCCAAGTCCGCATCAATAACCAACTCACCGATGCCTTTGAGACAAATATCGGACTAAAGTAGGAAATGGGCTGGCCCCATTGCTAGAGTGCTAGAGTACGTCATAAGGAAGCTACCTGTCGATACGTGAGGCACAATACTATTATAGTCGACCCATGTAGTGCCCTATGTGGACGATATGAACATTTTGTCTCGGTTATTAACAACTGCCAAAGAACTTTTCCTGAAACTCGACAGTAAAACAAAACTAGTAGGGCTACAAATCAATGAAAATAAAACAAAGCTCATGACGCAGTCGAGGAAAAATACCTCAAATACACAAAATATCACACTTGGCAAATAAAGTATCGAAGATGTTGGCGAATTTGTGCATTTAGGTGCCAAAATAATAAAAACGGGCCATGAAATAGACGAAGTACGCCGAAGAATATAGCTCGCAAATAAAACATTTTATTCAGTGTTGACGATTTTGAAGACCAGCTGCATATATAGCGAAACAAAGCTCCAAATATACAAATCTGTGATAAGACTAGTGTTATGCTATGTGTGTGAAACTTGGGCCCTAACCCAAGTATCCGCAAATATATGAAACGCCTTTGAGCGACGGCTCCTGACGCAAATAATTGGAGCGAAGCTAGACGGGGACCAATGGCGAATTCGTTACAACCATGAGCTGCATGAAATTTTTGAAATCACGGAAAAACAAAGGGAGTGTCACAAGCTTCGACGTGAGGCTCTATGGGCACAGAACCCTGATGAGGCATGCAAACAGGTGGCAGCATATAAGTCGGCCAAGAAATGCCTTCGCAAATTGATTAACAACAGCAAGGCTCGCTGCTGGCAAGAGCTAGTGAAGAATGTGAACAAGGATGCATGGGGCCTTGGCTACAAGCTCGTTATGTGGAAGCTTGGTGCCATACGGAAACCTTGAATATGTTATGCGGAAAAGATGGGTGTGATAGTGTGGGCACTCTTTCCGCCCATCTGGTCCATTTTGACCATGTCCATGGTGAAACAGCAGTTTAGTGTCCAGCCGTCAGACGGCTGAAACTGAAAGCAACAGTCCTTTCACTGAAAGCGAGGAGGGTTCCAGGTCCAGCTGAGGTGTTGCAGCTTGTATTTTACCATTGTCCTGACTTGCAGTTCAGCACATTCAACGCTTGCATACGGGATGCGGTTTTCCCGTTGCAATGGAATGTAGCGAGGCTCATGCTGATCAGCAAGTGGAAGGAGAATCCCGAATTGCCGTCTGCATCCTGCCCGTTATGCATGCTAGACACGGCTGGGAAGGTGCTAGAGAAACTCATCAAGGGAAGACTCACTGACGCGATACGTCGCATGGCTTTAGAGCAGGACGTTCTAGTATTGCTGCGATAACAGAGGTGATGAGCGCGATCCAAAGGGCAGAGGCACATAATCGCACCAAGCGACAGATGATCCTGTTGGTGAAACTAGACGTCGAGAACACCTTCAACTCCGCTAGATTGGTGGATATTCAGGAAACGCTTGAAAACCCTTTCAAGTTCCAGAATATCAAATGCGGCTTTTGAAGGACTACCTAAAGTACCGTA
This sequence comes from Odontomyia ornata, assembly GCA_963969285.1. Classification (NCBI taxonomy): domain Eukaryota; kingdom Metazoa; phylum Arthropoda; class Insecta; order Diptera; family Stratiomyidae; genus Odontomyia; species Odontomyia ornata. The sequence continues at coordinate 72,840,362 of OZ017740.1, forward strand.
GCCTGCTCTACGACACGACACAGGGCCAACAAAGGATGGCTTTTAGATCGGGTGTTGCCCAGGGATCTATCCTTGGTCCGGACCGGTGGAACGTGTCTTACGACAGGTTACTGAGACTTGAGATGCCAGATGAGTCACGCTTGATTGGCTCTGGTTGCTGAAGGCACCGATGAACAAGCGCAACTTAGGCTAGGTATGCTAATGCGGCTTGTGAGAGACTTGATGACTGCCGCAGATTCAGTTTAGTACTGGAGAAAACCGAAGTGGTCATCTTGAAAAAAAAGAGAGTCTCTAGAGTAAGGATGATCAGTATTGGGGATATACGAATCGAATCAAAACCAATGGTGAATTACCTGGGGCTACTGATCGACTCGAAGATGAGTTCCTCTAAGCAAATCAGGGCAGCGGCTGAGAAGGCTGCTTCGGCTCTGAGTCGACTTATGGCCAACGTAGGGGGACCCAGCCCATCAAGAAGATGTCTCTTGAGTGCTGTAGGGTCAGTGCTACTGTACGGAGTGGAAGTTTGGGATGATGCTCTCAGTAAGTAGGTTGACCGAAAATGCCTGGCACAGGTACAGAGAGGAGGAGCGCTGAGGATTGCAGCTTCGTATATGACAGTCTTTGATTCAGCCACTGCAGGCGTGACTCCTGTCGGCCTCCTTGCTAGAGAGTGCCGCTCTATTTATCTGCGAGGGAGATGGCTGTCCGCAAAGAGAGACAGCGCTCACTCAGCAGTCTTGGGTGAATTGCGTGAATAGATGGTGGACTTCGTGACTCATCCTGGACGTAAGACCATGGCTAAATCGAAGGCATGGTGAGACTGACTTCTATCTGATCCAGCTTTTGAGCGGGTGTTTCAGTCTTACCTGCACAAGATTGGTAAGTCATGGCCCCCCGATTGTTGATTTCGCCCAAAAGAGGAAGACAATGCCCGCCACACATTTTTTACAGGCTGCAAAGGGACCTCTACCGGGAGACGAGAGAGCTCAACCCGGGTACCATAGTCATGGTGATGCTCGAATCGATTGACAAATGGAGCTAGGGTTTACATTATGTTCGGGCAGTCCTAAAAGATAAAAGGGACTCACAACAGCCGGGGGTGTTGGGGCTGGGGGATCACTTGTCAGGCACTTCCTCTTCCTCTCTCCCCTCCCGCTAGAAGAGGGATCCCCCAGCTTGAAGGCGCCTCACGGCGTAACAAAATGAGGCCTGGCCCGAAGTAATGTGTCAAACGGCCCCAGGCTGGGTTCTCAGGTTGACAGGAGGGGTGTTTGGTGGGTAGTCTAGTCGCCTTCTTGCCAGCATGGGAGTCCCATACTCTGCGTAAATGGGCATTCATCTTCCTACCACAAAAAAAAAGATATTATTGGCGTATGGTTTGATTTGATTTTCTTTGGTGCTGCTGCAGCAAGAGCAAGGACAACAGTCATCCACTTAACTGCGAAGCTGGACCAGAAGCTGGACTAGCAAGCATTCAAAATCAAGGCAAATATCACACAAAAGGTAGAGAACAGTCCACAGAACTAAAAGTGGAGCTCGTTAGTCTGACCAACCAAATTAAATGCGTCGAGGAAAAGGCATACCAGGTCGAGAAGAAGGTCAGCCAGGTCGAGGAGAGAATCGATTATGAGATGGGAAAAAGGAAAAAAGAATTGGTAGTAGCGAAGGCAGTAGTAATCACCTCACCAGCTCCGCTTATAACCACAGTGCAAAGCACATCCAGAAATGTGGACGCACCAATATTCGATGGGCAAACGGTCTAGAGTACTTACAACACCTACTTTGAAGCCGCCGCCAGAACAAATCACTTAAATGAGCAGAAACGAGCAATAGCATTAATTCTTGCTCTAAGAGGCCCAGCTGCCGAGCTGTTGCAGACTATTCCCGTTGAGTTGCACTCAAACTCGGCTGCTATAATGAATGCGGTTCGACATGCGTTATGGAGACGATCATCTGAAGCAGATGTATTGGTCACAGCTACAGCATCGAATGCAGAAGTCTGGTGAAACTTTACAGCAGCTTTCTCAAGACATTGAGCGACTGGCACTTTTGGCTTATTCAGCCTACGACCCAGAACATCGAGATGACGCAACAATAGTAGCATTCATCAGCCCACTAAAGGACCAGGAATTGCAAAAAGCCGTGCGTATGGCTCAAAAGCAAACGGTGAAGGATGCATTGACTTATAGTCTGAACTTTGAGGCTGCGAAAAATGTAGCTCGTACCACTGCCTGGGTTCGTGAGGTAGTGGCAGACGAGTGCAGGTGTGAGCACGTGGAAATTGATCGAGAGCTGCAGATGCGCCCAGATGCTAGAATTGCGGAGAGAAGAGGCACCAGCAAAGAGACTGCAAGAAGCGAAGAAAACCGAGTTATTGTCCCGGGTGTGCAGCTAGAAGGAGATCCACACCGGTTCAGGAGCCCAGAATGGAAGCCTTTCAAACTGAGAGGTCGGGAAACATGTGAGATCCAATTTCGTGGGGCAGAGGTTGGTTAGGAGGATTGACGTCCTCAGCACCACCATCACCATGTCAAGAGTACATCGTGGAGAAGCAGACTTAAGCCCTGCGAGTCAAGTTGACGGAGAACACATCATAAAAATCAACACTGATGCAACCTTATGGCTTACCCGACCAGACTATGTGAGACGAGAACTAAATCACAAGGGCAGGATTTTCCCACTACAGACAGCTACGGAAGAAACTGCACCTGTCCATGAAGAGGTCAACCTCCAGATACAGTTTTGAGACCTTGCGTTCCAACATAATTTTCTGGTCGCGAACATTATGGATGACTGCATTCTCGGAATGGATTTTCTGCAACCACATGGAAACACGTTGGATTTGGGCAAACGGGTATTGAAATGACAGAATGTCGAAGTATTGATGGAGGGTCCCAGCGTCCAAATTCCCAAGGTAAATGTGGTAGTATGTACCAGCACTGACGCACCGAAATCTTCCGAGAGCATTATATGGGCCAAGCTTGATGGTAATTCTGGGGATCACTAATCTTATCTGACAGAGCCAACGAAGACGTCCGCACTGCACAGTTTGATTGCAGGACGAAGCCTTGTCATATCTATAAAGAACGGACACGTGCCGGTCAGAGTCCTTAACACGGCAGACTCAACCACGAGCATCAAAGCGGGAGAAGTCATCGGCAACTGCCAGCTCATTTCCACCATCACCTCTTTGGAAGCTACTCACGACCATCATTGAAAAAATTCGCAAGACACAGACAAAGCCCGAGAAGTCACGTCTGCCATATTGAAGTAGACCAAATTGCCAGTGCAGCTTTTCAAGCAAGCTTCTGATCTAGTGACCTCGGGTATGGAAAAATAAGGTGTTATTGAGCCTTCTGTCAGTCCATGGGCCGCACTAGTAGTTCTAGTAAAGAAAAAGGATGGTAGCACTCGTTTTCGTGTCGACTATGGGCAGTTTAACGACGTCACTAAGAAAGATAGTTACCCGCTTCCACGCATCGGCGACATCATGGACACTTTAGTCGTCGCAGAATGGTTTTCTACACTCGATCTCAAGGGTGGCTACTGGCAGGCAGAAATCGACAAGAAGGACCTAGAGAACACCGCATTTTCAGTTGGGACCGGATTGTGGCAATTTAAGGTGATGCCATTTGGGGTTTGCAATGCTTCAGCCACCTTCGAATGCCTGACGGAATACGTGCTACGAGGCCTAACCTGGAAAACCTGCTTGGTGTACCTAGATGCCATCATTGCTATCGGGAGAACGTTCGAAGAGCATGTGCGGAACTTAGAAGAGGTATTGTCCCGATTACGACTGGTGAATCTGAAATCTGGTTCCGACAAGTGTACCCTTTTTGCAGCTGAAGTAAAACACCTGGGGCACGTCGTATGAGCAGAAGGGGTCAAATCAGACCCTGAGAAAATTGAAGCTGTGAAAAGCTGGCCAACACCAAACAACAAGCGCCAACTACGACGTTTTCTACTATCGAAGATTCGTCAAAGACTTTGCCAAAATAGCTAAGTGTCTCCATCAGCTAACCGTATATATAACACATATGTATATATATATATATATATATATATATATATATATATATATATATATATATATATATATATATATATATATATATACATATATATTAAGATGTATAATTATTTACGTTTGAGTTCACTTTGTATTTGTTGAATGTCAAGGGTGGTTTAGAAAACCATATTTTCGATTCAACTCAATCCACCTTATGCAACTTAAATGTTCCACATTTTATTCAACAGCAACTAAATGTCACAAAATCCCACTTCCGACTCTGAAGCCCACATATAAAGCTCGATAAGTACATTTTTCATGATTTAACATTCTTTTCAAATTTCCTTTGACAACATGAGTGATGAAGATGGAAGTATACCCGCACGTTCAACAAATTTTCAAGCTTCTGTATGAAAAATAAAAAGATCAAACAACGAAATTGAAAAAAAAATCCTGGAAAAATTTATTCACCAGAAAAAAAAAAATATAGAAAATATTTCAAATGAACGTTGAATATGTCATATAATTAGTATAGTTAAAGCATGAGTCTACAGCTTGTTGTTAAGCAGTTATAAGTTCTCATTTCTTGGAAATGTAACAGTTCGATTCCCACGCACCATTTCAGGGTTGTATTCTTTAATTCCTGGCCAATTCCTGGCACATCAAATATGCAGCATTGTTTCTTTGGAGCTAGGATATGTAGTAAATGTTAAAGGTCATTTCAGTCCCAATATCTGATTGTTATGGCTTTGTATCCTTTGCATGGAGCAGAGAATCCTGAAAAGCTGTGGAAATGCTTTTACTGCTGATTGAGGTAAGAATTTGCAGGGAATTCGACAAGAAGCCATAAATGTTTGTTGTTTAGCGACTTATTAAAAAAATATTTGAGGAAAAGTCTCGAACTGAGGGAAAATCCAGAGAGCAATTTGAAGCTTCAAGGAAATTCAGCAGAACTTTAATTTGTTTTACAAGTAAGTGTGTGTTAAACCAAACTAATTAGCAACTTCGAATTGGACTTCTTTCAGTAAAAGGAACGTTTTCTTGGAAACATAAAACTTTTATTCATATCACTGCATGCACCTTTGGCTCTATGGAGCTCTAGCTCTCCTCGCTATCCCTTCGCGACAAGTTTCACCGCCTCCATATCCTCACTGATAGCCTACAATACTTGCATGTCTCGTCCTTGCCAATTTCCGTTGCCGGTAATTGTTGCAACAGCATTTGTGGTAAAACATTATTTTTGCAACGTTCGTGTTTGCAAAAAGCTCTCACTGCGATATTTGGGTTGAAAGTTCATCGTTAGCCCAGGACGAGCTACGCCTACATGTGTTCAACGAGTCCCGGGATAAAGTTCACCACCTTAAATGGCATAGAAAGGATAAACCGTTAAGTGAGGGCGTATACAATAACACCAGCGACAATTCAATTGAGCAGTTATTCGTTTTAGTGTAGGTACAATTCATATAGACTCTAAAGGATAATGATCTGATGAAAGAGTTTTGTTCAGGCCAAAGTTTCAATCATTAGCGAGTTGAAAGGAAAGTTGGAATATCCAACATCAGGATTGAGTTGGTTTCAAAGAGTAGTTTGGCTTGAAGTCCAAATGAATTGGAAGCGGTTTGAATGAGTTTTGCGAATTGAAATTAAGTTTTAATTGGCTAAATGCTTTGTTTTCAAGAACAATTGGCCGAAGTGGAAAATCTTGGAGTACTATTGATCTAAAGACATATAAGAAGGGTTAGTAACTTCATTATTAATAGTTGAGCAAGTTTTTCTTAGTATAGTAGTCCACCTGGTGTAGTGGTTAGTGCACTCATCACGTAAGCCGAAGGTCCCTGGTTCCACTCTCGTTGGCGGCAATGAGATCTAGTTCGAGTGATTCTTCGAACCGACTATAAGTTAGTGTGATTTAGCACCTTAATTCCTTCATATATGTGAGCATTTCAGTACCCATCTACCTTCTTAAGCTAGTTTCTGTTATTATATGATTTAAAAATAAAGTGTTTTCAGTATTATTTGCGTATAATTGGTAACTTGAGTTCATGCCTGTTTTGTAAAGTTCGAAAGAATGTCAGGGTACTATGAGTATAGTTGTCAGTAGTGTCAAAGAGTCTCGGTGCCTTGTTTTACACGCCTTTTTCAACGGTCTCAACTCTTAAGTCATTGCAGATGTTAGCGTTTCTAATATACCATGAAATTTTTAATTTTTATTTTAGAAGGACTGGAGTACTTCTTTGTCGTCTGGAAGATAGCAGTCCTCGTCGGTCGTATAATCTGTTTGTAGATGAGCAATCAATTTTTAAGGCTTAGTTTTTTGGGTTTAATGGAAGGGTCTAAAGAGGAGAGAAATCCAATGGAATGTGAGTTATTTGTCGAATGTAAGTCCAAAGTATTTAGCTGTTGATGTCCAGCCCATTATTTTGTTATCAATGATGTCTCCATTTAGTTTGTTATCTTTTTCAAGTGATGGAAAGTGCTTATTGTTTGTCAGGATTAATCTTAATTTTCCATTTATGAAAGTATTTCAATAAAACAGATATTGATGTATTGAAGTAATGACTTTTGCTTGTCATGCTGTATCAAATATACAAGTATCATCAGCGTATGGCGCTAGCAGAGTGGGAAGGCCTATTGTAGTGAATATAGATTGTTCAATAAGTCCGTAAAGGACTGCAGCGATGGTCTGCTGCCTCGGCAGAAGAAGGTGTCGGTATCTGCCGAGAATGCCCTCGCCTCGAGACGCGTGAATGCGCTGGCAGGCTAGCATTGCGGTGTCGTGGGGTGGGTTCATTTCCCCAGCACGAGGACCCACTACAAAAAATTTCGCATTCACGAATTTGACTGCTGGTGATCCAGGGGCAACCGAAGTCGCAAAAATTGTAGATAACTCCACAGAGGGAATTAGAGCTTGTTACGAGAACAAGTGGAGCCTGAAAAGAAAGGCGGACTTGGGGTAACCTCGTCATTACCCGACGAAGTTCATGGCCCACAAATGAAAGAGGGGCAAACGGGTGATAGTGGAGCCCCTTTGCACCCACCCAACCGGAATAAATCCATATATATTCTGTTGCAGTGGCCAGGTATTCCTCTTCTGAGTGGAAAACTCATACAACTTGAATCGCATGAACTTTCCCATCAGAAGGGGAGTACCCCGGTGAACAATTTATGCCATAGAATTATACAATTTGATTGCATAACACTATGCCATAAAGAGGCACTCTGCTTGGGCCACTCAACCCGCGACATCACCTGAAACAAGAAGGATTAAGTTGTACCCAGCGGCTGGCTCATGGTTTTAGGGGCAGCCTGCCACCGTACCGAGTCCTATACCCGGTCAGAGCCGGAAGAAAGGAAAGACCGAAGAGTATAGTTTAATTCGACATTTTCATTCTTTTATTGTTTTCTCTCAAATACGATTACAAAAAAAACTGATAAGTTGAGTACGTTACACATTAATTTCAATTCAAATACACGCTCATTCAGACTCTAATAAGTTCCAAAATCTTGACATTTTTTTATTATTTTTTTCGGATTTTTAATCGAACTATAATACTTGAGTATAATATAGTCAACAGGATTCTATCAACATCCGTTGACTGTTTTCGTTTATCCCGTGATGGAGAAAATATTTAAATACTAACTGATATATTCGATTTAATTTACGCGCTCCTCGAATAAAGACAAAAGTAAAAAACGAACTTCGTTTAGGTGTCAAAGCACCAAATGTACGGCTGAAATCTTTCAATTTACAAAAATAAAAATAACAACATGCAAAAGGGAAATCTTCTTTTTTTTTGAACAAAAGAAAGGGTACTTACCCCAACCTCCTGTTACGACCGCTCGTGTTCGGGGCGGGTAAATCCTGCAAATTTGGTATTATCATTATTTTGATTTCCTTTTTTTTTTATTTATAGTAACACTTCGCGATTTTTTTCGAGTCCACTAATTTTCTCCGACACGTTTACATATGATTATGACAACAAATTCACGTTTTATACTATAAATCTTGACAATAATGCGATCTTATTCGGCCTCCCGAATACTACTCATGAGCTATTTGAGAGCTTTAATCAAAAACTATAAACAGAAGTCTCATAAATGCTTTTATTCAAAATAGCCCGATAATCTTTTAAATGTCTTATTTTGCATACAGTTCTCGTGCGAGAAGAAAAATCCCAGCGCATAATTCGTCACGTCCTTGACTTGAGCGTACGCATCAAATCCCCACGGGCGTTCCTCGTTTAGCACCGGCCGTTGTTACGCCATGAAGTCCCAAGGCTGCGAAAGCAATCATAGGGTGCGTGGTAGCCAATGAGAAAGGAAAAGTGGTCGCAACATCCATGCGAACTTCACGAATGTGTATGGCAATTAAAGCACAAAGCGCGTGGAGATGATTTGTCTACGTTAATTGGCAACAAAACAGCCACAAACGGAGCGTACACTTGGAAACCTCGCAATTTCCGCACACAAAACAGGCGGGCACCACAAAACTCAGAATTGCATCCTTCACTTCGCAAGCAAGCTACACACTCTTATTTCGTCGGACTTTGCAAGCGTTTCGGACAAAAATAATGCAAACGCTATTCACACTAACGTTTTTCTCAAACATCACCGAAATAGAGCACTGCAATGAACCCGTTGTTCTTGGTGATCGCTGTACTTTCACTCTTGTTTCGTCGGACTTTGCAAGCGTTTCGGGCAAAAATAATGCAAACGCTATTCACACTAACGTTTTTCTCAAACATCACCGAAATAGAGCACCGCAATGAACCCGTTATTCTTGGTGATCGCTGTACTTTCACTCATCCGATACCAATCACTGCTTGCGCGCTAACAGGTTGTTTACACATTCAGTTATTCACTTTCCATATAGTCTCGATACTTAATGCAATTATTAGCACTTCTCATGAAAAAAAATATAAGCGAGACGGTCCAAGAACACTTGCACTCCTCGCGTCCACGCGCGTTCGCAGTTGCAACTCGACTCCTCCTTCTTCTCCGACGGGCTCTTTTCATTTTCCGCAATTCTAAATCTTCCACTGTACGTCTCTTGCGGAACTTGTAGACTAGCGGGAAAATGGGTTCAATTGCTGCTTGTACATTATACGCAGCACAGCTATGATAGAAACATTTCGAGCATTGATAGCGTGACGCTCCGTGAACTTTCCCGATATGATCGACAAGTCCGTTGGTATGAAATGAAATGTTCCGAACAGTAGCAACAATACAAGGGACTAACATCTTCACTGTGATTAAGTTGTATATGGAATTGTAGATCTTTCTGCGAGTTGGTTGTAAACACACAATTAGGCCCCATACATTTGCACAAGTTCTCCAAATGGAACTCTTTCAGGAGCATTTCACAAATATCTTTGGTTTTATAGCAATCGGAAGGATCGTTCTTGATCCATGGTCGAAGCAGTTTTGATGCATACGATTTTTGCGGAAGGTGATCATTGACCAAGTGCAAAAATTCTGTATCAATTGATAAGAATTTTTTTGATCCTTTTTTTCGACAAGCAACACACTGTCCGGTCCATTTGTGCCGATGTGTACGCATATGCTTTCGAAACTCTTCCAAAGAATCGATTGGGTTAAAATTGCAATCCAATACGAAACAGTAGAATTTAAGTTTATTTAAGCCAGTTTTTCCGATACCGATGCTCTGCACTCTAGTAATGTTTGGGTTGGAATTCTTGACGAAGAGGTGAGTGCGATTCCGCGATGAATTTGTGTTGATGATGGGGTTTGTTCGTAGTGTGGCGAGCTTTGGTTAGGCTGCGCAAGCGCTGCAACCTTCAAGGGTACTGTTCCGCCGCCCAGCGTTGAAGCAGCGGTCACCATGTTACTCGGAGAATTTGTAATGAGTATATGGGAACTTGTGCTCGGTACATTTTTAATGCTGTTGATTATGGTGATGTTGGCAGGCAAGTACGTTACGTTCCCACTTTGTAAGGCGTTCTGCACCAAGTACCTATTGAATTGATTTATATGATTGACTTGATTGTTGAATTGAATGTGACTGTTGTTGGACGATTCATGCGGCAACGAGCGCTGTTGAACGACGTTGAAATGTAAACGATATAATTAAATATGTAGATATTTCGTTTGCAATATGTCTTGTTCTTTTCTAATTAAAATTTTATTTATTTGTCGTAATAACAGTCATTATGTATTTCACTCATTTAATAACGAATCGAGTCTTCTATTTTGTTTTTCTTATCAAATTTATACTTTCTTTTATTGTTTTACGACATTTAAAATTTTCTTAATTGTATGATAGGGAAAGAAGTATGAATAGCTGACATCCTTCTTATTTTTTTTTTGAATACATTCAATCAACATTAACTACTCTGCTGTTGCTGACAATTTGGGTCATGCAACTTGCATTAATTTGGCTACTTCTAGAAGGCAATGGCTGGATGAGGAACCGTGCATTCGCCAACCGTCACGCGATACATCGCCAATTCTGTGATACCGTGAAAATGTACGAAGGCAGCTGCAATCACCAACCCATGAAATATTTGATGGGATTGAAACCAAATATCGAATTTGCCGGGGAACCATCTTTCAAACTCTCGCACGCTGGCTTTTCGAGCCATACCTACTCGATTACTACACTATAATAAATATATTGTGTAAGACCGGTGAGATGGGCGTGCCCGGAGAAACTCCAGCATCTGAGGCACCTCAGGCTTGAGAGTTAATTTAATTCTGACACGGAATGCTCTTCATTCCATGAAGGAGCCGATAGTTTAAGCGAGTTGCAGCGGCATGCTCAATCAATGCATTTCGAAGATTAACGGTGCATGCCAGACCACATTAAAGGTCTTAGTTGTGTCAAACATAACTAGGCCCGTTAAGTTCTTACGATTTAAGCCTATTCTGATGTGTTGGACCACTCTAACTAACTAGTGTTCAGTAGAATGCTTAGCTTTGAAGCCATATTGTTCTTCTGGTAGAATCTTGTGGATCAAGTATGCGCACTTATGCTTTGCATCTTCTTAATGTTCAGATAGCATGAAACAAAAAGTTGTTAATTAGTTAGGTTGTTTATTAATAAACATTGTAACAATAGAAACGATATCTTTAATAGCCTGAATTATTAGAAATCAAATTAAACAAAATCTATTCAAAATGCATATTTCTTACTCTTAGACATTCCAGTTACTTAAAATAATCAACATTGAGAAACAAAAATCAAATATATTCAGATAAATTTTACGTAACAGAATCATTGCTAGGTACTGTTTGTATGGATAAATATTCAAGTCAAGTCAAGTTATAAAGTCAACGCGCTGACGGGGAATGAATTAATTTTTGACGATGCCGCCAAAGACCAGTGGAAAAGCTGTCAAAAAGGCAGGTAAAGCCCAGAAGAATATCTGAAAGGGGGATAAGAAAAAGAAGAAAAGAAGGAAGGAGAGCTACGCAATCTACATTTACAAAGTATTGAAGCAAGTACATCCGGATACGGCTATGAGCATCACGAACAGTTTCGTCAACGATATTGTTCCTCATAACTAGTACACTGTTCGTGCTACCAGATTTTACAAGCAATGCATGAAATCCACTTTTCAGGCGGTGAATATACATATTTTTCTTTACATACATCTTCTAACCTACTAGCAGTAGCAACCTTATTATTGGCAGTCTTTGTTATTTTGGTTTTAGTTTTCGCCGCTTTAAGTTCAATTTTTAAATCTAACCGTAATTACTTTTTGGCAAAATTCTCTTCTTCAGCTTTTTTCTTCTCTTCTAATTTGTAGGGACTATCTGTCACAATGATCGACTTCTTTCCTTTTTTCTTCGAATTTGAGTTGCCACTTTTGGCAATGGTTGTATAGTCGACAATGGGACGGTAGTTTTGTTGGTTAAAGGTTCACAAAGTGAAGATGTTGCAGCTACTATAATTGATGTGGTCAAACTGCCGTCTGTTGTTTTTGCGGAAGTAACTAGATGCATAGACTCATCTAAATCTTGAGCATTTGGGGTGGGAGTCACATCGGTAACTGAAGCTACCGCAAAATCGAGATCCCGCTAACTCTAAAGCCAAAACATGCATTGTTTAGTGTTGCCGCATTTTTAAATGCTTCTGCTTCATTTACCAGTTGTGTGAATTCTGTTTACTCAGTCACTTGTCCTGGATGATGGCTTAGCCATTTATCACATTCATATGCGAATTTTATTTTTAACGGGCCAAAAAATCCACAATTTAATGATTGCATCTCATGGCTACTGTGGGGTGGTACTGTAATTATATGGATGCCATTATCACGACAAAAATTTATTGCAGCCAAGGAAATGTGACTGCTGTGGTTGTCTTCAATCAATAACACAGTAGGATTATCTTTGTTGGCTGCACATGATCTTTGAAGTGCTGTAGATAGTCTATAAACAGGTCCCTATTAATAAAACCGGAGTCAGATACCATTCCAACCCTTCCCTCGCGAGTATTGCTAAGTAAATGCCCTTTCATTCTCTTTCGAGGAAAAATAAAGGGAGGTACTAATGTCATAGTTTAGCCCCTTTCAGCTGATACAATTTTGCCAAAGAGTCTTTTGCCTTTCACTGAAATTACTTTTGGAAGTTTTTTTTGGAACAGTATTCACACCACTTTCGTTATTTGTTGTATAGGCATTATAAAGTCTCAAAAAATGTTTAAACCTGGGTCTTATTAAATCACATTGCTCTGGCAATGCTAGTTGCAGTTAGTTGTCGTAATTTTAATTATGGAAAGCTCCTCAGAAATCCATATACCCAGTCTCATCCAGCTAGTTTTTTTTTGTGGTAGGGAGGTGAATGCCATATATGCACAGAATTTGGGACTCCCATGCTTGCAAGAACTGGATTACCCACTAAACGCGCCCGTGTCAACCTGAGAATCAAGTCTGGAACCGTTTGACACATTACTTTAGGCCAGGTCTCGTTTTGTTGCGCCGTGAGGCGCCTTCAAGCTGGGGGACTCCTCTCCTAGCGGGAGGGGAGAGAGGAAGAGGAAGTGCCAGCAAAGCGATCCCCCAGCTCCAACGCCCCCGGCTGCTGTGAGTCGTTGTTATATTTGAGGACCGCCCGAGTATAATGTGCCATCTGGTTCCATTTGTCAACCGATTCGAGCATCACCGCAACTATATTATCCGGGATGAGCTCTCCCGTCTCCCTGTAGAGGTACCCTTCACAGTCTGACCCATTTTGTACACGCGAAAAATGTGTGACAGAATTGTCCTCCTCTCTTGGGCAAAACCGACAATCAGGGGACCGTGACTTACCAATCTTGTGCAGGTAAGACTGAAATCATCCATGTCCACTCAAAAGCTGGGTCGTATAGAAGTCAGCCTTACCGTGCCATCGATTTAGCCAGGGTCTCACATCCGGGATAATGTGCACAGCCCACCTTCCCTTCGTGCAATTCACCCAAGACTGCTGCCAATCGTTGAGCGAGCGCTGTCTCTCCTCACGGATAACCATCTCCCGCGCATCCTCGTTTCGGTGCAGGTAAATAGCGCGGCGTTCTGTAGCAAGGAGAGTGACAGGTATCACGCCTGCAATCACTCTCACCACCAAACCAGAGACTGTCGAATACGAAGATGCAACCCTCAGTGCTCCTCTTCTCTGTACCTGTGCCAAACGTTTTCGGTATACCTCCTTGCTGAGAGCGTCGCCCTTTACTTCTGCTTCGTACAGTAGCACAGACCCTACAGCACTCATCAAGAGGTGTTTTCTTGACGGGATGGATCCCCTTACGTTGGCCATAAGTCGACTCAGAGCCGATATTCCCGAAGCAGCCTTCTCAGCCGTTGACCTGATTTGCTCAGAGAAACTCATCTTCGAGTCGATCAGTAGCGCCAGGTACTTCACCGATGGCTTCGATTCGATTCGTATATCTCCAATACTGATCATCCTTACTCTAAGGATTCTCTTTTTTGTCAAGATGACCGCTTCGGTTTTCTCCAGTGCTAAACTGGGCCTCCGAGGAGTCATCCAGTCCCTCACTCGGCGCATTAGCATACCTAGCCTAAGTTGCGCCTGTTCAACGGTTCAGCGACCAGAGCCGCAACATCATCCGCATAGCCGACCAAGCGCAACTTATCTGGCATCTCTAGTCTCAGTAGCCCATCGTAAGACACGTTCCACAGCTCCTGACCACAAATAGATCCCTGGGCAACACCCGATGTAATTTCCATTCTTCGTTGGCCCTGTGTCGTGTCGTAGAGCAGGCTTCGGTCCTTTAGGTAGTTCCTCAAAAGCCGCATTAGATATTCTGGAACATGAAAAGAGTTTACCCGCGTACCCCGAATATCCACCCATCTAGCGGAGTTGAAGGTGTTCATGACGTCAAGTGTCACCAACAGGACGATCCGTCACTTGGTGCAACTATATGCCTCTGCCTTTTGGACCGCGTTCACCACCTCTGCAATCGCATCAATGGTAGAACGTCCTGCTCTAAAGCCGTACTGCCGAAGAGATAGGTCCCCAGTAGCACAAATCACGTCAGTGAGTCTTCCTTTGAAGAGTTTCACTAGCACTTTCCCAGCCGTGTCTAGCATGCATATCGGGCGGTATGCAGACGGCGATTCAGAATTTCCCTTCCCCTTTCTGATCAGCATGAGCCTCAACACCTTCCATCGTACCGAGAAAACCCCGTCCCGTATGCAGACGTTGAATGTGCTGAGCAGCAAGTCAGGACAATGGTGATAGACGAGCCGCAACACTTCAGCCGGAACACCATGTGGACCTGGAGTCTTCCTCGCTTTCAATGAGAGGACTGCCTCTTCCGGTTTCGGCTGTGTGAAGAGTGGACACTTAAAGTTAAAGTTAGCGGACACGGAGGCTTGAGACAAACGCAAACATTACACAAAAAGCAACCGTTACTTTCACAGAAGAAGGTCGTTGCATTACAAGGGGAATGTCAAACCTAAAGATGTTAAAGTGGCTGAAGTGAACCACTCATCTCTGCCTAAAGGATGGAAACTTGACGGATGCAGTTTACCTTACACTAGTAAAACAACAAACTAAGCAGTTTCGACGGGGTGACCACCTTTTCTCTTCAGGAGCAGCCACTCCTGATCACCACAGGGCTGCTCGACTGCTTATGTTTATTACAGGATTGTGTGAGGAAATGGCACAATTTAATTATTTAAATGAAATAAATAGCGTTCTCACAATGGATGGTGAGATGACTCGTGGTCCTGCCCCACGATGGCAGAAGAAAATGGATATGTCGGCAGCGAGCCTGAACGCAAGTGCCTCGCGCTCAAAATTATCAGTTTCATACAACAATAGTTACAGCTCGTTTGTAGCAGGCTCGAGTAAAACGCCTAGCAAAGGCCTGGCGGATGGCAGGCGGGGTAAGAAAACTCCTGGAAAGTCGCCAGGACGGAAATCACCCGGACCGAATAAAGGATCGAAGACGCCGGTTGGAGATCGCTTCATCCCGAATCGATCAGCTTCAAATTTCGAAATGGCAAATTTTTTGATACGTCAAGAACAACAAAAAGAAGCAGAGAATGAAGAAAATCAGGATTCCAACAAACGGATCAGCCCATCAAAGGCCGAACGACAAAAACTCATATCCGAAGCGCTCCAAGTTGGAGATCTCAAAACGCACCGTGTTCTATGCTATCAAAAGAAGGCTCCATCAGCTCCTGAATCGCACCAGAATCCATTACGAGTTGTCTATTCCATCCAAACTCCAATGTCAACAAAGAGCGGCACGAGATACATTCCAACGAATTCCGATAGGATATTAGATGCTCCCGATATAATTAATGATTACTATTTAAATCTAATGGACTGGAGTGCAGACAATATAGTCACTGTAGCTCTGGGCAACGCAGTCTATCTATGGAACGCTGGGTCAGGCAACATTGAACAACTTGTTGAGTACGAAGAAGGCGATCATGCATGTGCGTTGGGATGGATCCAAGAGGGACACATTCTGGCAATTGGTAACAACTCTGGAAGTGTGGAACTTTAGGACTGCTCTAAAATGAAACGCCTGCGCATAATGGATGGACACGCTGCGAGAGTTGGATCGTTGGCATGGAACTCATACTTGGTCACCTCCGGAAGCCGTGATGGCAAAATCATCCACCATGATGTTCGTCAACGAGACCATGCTATAGCAACATTGTCTGGACATACTCCAGAAGTATGTGGGCTAAAATGGTCCACAGATGGAAAGTACTTGGCAAGTGGCGGTAACAATAATCTGGGGAACATTTGGGCTGCAAATTCGAACGGAACGGCGACAAATTCAGAACCAGCCTACGTATTAAATGAACATCAGGCAGCGGTACGTGCCTTGGCATGGTGTCCTTGGCAACCTAACATTCTGGCAACTGGAGGCGGAACAGCAGACCGATGCATAAAATTCTGGAATATAAACAATGGGACACTACTTAATTCAGTGGGAAGGGAGAGTGCAGGGTAGGTATGCCGTCGCTAGGGTAGGGTTTCGACAAATCCGCTGAGGTCGGTTTCGAGTCGCGCGCGGTACGCGGTACCTTTGTTGTTTTGTTATTTTATTAGAGTAGTTTTCGTCGAGTTAATTTCGAGTAGCATATTTTTCAGTACCGCGTCGGAACTTCGGAAACGTGGAATGAAAATTAGATTTTGTATTCTCAACTGGATGAATGAAGAAATACGGAGTAACGTAAAGTAGGTTTCTTCTCCGTATGGTTTGGTTTAGATAACGCGTTTTAAATACGGGCGTGTTCAGGTGGCTGAAAATAATATGTAATAGAGCGTAACCCATTCGGAGACCCGCGACCGAAATCCTCTCGGAACTAGCTGGCCGACAAGCAGCCACCGCGTGAATGGGTTACGGTGCACGGATTGGTTGACCTGTGGTACCATCCGTTGGCACTACTCAGACTTAACGTCTAGGACCGATGAGAGGTCGGTTCCGCGTTTGAACTAAAAATGTTAAAAATCATTACTAACCTCTCGACGTCCATCCTTCCGATGTTCCATCCAGTTGTACAAAGTCGAGAGGACAGACGTTGGGAGACAAGGCTAGGAAAGATGATATCGATTCATTAGGGGAATCCCGATAGTTTGGTAGATATGTTAAACAGTTGCCGAATGTTGTTGATTTCTGCACACTCGTAAATCAACTTCCGTAGATCATGCATAATAAGACCATAAAAGAGATCATCGTTTTCTTCTATATAATTCCTTATATCTTCCTCCTGTAACTTGGTGAAAGTAGTTGAAGATCTTCCCATACTCTCAGCTGTGATTTCGATGTTTAACCGCTTTCTAAGTATGCCTACCTTTAATCCAAGTTGAGTAGCTGCTTTTCGTTTACCTACACTCTTTGCAAGCAATAATTTGGCATCTTCCAGCTGATCTTTCGAGACAACATGTCGATCTGGTGCCTTTCTTTGATAACTTTTTGCTTGCTTTCTTTTCGCACTCTGAAAAAGTAATTTTAACGATACAATATGGAACAAATACAAATTGCTTATGTAGGGTAAGTGTGCGCATGCTAACACGACAAGCATTCTCAGTTTGTCAAAACAGTATTTGATTCAAATCGCGTACGCTTGCTTCATCATCACATAACTAAAATTATCACGTTTCACATGGGAGAGTTTATACTGCTTCGTGGTTATTAGTTGCGAGAAAATGAGGTTAAGTCACCAACAAAAGGTAATGTGCAAAGTTTAAGAAAATTTCATCTTTTTCGATGAAAAACTTCACTCACTTGTGATAACAAAACGGCACGGCAGTGATCACTGCCTTACAAGCGCTCTGTCGTTCGTCACGTGGAGTATTGATGAGTGGCGTTGCCATCGCTAGGCTCATTTTCAAAATATTCACTATTCGCACACTTACCCACTGCGCACACTTGACTCACATGACTCTATAATATTTTTATCGATGAGTCGATGCAGAATCACTCTTTTTGCAATTATCGACAGTGGTGAGAAGAGACTGATGGATCCCAGTTTTTTGAAAATTATGGGTTTATTTGAGTTTTAGGATGAGCAATAATAAACGCTGATTTCCAGGTTTTAGGATACTTTTGTAAACCGAATATTGCATTTATAATGTCTGCAAGTATTTGAAAAATATTTGTCGGAAGCCAAGAGATGATTGTGTTCATAATGGTGTCGTGTCCATATGCTTTACGTTTATTATGCGTCTATATTATGTTCTGGATCGCATCTAAGTTCACTAATTCAATCCTGTCTTCTTGTTGAATCCTATCTTTCAGGAGTCTGCTGACAGAAAATCAATTCCATCTTCAGTTTCAAAGTCCTCCTTGCCCGAAGAGTTCGCACGGGACTGCATTTCCAGAGGATCTGCAAATGCTTCTGCTTTATCCGCATCGTGGAATACCATCCCATTTGCACTATGTGTAGTTGGTACCACAATTTTGCTGTTTGTTTGTAACTATACCAGCCCCAGGCTCGAGACTATACAAAAAGCTCTGCCATTGCTCCTTTTGAAATACCCCCATCTTATCACGAATTTCATTAGTCATCGGAGTAGCGATTGTTCATAGCGTAGGGTCAACTTTATACCTAGCTCAGTTGTTTATGTTCTGAGGAAGCTCATTGGGATTCGTTTGTCTTCATGGAGCTATGAACGTATGGTCCTCTTCTACCTGTAAGATTTTTCGAATTAAGTTTCTAATGATATTGCCGGTTTTGTCGGCCATTTAGGGGATTGAGAATTAATTTAATTTGTCAATACGACTTTAAATACTTTCTAGTTTATAGTTTTCTTTTTCTTCATAGAAACGTCAATAAAAATTTTTTCTATGAAGTTGCGGGCTGATTTGTGGTCCGATGACATTTCGTATGAAATCTTGTGACACATCAGTGTCAAATATCCAAATGGTGTGCGCCTGCGCGAGTATCACAAAAACTACCTACTAAACTGGTTTTAGGAAAAATCGCAAATTTCTGCAACTGTCGACCTGAACAAAATTGTCGAAAATCGCAGTGTGCGGGCTTCCATTTAACCATGTGTAACTTGCGGCTGAGCTGCGACTATATAGTCGTAGTCTGAATCATCCCTAAAAAGGACCGACTGGATATGCGGACAATATGATGAAAAGGAGTTGTGTATGCAGTTGGATGAGGGAGAACATGATATGCAGACGCTTTATAGGAGTCATAAATGTTTCGAATCCGATTACCACATATCAATCATATGGTTTATATTTTATGTAATATTAATTGAATGCGTTTATAAACATTAATTTACACTTTTAAAATTACGTTTTGACTCCGAGGACCTAAATTCGCGATCCTGCGCCATGAAACTTTTAAAGTGACCCGTCCCGATTGACAGTGCTCCATCTCTTGCATTCAACGTGGACGATAAACATCGCGTCTTTTGTATACATATTATACAGGGAACACGTCTGCGGCATGAAAACACGCGCGCAAGTGAACCTCCCCCCAAGTGCAAGCATAAAGATTACCATGCCCAACAAGGACAAAGACGACGTCGCGGTCACCGCCCACGACGAAAAGTGGTCCAAGGCCGGGGAAGCAAGCTTCCTTAAGAACGCTACCTTCCAAAGTCCACCGTTTCGGTAGTTTAATGTGGAGCTGTGGGTTGAGGAAGCGTATTTCCGGGCAAGCCATACTACTGGAGACACCACGCATTTCCAATTGATTGTCGCTAGCCTGGACATAAGGGTAGTTAAGCTGGTGAGAAACGGGGCCTCCAAGTACCAGGCGAAGGAAAATACAACAGCTTGAAATAGGAGATCACCAGGGCATTCACTGAGTCCGGGCAGCAGCGCATCTGGAAACTATGATCATAGGTCAAGTTGGATGATCACCGACTATCTGAACTCTTGAATTAGATGCGCATGCTTGCTGCTGAAAGCATTTACAACAAAACGGTGAAGCAGATATGGCGAAATAGGCTCGATTTAACTCTGCAAAGTATCTTGTTGGCAAAGGACGCCTCACTACATAACCAGGCATTGATTGCTGACAGGGTTCATGAGGTAACGAAGGGATCCAGACCTTACACTGCCGGGTCAATCTCACAGCACGACACACCTGGAGCCGCTCTGCCAACGCTGAGAGTTTTATCCGAGTTCAATAAGTTCACGGGCGGAATTCAAAGGCTGGCACGGTGGCTTGACGAGCCTCAAAGAAGGAGTGTGATACCTGCTGCTAAATGCGCATGCTCATATAACTCCAAGCAAAGGAGATCACGAACAACACCAAAGCCGCAACCACGCCCAAACTACCAACTGAAGTGTGCTGGCTTCATATTCACTAAAAAATGCCGACCGCCATGCAGTCTTAGCATGGCGTCCTCTCCATAATAGCTGGCCTGTACGCACTTAGTGCATTGCCAATACATCCGCAACAGCAGAGGAATTGGTGCACTTTCAATTGACACCAGCGTGGACATACCCGTTATTCCAGTGACCATCCGAGACCGTAATGACCCGGATCCTGCCACACGTCTGTTAGCTGCTAACGACTTCGTTATTTGCCCTTATGGAAAGTGGAAGTTAACGTTGAGTCCTGGCTCCTAAAGCCAGTCATCTCGACATTCATCATCGTAGATGCCAACTCACCGACCATCGGAGTCGGTTTACTGGAACACCAAAGACTTCCTGTGGATATTAAAGGACAAAAACTTATCGAGATTGCAACTGCAGTGGAGATGAAAGCCCAATCTAAAGAGCAACTACTAGCAGTCTCCTTGTCGTGTGCAACCATTGGAATTGAAAACGCTGCCATTCCAGCAGAGCACTCCGAAGTAACATTGACTACGACTCACCGCAATGTTAACTGCACGACAATGCATCACATCGTGACGAAAAGCTCGCCAGTCAACGCCAAGGCACTCAGCATTAAACTCACCGCTGCGAAAGTCACATTTGAAAATTTGCTGCAACAAGGAATTTTTCATCCATTCAAGAGTGCATGGAGCAGCCCGCTGCACATGGAGCGAGAAGCCAACGGAGACTGCCGCCCTTGCGGGGACTATCGTGCACTCAACGGTTGCATCATCCCAGATCGATACTCAATAGGATTTCTGCAAGACTGCACTGTTGCTTTCCACGATATAAAGGCCTTCACAGTAGTTGACTTACCGAAGGCATTTCATCAAATGCCAATCGAGACGGATGACATCTCGAAGATGGTAATCATAACGCCCTTTAGACTTGATCAATTCATCTACACGAAATTTGGCCTATGCAACGCAGGCCAGACCTCCCAATGCATCATGAACGAGGTACCAGGTAGACTCAACAAAGTATTCAGCTGCATAGATGACATACTAATGTTCTTGCCGGACTAGCAAACTCATCAACTGCATGTCGCAGTAGTGTTGGATCGTCGAACCTTTGCCTGAGAAGACACAAGGCATATCCATGACTCCGAGGCCCAAGACAGTCCTACAGCTGAAGTTATTCTGGGGTATGCTCAAATTTTACAGGAGATTTCTGTCGCACGCAGCACAAAACCAACGCCCGCTTCAGTAGTTGATTGTGGGAAACAAAAAACGTGATAAATCAGAGCTTGAGTGGACTAACGAAGTAACAGTAGCATTCGAGAGGTGCAAATCGAAGCTGAATAAAGTATCGTCACTCGCGCACTCCAGCCCGTCAGCTACATAGTTCCTTTCCAAGGATGCCACGGACGATGGATTCGGAGCTGTCTTACATCGAATAACCAAAATGGGAACAGAGCCTCTTAGATTTTTTTCATGTAAGCTTACCAAAACCCAGTGGCACTACCGCATCTATGACCGGGACCTGTCAGCGATCGACGAAGCCATCAAGCACTTCCGCTACATGTTGGAGGGCAGAGTGCTTGCGGCGTTTTTGGATCACAAGCCACTGCAGTTCGCATTCCATCAACAATTGATGAAGGCATCACCCAGGCAACGTCAACTGGACCATATCTTACAGTTCGCGATAGGCATCCACCACATTCTGGGCCGGAATAAATCTATCGTGGATTATTTGTCTCGAGTAGGTACGTTTTCCCAAATCAACATCTCTTCTATCGCTTCAGCTGAACGAAACGATGCTGAGCTCATGACTTTGAGGAATGACCAGACGAACCAAGTCGAGTAGAAGATGGATGTACTGGCCGATTCTACCAGACCACTGCACTGCATCGTCAACAACGACAACGTACGACCCTACGCACCGCAGCAGTTTGAGTCAGCAATCATGCAAGAGATGCATGGCCTGTCCCACTCGGGTATAATGCATAACTAGACGACTAATCACCGACCGCTACTCCTGGCCGGCCATGAATATGGAGATCAACGACTTTGTATGAAGCTGAATGGCCTACCAACGCAACGAGATCAGATCTCACATGAAGTCACCGATCCAACGTTCCACCCTGCCAGATGCTAGGTTCGAGCACCTAAATATTGACATCATCGGATTCCTGTCGTCGAGTGATAGTCGATGATCATCGTTGACAGGTCCACGCATACGCCCGAGGCTGTTCCGCTTTAGAACATTACTATCATATCAGTCAACGAGGCGCTAATAAATGCAAATGTGCGCGTTTAGCACTTTGAAAAAGATCGACCGGATATGCAGACAATGAAATATATGATGAAAGGAGTTGTGTGTCCAGCTGGAAGACGCATATCATGATATGCAGAAGCTACATTCCAATTCGAATACCATATATCAATCGTACAGTTTATATTTTAAGCTACACTATTGTAATCGCGTTTTGGAATCCAAGGAACTAAAAGCTCATTAGTATTTATTTTTTGTAGTTCTACAGTTCCTCTCTATTTTGACAATTTCATTACTAGTACTCATTATTTTGGCATCTAAATAAACAAATCCGCTCACATTTTTGATACTATATTCGTCAAGTGTGATATTTTGTGTATTTGAAATATTTTTCCTCGATCGCGTCATAAGCTTTGTTTTATTTTCATTGATTTGTAGCCAAGTTTTGCTTCGCTGTCAAGCATCAGAAAGAGCTCTTTGGCAGTCGTGAATGACCGCGACCAAATTTTGATTTCATCCGCATAGGCTAGCACTTGGCATGACTTGTATAGTAACGTACCTCTTGTATCAACAGGTAGCTTTCTTATGACATGAACCAGAGTCAAATTGTGTAGCTATGTGGCCAACCCATCACTCTGCTTTCAACGTCTATGTTGAATTCCCAGTAAACAGTTAGTCCATCGGTGATCTACCTGCTCTAAAACCTGCTTGATAATCCCCAATAATACTGTTGGCGAATGATTCGATTTTATTTTCGAAGATCTTTGAAAATATTTTGTACACCGTGCAAAATAGTGATATACCTGTATATTCTTTGCACTGTAGCTTGTCACCTCCTTTGTGGATAGGAAATATTTTTGACTGGCTCCATTTGTTTAGCAAATGTTCTTGTTGCCAAATGTACTGGACGAATTTGTGGATGGCTTTTTAAACTCCGCTGCCACCATGTTTAATGAACTCCACTAGAATCTCATCGATACCAACCGCTTTATTATTTTGTTGGGCCTTGATGGTGAAAAAAAACTACATCCAGGGTTATTAGGGATAATGGAAACTCTCCAGAAATATGTATAGGCTCCAATGTTCTGGGGCTGTGTGGAGGATTAAGGAGGTTCTTGAAATATGATTCCCATCTTTCCTTAATCCTGTTTTGAACAGCGATGGTGTTCCCAATATCATCACGACAGAGCATTGTCTTGGGCTGATAACTTCTGTTTCAAGCTCTTCGCTACTTTGTATGCTGGTCATGGGTTGTTATTTGCTACACCTACATCGATACTTCACAATAGGTCATTATAATATTTTCTTTTTGTAATTCTAATCAACTTCTTCGCCACTCTTCTGAAATTTTTTAATGTTGGCTCTTCGTCCTGGTTTTCCTACCTAAATATCTTACTCGCATATATACCTAATTCTTTTTATCTTATGCATTCTGGCTTCTGCTATTGAACCAGTCGTTTCATTTGCACCGTGCTTAATGACTAGTCGTCAAAACTGACGATAGATACAAGCCATATGGTAGCAATTTGCATATGTATTAGTCGGCCTACTATGGACAAGCTTCCGGTAGCTGTCAGCCAACTGCGGCATTAGCAAATGCTTATATTTCGTCATTTATACTATTTTCCGAATAAAAAACGTGCCGAACGCATTCCGTGCATGCTATAAATTCACCTTGTATAGCACATTGTGCTCGTAAACTTTTCAAGACGAGCAAATGAAGCACACGTTTTGTACCTTCGACTGATAGCTCAGCGTTGAGATGTAAACAAACTCCCATAAATTCACTTTGGAAGGCGATAAAAACTAAACGGGTATAAGAACTGAAATAATTTTCACTTCACTAGGAGCGCTATTGTGTTCTCCGCGGATCATCTGGATTTCACTGTAGAAATCCGTCTCTAAACCGTACAAAACCTCGAATTTCTGTTGGCACCTCCACAATTCTTCATATAACGCCATGTAAGTTAGCCAGCAAAGTCGGCCTACTAATGGTCATGTGTGTGGTAGTAAGCGCTGCTGCCATATGGCTTGTATCTACCTGATAAGATAGGAGCTAGAAAGATATCGAGGGTTTCTGGAAAACTTTTGGCCACAGACACTGTTTGAAGCTTTTCGGTGTCGAATTTTTGTAGAAGGCCGGTCTTCGTATAATAAGCTTTTGACATACGACGTTGATAGGTTACGTTGTTCAAGTAACGATCCAAGGAGCTCGAATCATTACTTACTATTTAGTGTTGATGATATTTTGAGATGCAATGAACATAGCTTGAATCATGTCTGCCATCATCTCTTACATCATGTTTTGAAATTGAGTTTGTATTATGGCAGACATTTGGCCCATGTTATGAGATTGATTTTGTTTGTGCAGGGTTCTATGTCAGAGTTGTTTGTTTTTGTTTTAGCTGTGTAGATTAGGCCTGATCAACCTGCACGAACGATCTCTTTACCTTCTTTGGATTTCCAGGTCAGCCTCTGTAGTTGCCAGATTTTCTTCACCGCAATTGACACATTTGGGCTTCTCAATATTTTTCGGATAGCACGAGAAATGATGAATAAGTTGCATTTAACGCATCGAGGCTGCGCATCACAGTTTCTGAAAGAGTGGCCAAATTGTTGGCGATTGTGGCACATATCCTGCCTTGTGTATGTGTGATCTTGTATGTCATTGTTAGTCAATGCTTTTGTCAGTAGTCTGTGATCTGCAGGCGTTGTTGGTATAATTTTTATGCAAAGGCAGACCCTTTTAGCTGATGAGTATGAGATATGATGTATTTTCATAATGACAAGAGGTTAGAACCATATTGATGATTGGCACTGTTTTTGGTTCTTGTGTTTGTGGTGTAGACTATGTAGTTGAAGTGTTCGGCAGTATTGATTTATGTTCAATGACTATATCTGTAAATTTCATCGCTGGTTGTGGTGCTAGAAGGGCAGGAAAAATCACATCCTCTTTATCTTTACTACTCATTACGCAGTCAATTTCCATTACACTATCTGAATCTTCAGAAGAGAAGAGACAAACGACTTTTTAGATGAGAACATCCTTAACTTCCACTTTTTCATCTCAGGGCTACTTTTTTGAGAATTACCAGTAAACTTAGCCTTATTATTTTGTGAAAATTTGGTAAGTCCTGCATTTTTTGCAGCTTGGAATTCATTTTCGCATTGCTGGTTGATTAGCTAGCATATGGAGGTCACCGTGAAGCTCCTCCTAAAATCACAGGTAACGACCCTGACTGAACCTGGATTACACTTTGGACAATGAATTTGAATTGATACTTTCGGCTGGTAGCGCCGGGATGACACTCTCGCACGAATCATCCCAATTCAGCTATTATACCGTCTCCTTTCTGGTAAAACCTTGGCAGGCCTCTGAGTACGTTCGAGTTCGCACCATTACGTTAGTGTTGTAGGTTTGGTCGAGACGGACTCCTGACCGGCGCTAACCTGGCTCTGAGCACTTGTCCCCATAAGAGCTTGTGCCAACCCTCACATGGTATTCCTGCTCTGCAAAGATTACCATGGGACCGAAAAAGGCAACTACACACACGAATGGAAATAGGGGCCCCTTGAAACTAAACTAACTGGACCATTATCAACTAAAAAACAAAGATATTTCCAAAAAGTATGTGAAAACATCCACAATGATGACGCAACTTTCGTCTAAATAGCCCATCGGGAGCGGTATGAACAACGACGAATACAATGACAGTAAAAATGAAAGAAAAACAGAGACTAGCGGACAGCTCAGATACATGTGGTGTTTGGGCGCAGCAAAGAAATGATGTGAACTTCAGAGCGCCCCAGAAAAGAGCAGCGGGAAACTCTGCAGGACGCGTCAAATGTTCGTGCGGCTGGGGAAAATATAGAGAATATCGAAAAATCGATGGTTACTGCTGCGACCACTACGGATGTGACCGAAGCTTAAATCCCAAAATAATAACAAACCATCTGATCATAGCAGAAAAAGAAAGGAGTGACCATTTCACTGCCATCTTCGAAAATGTTGTTGAAATACTGTACTGAGAAACGGAAGCCGATAACTTCTTACAAGAAAGGAGGTCACAAAGAACAGTTGCCGTCCAGCAAAATCCAGAAATAAGTCTTATCTGAAATGCGAAAGATGTTCGAAAAAGAATTAAAACAGCATGCGACTCACCAAAAATCAACAAAAGGGTTAAAAATAGGCTGTTTGAACTAAAGAAGCTCCTAGATCACATTAGGCATTACTGGAAAAGCTGGTTAAAGGTCCAAGAGGACCAGAATGTCGAAACAGAGCAGAAAACTAAAGAAGCATTAAAGGCTCAGCTTAAGGGGCATGCAAAGAAAGCTCTACCATTAAACATTAATAAAGGAATTACGTCTAGCCCAATCGAAGGAGATTGGAGTAGAAGAAGAAAGTGAGAGGTGCTTGATGGGTATGGAATGCCAGATCACAGGTTTCAGACAGTCCTGAAAAAGAAGTCAAGAAAACCGCAAAAAAGCTCCTTTAAAAGTGTCAGCAAATAATTTCACACGGGCGCCCAACGAGAAAAAATACCTAATACGAAACAGGAGAGACACAACCAGGGTAGACAGATCTACGCTCATGTCAGAAGTGTTTTGTACCCAACTTACGCAATGCAGTCACCAGGAGCAAATAAAGTGCAAAAGATAGGACAGGCTGCAACAGGACCTCTATGTTACAGGTAGACGGGAGAGCTCACCTCAGATAGTATAGTTGTGATGATGCTTGGAACGGTTGGAAAATGGAACTATGTGGCACATCATGTTTGAGCAGTCCTAAAAGATAAAAAGGACTCACAACAGCCAAAGATGTCGGAACTGGGGGATCACTTGCCTGGCAATTCCTCTTCCCCTCTCCCCCTGCTGGAGGAAAGATCCTCAAGCTTGAAGGCGCCCCACGGTGTGACAAAAGGAGACCTGGCCCGAAGTAATGTGTCAAACGGTTCTACGCTGGGTTTTCGGGTTGATAGGGGAGGTGTTTGGTGGATAGTCCAGTCACTTGTGAGCATAGGAGTCTTACACTCTGTGCGTGAATTGCGCTCACTTCCCAACCAATAACAAAAAAAAAACAAAAACAGATGTATTTTGTAAATAATTTACCTAATTGTGAGATGAGTAGATCCAGGGAGCAAGTGTTGATCATAGTACAGAAATCTTAGCGCACTAGAAATACATCAACAATATGTTAAAATATGTGTGTTCACTTTGAAAGATAATTGTAAGTAGATTGATTTAGTAAATTTGCAAAATCTAATTCTTGATACAATACTCGTGCATTAAAAAAATGGTATGTTCATATTCACGTTAAAAATTAATAGTATATCCAAAGGAGTTAAATAAATGTTACTGGAAAAATTATGTACAATTCAATAAAGTGATATAAATAAAAAAAGTAAATGGATGAAAATAGGAAAATTTCTATGATGAAAAGAATAACGAAACAAAATACTAAATAGCTTAAATTGAAAACAAAAAAAAAACATAACATTACTGTATGAGCATAAATATAAACGAGGATGAATCGCTGACATACGCATTCTCTTTCCTTTAAGTAGTTAAGATTTTCGGCGAAAACAGAGGTGGACGGTGATTATGTCATTGAATGGGTGGGGTTGCAAGTTGTCCGCGAATAATTGATTCAGTGATTTTAGTTTGGTTCGCAGTATCGTAGTTTGGAGATTTCAGTTAGAGTAAGTAGTTTCGGCTCGGGTTAAAGTAGTGTATGTCTGGCACCGCATTGGAATGTAGATCAGGGGCATGATTTCGATTTTTGTTCTTGATGATTTATTGGAAGTTTTATGGCAAGCACGGAAGTCCCCGCAATCGCAGACATTAACTCATAGCAGTAGGGTGCACAACCCGGGGTGGCAAACTGAGGCTAGATAGAGCTCAGTCATCTCGCGGGTTGTCCAGGGCATGCTATACATACAACTTAACACGAAGAGAAAAGGTCGGAAGAGGTTTGGGTCATTTCGAGAAATAAAAAATGTTTTTTTTTCTTTACGCTGACAAAACCGTTAATTTAATCAAAGTTATGGTAAGGCAATACAAAGACAAATTACATGGAAGATGGATTCCAAAATAACAAGAAAGCCAACAAATTAACCTCCTTTTTAAAATTACTGAGAAGGAACTATTAGCGTAACCTTGTGGATATCTAATACAATGATTCAACAGAACATGCAACTCTTGAAGTTTACCGGCCACTAGCTTGGATCTAGAGATTCATCACCATCATGGCTTTATTCTACTAAATTGAATCCACTTCTTTTTTTTATATTTTTTGTTTAACACTCGCCACTCACTTTTAGTTGTTAACTCCCACGCAACAAAAAACTTATTTTCTTTTCAAATTCCTGAACATTTTTTCTTTTATCTTCCTGAACCGTCGTCACTCCAAACTCAATCAATCCCGCCCCCAACCTAGACTGCCGGAAAAACCAATCCCGCAATTATTTCTTCCCAATTACCGCTGCCGTACCGAGGTAACGTAATCGAAGTTCAATACACTTTGGTTGTATTCCTCACACAGCTTTTCACTTTCCACAAATGCAACAATTTCCATTTGCACATATGGTGATTCGCATATAACCATGAAAGCGTTTAGTTATATGCTAATTGTCATACACACGGAAACAATTACTTTTGCCGAAATTAATAAGAGTTTTTCTGTGCCCGGCGGAAGTTGAACCGAGGACCCCAGCAGCTCCCTAGGAAGAAAAGAGTGCAATTTTGTTAGTTCATACGTATTTAGAGATATGAACTGGTACTTCATTAACACTAATAAATTCATTCACGAACAGAAACTACAATTTACATTTCACAAGATACAAGTTAGGCTAGGATGAATGTAGAATGAAAGGTGCGCCAAACGCTGCGACGCATGTATCGCAACTCCCTTTTCACTCGATGCTCGCTGAAAAGAATCCAAGCGTCACCATGGAACGAATGACGATCAATAAGAAAACCCGTCTATGATGGCTGAAATGACGCGTCCACACTCTGTATGCGCGTGTGTTTGCATCTCTACCAAGGTACGCGAAAATCACCCTTGGTATAATTCTTTGTTTACGCCGAGACTGTGGAAGCGGAGGCGCTACAACTACTCCCTCCCCAATGAGCTCCGCGAGGTGCGAAGGGAATGAAAAAGTAACGCGCTTTTTGGCCGTCGGTATATTTGCCGGTGATGGAAGCTGAGCTGGTAACGAAGGAGCGACAGATGTTGGCGAATGAGGCGATGAGCTGCTAAGCTGTAGTGTAGGCTGTAAAGTTTAACGCTCTGGTATGGAGGCTAGTGAATGGACTAGAGTGGACGTTTGCAAATCTATGATTACTGGATGCCTTTAATCTGCTGCAGCGCTGTAAGTGGGCTTCAGCTGATCGGCCGATAGTATTTCTACTATGCCATTGACATCTACCATCAATTGTGCTCGTCGATACGCTTTATCACTTGATGAGGGCCGGAGTATGGCTGCTCCAGTGGTTTTTTGATTGAGTCTTTTTGGCCAAAAACGTATTCGAAATTGGCTAAGTCCCTGAAAACAAAAGGGCGATAGCCGACATGTCTGGAAGCTTGGCGAATGGCGTTCAGCAGGAGTACAAACGGAAACAGGACGAGGATTAATGAATTCGCCTGGTATGCGAAGTGATGTCCCAAAGACTAGTTCTGCTGGCGAAGCCTGAAGGTCCTCCTTGAAAGCCGTTCGTAAGCCAAGGAGTACGGACGGAAGTACTTTCGGCCAGGAGATTTCTCAAGCACTGTCGAAGGCTGCAAACAATGTACATCTAAGAGAAGCCTTGAGCGTGCGGTGCATACGCTCTACCAAGCTGTTCGATTAGGGTGGTAAAAGGTCGTATGAATTTGATGAGCTCCTAGGAGGTGAGGTGGTCCAAAGCAGGATATCCAATTGTCAACTAGAGCACGGGCGATGGTTATGGCTGCCATGTCAGTTACTGGTATTGCCTACGGCCGATGGGTATAGCAGTCTATAATAGTTAAACAGTGTTCAAAATTTTCAGCGAGTGGCACTGTGATCCGGTGCTGTGAAATTTCCTAGCTCCGCTCTGCTGTGGCGATGAACTTTTGACTTTTGGCAGGGGATGCACTGCTTGGCCCACCGAAATACGTCTCTACGAAGGCGTGGTAAAAATATTTAAGGGCGATGCACTTAGCAGTAGCACGCCCACTCGGATGCGATAAATTGTGAGCTGCGTCGAATGCTTGTTTGCGTAGTGGGACTGGAAAGTAGGGTTTGATAGTGCTGTCGTGTATGGTGCAAACCAATGAATATCCATTGAGCTCGAGGCGTCGAAGCTTGAAACGAGGGATGGCTAATAGGTGTGGTAGCTGTTCATCTTTCTCTTGCTCAGCGCTAATGGTGCTGAGGTTGCAAGTGGCAGAAATGGAGACAGTTTCCACGAGTGAAAATGCATTGGCTACAGAGTTTTCTTCCCCCGGTGTGTATTCCAGCTGGGTATTAAACTGTGATATAAAATCTTATTGCCAAATCTGCCGAGGCGATGCTTTTTCTGATCGTTGCATGAGTGCATGAGTGAGCGGCCGATGATCTGTATAGGTGGTGAGCTGCCTGCCTTCGAGAATGCGCCGGAAGTGCCTGATTGCAGCGAATATGGCTAGAAGCTCCCGATGATCGTAGGACGAATATTTCTGCTCTGCATCTAAGAGCTTTCTCGAGAAGAATCCTAGTGGGACGTTGGTGCCATCAGTTACCTGCTGAGTCAAAACGGCTGCTATAGTGGTGTTGGATGCATCCGTGCGTAAAGAGAGCCTCTGAGCGGGTGAGAAAAAAGCTGAGGTTGTTGCAGAAGCTATAACCTGTTTGCAGCGTATGAAAAAATCATTGGATTGCTCGGACCAGGCAAGTTTAGCTTTCTTTTTCGTGATTCCGTTAAGTAGAGAGGAGCTTGCAACATAGAAGCTGTGGAATGCAGCGCCGGTAAAAGTTCAGCATTCTCACGAAACTTCTGAGCTGCATAGTGTCCTTGGGTCTTGGGAATTCGATGATGGCCTGGGTTTTCGGCAGAGGTGGGCGAAAAGATTCTTCGACACGTGATAGCCGGAAAATGTTCCTTGTGGCTGGGCGATCTGACATTTAGCCCAATTAATTTGGAGGCGTGCTTCGTTTAAAGTCGAGAGAAGTTTAACGAGGATCGCCTGATAATCTTCGTAGCTATATGAGCTGACAACAAGATCATCCTGATATTTATGCATGAATGGTAGATTTCTGAGGGCATGACTAATTGTACGCTGCATGGTTTGAGTCACATTCTTCAGACCGAGTGGCATGCTCAAGAACTTGAACAATCCAAAAAGCGTCGTGACTGATGTCTTTTCAATATCTCCCGGTGCCATCGGGATCTGGTAAAAGGCTTTGTGGAGGGCGATGACCGTAAACACTTTGCCTCGAACATTCTGTAGCAAGTCCTTTATTACTGGAAGTGGGTAACGGTCGGAGTGTGTGATTGCGTTGAGCTAACGATAGTCACAGGTAGCTCGCCAATTCCCATTGTCCTTCGGCACCATGTGAAGAAGACTGGCCCACTGATTCGCTGAGAGGCGGATGATTTTTCGCTCTAGCGATTTGCTGAATTCCCTTTCAGCTGTGCCAAGTCGTTCACCTGAGAGTCGACGTGGTCGGGCGAATACTGGTGGACCACTAGCAACGATTCGGTGCTGAACAGGTAGACCAGGAACGTGCGCCATCTCTCCAAAGCGACAAGAGCTTTGGCAAAATTGTCGATAACCTTCGCGTAGACCTCTTTTTGAAATCCGTGAGGCATGATTTTGGGTGCAGCAATTATAATAGAGTGCACTTCCGAAACTGGACCAATTGAGCAAGGTACTGCAAGGCTGGTGCGACCATCTAGTAAGCGGTGATTTCGGTTATCTATGAAAAGTCCGTGGTGTTTTAAAGCATCTACTCCAAGAATAGCTGTCTGCACGTTTGCAATGATAAAACTCCACTGAAAAGGGTGGGATAAACCAAGGTTTAAACTCAGCTGTCTTATTCCAAAGGTTTCAAAAGTCGTTCCGTTGGCTGCAGTAAGAGTCTAACTCTGTTTTTCAAGTGGCTTCTTGATAATGTTTTTGGAAATGATAGAGAGTTCAGATCCTGAGTTGACGAGAAATCGGATCGAGGAATTGCGATCCAAGACGTAAAGGCGGCTTTCTGAAGAGTTGCCGGTGACGGCCACCAAAAGTATCGCCGGCTTCTTCAGTTTTCCTGAGACGGCTGTGCCTGAGCAGAGAAGGAACAAGGCTGCCTGCAATGATGCACGCGTCTGCCGTACCTCGTGTGGTACCAACAGTACCCTGCTCTTTCATTGGGGCCTGGTGTAGAGAAGTGGGCCTGAGGTTTACGGCTGCTCCGTGATTCTGAACGGCTTCTCTGAACTGAATCTCTCGTGTTTAATTGGAGCTCGCGAGTGATGTTCGTGAATTGGGCGATGGCCTGTCGCATTGCGGATAGCTCTTGCGTTAGCAGATCGGGTGGAGGTTGCGGAGATGCACAGCCGGACGAAGGTGTTGAAATTCGAAATTGAGAAGTCGCCATGACAGATGGTCCTATATCAGGAGCCTCATCAGCTACAGCAACGAGCTCTTTGAGTGTCTGGCCTTTTATAAGGAGAAGCATGCGGTGCGTCTGCTGTGGTAAAAGATCTAACCACTTGACTCGTAAGAGGTCATCTCCAACATGTGTGCCGGTAAGTTTCCACATGCGGCGCAGTAGTTGCGACGGCCTTTTATCCCCGAGCACTACTTCAGTCAAGGGCTAATGGATTTTCACGTCTGGTGAACCAGTGAAGCACGAAACTATGGCTTTCTTCAGCGTGTTATAACTGTCTGCCACTGGTGGCGTACGGAAAATGTCAGAAATATCCGCAACTGTTTCAAAGTCCAGTACTCCGACAGCAAGATGATACTTTGTTGAGTCCGAAGCTGTTTGATGCACATAAAACTGAAGCTCAATCTAAAAAAACCATAGTTCGGGACTCGACCGCCAAAATGATGGTAATTTGCAGCTACTCACGACATTCACCTGTTGCTGCTCAGCGGGCTCCAGAGCCAAATGATCTCGTTCCTCAGCTGCAATCTGCTCACCGTGGTTCTCCACACTCATTTTGGAACTTGCTGATGATTTACTTAACTGCAATTGTTTTTAGAATTACCGTCTGACATAAGCACTGAGTACAATTCATACCGCCGAATGAGTTCACAGTATTTTGCTTTTCTGTTGTTCTTTTGTTGTAAATACTGGATCACTACTTTAGGGAAATGAAATAGTACTTCATTAACACTAATAAATTTATTCGCGAACAGAAACTACAATTTACATTTCACAAGATACAAGCTAGGCTAGGATGAATGTAGAATGAAGACCGCGTCTTGCTGCTCGTGCAATAAACTATCATATGCTGCGAGTATGAATTGCAACCCTCTTTTCACTCAATGCTCGCTGCAAAGAATCCAAGCGTCGTCAAGGAACGAATGACGATCAATAAGAAAACCCGTCTATGATGCCTGAAACGACGTGTCCACACTCTGCATGTGCGTGTGTTTGCATCTCAACGAAGGCACGCGAAAATCTACATTGGTATAATTCTTTGTTTACGCCAAGACTGTGGAAGCGGAGGCGCTACAGATGTTTATCTTATTGCCGGGCGGTGAGCTACCGCGATGCGTAACAGAGTGATAGCTGCATTACTCATTCGCCAACGATAAACAATACACATACTTCGTATCATCACATTAAATAATAAATACTGCTTTCTAAAAAATAATGGTTATTGCAGTTTTGGATGCACAATCAGGTCTGCAGGCATTTAGCTTATTTCAGTAATTTTTTGACAACACTTACAAATATATTGTTATGATAGGAGGGGGAGAGGCGGCGTGGCTGCTGTCGTGGCTCCAATGAGGGCCCGGGCCCCGGTAAAATTCCCGAAAAAACCCGGCAAGGTTCGTGGCCCCCCCCCCCCCCCCCAGCTCGTGGGTCCGCTGTTGCCGCCACTGCCATAGCTGACATTAAGAAATGCAACTGACCACTACGGCACTTGAGACAGATGGTGGATATTTTCGACATTCTTGTTGCAGTCATTCGATTCGCCAGAACATGATCAACTGGAATGTTATCAAGTATCTCGTTTTTGTATTAACGTTTATTTAAAGAATAGCTCTTGAGTATTTGTACTGATACGCCAAGATGGAGATACCACAAACTAAAATAAACTAAGGAAAATGGGCAAAAACTGATTTGGCACTCATTCTTTTGAGAAATCTTCAAAGTAGTCCTCATTGGAGTCTATAACACGCTGATACCGGATTTTCCAATCCCCGAACGCTCCCTGGATTTTGTCTAGAGCCCTCGTCGTAGCACGTTGAATGGTTTCCAGAGTCCCGAACCGCATCCCCTTAAGGTGTCTCTTGATCTTGAGGAACAGAAAGAAGTCCGGTTTGGTTTGCAGTCGATCAAGGATTTCCGAAGCGACAGTAACACGATGCTCCTTTTGCTCAACAGTCAAGTGTTTGGGTACCAGCTTCGCGCAGATCTTCCTCATGCCCAGATAGTTCTTAATAATGTTGTGAACGGTCATCTTATCAATTCCAACCTCATCTGCGATAGCCTGAAGGCTCAGGCGACGATCACTGTTCAACACATCACGCACTTTTTGCGCATTTGTGTCCGTGTGGCTCGTTGATGGAGGACCGACGCGCTGTTTGTCATGGACGTCATCGCGGCCCTCCCGGAAATATCTGTGCCACTGAAACACTTGAGTTCTGGACAGAGCGTCCTCGCCGTAAGCCTTTTGAATTATTTGAAGAGTTTCCCTAGCCGTTTTCTTGAGTTTGACACAAAATTTGATGCTAACACTTTGCTCGATCGTACGCTCCATTTCCACTCCGATGACGTAACTGAACACGCACTCCGCTCTCGCTCGATGCTATCTCTCCAAGCGCTTGGAGGCAACTGCAGCAGCCCGGTTCCCTTTACCGAGACCCCCACCACCACTACAGCACCAGATACCGGTTAGCAGACGCTTTGACGGTGCGGGCCAGGCTCAGTCCGGTTACTTATTATACAGACCCTGTATCTTCATGAAAGAAATTGCTTTTTCTTTTGATCAAAAGTCACATAAATTATTACGATGCTGGAATAAGAATTTTCAAATAGCATTAATTGGTTTTTATTCCCACATCGTTAATTCACGCACCTTGTACGGTTTCTATGAAATACTAAAACTAACTTTGTTTTCTGCTAGCATTCTTTAACTCATCTTTGTTAAATGTACTCGCACATACAAGTATATTCTATTCGTCCCTCAACTCAACAAAAAACGAATCGCCTAAACATACATTGTTAAACTGGATATCAGAAAGCTGATATTTTCCCAGAAATTTCCTTACAGTCATTCCCAATCAAAATAAACAACAAGAAGCGTCTAACTATAGAAAAGGTCAAAGGTAAAAGGTTCACAGACAATCTGAAAATTGTATGATACAAAGCATAGGAAGTAGGTGGAATGCTCGCATAAATACACATGAACCGGGATAAGCTTTAGGTATAAAGCGAAGTGAATTCCGGAGAAGAATGCTAAAGTATCTCTGACAATCTAATGTAATGCTATTTAACAATCAAATAGATTTTCAACAGATGAAGCTCACTTCCGGGAAGTCTTTTTGCCTTCCGTCTTACCTTTATTAGGATGATGGTCATTGTTGTGTATAAATGTTTGTTAACCGGCCGGATACACTGGTTTGAAAAGAATCTACATTGGTGCTACTAGTGAAGAAAAAACTTTGAAAGAAAATTAAAAAGCTCTAAAAGCATAAATTTATTGAATCATAATTTCCTGGTATAGCCAAGTACGAGTTTTGACTAAGAAACCCTCTTGAATCAATTAGTGAGGAGCGCACAAGCTACTACGGTTAGTAGGTACGAGTATTACTTAAATAAAAAGCCGGAGGTGGTCGTTTTTACCCTTTTACAAAGCGCAAAACAAATTCAACTTATGTATATAGTGCAAAAATAAAAGCTTTCATATCAATCTAGACATTAAAAGCTCTTCAAATTAATTTACAATGAAAAGAACAGTATTTTACTCTCCACTTTACTCAAGCAGTCTGTTAAGACTGCTTTATTTTCAAGTTTTCTCAGAACTATCAGTATCCAAGGACCAACAAGAATTTCTCTAAATATCAAAGGGTATAGAGAAGGTTATTTGATTTCATATTTATTAATTGTGGGCACTTCCTTCCAGGAAAAAATCGTATGGCCCTTCTGCTGGTGAAATTATTTATTTGATATTTATTCCGACACATTCATATATGCCACAGAATACATTTATATAGTACGGATGTGGGTGCCTATTGAAGCGTTCGGATGCCAATATCATTGGTTGCTTGGGAAAGCCATTTTCCTAGGTTAAACAAAGGAAGCGAGTCGGATAGGCTGAGATTTGATTTCAGTTTTCTTAGAATTTCCGTACTTTCGATTTTTTCCCCTTGGGTGATTGTTATTTTGATGATATCCTCGATACAATTTTGGAATTAATGTTTATTTATAATCTGGATTTTTTTTCTTTTAGTATAATTCGAAAAATATTTGGGAGAACGTGAAAACAAGGACTTATTGTTTATGAAAAGTTTGATGAAGGCGATACGATGACAAAACTTTTAAAAATATAATGATGATTCTACTTTGATATTTTTCACCTATTTACCAACAATATTCCCGCACTACAATTTGTTTATAGGATGTTGTAGAAGTCAGTCAAGTCGTAATGATTTCTGAACCCTCGTTTTCGACAACTTTCCGAAGGATGTGTAAATTATTCTCTCACAGATTGAAAGACGTGAAGTCTTGAGCCATGCCAATGAATCGTCCTCTTAAAGGGCCCATTGACGAGCAACTTAGTCGTCAACTTGGGTCATCAACATGCCATGTTGACGACAATGTTGAATGTGTGTGGGCAGGTTAATGACTGATTTCGATGTCGTCAACCAAATTGGTGTTGATGTAGATCAAATCGATTTGATATTTGATGGGTTGGGCCTGATGTTGATGACTCAGTTGAGGCGTGTGTGGGACAGTTGATGACAAGATTGTCAACATCATTTGTATTTTGTGAACGCTACAGTACAAAAGCTCAAAACAGAAATATGTTATGATGAAATTATCACCCAAAATCTATTTTCAGGTGATTTTACGCGTTTTAGGAATCGTCAAGAAACTTATTTCGTTTATGAAATTGCAACCGATGCAATTTTAAATAAACATTCGTCATTCGATTTTGTGAAGCGTTTCAGAATCGAACAAAATAAAACAAATAAACGCTGGTATTGTATGTTTGTATCGCAATGCATATTGTAATAAACTGGACCTACGCCACTGGTGGTACATATGCATATTGCTACCATATGGCTTCCCGTCTCACGTCAGTTGTGACGACTGCCAATCTTACGTCAGTTTGGTCGAAGACTGTCAAAGTGGCAGTCTTACGCAGCCATATGGAGAGTGGGTGTGCGAGTAGCGGCTCAACACCACTTACGAAATCGCGGAACGGGAAAACGCAGATTCTGTACTGCATAAAACGCACCTGTCAACTTTTCCGTGTATCATATACCGTTTGTGGTGTAATAAAAACGAGCATAATCTTCACCCCTTCTCGGTGCCTTTGCTGCTGTACCGTTATTCGTGTCGTTCCTCTCCGTGAGGGAGTGCATCTTTTTCGGGCGCAGGCTGCAGATAGCCGTACACAGCGAGAATGGTTCGCAAATTTGAAATTGTTCAGAGGCGCGACGAGTGTGTATTTGAGTGTGCGGCTTTCACGGCTCTTCTCATATGAGCGAAAGAAAATAGACATATTTCAACTGCCCCCACACAATCGGAGTGGGAATAAGGCAGGCAAGCAGCAGCAGTAAGTGTTTCACCGGAGATATTAAGTAACGCTGCTTTCCCAGTTGGCTTTAATTTTGCTGATTTAACCCCAAACGATGTTTTAAGCAATGTTACCTTATCGTTCACAGCATCCAACACTAACTATTGGCCCATTCAAATGATAAATTGCACCAAAATCTTGCTTAATCACCCGCTCACATGATTATCTTCAATTCAGGAAGCGCATTGATGAGCTCAACGTATCGTTGGGGAATGTTATTGTACGTGAGAATGAATCGATTGTTGTGGTGTCACGGACTAATTACTACCAGATCTCAGCACTTGCCTCTGCAACAAGTTTACCAGAATCACCCGCGCCAAGTATTATCGGAAACTTTGTAAATAGAAATATGTTGTAATCATTATTAATACTAAGAGTAAACATAGTATGTAAGTTAGGAAGATAGATAATGGTTCTGCGAAAGTTTGCCTCCGAAGACCAAACGTTGAAAAATGCACGTATCGTTGGTGGTACACATATCAATGCACATACAGCAGTTTTAATCGGGACCTTGGTTGAATTAGATGCAACGATTCGATGGGCGGCCTGTAATATCTACTCGACACAGAATGAATATGCTGCAGCCTTGGCTGAAGCAGATGATCCGATATTCGCATGGCGTGGTGAGATCGAACGAGATTTTTGGTGGTGTAACGATAATTGTTTAAATGCTGAAAATGGGCTACCAAATATGATTTTAGATGATGGAGGCGATGCACCACAGTTAATGCTGAAGAAATATCCAGCCACGTTTATATTGTTTAAAGACATGGTAGAGGGAAGCATCACTGAGATACATAGAGTGTACCAGCTATCAGAATCTGAGAAGTTAACAGTCCCAGTAATGAATGTATTGGATTCCGTCACTAAAACAAAATTTGATAGTCTATTATTGATAGGGGAAAGTGTTCAACAAAGGTTATGTCTGGCGGGAAGCAAATAGTCATTTGCGGATATGGTGAAGTTGGAAAAGGATGCTCACAAGTATTGAAAGGATTGGAATGCACCGTGTATATTTCTGAAATTGACCCTAGCTGCGCTCTTCAGGCCAGCATGGACGGTTTTCGTGCGGCGAAACTGAATGAAGTTACTCGAAATGTAGACATTGTTGTGACCGCCACCGGTAATCAAAATGGGTAATTTGTGCAAGCTTACATCTTCCCATACCCAATAAAATCTACTGCTGGAGAAAATAAGCCTAAAACAACCGGAAGACACTTGAAATCTCAATCAGGCACGGCCACCAACATCAAAAATAAGCAAAACTAATTTAAAACACAGGGAAAAAACTTGCAGCAAAGAAGGTTGGAGCCACGGATATCCGGAGCTCCAAGACGCAATGATAGTACTAGAATCTTTGAGTCCAAGAAGTCGCGGCCAACTTCACCGAAGAGTATTTGAACGGGGCGAAGAAATTCCATCCAAGGCGAGGACGGACCGAATCGTGAGCAAAGGGGCTCTTTCTCGATTATTTTTTGGAACTCGAGTGTAAGACGTGACCCCAATCAAAAAGACAACGCCAGGAATTCCTCCGCGAAGGCGACGACAAACAAAAATATCGGGCCGCCAAGGACACGCCCCGAGGAATCAGAATATATTTTTCATCAGAATACATGTGGCTAGCGTGGAACGGGACACGAACAAGGCAGAAAATTTACAAAGGCCCGCGTCGTCAAGATAGTCAAGTTAGGTAAATATAGTTTTAGAATTGATGCAAAATTTCTTGAGGATGATTTACCATGGTAGTATTTTAAAAAAAAAGAAAAATATTCTTTGCGTTTGTTTCAAAACTAGCTTGTGAAATAATAATGAATAGTGAATTTCCAGTGAATCGCCTGAACTTTTATTTCTTCTCTCAGTGATAATTGTGTGATTAAGGCAATTTCAAGGCGACCATTTTCCGCCTAAATAATCTGCAAGTGCTGGGGTATATATGGGTCTTTGTTCGGTGCGAATTCTAGCTCATGGGGAACTTAATTCCACGTATACTAGGATTTAGGACAGGTAAAGTGCATAATTGTCGCGGGAGTAGTTAGGTGTGTTGTCCTCCTGCTCTAGGCTAGTGATTTCCTTCCTTCCCTAAAAGTGAAGACTCCGGCGCGAGCCAAGCTCGTCTCAAGGCTTGGAGGGACAACTTTACGGGTAGACGAGTGGCGCCCACGCCCGTCTCCGACGGAGCGACCCGGGATCCAAAACACCCCCGGCCGGAGTCAGAAGGTATGGTTGAGTCATCTTCGTGAGGAAGTTATATCGTGTGAAAGTGGGAACCATGAAAGTGACAAACTTAAGCTTTCATAAAGAGGTTGTGGTGCGAGCTACTTGTGACGATTGGAAAAGTCAACAGGATATTTTTTGCACACACTCTCAGCTAATATTTATGGAAGTATTGCTGTACATGTTATATATGATACTTTTAGCTTTAAAATTTCTCTACCTCCATCCTCGAAAAAGCTGGAATTTTACATTTGTTTCCGAGCTGATGGAGAGGAATATTGAGATAACAATAATAATCTAAACTATACAATATCTCAAACAAAATCACCATCCTGCCAATCGCATCCATCCGAAATACCAATGAGTTATGATTATGATACCAGTGATAGTTCAGTGAAAATATCGAATCTTAAAAATACATTTACAACTCAGGGAGATATATCGAATTTCAATAGTTGGTCCGATGTATTATCATGGAAGCAAAGTGAGTATCCTCGCCCATCTTAGTAAAAGCACACGGAAAATGAAAATCAGAAGCAATTGTGAAACAAGAAAGAATCCATGCGTAACATATACATATGATTGTGGTTTATATGCTTAAGTTTTAGGATTATTTTCTTTCGCGGAAATAATCTACATAATCCTCTCGGAACAAAAATTATTCTGGTCGATTTTAACGCTAAGGTTGGCAATGAGCTATCTCATCGGGGACGACTGGAGGATATAGCCTCCACGATGAAACAAATGACAACGGCTAGCGCCTGATTGACTTTGCATGTAGCAGAAATCTAGTCATAAGTTCGACTTGCTTCCCACATCGACGCATTCATAAAATGACCTGGGTATCACCGGATGGCAACACACAAAACCAGATCAATCATGTTCTGATCCAACAACGTTGGGCCTCGAGCATACTTGACGTCCGTACATACTGAGGAGCCAATTGTAACTCAGATCATTACTTGATCTAATCGAACTATCGATGTCGTATGTCAAAGGCATATTCAGCGAAGACCAACCCGCTATGAAAATTTGACATCGAAAGGCTCTAAACGGCGTCTGTGGCCGAAAATTTCACGGAGACCCTCGACAACCAGCTGGCTCCCATCTTATCAGACGCATCGTTTAAGATGAGCAACGAGCTCTGGATGGAAGTAAAAGCGGCTATCAGAACCGTGGCAGAGCAGACGATCGAACATCAAGCCCGGCGCAAGAGGAATGATTGGTTCGATAATGAGTGCCAGAATGCGTTAGATAAAAAGAATCAGGCGTACAAAGAATACGTAGATAGGAAAACCAGGACGAAAAGAAACTATGAAAATCTCAGAAGAGTAGCGAATAAGATAATTAGGATTAAGAAAAGAAAGAAGAAGTATAGATGTAAGTTTAGCGAGCAATAACACAAGACAAGCATACAAAGTAGTGAAAAGCCTGAAACGTGGTTATCAGCCCAAAACCACGCTCTGTCGTGATGACAGCGGTAATATAATCGCTGATGAAATCAAGATTAGGGAAAGATGAGCAACATATTTCAAGCCCCTCCTTAATCCTCCGCACAGCTCCAGAACATCGGAGCCTATAGATGTCTGCGGAGAGTTTTCATTGGCCCCACCAACTCTGGATGAAGTTTGTTCCGTCATCAAAGCCCAAAAGAATAATAAAGCGCCGGGCATTGATGAGATTCCAGTGGAGCTCATCAAATATGGTGGCAGTAGTGTTCATCAAGCTATTCACAAAGTCATCCAGCACATTTAGCAACAAGAACGTATGCCGAAAGAGTGGAGCCATACAATTATATTCCCTATCCACAAAAAAGGTGACAAGCTACAGTGCGAAAATTATAAAGGCATACCACTACTTTGTACGGAGTACAAAATATTTTCTAAAATCTTAGAAAATAAAATCAGATCATACGCCAACAGTATTATTGGGGAGTATCAAGGTGGTTTTAGGGCAGGTAGATCAACAACAGACCAATTGTTCACGGTCAAGCAGGTCCTTGAAAAATCCTGGGAGTTCAACATAGACGTACACCAAATTTTCGTTGACTTCAAGCAATCATACGACAGTATTGATCGCAACGCACTGTACCAAATGATGCTTGGTTTTGGCATCCAAGCCAAATTGGTCCATCTTACCAAAATGACAATGACGTCGATGACCTCCCAAGTCCGCATCAATAACCAACTCATCGATGCCTTTGACACAAATATCGGACTAAAGCAGGGAGATGGGCTGGCCCCATTGCCATTCAATTTGGCTCTGGAGTACGTCATACGGAAGCTACCTGTCGATACGCGAGGTACATTACTATACAAGTCGAGCCAGGTAGTGGCCTATGCGGACGACATCAACATTTTGTCACGTTCATTAACAACTGCCAAAGATCTCTTCCTGAAACTCGACAGCGAAGCAAAACTAGTAGGGCTACAAATCAACGAAAATAAAACAAAGCTCATGACGCCGTCGAGAAAAATACCCCAAATACACAAAATATTACACTTGGCGAATACAGTATCGGAAATGTTAGTGAATTCGTGTATTTAGGCGCCAAAATAACGAAAACGGGCAATGAAAGAGACGAAATACGCCGAAGAATACAGCTCGCAAATAAAATATTTTATTCAGTATTGACGATCTCGAAGACCAGCTGCATACACAGAAAAACAAAGCTCCAAGTATACAAATCTGTAATAAGACCTATGTTATGCTATGGGTGTGAAACATGGACCCTAACCCAAGCATCTACCAATATATTGAACGCCTTTGAGCAACGGGTCCTGAGGCGAATAATAGGAGCAAAGCTAGACGGGGACCAATGGCGAATTCGATACAACCATGAGCTGTATGAAATGTTTGACGAACCAGAGGTCTTAGTGATTGTAAAACCGCGGAAGCTGCAACGGGCTGGACACATGAATCGTATGGACGAACAACGGATACCCAAGAAGGTATTCGTAGGGAGAACTGAAGGCCGGCGGCCAGTGGGGAAATCGAGGAAACGCTGGTCTGACTCGGTCGACGAAGACAGTTCATCGCTGTTCAGATTTCGGAATTGGATAACGCATTCAACAGACGGAGACAGTTGGAGACGCTGTTTGCAGGAAGTGAAGGCCCGAAATAGGCTTTAGTGCTAAGAAGAAGAAGAAGAAGAAGATTTTGTATAGTCGAGAACCTTATCTAAGGTGATTGACTTATTTTTCGACTAGCGAATGGACACCCGTCTGTCCTCCCCTCTCGAAAGGGATGTTAGAGGTTTTGCGAGAATTGCATAGTCACGAATGAAGCGGCGGTAATACTTTGACATTCCAAGAAATGATTGGAGGTCTTTTAAGGTTCTTGGCGGAGGAAAGGATGTGATTACCTCAACTTTTTCAGGGTTTGTGGTAATGCTGTCAGCGCTGATCACAAACCCAAAAACTCCACGTTGCTCTTCAAAAATTTACACTTTTCGGACTGCACTTGCATGTTAGCCTTTCTGAGTATCTTGAGGACCCTCTTAAGTTTTTGAAGTATTCCGCCTCGTCTGCTCCGAAGATGATAATGTCAACTATGTTGACGTAGCAGCGCAGGCCGATGTGTTCCCGAAGGATATCATCTAGTGTGTGCTGAAAAATAGAGGGTGCATTTTTGAGTCCGAATGGAAGCCGCAGGAAATCAAAATTGCCATAATTAATCGAGAATGCTGTTATCTCGGTATATTTTCCTTTAGGGAGAATCTGGTGAAATCCGCTCTTCAA
Source organism: Odontomyia ornata (assembly GCA_963969285.1). Classification (NCBI taxonomy): domain Eukaryota; kingdom Metazoa; phylum Arthropoda; class Insecta; order Diptera; family Stratiomyidae; genus Odontomyia; species Odontomyia ornata. The sequence goes on from OZ017740.1 coordinate 72,884,778, forward strand.
ATCAATCACAGAAAAGAATTTGTTCCTCTCAAGGTCAGAGAGCACCTCATTTATCTCTGGGATAGGATATCAGTCAGAAATGCTGACTGAGTTTAGTTTTCGACAGTACATAGCCTTTCGATACCTTTTTCCCTTCAGAGGAATCCATCTTCTTTGGTACGATCCAAACAGATGAATCATATGACGACTTTGATGTTCGGATAATGCCATTTTCTTCACATATATAATGTGAAGTATTTTCAAGTATTATTTGTAATGTTTACCGAAAAATTTTTATTCTATAAGCAATAATTTAATAGAAAAATATTCTTTCTTTCTTCAAGGTCGCTTGATGATTACAATCAATGTAGACAAATTTAGTTCTATAGTTAGATTAATATAAGCTCACAGGAGGATGAATATGTTCATCACTTTGGTCCTTTCCCAAAATCCTGAATTTGATTCACTTGATATTTCCTTCCGAATCGGGGTTCTTCACTTGGGCTGCTGGTCAGTATCCTTAGGTAATTTCCTTTTTGCGGGTGTTCTACTTCGCTACTAAGGTGCCAGTCAGAATATACGGCGTCTCCGAGATTTGGAATGTTACTTCACTTTAGTCGGTATGTTACTTCACTTTAGTCGCAATGTTACTTCACTAACTAACTATCTTTAACCGGATAGTTCCATTTTTAATGTTACTTCACAAATAATTTAATTTTGTTCAATCCGGGAAAATTTAGTGGATCACTTGCCAGTCTCAGTAATGTGAAAGGGTCTTAAAGACTTGTTTGCAAGGAATATTTAATTTCTTACAAACAGATCAATCCACCGTACGGACGCACGATCGCAGCCCTACCTTGGGCTTCAGTTAACACTTTTTCTTGAAGTTTAAAAAAAAAAATTTATTTATAATGAAAAATGGGTAGAGGTTCCCCGTACAAATGAGAATATTACAATGTGTATGATTACAAAGATTCATTTAATTTATATGTTTCAATTGTTGTAGTTGCAGTTTCCCTAAATATTTGAATACCAGTGCTCGACCTTGGTTCCCACGAATTTGCTAACCGGGAATTTGCTGCATTAGCGTTTGATTTCAGGGTCCTCTCCCCTGTATGGGGAGACCCTCCTTAAACATTTTATAAATTTCTATTTGTGGTAAAACTTTAAAGAGGCCATCACTTTGCACTTATATACAAAATCTTATGTTTCTAGCTTATGTAGTTTGCGAGAAAAAGTGGTGTGACACACGGGCGGACGGACGGACAGACAGGACGCAATTTTAGAACGACTTTGCAAAATAACTTTACAAACCCTTAAAAATGGAATTCGAGATCGAACGAATAAAAGAATGAAGTATGAAATTGACGCTGATGAGAGATTAACACGTGCGGGAAACGAGAAGATTTCGTCTTTTCGCCTAACGTTTACGAACCCCAAATAAGAGTAGGGCATCTAGATGGAGGCTGTGGCCCCTCGCACCCATCTGGATTCATTGTAGACCTGACCATTTATTTTTCATTTAAATGAAGAATTCATACAAATGTAATTCATATGAACATTTCCTTTAAATGAAAAATCAAAATGTTTCGAATTTATGATCGAATCATATAAAATTTTAACATAAATAGGAAACCTGCAACAACAAAAGAAAAGGGTAGAGCTAGTTATATATGCGTCAACTGCTATGGACCATAAAAACATATTCGCGGATGTAAACCGATGCATCCAGCAAGTAAAAAATTCGTAGTACGTAGTAATTCGGAATTGCCCAGGTGCACATATACCATCAGCATATTACTTTTGCAAATTCGCGGACACATGCCCAGATACAGACAAAGTGTCAGCATATTTCAATTATTCATATTAATTTGAAAAGTAGACGCATGCACGGCACGTCTCCACAGTTGCTTCGAAATACTTGTCACATTATTACTTAAGCTACTAAGCTTAGCCGCGAAATTGTTTAAAGTTTAAGTCAAATAAAGTTAATTTGCAAAGTGTAGTCACCGTGTTCTTAATTCACTGTGTTTCTTAGTTTTCTTCAACATCCGCCGCTTACCTCTATAACTAACTTACCCAATAGTTAGCTCATGAGTTGAGCACCGACATCTTCTTCGAAGCTGACGATAATTGATTATCCATTCGTACAGTTAGTTCAACAGAAGCAGCTTTTGCTATGATACGTTTTGATCCAAATTTCTTTACTGCCAACAATATCGATTGCAACACCGATGACAAATTTGCAAATAAGTGTAGTGTCCATGAAAGCATGCATAAGAGCATTCTCATTCTGCTTCAAAAATCAATTGATATGCCGAAAATCAGCAAAGCTTCAACGTACGGCGGCGCTGCTTTGAATTAATCTCCAGCGAAATAGCGGGTTCAATAAATTATCCAAAACCAAACAGCAATATGAAACATGCATTACAATTCACAGTAGCATTACAAATTGTTGATTTTTTATAAACAAAAACAAACACTATACAATAAGTTCACACAACACGTCTAGCGTAGCCTGGTGCATGTTTAGTGGATATATTACTTCTGTGATAAGAGTCTTTACAGCACAAAACAACTATTTTTGTAAACAAAGAAAATATTTCCAGTTATTTTGGACACCGCATCAGTGAATATCCGGGAACGCGTAGTTTTTTGTTGAGAATGTTCCGTATTGTTCATTTTATAGGACCGAAAGAAAAAGGATATTGAAACAAAGTAAAGCACAGTCGACTCGTTTCAATCGATGGCCTGCGGCCGAAATTCCTCTCCGAACTAGCTAGCCCGCCAACAGCCACTTCGAAGTAGACTAAGAGTGTCCAGAGTTGTCCTTTGGCACGTTCTTAGATTTCACGTCTATGCCCGCTGAGAGAACGGCTTGGATTTCCTTCGGGAAATCTCGAACAAACGAGAATAATTAATTCGAATATCTGATGCTACCCATAATGAGTGGAACAAAGAATTTTCACAAATATCACAGTCACACAAGCAAACTGCTCAAAAACCTTTCTATCCCCTACTCAAAATTTTATGTGGAAGTTTAAAAAAAAAATGTAATATCGTAACTTGTATAATAATTTTTCTGCTTATTATTTTTATTAAATGTAATTTTATATCAATTTTCATTTATATTAAATTTAAATGTTTCCCTCTAATTAGATTCTTTATGAGATTTAACTTTTATTACTAGTTCAAATCCTATTCAGTTTCCCTAACTTTAGTCAAATTTAGTTTTTGAAATTTTTTTAAAATCTGCCACATAAAATTTACAGTGTAGGAACGCTAAGCTAGTACACCCCACGGTGTACTAGATTGGCGAGTGGAGTGGGATTCAGCGGGTGGAATGACATTTACGTCAATTGGACGTATCCGGTCGTGGGATCCTCAGAGTGTGCGGGATATACGCATTCTCTAATCGTCCGATCAAATAAACTGAAACAAAAAACAAACAGTCAAACTAACCGCGTAGTGGTAATAGTATTTTTTTTCTTTTTTTTTGTGGTAGAGAAGTGAATGCCATTTATGCACAGAGCGTGGAACTCCCATGCGCGACTGGACTACCCACTAAACACCTCCCCTGTCAACCTAAGAACACAGCCTGGAACCGTTTGACACATTACTTTGCGCCAGGTCTCGTTTTGTTACGCCGTGGGGCGCCTTCAAGCTGGGGAGTCCCTTTCCTAGCGGGAGAGGAGAAGGGAAGAGGAAATGCCAGAAGAGCGATCCCCCAGCCCCAGCGCCCCCGGCTGCTGTGAGTACCTTTTACATTTTAGGACTGCCCGAGCATAATGTGCCACCTGGTTCCATTTGTCAACCGATTTGAGCGTCATCGCAACTATATTATCTGGGGTAAGCTCTCCCGTCTCCCTGTAGAGGTTCCTTCACAGCCTGGCCCATTTTGTACACGCCAAAAATGTGTGACAGGCATTGTCTTCCTCTCCTGGGTGAAACCGACAATCGGGAGACCGTGACTTACCGATCTTGTGCAGGTAAGACTGAAAACACCCATGCCCGCTCAAAAGCTGGGTCAGATAGAAGTCAGTCTTACCATGCCTTCGATTTAGCCACGGTCTCACATCCAGGATGAGGCGCAGTCCACCATTCCTTCGTGCAATAGACCCAAGACTGCTGCCAATCGTTTAGCGAGCGTTGTCTCTCCTCGCGGACAATCATCTCCCTCGCATCCTCGTTTCGGCGCAGGTAAATAGCGCGGCGCTCTCTAGCAAGGAAGGCGACAGGTATCACGCCTGCAATAACTCACAATGCCGAGTCAGAGACTGTTGGATACGAGGATGGAATTCTCAGTGCTCCTCTTCTCTGTACCTGTGCCAAACGTTTTCGGTATATATCCTTGCTGAGAGCGTCGCCCCATACCTCTGCTCCGTACAGTAACACTGACCCTACAACACTCATCAAGAGGCGTCTTCTTGATGGGATGGGTGCCCCTACGTTGGCCATAAGTCGACTCAGCGTGGTAGTAGTGTTGGACGCTGGGGCCTTCCTTATTGGGAAAGCGGGCGCTTCCAGGGAGAAATCGTCGCAAAGATAAGATCGACGTCAGGTGAGTTAGTGCAAAGAAAAGCCTTCAGCTTAGTCAGGAGAAAAAATAATAGTATATGCGTTTCTTGGTTCACAGTGGAGGTTGTATCGAGTAGTTTCGAATCGATTGGTCGAAGTTGGTGCGCGTTTCCTGACGAAGAAGAAGCAACGGTGCACTGATCAAAAGAGTGGTGGCCAGGTAACACCTGAATATAGGCAAGAATCGTTTGCTGCCGATAGAAGGGGTTCTGTAGTAGCCGCAATAGAGGGTTAACATCAAGAATAGTCCCGTTGAGGTTGACGGGACGCACAACTATCAACACAAACTTCAGCGAGTGTGGCAGTGGTAGCTGCAGGCACAGGTTTCGAATGCAACAGCTATCACTGCTACTGGCGAACTCTTGTGGACGTGATTGCCCTACCGAATATATCATCAGCACCAATCCCACATCAAAGTCCTGAACAGAACAGATCATTGGAAGGTATTTAAACGAAGAAACTGAACTTGTGAAACTCTATTTTTAAGTGAAATTCAAATGTACTTTTCGGTTTTCCGAACATTTATGAGGAACCCTTTACTGAACTCTGGTACAATCAAGCATCGCGTGGGTTGTAACGTCGCCCGTAGCAAACAAACCGGCCCTTTCATTTTAAGTTGACTTTCGTCCTGCGTAACTAAGTGTTCGAGGAATATTTCGAGACGAGGTTGTTGACCCCTTTCGGATATGTCTTTCTTTAAAGCAGGGCTCCAACCGCACCTTCATGCAAACAGCATTCCTTATCGAAGACACTGCGTCGATCTCTGAATTAGTTGTCGAATAAACCTTTAGCTCATTGTAAAGGGAAAAACTTCGTAGCGGCATAGTCAAGTAAGAAATTTGATGCAAAGAAGAGTGTTCGTGAAGTTGAAAGAAGCTGAGATAATTTCAAAGAAAACTGATAGTTACGTCCACGTGTCTTTTAAATTCAAATTTCAATCTAAGGCGGTTGTTTTGGCCTTTGCTAATAAAAGGTATAGTTGCATTTTGCACAAGTTATCGAATTGACGCGAAAAACTTTGGTGCTTTTGCGGAATATGGCACTATCATAACACTAACTGGTACTCAGCTTATAGCATTAAACCGGTTTAATTTGAATCAAGCAACTAATGCAACTCAAAGCGATCGCTTCAAGAATTGTTCAGAACAGCGTTCAACGCTAGAATGTCATCTAAGTCTTTTCAAAGGCTCAAAGTCATCGTGCGAAAATGAAACTCAAAGAGTTCTTGAGGAAAGGAATAGTAAAATGGGTACTAGACCCAATCCCGGTATGCGGCATTCAGAAAAATGATTGATCACGGAACAAACTATTGCTATGAATTTTAACGAAAAAAATTAATTTTTAAAGAAAATATTAATATTTTTATTTAAATGGAAAATTGTTTGGATAGTCAAGCATTTTTTTTTTATTTAAATGGTAATTGTTCATGCATACTTGCCCTATTTAACGTCGTGTTCGGTCGAAGAAAGTTTCGCAAGGCGCTGGCGGAAAATGGGCAATGCAAGATTAAATGTCTAGAATACTTTTTTTTAAATGTACGTGTGCATGCATCAGACAGATAAAACAAGCAAAATAGGATATACGAGTACATTTGCTGATGTTCGCAAGCGTACGCGAATAAACGTTCCTAGTTGTGTTTGATCCCGATATAAAATATTTTGAGCGTCCTTTACAGATTGAACTTATAGTACTCTTCGTTTTCCTATGGAAATAATTTTAATTATCATAAGGTTGAAAGCAACTAATCAACGCATAAGTTTTGAAGCCTAGATACGTATAATTTGACCAATAGTAATTCATCGGAGAACATTTATTTTTGTGTTTTTTGAGAAATTTATTTTATATAAAAAGGAAATTTCAACATTATTATATTATCAAATTAGTAAAAAAAAACGTTTGCCATGACATTAGTTATTAAAAATAAAATGAATTGTTAAACTACCTCTCGGTCTTTCCACTTCAGTGTACCTGACTGGGTATAGGACCCGCAACGATGGCAGGCTTTTCATCTACTATGGGCTAGCCATTGGGCGCACTCCTTCAATTGTAACAGGGACTCTTGTCGGGTAGAGTTGCCTTCCGCTCACGTGCGCTTTAATGATATAGGGTTATGTGATTTCATTGCATAACTCTTTAGCATAAATTGGTTACGTTTGTGCTTCTCATTTGAGGGAAAGGGTCATACAAAGTGCTTTTGTATGAAATTTTCACTCAAATGGGAAACACATGGCCACGTCTACCTTCATCCGGTTGGGAGGGTGCAAGGGGGCACCACCTGCATCTGGATGTCCCACTCTTATTTGTGGGGCATAAGAATCATCGGTAGCGATGAAGTCTCCACCAGTTCGTCCGTTTGCTCAGCCTAACTTGTTCCTTGAACCAGCAATGCCAACTCTTAGTAGGTTACCTCGGCCTCGACATCAGTCGATCGGCATTCGATCCCTTAATTCGTGAATGTGAAATATTTTTGTAATGGGTCGTTGTGCCAGGGGGAAAGAACCCACCAAACGACACCGCAACGCTAGCCTGCCAGCACATTCATGCGTCCCCAGACAAGGCCAATCTCAGCGGATCCCAACATCCTCTTCCGCTGAGGCAGCAGACCATCGCTGCCGTTCTTCACGGACATTTTCATACCATATTTCACTACATATCTATGTGGGAGGAAATTTCTTCTTTGAACCAATCTTGGCCTCTTAGATGTTTGCTCAATTTCAAAGAGCCCAAAAGTCAAGTGGTAAGTTGACTTGAATGACTCCAAACATACGCTATCACACACAATAATGCTCATACACTTTTTATCGACCTCATTCACCTGGATTTTCAATTTATAACAATAACTGCGCATGTGGATTGGACTTTGGCAGAGCTTATAAGTGCACAGTCATGACTAAACCCCTCTGTGCATGAAGAATACGAGGCGTACCAATGGTGATTGAGAAAGTTCGCCGCCCCAGGCAGATGCAGAAAAGTTCCGCCCTTTCCAGAAAAAGTTGATTAACTTTTTTTTCGGTCATCATTTTTTCGAAAAAGTATATAACGCTACTAGTGTAAGTAGAGTAGTATATAAGTATACGGTATGTGAGATGTGTATATTCTAGAATATAATACATTTCGGGTTAGTTACGATAAATAAGTTCAGGTTCATGAAGATTATTATTACTACTGTACGTAACATCATTTATTCATTTTGATTTTTTCTCATCGTTTTCACAATAGATACTGTAGTTACTCTTTATATCATTAACGTTTTATAAACAAGTCTGTGACGTATAGTTACGAAGATTATTTTTACATGTATTTACGCCGGGCTTTTTGAAGTGCGAATTCATGAATTACCTGATTGCAATCGATTAACTGTACAATTTTGGCCTCTATAGATAATACAGCCAAAGAATTCAAGCGAGTTTGACACATGGATGACCTCAAATAATTTTTGATCCGCTTCAAACAAGAAAACGATCTTTCACCACTGCAATTCGTGACAGCCATGCAAAGAAACATTCTATATGCAATGTCAACATTCGGAAACACTGTATTAAGATCATTTCTTTTGAAAAATTCAAAGGTTTCGATTGGGGTCAACTGCTTAGGGTTTTTTTGATTGCAATTGAGATAGGCTTTGAAATGGATAAGTTCATCAGCTATTGAAGTTTCTAAATCTTGACTAAATGCTTCTTGTAAGTTTTTTGCTTTTTCCCATATATGAACATTATCCAAATTTTCCAAGTCAATGAGGACAGAAAATTTTTTGTTGATTTTCTCATATTTCAGACATCTTTCTTGTAAATCTGACAACAAATTGTCAAATATAACATTGTAAGTGTTAACTTTGAAGTTATCTTTACCGAGCAGCGTTACCTCCCCTGTTCTTGTTTCGTCATCATAGATTTTTCTACGTCTCACTCTGCTGACAAGTGTTTTGTACTCTTGGTTGATTGAAAAATCGAGTGCTTTTTTTTTCGAAATAGTCAAAGTCTTCACGCGCATCACCTACAGTTTTGAGTAGACTATTATACAACTGAACTACTTCACTAAGGTGAGTTTGAGTGGACTGCAATTTTTTGCTCACAGAATTCAATCTCGGAAGTAAAAAACCCCACAAAAATTGCATAAAAGCTGTCTTCAATGATTCCAAACGTTCTCGGATCCCTTTGGCTTCACTCCGAGTTATAGCTTTTTGTGAAAGATCATTTTCTATGAGATACAAAGCCTGAAGTATTTCAGGGTAAAACTGATCAAGTGTACACACGGCGTCATTGCGAGCTGACTAACGTGTTATTGAAAGTGATTTTACAGTTATCCTCTGAGATTTTACGCAGCAATTCTGAAGAATTTCCCAGCGACTTGTAGATGCTGTGAAAAATCTATATAAACTCTGAAGATCGTTGAAGTAATCGGCAGCTATTGAACAGCTTTCAACCGCATGAGTGCGAACCAAATTTAGGGAATGTGCAGCACAAGGAACGTATTCGGCATATTTGTTGCGATTTTTAATCAATTGTTGAAGCCCCGCATATATCCCTGACGTATTCCGTGCCGTATCATATGACTGACCCCGACAATTTCTGATTTAAATTCGCAGAGTTTCCAGCGTTGAACTTACAGCATCATCCATATTAGCAGCCTTGTGGCCTACATTTTGTAAAAATGTCACAAAGCGCTCTACGGGCATACCGTTATTCTTCACGTATCGCAGTATGAAACACAGTTGATCGACTTGTGAAATGTCAGGTGTGGAATCGACAATAATTGAGTAGTATTTCGCACAATTGACTTCTCGTATAATTACATCTAATACCTTGTTAGCCAAGATTTGGATGAACTCCTCGCAGATGGTTTTTGTCAGATAACTAGTACTACCTATGCCTTTATTTCCAAATCTAGAAATATGGCCAGCTAAAAATGGATCAAATTCAGCTATCAACTCTAAAGACATCAAGTAATTTCCGTTGTGAAGAGAACCAAATTTTTCGTCGTGCCCTCTAAAAGCCAATCCACGCGAAGCTAAACTCTTTACTACGGCGACAACTCGTTTCAAAACATTTCGCCAGTAGGCTACTTCTTTATCATATTCAGCTGTTAGAGCTTTGTCAATTCTACCCAAAGCAGTCGCCCTATCTTTAAAAGCTTTCAAGCAGCTTTGATGTTTCTCCGAATTTTCGTGCTTACTAATTCTTACGACTGCGTTTTTCCAATCGCTAAATCCATCCTTGTCAGCAAAAGATGATTCGCCGTCAAAAAGAAAATATGGAGCACAATATACGGATCCTTTGCTTCCAGAATATACTAACCAGACACGTGGAGTTTTTTCGCCATTTAAAATTGTTCTCTCGAACAATGATGAACTTAAATATCGCACGACATCATTATTTACCCTTTTCGAATGCGCAAAATCGAGATGCTTATTTTGATTGTAATTATGTTTAGCGATATAATCACGAAATGAGTCGTTTATCACCCATTCTGCAGGGTCATTGCTGATTTCAAACTTTTTTCCGTCGAACTCTGTTGGTTTCCTAGGTTCTGTGGATCCTCCTCCGGAAGTTTCTTGATCACCAATCTCATCTTGCAATGCAGAGGAATTAAAACCAAGTTCCTTTTCTGGTTCCTTTACTTCGCCATCGCTACATTGTTTTTTTTCTCCATCATCAAATTCATTTGATTTTGTCGAAACATCTGTAAAAATTTATAATTTTCAGTCAATTCCATAATTTTGAATTTCTTATGTGTTGTATTCAAATAAAGTGAAATTTTCGTCGAGAATAACGAATATAAATATTACTATGACAGCGCAGAAAGTAACAAACAATAAATTAGAGAACCACGTAAACATAGAATTTACAACTCACCTGCGGAATTTGATGTTTGTAGATCAGAAAGTTCACTTGTTGCTGCTGTATTCGAAATGTCTGATGCAGCAGTTTGATTAGTTGTAAAATAGGCGGAAAGTTTACGAGTCTTTGCTATAACCTCATCATCTTTGGATTTTCTTTTCGCAGCTTGTTTACGATATTCGGAACCACTCAAGCGATGTCGTCCGTCACTCATTTTATTTGAAGATAAATTCACGCCAGTATTTATATTTTCGTGTGTATATTGGACGTGCGAAAAATGTATTGACACTCCTAACGTGCAATGACGCAGTGGAAAAAATGACAGAAAACACGCGCGCCGCGCGTCACTCGGCAAACAAGAGAGAGAAAGTATGATAGTTACCCTACACACGTATACTGTATACTCACTCATAGCGCTACAATTCGGGCGGCAAATTTGAATATTATGATTCAGGCTCGTTACTTTTGCTCTCATATAAAAAGTTGTTTTTTCGACAACCCAAAAAGTAGCGTTATATCTGGTGTAAGCGATAAAAATTCGCCGCCCCTGAAATCTGCCGCCCTAGGCAGCTGCCTACCTTGCCTACCCGGTAAATCCGCCAAAGTGTATCATGTTACATGAGAAAATTGATAATAAGATACATATACAATATTTTATCGGCCGTCGAGTTGATTTGAAGTTGCATTGCATTTGTCGATTCTGTCAACATTCGGAATATGCTCATCGTGGTATCAAATAAAACCCATAAAAGTGGAATTTTAAGTTAACCGTTATAAAGCTCTTAAAAACATCTTCGTTAAACATAATGAAGCTTCATGAAAACTGTGATCACAATATCATGAAATCAATACAATCTATCACAATATGAATCTTTCCACATGTCCCATCCTTCATGTATGAATAAGGACTTATATCTTGTTTCTTGTGCTTCGATAATACTCATTCTACTCCGGCCAGATTTGATGGCAGTATTATGTAAGAAAAATTGACGTAATCATTATGATATCTGTATCAGACTTTCTCATCCATAAAATATTTCAATATTTCGTAACGTCGTTGTCCTTTCTATTATACATTCTGATGAATACATAGTTTGAGATTATAACCGATGACGTACGTTTATTTTCAATAAATTTGCGTAGTATTGCTTGTCCGTAGACGAGGCAAGTTGATCGATTCAAGGAAGTTGAAAATAGAAATCGCAATCGAAAGTTGAAGGCTGTTGTAAATAACATGCTATAAGGGCATATTTATAAAAGTATAAACTGTGATGGACAGCGGCCGATGGAGAAAGCAGGACATTGTGAAGTATAGCTAGGAGAAAAGTTCACATTGATTGACGCAAATGCTATTCAAAATTCAAATTTATTTTACGCAGAATTCAACTAGCAAAGTATAGTCCTTAAGCTCTTACTGGAATGTTGTGAGGATCCACTCCCCGTTACTATGTCTCCATTTTCAGAACGTGCTCTTTATTTTCTAGCATCACTATCTTTGGTATTATATTATTTCCAAGGCATTATAGTATCTTCAATGTTTTCCTAATAAAATCGATAAGTCCTTTCCACTTACCTCCTCTTGATTGGAAACGTGAGTGCAATGAAGTTAAAACTAGGTCAGCTAAGGTATCCTTCAACATTCAAGCTATAACGAGCGGAAGAGCATTAAAAAGTCGTTGAACTAGGACTACTTCACTAATCGAATCCTTGAGAATAGCGTCTCCTTCTATTCATTTCATGTAGCCTCTCTCATCCTCAAATTCACTTAGGACTTCCCTAGACATTCTAAGCTCTGCTGCGAAGGAGTGGCTTCGGGTCGTTAAACACATCTGTTGCTCGCCAGCCGCCACCATCCTCCCAGAGTTGTCTCCTTGTAGGTATTATAGGGTATAATTCGATTAAGTCCGAAAGATACATTTCAATACAACTAAATTGGTAAGCAAATTCCATTGAATAGGGTTGACTGTTCGTAGCGTAGTCTGACGTGCTATCGCTTGGAGTAGTGTCCTTAGACACTGTGTATTGTATGCTAATTTCCATTGCAAACCTGAAGAGGTTTTCGTGTTCGCAATGAAATTGCCGGAATTAGATTTGCGATATAACTACAAAAATAGAATACACTATCAACTCAAATTGTTTTATTCAGGCCAGTGCGGATATTCGAGAATTGTTGAAAGTGTCAGCGTTATTTATAGCCATTGTCAAAAGTGGGGCAGATTTAATCTGATTGTCCATTATAAAAGCCTTTAATTACTTGCATATTGATATGCACGAGCTCAACGTACTCCTTTCTGGGAAGTTAAAATAAGTGGCTTAACTGGTTGCGGTTGGAAACGCTAGGAATAGAGCAATTGGTGGCTAAATTTAGAAATAATTTGATACGAGGACGGTATTAATCATATCCTTAGAGACAAGAATTAAGGCTTTTATTGCGACTAGTACAGATACTTTTTATATTTCTGTATCTAGCTTAATATATAAATGAAACAGTGTGCGTAACATTTTACTATATTATTTATTTTATGGATGTAATCCAACAAAATCTAATAAACACGAAAGTGATCATTATTTATGAAAATCATAAAAATGCGCATTTTATGAGGAATTTTTGAGTTTTTTTGCTAATCTTTGTATTGTGTTTGTTGGTCTGAATAAGGAAAACACACCGTATTGTATTCAAATTATTTACTGATTAATATTTAGATGAAAGCACAAATCGAGTCATCGCAATACCACAGCATATACTTGTTCACTAAATAGCACTGGTACTGTGAACAGTTTTCCACTCTAATTGTAAATAACCTATAACATAAAATACGAGTATTACATATATTTTTGAGAGCTAAATATGTGTATACGCTACAAAAGATATGTGGTTGGAAATTTGCTGAGAACGCAATAGAATAAGACAGGATGATGAAATTTTGAAAAAACTTGCGCGAGTTCGTATCGAAACTAAATGTTCTAATTTAAGTGTATATTGGATCAAATCTTTACTCACAATGGTGAAAATAATTTGTACTTAGTGAATTTAGTGAATGCTTGTGTGAACAAAAAGAATTATGTGGCAAAAGTGATAGAGAAGATCGATTTCTTCTACGCAAAGTTACTCGTATAAACGCCTGAGGGGAAAATTATGTTTTAAAAAATTAATGTGTTTGTTACGGTATCATTTGTTCACCCTAGAAACTTCTCACTACGAGCAATTGAACTCCGACGCAGAAGCAAATACGCGTAAATGCATATTGCATTGAACATCCCCAGCAATTAAGCCACGGCAAATTAGAGTAAAGAAAAATTGCATTTAAAAACTAGCACTTAATACATTGTACTACAGGAAAAATAACTTGAGCCATTTTAAAGTACCTTTAAGTAAATTTTTGCTTCATGTTAGTAAAGCTAGGGACCACCAGTAGCAGCAAAACAAGTGCCCAATAACAATAACATTCAGGGAAATGAAATGGTACTTCACTTAGGATTCGGCCACATTGCGATTTTTCTGCCGTAACCACCGATTTTCAGACGCAAATACGAACACACTGCGACAAGATCTCCGGAGGAACTTCAGGCATGCGCAGAACTAAAATGCTCATTTGAAGGTATGTCTTTGCCAGGAACACATGCGCTAACTCATCTCTGCGCTATGCAAGAAACTTCCATGCACGTCAGCGTCAAATGTCCAAATGATGTGCGCCTGCGCGAGTATCATAGAAACTACCTGCTAAACTGGTTTTCCATTTAACCATGTGTAACTTGCGACAGAAGTGCGGCTAAATAGTCGTAGTCTGATGCATCCCTAACACTAATAAATTTATTCACGAACAGAAACTACAATTTACATTTCACAAGATACAGGTTAGGCTAGGATGAATGTAGAATGAAAGGCGCGTCTTGCTGCTCGTGGAATAAACTATGCATGTATCGCAACTCCCTTTTCACTCAATGCTCGTTGCAAAGAATCCAAGCGCCGCCAAGGAACGAGTGACGATCAAACGGAAAACGCGTCTATGATGCACTCTGCATGTGCATGTATTTGCATCTCAACCAAGGCACGCGAAAATCTCCCTTGGTGTAATTCGGTAACGAAATCGATGGAGATCGGTAACGAAATCTGCCAGAATACAAACGGGAACAGGACGGGGATCGATGAATTCACCTGGGATGCGAAGTGACATCCCAAAGACTAGTTCTGCTATCTCTTTGAAAGTCGTTCGTAAACCAAGGAGTACGGTCGGAAGTACTTTTGGCAAGGAGATTTCTGGAGCACTGTTGAAGGTTACAAACAATGGACATCTGAGAGAAGCCTTGAGCGTGCGGTGCATACGCTCTACCATGCCATTCGATTTGGGGTAGTAAGAGGTCGTGTGAATTTGATGAGCTCCTAGGAGGCGAGATAGTTCACGGTGAAGCTCAGCCCCAAATTGCGTGCCCTGATCAGTCTTAATTTTGAGCAGCGTTCCAAAGCAGGATATCCAATTGTCAACGAGAGCACAAGTGATGGTTCTAGCTGTCATGTCACGTACTGGTACTACATGCGGCCAACGGGTGTAGCGGTCTATAATAGTTAGACAGTGTTCAAAATTTTTAGCGAGTGGCACTCTGGTCATGTCCAAATGGATGTGGTCGAATCTTTGATTTGGTGCTGTGAAATTTCCTTGCTCCGCTCTGCTGTGGCGATAAACTTTTGACTTTTGGCAGGGAATGCACTGCTTTGCCCACCAAAATATGTCTCCACGAAGGCTTGGGCAAAAATAATTGAGGGCGATGCGCTTAGCAGTAGCACGACCACTCGGATGCGACAAATTGTGAGCTGCGTCGAATGCTTTTTTTGCGTAGTGAGACTGGCAAGTAGGGTTTGATAGTGCTGTCGTGTTTGGTGCAAACCAATGAAAATCCGTTGAGCTCGAGGCGTCGAAGCTTGAAACGAGGTACAGCTAAAAGGTGTGGTAGCTGTTCATCTTTCTCTTGCTCAGCATTAATGGTGCTGAGGTTACAGTGGGTAGAAATGGAAACAGTTTCCATGCACGAGAGTGCGTCGTACAGAGCGTTTCCTACCCCAGGTGTGTATTCCAGCTGGGTATTAAACTGTGATATAAAATCTAATGGTCGAATCTGCCGAGGCGATGCTTATTTTGATCGTTGTTTGAGTGCATAAGTGAGCGGTCGATGATCTGTATAGGTGGTGACCTGCCTGTCTTCGAGAATGCGCTAGAAATCCCTGATTGCAGCGAATATGGCGAGAATCTCCCGATCGTAGGTCGAATATTTTTGCTCCGCATCTAAGAGCTTTCACGAGAAGAATCCTAGTGGGGCGTAGGTACCATCAGTTAGCTGCTGATCCAAAACTGCGCCTATAGCGGTGTTGGATGCACTCGCGCATAAAGTGAGCCACTGAGTGGGTAAAAGAAAAGCTGAGGTTGTGGCAGAAGCTATAGCCTGTTTGCAGCGCATGAAAGAATCGTTGGCCTGCTTGAACCAGGCAAGCTTAGCTTTCTTTATCGTGATTCCTTGAAGGAAGTCGGTGAGAGGAGCTTGCAATTTAGCAGCTTGTGGAGTGCAGTGCCGGCAAAAGCTCAGCATTCCCACGAAACTTCTGAGCTGCGTAGTGTCTTTGGGACAGGTGGGTGAAAACCTTCTTTCGACACATGATAGCCGGAAAATGTTACCTGTGGCTGGGCGATCTGCCATTTAGTCCAGTTAATTTGGAGACGTGCTCCGTTTAAAGACGAGAGAAGTTTAGCTAGTTCGCTTGATGCTCTCCGTTCCTGTCTGAGGTGACGACAAGATCATGCTGATATTTACGCACGAATGGTAGATTTCTGAGGACATCTTCACATTCTTCAAACCGAGTGGCATGCCCAAAAACTCAAACAATCCAAAAGGCGTCGTGACTGCTGTTTTTTAAATGTCTTTCGGTGCCATCGGGATCTGGTAAAAGGCCTTGTGAAGGTCGATCACCGTAAACACTTTACCTTGAACGTCCTGCAGCAAGTCCTCTATTACTGGAAGTGGGTAATGGTCGGGGCGGGTGATTGCGTTGAGCTGGTGATAGTCACTGGTAGCTCGCCAACCTCCATTGTCCTTCGGCACCATATGAAGAGGACTGGCCCACTGATTCACTGAGGGGCGAATGATTTTTCGCTCTAGCAATTCACTGCTCTAAGTCGTTTCCCTGAGAGTCGAGCAAATACTAGCAACTATGTGGTGCTGAAAGGGTAGATCAGGAACGTGCGCCATCTCTCCAGAGCGAGCAGAGCTTTTGGCGAAATTGTCGATAAGCTTTGCGTAGACCTCTTTTAGAGATCCGTGAGGCATGATTTTGGGTGCAGCAATTTTAATAGGGTCCACTTCCGGAACTGGATCAATTGCGCAAGGTGCTGAAAGGCTGGTGCGACCACCTGGTAAGCGATGATTTTGGAGACCCATGGTATTTTAAAGCGTCTCCTCCAAGAATTGCCATCTGCACGTGTTCGATGATAAAGCTCCACTGAAAAGGTCGGCGTAAACCAAGGTTTAAGTTCGGTTTTCTCACTCCGAAGGTTACAATAGGCGTTCCGTTGGCTGCAGTAAGAGTCGAACTCTGTTTTTGAAGCAGTTTCTTGATAATGTTTTTAGGGATGATAGAGAGCTCAGATTTTGCGTCGACGCGATATCGGATCGAGGAATTGCAATCCAAGACGTGAAGGCGGCTTTCTGAAGAGCTGCCGGTGACGCCTGCCAAAAGTATCGCCGGCTTCTTCGGATTTCCTGAGACGTCTGTGACTGAGGGAGAAGGAACAAGGCAGCCTGCAATTTTGCGCACATCCGCCGTGCCTCGTGTGGTACCAACAGTACCCCGTATTTTCGTTGGGGCCTGGTGTAGGGGAGCGGGCCTTTGGTTTACGGCCACTGCGTGATACTGAATGGCTTATCTCATCTGGATCTCTCGTATTTAATTAGAGCTCGCGAGTGATATTCGTGAGTTTAGCGATGGCCTATCGCATGCGGATAGCTCTTGCGTTAGTGGATCGGGTGGAGACTGCAGAGGTGCATAGCCTGACGAAGAAAATTGAGAAGTTGCTATGACAGATGGTCCTATGTCATGAGCCTCATCAGCTACAGCAGGGAGCTCTTCGAGTGTCTGGCCTTTTATAAGAAGAAGCATGCGGTGTGACTGCTGAGGTACAAGATGTGACCACTTGCCTCGTAAGAGATCATCTCAAACACGTGTGCCGGTAAGTTTCCGCATGTGGCGCAGTAGTTGCGACGGCCTTTTGTCCCCGAGCTCTACGCCAGTGAAGACTTTATGAAGCTGCGCGTCTCGTGAATTGGTCAGGCGCAAAACTATGGCTTTCTTCAGCGCGTTATAACTGTCTGCCACCGGCAGCGTACGGAGAATGTCAGAAATGTCCGCAACTGTTTCAAAGTCCAGTGCTCTGACAACGAGGTAATACTTTATTGAGTCCGAAGCTATTCTATGTACGTGAAACTGTGATTCAATCTAAAAAACCATAGTTCGGGACTCGACCACCAAAATGACCGGAATTTGCAGCTACTCTCGACATTTACCTGTTGCTGCCCGGCGGGCTCTGGAGCCAAATGATCTCGTTCCTTGGCTACGATCCGCTCGGCGTGGTTCTCCACACTCATTTTGGAACATGCTGATGATTTACTTAACTGCAATTGCGAGTAGTTTTTGAATTACCGTCTGACATGAGCACTGAGTACAATTCATACTGCCGGATGAGTTTACAGTATTTTGCTTTTCTGTTGTTCTTTTGTTTTAAATACGGGGTCACCACTTTAGGGAAATGAAATGGTACTTCAATAACACTAATAAATTTATTCGCGAACAGAAACTACTATTTACATTTCACAAGATGCAAGTTAGGCTAGGATGAATATAGAATGAAAGGCGCGTCTTGCTGCTCGTGCAATAAACTACCACATGCTGCGACGCATGTATCGCAGTTTTCTTTGCACTCGATACTTGCTGCAAAGAATCCAAGCGGCGCCAAGGAACGAATGATGATCAAAAGGAAAACATGTCTATGATGCCTGAAACAACGTACCCGCACTCTGCATGTGTGTGTGTTTGCATCTCAACTAAGCCACTCGAAAATCTCCCTTGCTATAATTCTGTGTTTACTTCAAGACTGTGGAAGTAGAGGCGCTACATGCTCAAGACAGTATCAACTGTTGATATCATACACGAATTCCGTCAAAAATAGCAGTCCTTTTCTATGGATCCGTGGATGAAAACCAAGCGAAGAAGATGATCACACTCATGAACGAAGTCGTTCCTTTCTACGGGGAGACATTAAAAACGATAGTGGAAGATCATAATTGCTTTGGAAGAAGACTTACATCAACATATATTTATTTAGCTGGCATTTTGAATTCTGTGAACTCCAGGTGCCAAAAATAACTTGATTGAAAACTACCTAGAATAAACACAAAACTTATCATTTCATACATGACTTCAGATTGACGACGTGCCCTCGGAAAGAATACATGCCTATTAAATCCCAAACAAACATACATTACCAGCAACTACATATAGCATAAATATAATACGCAGTCATACTTATTTAATGCCAGAGAATGTTATCATTGTAAACGGAAACACACAATAAAGCACAAATGTATCAGGAAACGTAATAGTCAGAAATGCCAACAAATCAATTTTAAATCATCAGGTGGTGGAACATGGAACCACAGCCATAAAACTAAAAGTGTAGAAGGTGTGAAGTGGTTCATGTACATGGTCTGAGTGCAATTTCATCCAACGCACTTTCGAATAAAAGTGCAATAACACTGCTTCGAATGACCTCGACATTGAAGCGGGTTACCCCTACGTACGAGGTAATAAAAGAGGCCAAAGCTAATGGACGGTCTATTTTTCTAACAATTAGGTGCAAGAAGCGAGGCAGTAGGAGCAAAAGTTTGTTGTCTTTGAAGTACGAACGTAAATTGGAGTTCATTGGATACGGAGAAAAGTGGTGGACGTCTAGGTGCAAGGAAGGTGATTGTGGTATTCTTTGAAGTACGAGCTCAAGTTGAAGTTTATTTCGACATGGTAAAAAAGTGGTGGATGTCAAGGCGCAAGAGGCTACTGGCGGTGCACGTCGTCGAAAGGGGTCCCTCAACGAAGTAGGGAAAGATATAAGTAGAATTCTTAATTGGTTTGTTTTTTTGGAAAGATTCGATTACTGAATAGATACATATTAAGAGACAAATTTAGCATCTTGTTATTTATTAACTTTTACTTTCCAGCCGTGTGATTGCCGTGGCGGTATTGGTGCACGTAGGAAATCGGTTGGATTTGTTTGGTAATTTTCTTCTCATGGTTTTCGTTTACAAATTGTTCCTTCCAGCTGGTGCACGTTTCGCGTGGATGTTAGGATTTATTCTCGCGCTAGGTTGTTGGAAGTGCATTTTGTTCCTAAACGAAATTCCTCCGCGAAAGGTGTTGATATTATTACTGTCAGTGCTGCCGGGGTTTGACAACGTAGTCTTTGCGCGCGATTAGCGGTGATGGAAGGTAGGTCTTCCACTCGCGGTAGTGGTTAGTGGTGCTTCTGCGCATAGATTTAGCGGCGATGGTAGGCTCGATCCTTCAGACAGGATTCTTGCCAGAAGAGTAATCATCTGGGGAGCCGCGTTCTCACTTGGCGGCTTGATTGGAGCTTATAGGCACAAGCGAGTGGTGCCTACGCACATCTCCGGACGAGCTTCCGAGTCCGAGGACCCCAGCCAGACTTTTTGTGATTGCGGGAAAATAATCGGTGGAAAATATTCGTCTACCGAATGACGATGTAATATGTTTCATGAATGAACAAATTGAGAGTAATCGTATTTATTCCCGTGATGGTCTATTTGCGTTGAATAGTTAATGCATGATAAAAATGGGTGAAATTAACTCTTAATAACAAGAATCAACTTGATTTGAAGTGGATCTAGTGTATATTTGACCTTGACAAATTAACTTTCCACAAGGTAACATACGGTGGCGTGAAAGGTCGTATTTAATTATTGTTTTTCGGGGATTTAGGATGACCATATTTATTTCCGTCATGTTCTATTAGCATTGAATAGTTAAAGCATTATGGAAATACATTTTTGATATTTCGATCAGATTACCAGATGCAGTTTTTCATGAAAACTCTTGTGAAACTCTGTCAGAGTATACTACGATTATTTTATGTTGTGCTTACAAACACTTAAAAATTTTTATGCTGCAAATTTACCTCTATTACATTTTTGCTCAAGTTTCGTTCACTCAATTCAAATGCATCTCTTTCGTTATTAACAATATTTATGTTTCGGGAATATCGTTTTATTTAACAACCCCTTGAACTACCAGTGCTATTTAGTGTATATAATAAAATAAATAATCCATCGAACAACAGTCCAAATCCGAGTCTTAGTGTTGAGTTTTATCGTTAGGGTATCTCATTCTATGACCGTAACAGAATTTGAGATGATGTGATCAATATCACGCTCAACCATGTAATTATTACTATATTTTTAAACTAGTATCCATTATAGATCAGTGGACTGATAGTCCGACAGCAACATCAGAAACTCAAACTCGATGCCGCTAACGAGGTTTGAACTTGAAAGCTGCTGGACAAGCGTAGTGTGGCCTAACCCACTGCTCCATATGGACTACTATTTAGTGTATATACTCTAACAATACCATGAATACGTGACATTTTGCTTAGTTTTCTGTCATTAACTGACATCTTGCATAAGTGATACCAACCTACACCAATTTTCCAATATTGAAATATTAGCAGATACAAAATTTCCTCCCTTTCTTGGGGTATTCTTGCTTTCATTCAAGAGATT
Source organism: Odontomyia ornata (assembly GCA_963969285.1). Taxonomy (NCBI): domain Eukaryota; kingdom Metazoa; phylum Arthropoda; class Insecta; order Diptera; family Stratiomyidae; genus Odontomyia; species Odontomyia ornata. Next base: position 72,906,005 of record OZ017740.1, read on the forward strand.
ACAAGTTCGTGGGCTGGCGGTCTCTTGCAGATTGACGTAGATTTTGATAATTTGGGTCTTCTTTGTCTTCCAGCAGTGACTGAGCAGGGAATGAAGGGACTGGATCTGACGGTAGGTGGGCAAGTTTTTAATCGACAGGCGCTGGATGTTGATGCTTATTATTTTTGTAACAATAAGCTAGCCGGTTGGTACATATGTCTTGGTTCGCTCAGCTCAATCGATTTTGGCTCTGAAGATCAGTCTGCTGAAAACTTTTCGTTTGGTCAATGTGACGTTTGTGGATTTGTCCGTTAGAATATACTTCGTAGTTAATATCACCCGGCTTTACAGATGTTACTCCTAAAAGCCATTTATCTCTGCATGGATTCTTTGAAAGGAAGTAAACTTTTTGCCCAGGATATAATACGGCTTTGTATAGTTCCGAGGCACACTAAGTGCAATAGTGTCCATATATTACACCCAAGAAATAATTGAACAGGCGGTTTTTTTTCTTTTTTTTTGTGGTAGGGAGGTGAATGGCATTTATGCACTGAGTGTGGGACTCCCATGCTCGCAAGAAGGCGACTGGACTACCCACTAAACACCTCCCCTGTCAACCAGGTCTCGTTTTGTTACGCCGTGAGGTGCCTTCAAGCTGGGGATCCCTTTCCTAGCGGGAGGGGAGAAGGGAAGAGGAAGTGCCAGACAAGTAATCCCCCAGCCCCAACGCCTCTGGCTGCTGTGAGTGCCTTTTATATTTTAGGACTGCCCGAGCATAATGTGCCACCTGGTTCCATTTGTCAACCGTTTCGAACATCACTGTGACTAAATTATCCGGGATGAGCTCTCCCGTCCCCCTGTAGAGGTTCCTTCGCAGCCTGACCCATTTTCTGCATGCAAATAATTGGTGGGAGGCATTGTCCTCCTCTCCTGGGCAATACCGACAATCGGGGGACCGTGACTTCCCAATCTTGTGCGGGTAAGACTGGAAAAACCCATGTCCGCTCAAAAACTGGGTCAGATAGAAGTCAGTCTCACCATACCTTCGATTTAGCCACGGCCTTACATCCGGGATGAGGTGCGCAGTCCACCTTCCCTTCGTGCAATTCAGCCAAGACTGCTGCCAATTGTTGAGCTAACGCTGTCTCTCCTCGCGTACAACCGTCTCCCTTGCATCCTTGTTTCAGTGCAGGTAAATAGCGCGGTGCTCTCTAGCAAGGAGGGCAGTTGGCCAGAAGTAGAATAAGGAGCTTTTACGTACTGTCTCAAGAATCCATTTAATTCTTTCAGCTTGGCCATTCGTAGACGGTTCGTAGAGAGGCAACTATTAGTTTATGCTATTTAATTCCATTTATTTTAAAAAATTTATTGAATTCTTCGAATAGAATTGTTTGACTAAGACCACAGTAATGGGAGATCCAAAAGCTGCAAAAGGTCATCTAGCATTGCCATCGTTGCTGTACTCTTGGCGTTTACAATAATAAGAAGAATTGTAAGCGCGCGAGCAATTTGTGCTAACGAAACGATGACAAGAACTGATTTCAATGTGAATGATGTGCACCGGCGATGTTAGAGGGCGAATGTTAGGTGGACGCTGAAAATTGAATGTGTGTAGAGCAAAGTTTAGGTGCATAACATTTTATAGCTTGTAGGGTAGTCCAGGCCTGGATGTTAAGAATATCTGTGTACATGGCCAAAGGGTTAAGGTGCATGGAATTTAGAATAGTATCTCATTAGTAGAGTGCATCGTAGCGAAGTATCATTCGGAATAGCGGCAAGTTAAAAATCGATAATAATACCGAGAAGTTTGTAATCCGCGATAACGAAGGAAGCGTAAATAGAAAGTGTTCAGCTAATGATATGAACGGGTTAATAAATAATACCAGCAGTTTTGAGCATAGGCATGAGTGAAATATCAGAAGAGGAAAGGGTGACATATATTGCCAGTATAGAGCGTGCGCGCGATTTCGCGAATGAGCTCGGAGCAGTGCAGATGCTAGGCATTTCGGAAAATGCGTGGGTGAGGTTCCAGAAGGTGCATCATGTGCTAGGGCGAAAAAAGGCAAATACGAGAAGGAGGATGTCGATCTATACGTGCAGATCGAGGAGATGTACGTGGAGGCGAAGGCAACGATGTCCTCATACATAGAAGAAAGTTCAGTGCAAGGTGCGGTGCAATGTGAAATGTGAGATTCGGAGCAAGGTGATGCAGAGCAAGTGCAAGTCAGTGCAGGAAATATTGAAGTTCACGAGCAAAGAGCAATCGTGAGCACATGGAGCACCTGTGTGGGCGAATTCAAAGAGTGGTGCTCATTCAGAGATAAATTTCAAGCGGCCATCCATGAAAATCAGGCAACAAAGCCAATATTTAAATTGCAATATCTGCTGGCGGCAGTGAGTGGAGACGCCAAACGTGTGCTGGGCTCATGGCAGCTGACTGGAGCAAATTACGCGCTGACATGGGATAGGCTGGCAAAAGTATACGACGATGTCTACATAATGCAAAGGGCACATATCAAGGCGCTGTTTGGGATGCCAACCATGAGCGGAGCGAATCACGCGGGAATCGTTAATGAGTCAATGAGGCAACTACATGCGCTAGGGATTAAAGTTGGCAATTAGGACCCGATCATAGTTTATATGATGGTTGAACGGCTCCACCCAGCAACAGCAGAGCAGTGGGAACTAGCGCGCAAAATTAGGACACCAAATGTGAGCGAGCTGTGCGCTTTTCTGGAGAATTGGGTAAGGGCATTGACGTGCGTTGGTAGGAACGTCATGTAAGGAGCAGAGTAGAGCCAAAGAGCCAACACAAGCGATTGGGCAGATGCGAATGTCAGTGCAGTGCATGAAGTGCAGAGCAGAACACTCCCTATACAGGTAGCGTGCGATTCCTTGAGATGAGCCTAGACAGCAGAACGACATTCGTTATCGACAACGAGAATGAGCAATTTCATAAATCCCAAGACAACAGTAATGCTCAGATGATTTTCTAGAGTTCATCGTGGTTTCTGCTTACAATCCTCCAGGAAATAGAAATCTTTCAAATCATCTTAGAGAATTTACTGCATTTGAAGGCCCTATCTTCATTGCAGGAGATCTAAATGCCACACACCACCTTTGGGGAGCTGTGAAAAGCAATAAAGCTGGGACTGAGTGCAATACATTCATCACAGCCAACCACTTCAGTATACATATTCCCAATGAGCCAACACATTACGCATTAAGAAATGGCTTTGCACTAAACATTGGAATATCGCGAGGTTTCACACAAAATGTTCGGTTAAATGTCCTTGATGAACTGTCTTCTGATCACAAACCAGTCCGTTTCCTCATAGAAAACATCTTCATTGATGTTCCTATGCAGGTAAAGAAAACTACAAACTGGAAAGCGTTTAAAGTCGCATTGGCCAATGAAACTAATTTCCAATCACCTGCAACGGCCGACGACATTATTAAAAACGTAACTCAGAAACTTTTACAGCCAAAAAAGGACCATACGGTTATACCTCCGAGAAGACAAACGAGTCCCTACGAACTCCCTCAGAATATCAATCAACTGACCAGGAGAAGGAATAAAGTTCGAAGGAGAGCTAGGTATACGCTACTTGGATGACAAATGAAATCTGTGATAAGATAAGGGTGTTCTGAAACGAGCAAAGGGAGAGCTTTTTTTTAGAGTCTCGAGCCTGGGTGTGTCAGTTTCTGGAGGATGACCAAATATTTTCGAGCAAACAGTAAAATTGTGATAGGTACTACCTATTCATGGTGCAAATGGGATGCAATTCTACGATGCGGCGAAAGGATTTGCAGATTCCCTAGAAACACAATTCCGCGAAAATTCTTCAGACGAGGAGGAAAGAATTGAATCATCTGTCAACAAACTCCTCATGAACATTCAACATGAAGACAGGATTGAACCAACGGACTTGGACAAAATCAAGAACATTATACAGACACTCAACAAACATACATAAATCACCTGGATGACACTATTACAAACACAACGATTTTTCGGCCAATATTTTACAAACACTTACTGACATTATTAATGCAATATTCCGTATGCAAAAATATCCCAAAACATGGAAATCAGCGGTTATTATTGTCTTCCCGAAGTGTCAAAGGAACCACAATTTCCACAAAACTGGAGACCCATCAGTCTCCTCTCATCGCTTTCGAATACTGCGGAAAGAGTGGTTCTGCATCGACTTAATGATGTTGTCTCTGATAAAGATATTATACTGGAAGCACAATTTGGCTTCAAAGCTAAATGCTCTGCTGAGCTCCAGTTAATTAGAGTGGTCCAACACATCAGAACAGGCTTAAATCACAGAAATTGAACAGGCTTAGTTATGTTTGATATAGCTAAGGCATTTCAGAAAGTTATCTTCAAAATGCATCGGTTCAATATGCAACTGCAGCTTACTTAAATTATTGGCTCCTTCTTGGAAGGTAGAACATTCCGTGTCAGAATTGACAAACAACTCTCAAGCCTGAGACCAATTGATGCTGGAACTCCTCCGGGCTCGCCCATATCACCGGTACTGCAGACCTTCCTACTCTGTCTCCAAAAGTAAAACTATCACTCTACGCTGATGATACTTGTATATTTATTACAGCACGGCAAGCAAGATTCATGACTTCAAACTTGCAACGATCAATAAACATTTTATTGGAATACTTTCTTAAATGGAAAATTAGGATTAATTCTGATAAAACACAGGCCACATTCATCACAAGAAAATAGCTACAAAATCCACAGAGACTTAACGTTGACAATGTAACAATAAGTGAAACTTCTAATGCAACTTCCAACAAGGTTGCGTTAAACGTTTAACGCTACCATGGAGGGGGTATGAAAGCACTCTTGCGTTAAACATTCCACGCTCCTGGGAAGGGAGAATAGAAAGAGACAGAGCGAGAGTGAATGCGTGGCCCTCAAACGCATGCGCGTAGTAGACCTGTTACAGGCCATTGCGAGCGTTAGCAACGAGTCGCGTTCAATATTCCAACGCGAGAGAGAGAGAAAGAAAGATACACAAAGGTGGAAAGTAGAAGAGACAAAGAGAGTGATTTGGTAGATCAGCACATGCAAAGTTAACAGTGTGAGCGTCGTGAAATTAGCTGAAATACGTACTTGTTGTTCTATTTTAATTTATAATATTAATTATTACTTTTACTTGTTTTTTTTAAATTTAATTTGATACACATATAATTTAATAGGGGAGTATTTTATTTTCAAATTTAGTGGATTAGAATTGTAAAAAATGAGTGAAAACAATCATAATTCCATTGTAAATGTTATAGATTTGGATATTTCTCCACTCGAAAATGCCAATTAAAAGATGCGATCAATTGCCGATTGTAAGCAATGTTAATAAAGTTTGTCTTAAAGAAACAATATGAGCTCACTAAAATTGAATTTCTACCCCTTACTTTTTTTATTTCCACATTACAAAGTTTCACTTCTTCCTCGCGGAGGGACCCCACGTACTATTTTTATTATTTCCTGAATGTAAATACATATGGCTAAATTTAATTAATGCTTCCCTTCCTGTCGATCAGATTTTCAGCGGAACCAGAAGTGTTAGGTGAGTATGCGGTCGAGTGGGCGGGGTTCAATGTGGCCCGCGACTAACTGATTCAGTGCTTTCGATTTGGTTTCGTGTTTTCATAGTTTGTATTTTGTCGATTCCAATCAGGGTAGATTGTTTTGGTTTGTATTAAAGTAGTTTATGTCTGGCAGCGCGTTGGTACGCAGATTAGGAACGCGTAAGGTTGAAGTTGTTCTTGTTGATTTGTCTGAAGTCCTGAAAAGGCACGATAAAGTAGAGTAGAATTTTTAAATTTGCATTCGAATGTAGTCTGCTCGTGTCTACACCCTCAACCACTCTTCTCGAAACTAACTGACGGGCACCTCGGAGTAAACTGTGACAATCCAAACATATAGGCCTTAAGAACCACAGTTGGCTGATGTGCCTCAAGACTTCACGTCTTTAACCGATTAGAGCTCGGTTAAGTTTTCTTACGGGAAATCTCGACCGGATCGAAGAAAAAAATAACAAATCGTTACATGTTACAATCACGCCATAATTGGATTGGGCAAAATGGACTGACTGACAAGAACATTTAAGTAAAGGACAAATTCAAAGTTAGCCTTAAATGCTTTTCATGAACATTCTAGATGTTACTGCGATCAACGCATATACACTTCGTCCAAAAGATATGAGGTGAATATTACTCAGAGACTTTTTCAAATATCTTATTTTAGCCAACACATTAAAAAAAAGTGAAACTACAAAACATAGGAGCAAAAAGGAGCCTATGAAATTATGCGGGGTTGAAATTTTCGATCCAGAAGCTCCTCCAGGTTATAATGAAAAGAAAGAGATGGGCTTTGTGCCTTACTAGTCAGGAGGGAAAAACTCAAGAAATCTGCTTCTGGCACTGCAAACGTACGAATACTTATGGCGAGCATAAATTTGCTTCATGTAAAAATTTCATCCAGAAAAATCCTACCCTTTTTAGGGTTTTGTAAAATAATTTTACAAAACCCTACTAAAATCGCGTCCTGTCTGTCCGTCCGTCCGTCCGTCCGTCCGTGTGTCACAGCAGTTTTTCTCGGAAACTACTTAAGCTAGAAACATCAAATTTTGTATGTAGGTGTAAAGTGGTGTTCTCTTCAAAGTTCAACTACAAAAAAATTTGGTATTTAAGGAGGGTCTCCCCATATAGGGGAGTGACCCCTCAAAAAAAAATTTCATTGAAAGTAGCCGATATGGGTATCAAATGAAAGGACTTGATGAGAACTTTTCAAAACAGGTCTTAATTTGGCAAAGTTTGGTTCGAGGGGCGCACAGGGAGGGGAAATACACGAAAAATTTGTGTCCCCCCCCCCTCGCGATTGGACACCTGTGATCCGAAAAATCTGAAAAAAATCAGGAATGTAGGCCTTGGTGAGTACAACAACAACAAGCTGCAATTCACTCAACTTTGTTAGTAATACTATAATTTATCGATTTTATGTTTTCTTGAATAAAATCTTAACGGAACCCTTAAATGTAATTAAATTCAGTACATAGATGACTATTTATAAGATTGATCCATCCTGAAAGTTTCATAAAGGTTGAATCATATTTAGCGAAGTTATAGCGGTTTGAATTTTCCTGTATTACTATGCGCTGCATTTATTACTATGGCAACATACTCGTATGGCTATGGAAGAACATGGGCTTTTTACCGACTCAGACACTAAAGTTTTGCTAGGATTTGCATGAAAATTTCAGGAATGATAGGTGTCATGTATATCTTTGAGAATCGGTTCAGCTAGTGGTATCAGTAATCGTAAAACAAAATAGTGGCTGTTTTAAATGCGAAGATTGGATAATTTTGAGTTATTTTTTCCCAACTTCAACGTTTAAGGTGCATGCTTTGAACACTTGATTCAATTTAATGAATGACTGAAGGTGAGTACCTACAATTAATGCTCATAAGTGAAACACGTCAAGGAGGCGGGAGAGAGCTCCTAGCAAAAGGGCTTCGTAACGATTCTAGGATTCGAAAAAATTGGCCATGAATCGATGATAACAGTACAGGAGAGTAGCCCCTGAAAAAAAATTCATTAATCGTAGCCGATATGAGTATGAAATGACCGTTTTCATGGGATCATTTCAAAACAGTTCTTAAACGGTCAGTTTTTGCTTCAGTGGGGGCACAGGAGGGGAAATACATGAAAAATGTGTTTCCCTCTCGCGAATAGACATCTGAAATAATTATCAAGGGAGATATTTATGAGTATCACAATAACAAAACCTCAGAAGTCGAAATTCGTTCAACTTTGTTAATAATAGTATGATCTTCGTATTTCATGTTTTTTCCAATAAAATTGTCTTTGACATGTATCTTGATTTGATTCGAAATGGTGACTGCATTTTGTAAATTGAATACAAAACCCTTCTGACATGAGCGTAGGTCTGTTTACCCAACTTGTTTATTTTAAGTTGTTTTGCTATGTATATATATATATATATATATATATATATATATATATATATATAGAATTTTACAGAATTTTTTTTATAATCCGTCAGAACTTGCTTTTTTAAGTGGTGTTGCGAATTCCGGCGTACCAACTTCCTCCCATTCGCAACTTCAAATTGCCGCCGTAACATTGTCCCTTTCCTTTGGGCACTCCTACCTTTTCCTCTGTGTATGTATTTATTTTTATTAACATTTTTCCTATTTCCCTTTAATTTTTATGTCCACATCATCACAATCCTTTCCTTTCCCTGATTTCTAATTAGAACACCCTTGTAATATAATAAGAAGTTTAATCTTCCCACTAACAACACTCCCTACATTAATTCCCACCAACAAAATTTCATTCTATTCATTCCTAATTCCTTCCTTCATACTAACAAATTCTATTCTCTAGTTCCATTAACAAATTTTATTTTTCTTACTAACGAAAATTAATTCACGTTTCCCTACTAACAAAATTCAATCTTATGCCCAGATACATCGTTGAAGTTGCTAATCTGATGAATGGGAGACCGATAAGGCATAGCTCCATTGGTTACGTCGCGAGTTCTCGACCGAGGGACTGCTGGAACCCTGAGTTCAAGTTCCCCCGGCCGCACGGAAGTATTCTTTTTGGGGTATCGGCAAAATCAATAGTTTTCGTAATGTATATGTGACACTTTACATTCAATCAAGCGATTCTTGGGGATGTAAATTGCCATATATGCAAGTCAATGGATACTATTGTGATTGTCGATACGGGAACAAAAAATGTGTGGGTAGCGGAATCGAAGTGTAATGAACTTCGATTACGTTACCCAGATGCGGCAGCGGTAATTGGAAAAAGGGATTGCGGGATCGAATGGGATGAACGTGGAAGGTGAAAATGAAGTTGTGAGGAATTGGGCAGTGGAGATTAGACTTGGATAGAAAAGGGATTGAAGTTAATATTTGGCTTGTGAAGGAGAGTGGAATTCTTTGGCAGCTTTGGAGAAAGTTTTTTTGTGAAAATTCGGCGAATAAAAGTTGTTTGGAGTTTAGTGAATAATTAAACAAATTAAACTAAAATTGAATTTTGAGAGTGGAAAAAAAAAAATAGTTGCGTTGGATACAAGATGAAGAGTGAATGAAAGATTTGTGTAGCAGAACGGTTTTGGCCCAGTGTATGTTATACAGAAGAAAAATTAATTAGTGGGTACGAAAAGTGGAGGAAAAAAACAAAAAACAATCATTAAATCGTGTGAATTGTACCAAGTGATTGAGTTGATCACCTTCTGATCTTACAGTGAAGATAGGAATTGTGAATTTTCACGTGTGGAATCAAAAGTTTGTATCAAGAAAAGATTGTTCTTGCAATAAGGGAGAATCCCTTAGTGGATTTAAATTTAACAACCAACGGAAATATTGAATAACTTACGGGGAAGAAAAAAAATAAATGAAATTATCGATATAAACTAAGGCGGTAATTAACGGAAATACATGGGCGGATTAAATATTAGGATGAAGCTTATCTGTAACTAATGAGTTTAAGTTAAAATCAATTAAATTTGCAGTGACCCCACCTCTCGTTTTCGGTGTCCTTCGTCGAGCGCTCGAGGATCCACAGAAAAAGAAGAGAGTAAGTAAATACAATGATTAATATTTTTCCTTGTTTTTTTTTGACATTCTTTTATCTATTACCTATTTTTCCAGTTTATTGTAATTTGCTATTCTTTTATTAATATCTTATTTAATTTATTTGCATAATTAAAATATTTAGGGGTCTGTTTGTTTCTGATTGGTATCTCTTAATTGTTGAATTTGCTGTGTAAATTACTTTTTTTAATTAAATAAAACGGCCATGTCTCGTTAAGACAACAAACTTTTATTTCTCAATATGACCTTCCCTTTCCCGTCCTTTTCCCTATGTGCTAGTATATATATGTAAGGTGGCTCAGCACGAGCAGAGGGCGTCCCGAAAGACCCACGACACGACTGAGCGCTAGCCGGCCTCAGTATGCCACCCCGGGCTACTCACCCCTCTGCTAAATATTTAATGCCTGCAACTGCGGTGACTTCCGTGGTTGCTACAGTGGGCAGACGCGTTTTGACTCTTTTGAGTCATTTGCAGTGTTTGAAGTATGTGGTAAACACAGAAGATGACTCAAAATAGTTCAAACGCGTCTGCTCACTTAAATAAGCAAGGCCTAGCGACTTTTCAAGAACCAAGACAATTGGCCAGCGGATATCAAATAAACAAAATAATTGATTAAATAGTCGTTTTTACATTTTTTGTTTATAATATTGTGATTCCAGCAGCAAAATTTCATGTATATAAAAAATTTTGTAAAAGTGATTCCGGTGCGTGTTGCAAAATACAATGTTAACTTAAAACATGTCATTTTGACCCTCGATATGCGTTAGTCTAACAAATTGGCATCATGCGTTCTAGGGTTAAGCTACAATTTTTTCAGACTATCATACTGTCGCGTGTTATTGGTTCGCGGCCAATAATTTTAATGTTCCGGGAAAGTGAAAACGCAATGTCTTTTAATTTAAGTTAAAAGAGTTTATTTAATTAAATAAAATGCACAATAATCAGTTAACACTTTTCACTAATTTTAATTTTCACTATGAAAAATCTAACACTTGTCCATAAATTTCTTAACGCAATTGTCTTCTAAATCACTTCACTATTACGAAAATCACTTTTCTACTACTCGAATAATAGCGCTTCCCACACACAATCGCAGTTCTGATCGCGGTCGAATGAATGAATGAATCCCCCCATTCATTCAGCTCGCCTTTGTATTGGGTCTCTACCTATTCACCCATTTCTCGTACATTGGCGAATGTTCTACCGAGAGGTACCTGGTAGATTCGAGCAAATTAATGAATGGAGTGACGTCACTTGCAGATGTTGATCATGCTTGTTGGATTCTCGTGGGTTCGAGTAAATTCATTCGTTGACGTTCTTAATGATGATGAAAACAATTGCGACAGTAGCTCGCAGAATTATTTGTACATGTAATTATTTGTACATGTAACAATACATTAGGTTTTTGTGAATAATTCGAAGACTTTAATCTAATCTGTATTTATTTTAATTTTTTTTAATGAAGAAAAAAAATCAGTTGAAAAAGCCAATATGCCTATTTCGAATGGTATTACAAATATAATAAACAGATTTTCCTTAGGAATTAATGATGCCCAATAATTATGTTTAAACAAGTTGGGTAGACAGACCTATGCTCATGTCAGAAGGGTTTTGTACTCAACTTACAAAATGCAGTAACCAGCAACGAATAAAATCAAGAAACATGTCAAAGACGATTTTTTTGGAGAAAATGTGAAATTCGAGGATCATACTATTATTAACAAAGTTGAAAGAATTGTGACTTCTGAGGTGTTTGTTTCACTTATACCCATAGATATCTCCCTTGATAATTTTTCCAGATTTTTTAGAAACACATTTTTCATGTATTTCCACCGCACCCCCCCCCCCCCCCCCACTGAAGCGAAAACTGTCAGTTTAAGAACTGTTTTGAAAAGCTCTAATAGGGAACTTTCTGTTGATATTCATATCGGCTACCTTTCATGAAATTTTTTTCAGGGCCCACTCCTCTGTACTGTAATCATCGATTCATGGCCTATTTTTTCGAATCCTAGAATGGTTACAAAGCCCTTTTGCTAGGAGCTCTCTCCTGCCTCTTTGACTTGTTTCAATTGGACTCAATTGTATGTACTCATTTTCATGATACCTATCATTCCTGAAATTTTCATGCAAATCCTAGCAAAGCTGTAGTGTCTAAATCGATAAAAAGCGCATATGGCTCCATAGCCATATGTTTCCATAGTAATACAGGGCACATTGTTCCATAGTAATACAGGAAAATTCAAATCGCTATGACTTCGTCAAATACTATTCGATCTTTATGAAACTTTCAAAAAAGATTCATCTTATAAATAGTCATCTGTTTGCTAAATTTTATTGAATTGAAGGGTACCGTTTGGATTTTATTCAAGAAAACAAAAAATCCATAAATCATACTATTACTAACAGAGTTGAGTGAATTTCGACTTCTCATGTATTTGTTGTTATTGTACTCATCAAGGCCTACATTCATGATTTTTTTCAAATTTTTCGGATGGAAGGTTTCCAATCGCGAGGGGGGGGGGGTACGCGAAAAGTTCGTACATTTCCCCTTCCCCTGCCCCCCTCGGTATTCAGAAGGCAATTTTAAGACTTGTTTTGAAAAGATCTCATAGAGACCTTTCCAATGACACCCTACTCGACTACCAATGGTGAAAATTTTTTTTTGAGGGGTCACCTCCCTATACGGGGAGACCCCCCTTAAACCCCTTTGAAAAATTTTTCCACCCTTGAACTTTCAAGAGGTCACCACTTCTGACCTTTTCACAAAGTTTCATGGCTGTAGCCTCTATAGTTTCGGAGAAAAAGTGCTGTGACATACAGACGGACGGACGGACGGACGGACAGACGGACACAGGTCGTGATTGCAATAGGGTTTTGTATTTTAGTACAAAACCCTAAAAACAATATGAAAAAATGTTGAACTTCCTTAGAGTCATATTTGTGGATTGAATTCATGAAGTAAAGGAAATACAAACAAAATTATAAATCTGTACCTCACTCTGATTCCATTCACATCGATGTCTAGTTCCCTCTCTGCCAAATCATTCCTTCAATTCTGAATACAATGTTAAGTTTATGTTAGTTTGCGTCATTCATGGAATGAAATTCGTTGTTCCCTCCGAAAAATTCCGATGAATCAGTGAAATTCGTCCAAGAAAATCCTCTGATTTATTGAATGGAGAAAAAACATTTCTTTTAACGTAGGTGGTGAGCAGTTCGGCCAACATTTGCCAATGACGTTGAGAGGCGTTAGACCCAACTACAAAATATGAATGAAATTCCAGTCACGTAGGGGTAGCAAATATGTACAAGAATATATAGTAAATAAATGCTTTCGTCACTGGCGCTTTGCATACTAATGATATGTACACTAAATTCGCCGACTATCAATCATGTGGTTCGCATTCGCACTCCTTCAACTGGAAAGAAGAAATGAACTGATTTGAAAACTCTCAGTATGAGTAATCAGAGCCCTTGAGTATGCTAGTGGCCAGCAATCAAATACATCCTTTCAACCCTTACCAAATTAAGAGCAACTTCCATTAAATTAAAGCCTGCTATCAACCCGGCTCATATTTTAAGGATTGTTATCATCACTTTTCCCAAACGCCAGACCACAAACTTCATTTTTCCATTTGTGCGAGTCCGATCAATGGTACAGTGTGGAGTTGAGCAAATCTCTCCGTACGGATGCTGCTGGCTAGCTGACAAACACTAACATTTGGCCGTGTACTGGGGCAAGGACAACGGTGGCATTACAGTGGCGTTATTGACGTCATAGCTTGTAATTGCGTCCTTTCGCTTGGTGCCCCGAAGTGAAGCATGCATTCTTCGTGTATGTTTGCAAGATAATATCGCAGGAAAGCTTGGGTATCATTTTAGTGTCCTGTGCGTTGTCTCTATACCCTTGCGTTTCTCATGCTGCGGGCATCGACAAATTTCGGACCAGTTTCGTTGCTCTTTTCCACGCTTACATATACTGAGATGAATCCATTTAACAATGGTAGCAAGTTTGAAAGGTCAAGGATGTATTCAGGCGCGAGAAAGTCCCAGGAAAATAACAATGCCATTTGTATCTCCACATGCAATTGGATGAGAGAGTTGAAAATATTTGCAAATGGATTTAACTCATACGAATGCAATAAAGTATGCAGTTTGTGTAGTGAAGAGCTTGAATAAAAGGGCAAGCATTTTAAACAATATTATAAATAATTATATTCTTCATCCTAATCTTATATTCTTCATCCTAATTCTGAGGCGTCTTTTACCCATATTCAAAACCATTCGCATACTGTCTTGCATTTGGTTGATAGAAAAGGATGGTAGGCAAAGATTAAAATTTGAGTAAAATTTTTTGAAATCGTCCAGTTTTAGGGTATTGCAAAATAATTTAACTTCTTCTAGATAGTCTCAAGCTCGTTTGAAAAAGGAGTAGGGACCCCCTTGTTTCTCCAACCCACAGAATCCATGATTTCTCATCCCAAAATCCTACGACCAAATGGTAGTAAATGGTCCCGTGGTCGCACATCTAATGATGGAACACTAAATGCCGAGAAATGCTAATATCTTAGTTACACCTCCATTGTGGAGGAAGGGCGAAGGTGAGTCTTCTACGCCTGATAACGGAATCGTAAGTAATAACCGTGCCGTCGGATTGGAGGTTAGGCGACGAGCTAGCTCCCCGGCTCTGGAAAGCCCTACATTGTTTCAAAACCTGTAAGCGAGCCTCAAAATAGATTAGACCTACGGTTATAAGCTCGCAACCGAGTACGAACTATAGAATTAGATCCTAGAATGTCAAACCACTCTGGTTCTGTCAAGGACCTTCTATAATAGGCCAGTCAATGTAAATTAAACATACTGGTAATCCAGGAAACGAACTGGGCTGGAAGTGATATCCAAGACATGAGATCACGCGCAATATTCGAAAGTGAGAAGCCTTCCGGAACGGAAGAGATTCATTCTAGATAGAGAGCTCAAATCGCACGCTATTGACTTTAAAGCAGTCAACGATTGTCTGCGACACGTATAAAATCGTAATTCTTCCAAATTTGGCTGATAAAAGTATACGCCCCGACCGAAGAAAAGGAAGCAGAAACAAAGGAAACATTCTACAATCACCTGGAAAGACTAGTCGACTCATTGCCTCCAAACGACTAAAAAATAATTCTGGGTGGTTTCAACGCTGAGGTTCGCAATGAGTCTTCTCATCGAGGAAGGGCAGGAGGATATAGCCACCATGATGAAACAAATGACAAGGGCTAGCGACTGATTGACTTTGCGTGCAGTAGAAGCCTAGTCATACGTTCAATTAAATTTCCACATCCATGCATATATAAAATGAACTAGATGGTAGCACAGTAGTGACGAGGAGGTGGCTTTTGTACTGCCAAAAGCCAGAACGAAGCCAATAGGGTCTCCAACGCAAGAGCCTCCTTCAAAGGTATCGAGGACCCTTGAGGTGAGCGAGCGGGATTTTTCACAGCTCAAAAAGGTGTCAACTACAGCTTCGGCCAGTTTCTCGGGGACCATACGCAAGCCAGGTGGAAGGCCGGGAATCCGAAGCCCCAGCAGCCAAACGTGCCTTCTTTAGTGTGCTATTGGCTTGACCTGAAGACTTTCAGGGATAGCGTCAAAAGGGCATGCAAACAAAACTCTGAAAAGAAGCCAGAGTTCAACGTGACGGTGAACAGCTCCTCACGAACTTCGCTCCACCCTGAAACGGCTAAGGATCATACCAGCCTTTTTAATTTTCTGAAGTGTGCAAATGTGGCTTGCTACACCTACACTCTTCCAGGAGAGAGAAAATTGACTCTCCTTCTCAAAGGCGTGCACAGCTCATATGACGAGAACGATGTCATGACTGAGCTGAAGGAATATCTCGGAGAAGATATCCTTTCAGCAAAAGGGTTCTCCACTATAACCTCCTCCTAGAGGAATGCTTTCATCCTTCTTAGTCCATTTCAAATTAGATATTGAAGAAAAAAAAAGCAATAGAAATAAAGTTTCTTTTGTATCAGAAGATACGATAGGAGCGTCTGCAGAAAAATCGCACTTCCCAGTGCTTCGATTGCCAACGATTTGGTCATGTCGCTTCTAACTGCGGACTTGAAGTTAGATGCGCAAATTGCGACAAGCAGTATAAGACCATTGAATGACGAATCTCGAAGGACGAGAAAAAAGATGAGATCTTCTGTGTCAACTGCAATGCTAAGGGACACCCTGTGAGTTTCAAAGGTTGTCCTAAAGCAAAAGAAGTTGAAGAAAGGAGGAAAGGAGGGATTTCATCACCGCCTCTATAAAAATTATTGTACGTGAAGGGGTCTTGTACTTTAGCCTTTTGCAAGGTGCAGAGAAGCAGCCTGCACCTCAGCTTATACGGCAAAAAAAAAAGCAACCAATGCAGCAATCTCAGCAGTCGCAGAATGATCAAAATACGGTTTTGAACACTGACTACTAAGAATTTTTCGGGTGTGACTTTTTCACACTCATTTGAAAAGTGGACTCTTTTATCTCCTACTATAAAAAACTCACTAATCTTAGTGAGAAACAAGTTGAGTAAGCAGGAGAGTGCTCCTACCAGAAGGTCTTTATAAACATCCTAGGGTTAGAAACAAGTTTTCTAATAGCGTGAATCGATAACTTGAATTATTCATCCAATACTTGGATATGAAATCATTCAAATTTATGCAAAAAAAAAATGTTGATGCATATTGCCTTCCCCTGGACCTCCTTATTCAGATTCTTAAAGCTCTAATCAAGACCTTTCATTTGATACACCACTCGACTACCTTTGGTTAAAAAAAACTTTTCAGGGCTCATTCGTTATTTTTTAAATTTTTGGTGTGACCTTAACTTTTGAAAGATCATCACTTCTGACCTTTTCACTAAGTTTGAGCAATCTAGCTGCTATAGTTTCAGAGGAAACTAGCTGTGACGCACGGACAGACGGACGGACAGACAGACGGACGGACAGACGGACAGATTGGTCGCGAAATTTGTAGATCTTTGTAAAAATTTTTTTACAAAGATCTAAAAAATGCTAATTCAAAAATATGGCACCACGTACTGACCGCAACGTGAAACTGACCATTTGCGGATTACTGGAACGCTACCCTCTCGGCGGCATACTCACCTTTCACCTGCATTATCCTGCTGGAAGGGAACGGGTTTGCTGGAAATGAAAGACGTAGTTCAGTTAGCAATTCATCTTGTTGACTGCGAATATTTACAACTACCAATTCTAGTTACATTATCATTAAGCAAGGGTTCTAATTAAAATTGCCACATAAAATAAGTCTTATTCCTTAAATAAAAACGATTTAGTGACTTCAGGTTGGCAATTCGTGAATTAAAAGTATTTCTGTTCAAAATGGCTTAACTTTATTAGTTTCATATTTGGAGCTTATCTTAATCTAAATATTATTTTCTAGTAATTGATAAGTATTATCAAAATAATTTTCTTTTTCGGCAAATATATACACTTCCAACTTGATTATCCTCTCGATTATATCCCTTCAGAGCAATTATTATAATGTACTAAGCGAAAAATTAGGAGTGTGTATGTGTTTATTGTTCTATTTTCACAAAATTTATGTTATTTTGTTAAAATCATAATTTGAATTTCGCGCCTTTATTCAACTCTGTCATGAGTTTTTCTGAGCTTGACCGCTCCCTATCAACTTCAACACTCTTCGTTCTGTGACTTTAACATGCAAGTGTTAATCGCGCCTTAGTACTGAAATAAAAGACTTTTCCTTGCAAAGTAGAAATATATTTTCAATTATTTCATGAGGTTATGGGCCAGTAAAGCCCAGCAAAGCCCAAAAATAGAATCAATGCAAAAACTTTCAGTGGAATAAACATTACAGTGAAAAACGCAAAAACGTAAATTCTAATTTAACAATTGCAAAGTGTTTTCTCTGTTTTCTCGTGATAACTGGACTAAGAGTTCTTAAAAATGGCAGCAAATAATCAATTGGCATTAATTGAAAAGTTGACCGGTCGAAATAATTATGCAACCTGGCGATTTGCTGTAAAAACATATCTACAGCATGAGGAGCTGTGGGACTGCATAGAACCCACCACAGGTGTCGAAGTGGACACAAAATGAGATACATGGGCAAAAACTAAGATAATTCTGCTAGTTGACCCAATAAATTATGTGTACATACAAGAGGCTAGCACTGCACAGCAAGTATGGGACAAGTTATCGAAAGTATTCGATGACTCTGAGCTGACACGCCGTGTTGGGCTGCTGCGTGATCTCTGCAATACCTCGCTTAGTGCATGTCAAAACGTATAGGAATATGTGAGCAAAATTATGTGCACTGCTCACAAGCTCAGAAACATTGGTTTCCAAGTAGACGACGAATGGCTAGGTACACTGCTGCTCTCCAGTCTACCAGAATCCTATCAACCAATGATAATTGCTATTGAAAGCTCAGGCATGAAGATAACCTCAGACTTTGTGAAATCAAAACTATTGCAAGACGTTAGACAAACAGAAAGTTACTCAACAGTGTTCTCAGTCACTAAGAAATTTAAAAACAATTATAAGAAGCAAACTAAGGGTTCGACGTGCTACTCTTGTAACAAGTATGCCCATAAAAGCTCTGAATGCAAATCCAAGACGAAGAATATTCAACGAAAAACAAGCAGTTCTTCCTATGCTGCTGTGTTTGTGGCAACATCCAGCCAAGATGACGCCTGGTACGTGGATTCTGGTGCATCCTCACACATGACAAGACATAAGAATATGCTTGAAAATGTGACGGCTCCTGCCATACAGAAAATTAGAGTCGCAGACAACAAAGTACTACCCGTGCAATGCTCAGGAGAAGTGAGCTTAGATGTTTATGACGACGAAGGTCAAAACAAGAAGGTGCTTTTTACAAAAGTATTATGTGTTCTCGAGCTCGCAACAAATTTATTGTCCGTAAGTCAAATTATTCGCAGTGGTGGCCAAGTTAAGTTTGACAGAACCGGTTGTGCTATTATGAACAGAAGAAATGAGATAGTAGCAACAGCAAGTGTCATCAACAATATGTACCGGCCGAATATGCCAGGAAAAGGCTATGCATGCATGTCTGATGTTGAAGAACCAGACTTTTACCTGTGGCACCAATGAATGGGACACCTGAATTTTAATAGTCGACGGAAGATGACAGAAAACACTGACCATGTCGTTTTCTCAACAAAAGCACCTGCCATCACATGTGTAACATGTACAGAAGGCAAGCAAACAAGACTACCTTTCAAAAATGAAAGCTCCAAGGCTAGAAATCTTCTTGAAACGGTTAACTCCGACGTATGTGGGCCAATGGAAACGCGGACTATGGGCGGTGCCCGATATTTTATAACATTTCTTGACGACTGTTCAAAGAAGGTGTTCGTGTACTTTCTCCGAAACAAGTCTGACGCTGAAGAAGTTCAAGGAATTCAGAAATGAAGTCGAAAACCAGCTGGGTGCTCGTATCAAAATCCTTCGGACAGATAACGGCTTGGAATACGTCAACAAAGAATTTTCAGATTATTTAAAAGGCGCTGGCATCGTACATCAAACGACCACACCGTATACACCTGAACAAAATGGGACAGCAGAACGCATGAACAGAACTCTAGTAGAGAAAGCATAGTGTATGCTCCTAAATGCCAATGATGCCATACATACTGCGGCACATGCAATCAATCGTTCTCCAACGAAGTCCTTATCTTTTAAAACGCCAGAAGAAATGTGGTCTGGTGAAAAGTCAAAGGTGAACCATATGCGTATATTCGGATGTGAAGCTATGGTACACTTGCCCTAAGAGAAACGCAAGAAATGGGATCCAAAGGCACAACAGATGATCTTTGTTGGATACTGCGATCATACCAAAGGCTACCGATTCATAATACCAAATACAAGAAAAGTGGTAAACAGTCGAGATACTACATTCTTTGAATCTACCGTGAGGAGGGACTATGTTCCTGTAGAAATATCTGAGAAGAAACCTGAAACAAATAAAGAAGAAGTTAATAGTAGCAACTATGAATCAGAGATGGATTCAACTACAAGTACTAATGACACTGCACGCGAAAAACCGTCTACTTCAGACAGTGAATACGTTCCGGACACCAGCATTGATCTTGATAGTCCTCCAGTAACCAAAATCACCCTGAGACCAGGAAAGGAAAATAAGGAAAAGACTAATCTAGATGATTCCGTAGAAAATACTTACCTGTGTCATCACGAAGAGGTACTGTCAGATGTGGCTACGACTTACACCGAAAAAATGGAGAAAATCTATCACTGAAGAACTGGATGCTCTACAGAGGAACAACACATGGACATTGGTAGAAAAACCCCCAAATGCCAAAGCAATTGGATGCAAATGGGTATTTCGTATAAAAGAAGAACCAACTGGTCCACGTTATAAATCACGTCTATGTGCAAAAGGATATGCACAAACTGTAGGTATTGATTACTAAGAAACTTTTGCTCCAACAGTCAGGTATGATTCAATACGATTGTTACTATCTGTAGCTGTACAAAATAATCTCAAAATCATGCAACTAGACGTCAAGACAGCTTTCTTATATGGGGAACTTGAAGAGACCATATTTATGACTCCACCAGAAGGGTTGGACCATGGTGAAAATATGGTATGTAAGCTGAACAAGTCACTATACAGGTTAAAACAAGCCCCTCGCTGCTGGAATGCCAAATTTGACTCTACACTGAAAAGATTTGGTTTTGTAAGTAGTAAAGTCGATCAATGTGTGTGTACATTGGTCAAGTCAATAAGAAGAAATGCTATCTGTGTCTCTATGTTGATGATGGTCTCCTATTCTCAAGTGATGAATCAGCATTGAATGAATTTATAAGAGAACTGAAAAACATATTTGAGATTAAAATATTGGAAACTCCAAGTAATTTTCTGGGAATGCAAATAGAAAGATTTAGTAACTGCATATTCATACATCAGACTAAATACATAGAATAAATATTAAACAGATTTGAAATGAATGATGCTAATCCTAATACTGTTCCAGTCGACCCTCACATGAAGCTCCAGAAGAGACATGGAGAGTACGAGAAGAACGTTTCATACAGAGAAGCTGTGAGCGCTCTTATGCATCTGTCCACAGCGAGTCGGCCCGACATAATGTTCGCAGTCAGTTTGGTGAGCAGATTCCTCAATTGCTACAACCAGAGTCACTGGAACGCAGTCAAACGGGTCTTTAAATATTTAAAAGATTCTAAAAAGTATGGACTATGCTACTCACATACACCAGAAGCTTCTGAAGTCATTGGCTACAGCAATTCTGACTATGCAAACGATCTGGACACACGTCGTTTCGTCACTGGCTATGTTTTCTTCAAGAACGGGGCAGCCGTGACTCGGTCGAGTCAAAGACAACAAACTGTGGCTCTGTCGACAACTGAAGCTGAATTCATGGCAGCTTGTACCGCCACTAAAGAAGCAATGTGGATAAAACAATTGCTAAGTGATATTGGTGAATATAAACAGGACTCAATATGTCTTCATTTAGACAATCAAAGTGCCATCAGTGTTATTAAAAATATAAACTTTCACAAGAGGTGCAAACACATTGACATTAAATATCACTTCATTAAGGAAAAATATTTTTAAAAAATAATCGTATTAAAGTTTGTAAGCAGTGACTCTCAGTTTGCCGATATATTCACAAAAGGATTGTCAAAAGATAAATTTCATTTTATAAGGTCTAAACTTGGCTTGTTCTTGCATAACTCATTGTTATAAATAATCATGAATCTATATCATGTATGTTATTATGTAATTAATGAAATAAGGCTTGAATTCAGGGAGAATCTTAAAATCATAATTTGAATTTCGCGCCTTTATTCAACTCTGTCTTGACTTTTTCTGAGCTTGACCGCTCCCTATCAACATCAACACTCTACGTTCTGTGACTTTGACATGCAAGTGTTAATCGCGCCTAAATAAAATAAAAGACTTTTCCTTGCAAAGTAGAAATATATTTTCAATTATTTCATCATATTTAAATATTACTCATTCTTTCGAAGGGAATATGAATTGTCTAAAAAAAGTGTCGAATTGGTATCTTTAACGAACTCTTAATTGGGTATTTCCTTAAACGAAAAGCACAATATCTTAAAACATGACATATCATTCACATACTGATTAACTTGATGTTGTCTCGTTTTATTTAAATGTTACTTGATTCTCTCGTCAAAGTCAAAGTCAAAGTCAAAAGCGCTTTATTTAATACCAATCGTTATAAATTTTTAAAAGAACATAAAGCAAATCCCAAACAATAAAACTATAAAAAACTTAATGGCCCGAATGGCTCTCTAAATTTATACGTTATCAGTTAAACACATTTTATGAAAAAAATACACTTGCAAATTTAAATTAATTAAGATTATTAGATATTTTTTGATTCAATTGGAAAAAGGAGAAAAAACCAACCAGCATTATTCAAAAATTACTTATACTACTAACACAAAAATGAACTTATATCCTATACCTAATATGTTACACCCTAATTCTAAATAAGTTCAATCAAAAAAAAAAAAAAAAAACGTTGCCTTATATTGAAACCTATACCTAATTTATAATACAAATAAACAACAATACGATGTAGCAATAATGAGATGAATCTAAAAAACTAAGTAACGAGAAAAAGCACAAAAACAGAAAATAAACACGAATAATTTAGACATTGTCATTCAGCCACCAATACCTAGATTGTTTCATCTCAGCTCGACCAGCCTCAACGAATCTAGCAAATGAGTATCTCCATTGGAATTGTTGGTCTCGTGAACTCAGATTCGGAGGATATGTTATCTTCTTATCGGTGGCCCGTCGGTATATGTGATATATGATTGGGACGCCGTCAGAATCAAAAACATATCGATTCATGTCCAAATACACGAATGCTTCTGGAGGAACGAAGCCAGTAGTGAGGCAAGTCACAATATACCCGTCTGTGGGGTGGAACGGCTGTGAAATCCAAGGGTTTTCACTCACAGTTATAGATCTTGCGATATGATTCCGAAGAAGTTTCAATATGAAGATATCGACTCTTGTCACTTGAGCGGTTTGATAAGTTTTTCTATTCGATATATAGTGCTTCCAATCCGTCTCAGGCTTTCTGTACAAACCAGTACATGCACGAAGACATTTCCTTTCGAAAACTCTTAATATTTCCATTGTACTAGCACTGTAGTTGTACCAGATCTGGCATCCGTATGTCAAAACTGGCCTAACCAGGGTCTTGTAACAAATAACTTTGACTTTTTGATCAATGTATTTGGAATGAAAGAGTCGCCGAAGGGCCATGACTACTTTTAGTGCTTTACTGAGCATGATTTTGACATGTTCAGTATAGTACAGATACTGATCGAGATGAACACCGAGGTATCGAACACAGGATTTATGTGGAACCCGTTCTGAACTACCCTCACCAGCCATAATGTGGAAATCCTTCCAATTACGTTTCAGGTCTTGACTAGCCCCCTGCAGCGTTGTCCGAAACAAAATTGTTTCGCACTTCTGCGCATTGATTTTCATTCGCCAATTGTCGGTGTAGAGCTGCACATCATTAAACATTTTTTGAAGATTGCTCTGAACTATTATAGCTTTTCGGTCTGCCGTATAGATGATCAGATCATCAGCAAACGCTACCAATGATCGCGTTGGCGAGACATTAAAATCAAAGCTGTTCAATAGCTTGCGAATGAATATTGAGAAAAGCAGGGGCGCAGTAACTTTTCCTTGCTGTAGACCATTCAAGTCCTTGAATTCGCGTATTGTTGTCAGATTTCCATCAGTTACAACAAATGATTTCCCGTATAACATATTGCACATCATGGCGACAAGGTGTCTGGGGAACCTGTCCTGAAGAAGTTTGAAAACTAGTCCATCTAACCACACCCTATCGAAGGCTTTCTCCATATCAATGAGACATGCTCCAACACATTCTTTGTTGTTTAGTTTCCAACAGATGTCTGAGGTTACTTTCGTTATCGCATGTATGGTCGAATGCCTGGCATGAAAACCAAATTGGCGATTCGGCATCAACTCATATTTCTCAATGTGGGCGTTTAATGTTCTGTTGAGTATCACTTCAAACACCTTGCTGATGTTAGGCAGCAAGCTGATTGGGCGATAGCTTTTGGGGCATGAAGATTCTTTTCCTTTCTTCAAGATTGGAAATACCTTAGCCTTTTTCCACTCATTTGGGAAATATGAATTGTTCAACATTGATTCTCTCGTCTTCATGCGCTTTCTATATCAATGTAGGAGACCTTTTTTTCGATGAAAAATACAATTCCACTTATAATATTCAATAGATAGTGTTTTGTTTTATTTTATTTCTGATTGAATTTTTATTTTGTTTCATAAAACTCCCAAATGCTTAAATTTTATAGTTTAATCTATCGACGGTACTTCATAGTAATTCAGCAAGATTCAAATGACCCTAGCTGACATTGAAATTTGATTTTATGCTGCAAGATTTCAGTAACGTGGAAATTAATGTGGCTAGTAAAAGGATACTGTGAAATAAATGAAACTACCGAATGGCTACGAATATTTCCTTCACACCCAACTTGAATACTCTCCAAAAAATCTAAATTATTGTGTATTTTCACCAGCGTAATGGTGGGATATTGAATGGATTTATTATTATGGTTAGTATTATGGATTATTATCATTTATATCATTATTATTTATTATTATATTTAGTAGTAAGTATTATTATTATCGTCTGTATTATTTGTTATTATTTATTGTTAGAGTTAGTATATATTATTATTATTTGTATCATTAGATATAACTTGTTCTGATAGTTAGTATTAAGTATTAATATTATCTGTATTATTTGTTATTTATTAATATGGTTCGTACTATTACTTATTACTACTCATATTTACAGAAGAGTATTGCTAGTTCACGAACAGATTCGGCGGGCAACATCTGGACGTTAGGCATACCAACGACTTCGTGAAATTTGTCACTACCATCATATAAATTATTGCCTCCAAATAATACACTTTCGCCGGCCACCACTTTAGCTGTTGGTTCGAGTTCTCTAACTAATTTAATCCCTGACATATTTATTTATTTATTTATTTCAGAAAATCAACTTACAGACTAATAGTCCAATTACAAGTCAATTAATACAATATATAAATTCAAAATATGGAAGAAATTAAAGAAAAAAGATCACAGTACGATATTAAAAATTAAGATTTATAGGAATATTCATAAATTTAATTTTTCATTAAAGTTTTGAATACGCCAAGAGACTGTGGTAGAGGACCAAGACTTTGCTGGTTGTTCATACGAGGTAAGCGTAGTAACGGAGAGTAGAAGAAGGTGTTAGTACATGCATACGGAACCTGAAATTGAAGCGAGGATCTATTAAGGCAAGCAGCGTCAAATGTATTTATTTGCCTGCATACATTTTGAAGTAAAAGGCTATGATGAAGCTTGAACAAAAGACATTCGTCAAAGAAAGATCGTCTGGACTCGAGGGTAGGAAGGTTCAAAGAATGTAGTCGGTCTTCATAAGGGGAGTAAGGAAGATTGAATTTGAACTGACTGAAGAGCATCGATGTGCTTCCTGTGGTACGGACTCTGAATTTGGGAGCAGTACTCCAGATGACTACGTACTAGTGAGAAGTAAAGACACATACAGGATGTGATATGTTGGAATGACGAAGTGGATCGTAAAATAAATCCAGCTAAGCGGGAGGCTTTCTTAATAATTAGAGCAATGTGGAGATAAAACTTCAGTTTACAATCGAAAAGCACACCAACATCCTTGAAGGAAGTTACATTGCTCAATGGGATACCAACAAGCCTATGCGTTGAGAAAAGAGGACATTTTTTACAGGAGAATGTCATCTGATTCGGAAACATTTAGGGAGAGATGGTTTGATTCACACCAGTCACTAAGACGCTGAAGATCGGTTTGAAGGATATCCACATCTAGGACAGAGGAGACAGGGGAATGTGATAACAGAAGTTAGATCATTGATTAAAAGTAAAAATAGTATGGGGCCGAGTATTGAACCTTGTGGAACTCCCGAGCTTGGGTGAAAAGAAAAAGAGAAGCAAGAGTTAAAAGTGACTACACATTGACGATTCAGGACATAAGAGAGAAGCCAGGAATAGAGGCAAATAGGGACATTGAACCCTAAAAGTTTCTCAAATCGGAGGGAGTGATCCACCGAACCAAAGGCTTCAGAAAAAGCCGTAAAAATAATGTCCACTTGTTGTTGATATAATGGGTAAAAGAAAGTAAATTTGTAAGGGTAGATCTGCCTCTGACAAAACCATGCTGTTGGTCTGCTAAAGATGGGAGGACAAGTGGATACAGCACATCAAAAATTATCTTTTCAAGAATTTTACTTAAACAAGGAAGAAGGGAAATAGGACGATATTACGATCACCAGATTTGTAGATCGGAAAATTGTGGGCAACTTTCCATTGGGAGGGAGAAACCCCCCAGGATAAACTCAAATTAAAAATAATTGAAAGGGGGACACAAAGCGAAGAAGATAACGATTTCGCTAGAAAATTTGGAATGCCATCAGGGCCCAGATTGGTGCTGTTGTCAAGATTATTTAAGAGTTGCTCAACCTGCAAGGAATTTGTACGAAAATTAGTAGAAGAAAAAGAGTAAGAAAATTGGTTGCGAATACTTAGCCCTGCCGAAAAAGGAAGAAAAATAAGAAGCAAAGAGTTCACAAGATTCTTGAGGAGAAGACGATATCACGCCCTCTATGATGAGCATGATGAGAGGTCCTTAAAGATTTTACGTACGACCAGAACGCACGAGTTTGATTCAACATTAACGTAGTTTTAATGTGGTTAACATATGCATTAAGAGCAGAAGTGGCAATTTTCTTGGCCGCTGCACGACGCTCTTTGCATTTAACGAGGTCAATTGGAAGATCAATTGATTAGAATTTTTTGCGGGTAGCATCTTTAGCTTTAATTGCAGTGGTAACATTTGAATTAAACCAAGGAGCATCCCTATGTCTTCTTGCTGGACACACAGGAGTAAATTGCGAGATTAAGGGCAAAAGAAACATATAGAGCTTATCAACACAATCTTCAGTGTGGAGCTTGCTGAAGAAGAAATACCAATTCACGGCTTTCAGGCTTGCTTCCATGCTCGACAAATCAGCTTTTAAAAAATCAAAGCAAGAAGGTGAGGAATTCTTCAAAGAACGAGAAGATGTGATAGCAAGCTCAATAGAGAGTGGTGGATGATGGGAATCAGGTTTCACAAAGGATGAGAGTGCCACCGATGCGGACAGAGAAGAAGGTGAGAAGTTGGAAAGGACAAGATCAAAAAATTTGTTATTGGCATTAGGAAAAGTGTTGTATTAGGTGAATCTACAGAGGAAAATAAAAGAAGAAAGAGCAAAAGACACGCTACCGCCAGAAACTTTGGAGCCGTACAAATCATTCCAAACAATAGAGGGTAAATTGAAGTCACCACAGACCAATATAGGGGTAGAAGGGAAACGAGTATTAATGTAGCTCGAGAATTCTGCAAAGCAACGTTCGTAAACAATAGCAGGACTGTTACAAGGGAATCACCTAGATAATACGAGGAAGGAAAGAGAATCAGATAGAGAGACTAGCACAATTATATACTCAGCAGGTGAAGATGGGGTGAAATCATCACCCCATGTGGAAGATTAAAATGGTTCGGGAGTAGCTCACTATTACTAATGTCATCTGTCAGCCAAAAAGGATGGCAGAAATGTGTCATTCAGTAGTCTTAGTCCTCACGCCACGAACATTTTGGTAATAGCAACTTAAGAATGAATAACGAGGCCTAAGAGATGTTTCTTCTGGAGCGAAAGGACACAGGATGGTTTCGCTTACGAATCGGAGAGATCGTTTTGACGAATACGACAGGTGGCCAAAATTCCTTATCAAGCAAGATGCTTAGGTTAGCTGGAACAGTAATTTTAAAAGACGCAATCAATCTGTTCGTCTTTCCATCTGGCGTAAGCTTGGTGCACTGGAGCAACTCAGGACTAAAGTTCAGTTTGTACTTTATATGAGCGATGATGTCTTCGCCTGGCGTGCTATATTCTAATCTTGAGAAAAATATTTGTAGCAATGGGGATACAGCATGAAGTGGGGCGCCAGAATTCATCGCAGTAATGTTTGTCGTCATATCGCCTCTAGGTGAGGGCCCCCGGCTGCCAGATGTAGGTCCTGGTGAGCCTAGAGTTCTTATCATCAAGTCAGTATCAGCATTACTTTGAGCTACAAATCTTGTAACAGAGGTCTCAGGTGGGCATGAAAACTTTGGGTTAGTCCCGATACCAACTAAACTTTGCGGTGTTATAGAAGCCGGCTGCAGAGTGTTCGAAATATCGTATGAATTTGATATAAGATGAAGTGTATTCTTATGACACAACATCACTTAGAACTCCGTGCCTGGATCTTACTATATATAAGACTATGTACGACATTAACGCGCCGTTTAGATACAGATAATACACAGTTTACATGAAAATCGAAACCTCTCTTTTGAGACTTTTCCCCAAATCATAGTAGAGAATGGAGGTAATCCAATCATTGAAGTAAGCTAAATATTAGTTTTAACTTCCTAATAATTACCACTCCACGAATAAAATTTAGACATTTGGGCAAGTATTACTTAAATTTTTTTTATCGGGTTCATAATTTTCTGCATAATTCAATCGTGCTGAACAATTTAATGGCTTCGGAATTATTTACAAACGGAATAAAGCCTCTAGAATAAATATGTCGATATCATTCCGAGAGAATGATTTTGAACTTTTTGTTTTTGTAATTTCATTTCAATATTTATGCGAGCTTTCATCTTACAATGTACAACACAGTTATATAATAGGGGTTGTAATGATTTTAATGTTTAAGTTCGAACAAGGAACCGACCTCTCCTTGGTTCTAGACGTTAAGTCTGAGTAGTGCCAACGGATGGTACCAACCGGTCAACCAATCCGTGCACCGTAACCCATTTTCGCGGTGGCTGCTTGTCGGCCAGCTATTTCGGAGAGGATTTCGGTCGTGAGACTCCAAATGGATTACGCTCATCTACAATTTTTCAGCCACCATTAAATGCCCGTTTCAAACGCGTCAAAAACACAATCATACGGAGAAGGAACCTACTTTACGTTACTCCGTATTTCTTCATTCATCCAGTCAAAGTATCAAACAAATCTAATTTCTATTTCGCGTTCCCGAATTTTACCGACGCGGTACCGAAAAATATACTACGTTAACGTACATCCGAAAAAAACTACGCTAAAGAAAAACCAAACTCAACAAAGGTACCGCGTACCGCGCGCGACGCGAAACCGACCTCAGTGGATTTTCGTAAACCCTACCCTCGCGACGGCATACTTACCATGCACTCTATTTCCCGCTGAAAAAAGGAACCACTGGAAAGGAAAGTCTTGTGTTAAATTAGAAATTCATAGTATTTATTGTCTTTTTCTTCTTAAATTGTTTTTTCTTCTTTTTTGTTATATCTGAGAGATACAGACAAGGCAAAATGCTTTCTTTTGGGTGCTGATTTAAATGAAATTTGTAAATATTACAATTTAATATTGCTTGATATTTCTGTTTCTAACCAGAGTGAATATAAAATGATGTACATATTTGCATACCGGTAAGTATTTACACAAAGTGGTCAAATTAATAAATTGTAAATTAAATTTTCTGGACCTGAAAGAATATACTACCAAAACCTAGTTACACTGAAGACGAAATTCAATTATTAAGGATGTATGAAAAAAAATAAAAAATATAAAGTAAATCATTTGACTTTCTCTACATAACAAAAATCATTGAAACTTAATATTATCATTTAAATTTAAGAACTAACATTTAAGGTAAGAATAATAATCATAATGAAAGCATCAAGATTAGATATTGCGTATTTTTTTTTTTTTTGCTTGCACCAATTCCATAAAGTGTAACATAAAATCATGCACATACAACCCTCATTGCATTTGTTTTGAAGTTATGCGAGTGTATATAAAATTTTACCAACGAATACCTTTTCCTTTTTTTTTGATAAAGCACAGCTGAGAACCTCAGTGATTGAAATATTCTAACTACGATAGCTAACTTCTTCTGCTTTGTAGGATAATCATATTTGTGATAAAAAGAAACTTACGAACTAGTTTGTTATAACTATGTCGTTACTCTAAAGGGCAGCCCAATGTTTTAGTTCCCGTGAGTTTCAAGGATGAGCCAACCAAGCGCAGAGCAATATAAGCACATGATTGTACTCCTAATGATAGTAACGCTCAAATTAGGATCGAATCAATGACACTAATTCTAGACATTTATATTTATCGTTCATAATACGACTGACCTTATTGGTGGTTATTCCATGACGTCCACGAATAATAAAGAAGCATTATTCAGTGTGTAAAATTTGTGAATCGTATAAGTTGTAAGCCGTAAGAATCTACTCAAAAACCTAACTATTATATTATATTGGATATGAAATGTCCAAGAACTCTAAGCATATTAGATACTAATGAAGAATATAGTGGCCTCCCTTTATTCCTTGTTCAATGCCTAATACTTAGCTACTCGCCCGAATTCAAAACCTCCAATTTTCTCAAGGTAAGCTTCCATAATTAGCCGCAAAAGTAATAAAACTTCTGATGTCCTCATAACCAACTTATAATTTTGTCACGAAGAACAATATTTATACTTATGAAAATGACTATCATATACTGATAGTCATTTATGAAAATGGCTATCAGTATCATATCATAACTCAAGAGAAGACGTTTTTACTGAGTAGATAATCATCAATAATTACATTAATAAAATTAGTATATAAGAGTATACCCTAAAACCCAAATTTCATGTTCTAGGCGCTTCTGACTGTACAAGCAAAACAAAATACACAGTTCATTAAACTCATGCGGGATTGGTAGAAGCAAAAAAAAAAGATTATTCGTCAAAAAATGAATTGGAATGGTACTTCAAAAAAAATAAGAAGACTAACATTAAATGTATAGAAAAATATTGTCGCGTGTTATTTGGTTCGCGGCCAATAATTTAATGTTCCGGAAAAGTGAAAACGCAATGTCTTTTAATTTAAGTTAAGAGAGTTTATTCAATTACAATAATGCACAATAATCGATTTAACACTTTCACTAATTTTAATTTTCACTATTAAAAATGTAACACTTGTCCATAAAATTCTTATCGCAATTGTCTTCTAAATCACTGCACAATCACGAAAATCACTTTTCTATTCGCTTTCCACACACTATCGCAGTTCTTATCGCGGTCGAATGAATGATCCCCCCATTCATTCAGCTCGTCTTTATATAGGGTCTCTACCTATTCACCCATTTCTCGTACATTGGCGAATGTTCTACCGAGAGGTACCTGGTAGATTCGAGCAAATTAATGAATGGAGTGACGTCACTTGCAGATGTTGATCATGCTTGTTGGGTTCTCGTGGGTTCGAGTAAATTCATTTGTTGACGTTCTTAATGATTATGAAAACAATTGCGACAGCAGCTCGCGGAATTATTTGTACATGTAACACTGCCCCCACCTCAGTTCTTTTCGCCCCGAAAAGATGTGTCGCTATTTGTAGTCAATTCTCCCTGGGTGTAATATGGGGCAAGACGGTCCAGATGCACGATTTTCATTTTAGCTCTCGGCTTACGGTGTTCCTGTATTCGGTATACGGCGTCGTTGATTCGCTTTGTAACTCGGTATGGTCCCTCCCAATTATGTTGCAACTTTGGAGACCTACCCTCTCGCCGTTGCGGGTTATAAAGCCACACCAAGTCACTTGCTGGAAGCCAGTAGAATTAGCTTTTAGATCATACCTGGTCCTCATGCGGTCAGTAGCCGATTCGAGGTGTTTTCGCACTGTCCGATGTATCTGGTTCAACCGTTGTCTTAGATCACTTGCGTACTCCGAGACCGTTTGGGGTTTCTCAGGGGGTGTTCCGAACTTTATATCGGCTGGCAAACGAATAGTCTTTCCAAAAATGACTTTGGCTGGGGCTTGGCCTGTCGATGCATGTTCGGCAGCTCTGAAGTGGTATAGTGGTATATGTTGGTCCCAGTCCCTTTGGTTCTCGTCAACCATCTTGGCCAGATGTTTATTGAGCGTGCCGTTGAACCGTTCGACTATTCCATCGGATTGGGGATGCAGCGGTGTTGTCCTCGTTTTCCGTATTCCCAGCAGTTCACACATTTCGCAAAAAACTAGTGACTCAAAGTTTCGGCCTTGATCTGAATGTAATTCGCAAGGTACGCCGTACCTACTGACTCAATTGAACACTAGCTGTTCAGCTACGGTAGCTGCTTCCTGGTTGGGAATGGGGTAGACCTCGGGCCACTTGCTGAAATAATTGGCTACAACCAGCGTATATCGATTTCCCCAATCGGATTCAGGAAAGGGTCCTGCGATGTCAACAGCAATCCTTTCGAATGGCACGCCTACGTTATAGGTTTGCATTTGTCTTCTCAGTCGTCACTTTGGGCCTTTGACGGAAGCGCAAATTGTGCATCTGCGACACCAGTCCTCTACGTCTTCTCGAGCGTGGAGCCAGTAGAACCGTTCCCGCAATTTCGCTAAGGTCTTGTAAACACCAAGGTGGCCTCCCGAGGATCCTTCATGCATTTCCTTAACGACATCGTGGATTCGGCTTTTGGGAAGTATAGTTTGCATCCTATAGGAGCTACCAACCACCGTTTCCCGTTTTCGCTTGAGTACGCCACCCTCCACCTGAAGGGAGTTCCATTGTGCCCAATAGCTTTTCAGGGTTGCGCCATGCATTGAAACGTCTTTCCACTCAGGTCGCCCAGTCGTCTCCTTCCATACGAGCAATGGTCCGATGTCTTCATCGGCTAACTGGGCGGTTCGAATCTCCTCCGATGACCAACCTTCATCGAATTCCGCCGTTATCAATCGCAGATCAACGAGCGGTTCCTTTTCCTCAATCCGTCGGCAATGCTTGCAGTTGGCTGGACATGGACGGCGGGATAGGGCGTCAGCATTTCCATGAACTCCGCCCTTCCGATGAACAATTTCGTAGTCCTATGACTGCAATCTTTCGATCCATCTCGCAACTTGTCCCTCGGGGCTTTTGAAGTTGAGCAACCATCTCAGTGATGCATGGTCCATTCAAAGAACAAATTTCTGGCCATATAGATACTTGTGGAACTGCTTGGTGGCCTCTATTATGGCCAATAGCTCCTTCCTGGTCATGCAGTAATTCCTCTCACTTTTTGAGAGAACTCGACTGTAATAAGAGAGGACACTTTCTTCGCCATTGATCTGCTGGGAGAGTACAGCTCCAATACCGCCGTTGCTTGCATCGGTGTCAACTACAAACATTTTTCCGGGTTTCGGATACGCCAGCACGGGTGATTCACACAGCTTTTCCTTCAGGGTCTCAAAGGCTGTCTGGCATTGTTCATTCCAGACATACGGACTATTTTTCTCGGTTAGCTGATGGAGACACTTAGCTATTTTGGCAAAGTCTCTGACGAATCTTCGATAGTTGGTCGCCAGGCCCAGGAAACTTCGTAGTTGGTGCTTGTTGTTTGGTGTTGGCCAGCTTTTTACGGC
This sequence comes from Odontomyia ornata, assembly GCA_963969285.1. Lineage (NCBI taxonomy): Eukaryota > Metazoa > Arthropoda > Insecta > Diptera > Stratiomyidae > Odontomyia > Odontomyia ornata. Next base: position 72,939,279 of record OZ017740.1, read on the forward strand.
TTCAATTTTTTCAGGGTCTATTTTGACCCCTTCTGCTGATACGACGTGTCCCAGGTATTTCACTTCATCTGCGAAAAGAGTACACTTGTCGGGACTAAGTTTCAAATTTGCCAGTCGTAATCGGGAGAAAACCTCTTCTAAGTTCCGCACATGCTCTTCGAACGTTCTACCGATGACGATGATGTCATCTAGGTATACCAAGCAGGTTTTCCAGGTTAGACCACGTAGCACGTATTCCATCAAGCGTTCGAAAGTGGCTGGAGCATTGCAAAGCCCAAACGGCATCACCACAAATTGCCACAATCCGGTCTCAACTGAAAATGCGGTCTTCTCTCGGTCCTTCTTGTCGATTTCTACCTGCCAGTAGCCACTCTTGAGATCGAGTGTAGAAAACCATTTTGCGTCGGCTAAAGTGTCCATGATGTCATCGATGCGTGCGAGTGGGTAACTATCTTTCTTAGTGACGTCGTTAAGCTGCCTATAGTCGATACAAAAACGAGTGCTACCATCCTTTTTCTTTACTAGAACTACAGGCGCGGCCCATGGACTGACAGAAGGTTCAATAACGCCTTGTTTTTCCATGTCCGAGATCAGTGCGCTCACTTCTCCTTGTTTAGCTATAGGGAGACGTCTCGGTGCTTGTCGAATCGGCTTGGCTCCCTGTGTATCTATGACGTGAGTTACCATACTCGTTCAGCCTTGGTCATCCGGGCTTGTTGAGAAGATGTCACTGTACTTGGTGACCAGATCAGAGGCTCGTTTGAATAGCTGCACTGGCAATTTGACCTGCTTCAATATTGCAGACGTGGATTCCCGGGCTTTGTCTGTGTCTTGCCTCCTTTTCCAATGATGGTCGTGAGTAGCTTCCAAAGAGGTGATGGTGGAAACAGGCTGGCAGCTGCCGATGACTTCTCCCGCTTTGATGCTCGTGGTTGAGTCTGCGCTGTTAAGGACTCTAACCGGCACATATCCGTTCCTTAAAGATCTTACAAGGCATCGTCCTACAATCAAACTGCGTAATGCGGACGTCTTCGTTGGCTCTATCAGATAAGATCGGTGGTCTCCGGAATCACCATCAAGCTCGGCGCATACAATGCTTTCGGAAGAATTCGGTACATCAGTGTCAGTACATACCACTACATTCATCTTAGGGATTTGGACGCTGGGATCCTCCATCTGTACTTCTACATTCTGCCATTTCAATACACGTTTGCCCAAATCCAACGTGATTCCATGTGGTCGCAGAAAATCCATTCCGAGAATGCAGTCATCCATAATGTTCGCGACCAGAAAATTATGTCGGAACACAAGGTCTCCCAACTGTATCTGGAGGTTGGCCTCTCCATGAACAGGTGCAGTTTCTCCCGTAGCTGTCCGTAGTGAGAAAATTCTGCCCTTGTGAAGTTGTTGCTGTCTAACTAGGTCTGGTCGGATAATCGATCGGGTTGCACCAGTGTCGATTGTTATGGTGCAATGTTCTCCGTCAACTTGACCCGGAAGGCATAAGTCCACTTCTCCACGATGTAGTCTTGACACGGTGATGGTGGTGCTTGGGACGTCGATCCTCCTAGCCAACCTCTGTCCCACGAAGTTGGCTCTTACATGTTTCCCGACCCCTCTGTTTGAAGGGTTTCCATTCTGGGCTCCTGACTCGGCCTGGATCTCCTCCTAGCTGCACACCCTGGACAATAGCTCGGTTTTCTCCGCTTCTTGCAGTCTCTTTGCTGGTGCCCCTTCTCCCCGCAATTCCAGCATCTAGGCGCACCATTTCCATGCGGATCTCGCTCGATTTCCACGCGATCACACCTGCACTCGTCTGCCACTACCTCACGGACCCGGGCAGTGGTACGAGTCGCATTTTTCGCTGCCTCAAAGTTCAGACTGTAAGCCAATGCGTCCTTAACCATTTGCTTTTGGGCTAAACGCACGGCTTGTTGCAATTCCGGGTCCTTTAGTGCGCTGATGAATGCTTCTGTCGCTGCATCATCTCGATGTTCTGGGTCGTAGGCTGGGTAAGCCAAAAGTGCTAGTCGCTCAATGTCTTGGGCTAGCTGCTGTAGGGTGTCACCAGACTTTTGCACCCGATGTCTTAGCTGTGACCGATAAATCTGCTTTAGATGATCATCTCCATAACGCATGTCGAGCGCATTCATTATAGCATTCGAGTTTGAGTGCATTTCAACGGGGATCGTCTGCAACAGCTCGGCAGCTGGGCCTCTTAGAGCAAGAATCAATGCAGTTGTTCATTTCTGCTTGTCCAGTGATTTATGCGAGCGGCTGCTTCAAACTGGGTTTTGTAAATAGTCCAGACCGTTTGCCCATCGAATATTGGTGCTTGCACATTTCTAGATGAGCTTTGCGCTGCGGTTATAAGTGGGGCTGGTGAGGCGGTTACTATCTTCGCTGCTTCCAATTCTTTTTTCATGTGTTCCATATCACGGTTGATCCTCTCCTCGACCAGGCTGACCTTTTCCTCGACCTGGCTGACATTTTCCTCAATCTGGCTGACTTTTTCCTCGACCTGGTAAACCTGTTCCTCGACCTGGTCAACCTTTTCCTGGACGCCTTTAATTTGTTTGTTCAGATGACCGAGCTCCGCTTTTATTTCGGTTGACTGTTTCTCCAGCTTCTGTGTGATGTCTGCCTTGATGTCTGCTTTGATTTCGATTGCTTGTTAGTCCAGCTTCACAGTTAAATTAGATGACTGTTGTCGCAGCTCTTGCTGCATCAGCATTAACATTTGCATCAGCGCATTTTCTGGCTCCTTTGATTTTGGTGTTGCTACTTCTCCACCTTCGGTGCCTTTTTCCGCATCTGAGAACTCACCCGAATCCAGATTCACGCCTTCCGACTCGATCGCGTCACGCAAGCGTGCAATCAGTATGGCCTTTGTACCTTGCGTAGTCAGGTTTCGCTGTTCCAACTCTTCCTTAAGCTCCGACATGGTCAATTCATTAATTTTTAAGTTTAAGCTTCGTGGCATTTTTAATATTTCTTTAAATTTTACTATTGTGCACTATAAAAATGTTCAAGTTATCACTTTCAAAATTTTTCTATCCCACTTCTGACACCACTGCCGCGTGTTATTTGGTTCGCGGCCATTAATTTAATGTTCCGGGAAAGTGAAAACGCAATGTCTTTTAATTTAAGTTAAGAGAGTTTATTCAATTACAATAATGCACAATAATCGATTTAACATTTTCACTGATTTTAATTTTTACTATTAAAAATGTAACACTTGTCCATAAATTTCTTATCGCAATTGTCTTCTAAATCACTGCACAATTACGAAAATCACTTTTCTATTCGCTTTCCACACACTATCGCAGTTCTTATCGCGGTCGAATGAATGATCCCCCCATTCATTCAGCTCGTCTTTATATAGGGTCTCTACCTATTCACCCATTTCTCGTACATTGGCGAATGTTCTACCGAGAGGTACCTGGTAGATTCGAGCAAATTAATGAATGGAGTGACGTCACTTGCAGATGTTGATCATGCTTGTTGGGTTCTCGTGGGTTCGAGTAAATTCATTTGTTGACGTTCTTAATGATTATGAAAACAATTGCGACAGCAGCTCGCAGAATTATTTGTACATGTAATTATTTGTACATGTAACAATATCACTAAACCACTAAACATATCGGGGCCGATGTAAGAACATTTGGAATTGCTACAAGACATGCTCCGGCTCGACTGAAAGATATCATCAAGGTCCAAGAATCTATTCCGGGAGCATATCGTTTAACGGTCTCCGTTCGTCATACTGCTGGATTGCTGCTGGGCAATCGTGACCACCTAATGCCTAAAGATATCCATTCGCGACGGCAACTCCTCCGACCGCATAGGCATTTGGTTCAAAATGTTTTAGCAGTCTTTCTAAAGGTGTCTGCGTAATTCGTTCATTGTCATCACAGCGAGGAAACATTTAATATCAGCTAATTTATCTCCGGAACAAGATCACAGAGTTTTCTCCACAATTTAAAACGGTAAAAAGCGTGATTAGCTTCGTATGCTTTCTAACCCGTCCGTGGTATTCTTACAAGGTACGATCGAGCAAAGCGTGTAGATCAATAAAATATAGAGTCGTGGTCACTTCTATATTGCTCATAACTTTCTGTGATGGGTTCACTCATTAGCACCAATACGCGGTGGCTAACAAGCAAAAATAATGCTTTATTATGATTTATTTCAATCTATTCAGTATAATAAGCAGAAATTGTGCCATGTTATTTCCTGAGGTACCAGAAACTTCCTCTTGTTCAAATACGGCAGTTCGTACTCGCGGGCATATCTATCAATAATCCCTGGGATTTTGGATGGAAAGCGTAATCGAATAGCACAAGCTTCTTCGTGCTTTTGAAAATCCTTTTCTCTGGACGCGGATAAAGAATTGAAATTATTTCAATTTAAATCGTGTTTTATAGGTTTGGTTTTAATAAACGCGTTATATATATAATACACAGGCGACATGATTTCGCATCTTTTACACTATGCCACATCGGTACACTCCGGTTCAATCCAGCTCACCTAACAACTTTATAATTTAATGATGAAAACGGGAGTCCATCGTCACTTTTCTGCCGTGGCGTAGCGGCTGTCACAGGTCAGCTTCAAGGCTTCTGTTTCCTCCATGAGCAAACGAAGGGGTGCGGTGCCTCCTTACTTGTCGGCTAAATGGAAAAGGTTTGAAATTCTATTCAGAACCATCATTATAGTTCGTGGGTCGTTGGAATTGATTAAATAACAGATAGTTTCAAAAGTTCGAATTTCTCCCCAAGAGAAACGATTTGTTCGGGTGTACCACTTGTTGTTGCAATTGTCACAGTCCAAGCAGCCTCTTTTTGACTCTTAAAATCACCTGACACTGGCACCCTGTGTATCTGGTGGAATATACCAGCATCAATCTCGACTTGTATATGGCGTTTTCTCATTTACAAGTCATAGCAATCCATCAATGACGTTCGTATCCCAAACCATACCTCGTGTGGCGGCACCATCACCTTATATGCTATTACGTACGTATGCTTGATTAAGCCAAGTGAACCACGAAACGTTATTCTTCCTTTCCCTTGTCGTTTGCTAATATGTAGTAACTACTCTGACTGCCAATAAAATTTCAGGGTTGAAAGTTTCTTTTTGCAACCGTTGCGAGATTCCTTCTCGGGCTCTTAACCACAACTTCGCTGCGTCGGACTGCCTTAGGAGGTGATTGGGATAGAATGTATGCAGCTTGCGACGATGGTGGCTGTGTTGGATACATTTATTCAGATTTGATTATGATTTGGATCGAACTGAACAACATACCTTTGTATCCGCGCACACACTTGTCTTCTTGTAATTCTGCAAGAAAACTTCAGACCCGGGTTTACACGAATAATCTTGTGACTTTTAATTTTCACAAACAACACTTCACGCTTCAATTAGACCGTGTTAACGGTTAATTCTATCAACTGTTACACGTTCTGCTTCCTTAACTTTCCGACCTCTTCGCTCAAGCTCTTAATCACAACTCCGCTGCCATGTGGCTGTCAATTTTCTTTTGACATCCCAGGACAAAATTAAAGTGGGATGTGCAACCATCACAACTAACCTGAAATGACAAGCCACACAGCAGCAAGGTGTGTTGGTAGTGGTCACCCAGCGGCGTCGCCTGATTAATTACAGGGTACCGTGCGGTTTTCTAACAGATGACGTAACTTGATTTTTATTCCAGTGATTCACCTTTCCAAATATGTGTTGGAAAGCTACTGTCATATTGTTTCAGAATCAGTATGTGTCATTTAGCTGAAGCGTAAACAACAATACTTTATTTTACTGTGAAAATGTCGAATTTTTTGCCGAATAAAGCGTTTTTGCGGCGAGTACTTCTTCATTGAAGAAAAAGGCTGCCGAAAGTCATCGTATTCTGGTGGAAGTGTATGGTGTACATGCTTTAGCTGAACGTACGTGCCAGAAGTGGTTTGCAGGGTTTAAAAGTGGCAATTTTGACTTGGAGGACGATGAACAGCCAAAAAAGTTTGAAGATCACGAATTGCAAACATTGCTCGGCCAAGACCCATCTCAAACTTGCAAAATCACTTGGCGTCGCTAAACAAACTATTTCCGATCGTCTAAAAGTAATATTTCACAATAAAGCTTCAATTTTCGAAAAAAAAACCGCATGCACCCCTATTATTCAGGATAAAAAATATATTCTGATTCACTTATTCTTCATAAAAAAATATGCGCAGCGTTTCATCATTATCAAATTGATTTCAAGTCTATTTTGAAGCCAATACTCGCTGAATGCCAATCACGATCAAAATAATTTAGAACCTCAGTTGAAACGAAGGCTATTTAATTAGCATCCGTCGGTTGGCTTGTTACCTGCTCAGAACAGAATTCGGTTTGCTCGCAGTGATGAATCGCTGCTTCAGAATTCTTGCCGCACAAATACGCACCATGACAAGCGGAGTATCTTGCAGGTTATGCGGATCGAGCGCGAGTACTCTTGCCTGCAATGGAGGCTCCGGTCAGCCACTCACGTTATATCCATCACTAATCTTGGTTTTTTTCAGAATTTTAATTAAACAATGGCTACCTGAGAGAATTTAAAGATGCGCAAATTCAGGCTCAGTCTCAAGTGCTTCACACATTGCGACAATAAGCAAACACGCGATCACCATTTTTCCTTCTCGCCGACATCCCGGTGCAGTCACCGCGGGCTGTCAGTTTTCTTTTTAATTATCTCACCACCCGTCGACGTCAGTGGCGTTTGGTCGCAGAGATATGTTGGTTTTAATTTAGTTCGCTCAACATCTGTTGACGTAAGCGCCGTAAGCGGCGTAGGGTGTAGAGATTTGTTGGCTTTCGTTTAGTTCGTTCAACACCCGTCGACGTCAGTGGCGTAGCGTGTAGAAACTTACCACACAACTTTATCATTTGAGTTGGGACATTTAAATATAGGGGTGACAGATCTCGGCGGAATATCGATCCGCGAGATCGAGGTTAACACATGTGTTGATGCGGGCTCTACTGCAATTAAATATATCTTTTTAGGTATTACGATTGCATATTACAGGCGAATTATAAGATATGAACATCTACCTTCTTTGATTTCAAGGGACAATGCGTTATGATATTGAATTTATTCACCCTGCAATGTAGTCAGAAAGCATTGTCAGAACTTAATGGAAGATATTCGCAGCCTTCATCGAATTGCTCTTGAAACGTTATTTTAAAGCTGTTAGGTAAAGTGTTTCTCTAATAAATGCACTCTAAACCGCAACAAAGCCAACAATTTCAGTTCCATCAGCTACGCTAAAATCCACTTAAATCCAATTATTGTAACTTCAAGTATTACAAGTCCTATTCAAAATAATTAAAACTTCCTCTTGCTCTCATCCACTCATCTATTTTATCATCAATCCAGGGTTTAGGTATTATTGCTTATTATTTAATGGCATACATATACATACTTAGTTCTTAACGTGAAACAAATTTTCATACATTCCAATCCGAAACCATCATCAGTAATTAGAAGGTCGCGGGAAACTACAACACCTGTGCGGTTTGACGTCATCACCAAAAGCACTCACGATATTCATGCATGGCATGCTTATAAACCACCCCCACCTCTAGCTAAGCTTCTGTTGCTTGTTTTAATCTACGTTATGGCTTTTCGGCATAAAGAGATACTTAGGAATTGGGGGTGAAATTTCATTCATTGGAGTTAAAAGCAACTAGTGATTATTCTCTTTTGTTACATGCTAGTTATATATACTCGTATATGCGTGCGGGAAGGAGAAGGAAAGGTAATTCACTCAATCAAAACGATGACAGACATTATGCTGATTGTAATTTGCATTGACTTATATTCCTTTCCAGTTTTTCATGCAAATCTCAAAATTTTCAACAGCGGAGGGATCCCTACTCCCTAAAAATCGATTACCGTATATGTATTTTTTGGAGTTGAATGGTAAAGTTAGTGTCATTCACAATGAAATACGGGAAAACTTTTCGTACGCAAGGTCACCCGCATATTTAATTTATCTTTAGTATTGTTTGAACTTCGATACCAAATGGAAAGAGAGAAAATTCAGATTAATTAAATTATTCTATTCATAAGAATCTAACTTTTTCCATTCAATGTCATAGCGGCAAGGATAATACTAATATGAATTTTATATTATACTCATATGAGTTTTATATTTTATAAGCGTCCTGCTCTTTAATTTCCCATGATTACATTTCTGATCTGCTGATTTCCTAGTAAGGACTTGGTAACCTTAGTTTTTCCGCGAATTGTTTACAAATGCTGCCCACTATAAAAACGTATGAATAAAGCATTTACAAGCCTCTTTTTGAATAGACACTACTAGGTGAGTCCTTAGTTATTCGTTCGTTTATGTCGCATGATGTCATTTCAATGTGCTTCAGGGGGTTGATGTAGTGAACTAGTCTGCTCTTCATATGGGGTTACTAGTGCACATATGAATAGTGTAAACATACTGATTTTCGTTTGCGTACCCGCAGAACACGCAATGCTTTAAGTAATTTTCAGTTTTTTTCGTAGAAATCTAATTACGATGAGAATTTTTCCCTGGAAAAGATAACACTTTTACGAGTATACTCGAATGATTACTACCAGCGAATCAAGAGAATTTCTAGTAAAACAATGATCCAATATACATATTTTCTAGATTTGTGATACCTTAATTAAAGAAAAGGTCACAAGGCAAATATTATGCTACTTCATCCGAAAATTGAGATTATGTCATAACGAAAATTAAGACATTTTCACGAATTCATAAATCTTTTATTTACCTTTCAGACCTTGAATTGACGTAAGCCTTCGTATACTCGTACATACTCGTATATCGTGGCCAATGTAGACAGAATATTCGTAAAATGGCACAAGAAGTACAAAAACAGGGGAAATTTAAGTTGTTCAAAGGGTCCTATTCAAGAAACTGAAATCTTTACACTGCTAGGTTTTCCGTTTCCAGGGAAGTTTTTGAATTGAAAATTGTTTTTTTTTGTTTTTTCAATGTAAATGTTAAATAATAAAACTACGAAAAAATGTAATTATTCAAATAATAAAATTACGCAAAAAGGGTTATGATTGGAATTTGTAACTGGCACATACGAGGGTCATTCAACAAGTACTTAGCCTCACCGCCTGATGGCGCTGCTATTACAAAAGATGTAGCGGTTACATGAAGCGGAATATCATTTCAAATAAACACATGTTCTATAACAAAGAATTTATTAACAAAACATAAATAAAACAGAGCTGAGCGTAACGTCCACTTTAAGGACCGCAAACAGAGAGAGAATAATTTTAATTCCGCATGCTTTTATAACGTCGTATGCGTCACATCCTAAAGATGGTACCAGCTGAGTACTGAATAGCTTAGCATACATCTGGCACATGTTATGTAGTGCGTTGTTTAGCTAATTCCTACACTACTCCCCATCCAAGTGACTGTTTATATCGCAGATGGAAGTGAAAACGTCACTGATTTTTATTGTGCTTTCGTTTTTGGTCCTGCGTAGGTTTTCAAATTACCTCGAAACTGGCTGCTTGTAGGTCTAACGTTGGCGCTCGTTCTGCTTGCTGGAGTATCTTGCACGTCCGGGTTAAGCATGTATGCCGGCTTAAGCCTCTCAGTCAAAACCGTGGTGATTTTATTGGCCAACTGAATCTGATATATAGAATCATTCAGTCGTTCAATGATCAGATGAGGACCTGAGTACGGTTGCTGCAGCGACTTTCTGCATCCACCCTGTCTCACGAAAACCTGAGTAAACGTTCGCAGATCCTTGAAAATGAAAGGCGAATCCTTATTGCGGTGCTGTATAGGAACTGGTCGCAGTTGCTGCATATCTCTCCTCAATTTGTAGACGAATTCATGAGCATCGATAATTAGTATCTAAGTTGTTTGGATCTCTTTGCTATGGTTGATTTAAATTAACTAAAAACACTGTTTTTCCTTGAAACCAAGGTTTTGTTTATTTTGCATATACCGATATTTCGGAAGTCAGTTGCTTCCTTCTTCAGTGCTAGCTAATTCTTAAAATAATCAAACAACAGTACTTATACCTACTTTAGTTAACAAAAAAAGATCTAATATCTACCTAAACTAATTAACAACTAATTATAAATGGCTAATTAACAAAAAGAAATTATGCCGTAATTGATCCGCTCGTTAATGATCTTATCTTATCTTGTTGTAACCATTTGAAGAGTGATGAATGTGCGTTGCCTTGATCCTGGTTCATCCTATTTAGTTCGGGTATTTTGAATATTTCAATGCTTTCGATGACATCCAGTTTTTGGAATTGCTTTACCTGTTTTACCACCTGTAAATCTTCCGTTGTAATTTTGTGTTTCGTTTCAACTATATGTCTTGCCACTGTCGATTTGATGTCCTGTATTTTCCTATGTTTTCTAATAGAATTATCTGCTTCACTGCGGTGTTCTTTGCAGCGTGTTAATACTGGGCGTCGCGTTTGTCCTATGTAACATTTGTTACATTCCTCTTTATTTAACGGGTCCTTGACAGACTTGAGACGGTTTTTTAGTTGTAGTTTTCTGCTCGTCGGAATTAACTCAATTTGCGCTTCTTTTAGTAGCTGTTTGAGCGCTCCCGTAGCTGGAATGTGTCTGATAGCGGCCCTTCTAATATTCTCATTCGATTTATTTTGTTTAAACAGCGTCGTCCAATTGTTGCGCTTAAATTGTCCTTCTTGTTTGTCGATGATGATTTATGTGTAACATAGAAATGACTCTGGAGGACTTGGGCCTATTGCCACGATTTTGGATTCGATACGTGGACGATATACTGGCAATAGTACAAAAAAGAAAACTTGAAGAAACACTTAAAGACATTAATTCAATACATAAGAACATAGTTTTCACGATGGAGACGGAGGACAGCAATATGCTTACTTTCTTGGACTTATGTATTTATACGAAGAACGGTGAATTCAGCTTTGGAATACACAGGAAGCCAACACAAACACAAAGGACAATTCCGGCAACATCCTTCCACTCTTTTGCTCAAAGGATGGCTCCATACCATGCAATGGTAAATCGAATGCTAAGCATACCGCTTTCAACAGAAGAAAAATAGAAAGAAGAACAATACATCATACGAACAGCTAACATCAATGGCCACAGTTTCAATACCATCAAAAGCATCATCGACAAAAAAGAAGGACAATTTAAGCGCAACAATTGGACGACGCTGTTAAACAAAATAAATCGAATGAGAATATAAGAAGGGCCGCTATCAGACACACTCTAGCTACGGGAGCGCTCAAACAGCTACTAAAAGAAGCGCAAATTGAGTTAAGTTCGACGAGCAGAAAACTACAACTAAAAAACCGTCTCAAGTCTGTCAAGGACCCGTTCAATAAAGAGGAACAAAGCGGTGTGTACAAAATTTCCTGCCCAGAATGTAACAAATGTTACATAGGACAAACGCGACGCCCAGTATTAACACGCTGCAAAGAACACCTCAGTGAAGCAGATAATTCTATTAAAAAACATAGGAAAATACAGGACATCAAATCGACAGTGGCAAGACATATAGTTGAAACGAAACACAAAATTGCAACGGAAGATTTACAGGTGGTAAAACAGGTAAAGCAATTCCAAAAACTGGATGTCATCGAAAGCATTGAAATATTCAAAATACCCGAACTAAATAAGATGAACCAGGATCAAGGCAACGCACATTCATCACTCTTCAAATGGTTACAACAAGATAAAATAAGATCATTAACGAGCGGATCAATTAGGGCATAATTTCTTTTTGTCAATTAGCCATTTATAATTAGTTGTTAATTAGTTTAGGTAGATATTAGATATTTTTTTGTTAACTAAAGTAGGTATAAGTACTGTTGTTTGATTATTTTAAGAATTAGTTAGCACTGAAGAAGGAAGCAACTGACTTCCGAAATATCGGTATATGCAAAATAAACAAAATTCTATGGTTTCAAGGAAAAACAGTGTTTTTAGCATCGATAATGTTCGTGTCATGCTCGAGAAACTCCCCGGGCAGACGAAGTGAAGTTCCTAAAAGCATTTCGGCTGGTGAGCAATTGAAATCCTCCCTAATTGCCGTCCGCAATCCCAGAAGTACGGTTGGAAGTGTCTCAGTCCAACGCTGCGTTTCATGGCACATGAGAGCTGCCTTCAAGGTGCGATGTAATCGCTGAACCATTCCATTTGATGCCGGATGGTAAGCTGTTGTTCGCGCTCTATTACAGCCGATGAATTTAGCCAAGGCTTCGAAAAGTGCCGATTCGAGTTGAGAGCCGCAATCAGTGGTGATGATATCAGGAGTCCCGAAACGTGAAACCCATTGATTATATATTGCAAATGCAACGGTCGCTGCTTGTATATCCACGATCGGTACAGCTTCCTGCCATCTCGAAAATCGATCGATCATCGTCACAAAATAGTTGAATCCATTGGATGATGGCAAAGGTCCCACAATGTCGATGTGCACTTGTTGAAAACGACGATCTACTGCTGCAAACCGTTGCGGGTGTTTTTAACATGACGATGCACTTTGGAACGCTGACAGGGAATGCATGATTTAGCCCATCTTGCAATGTCCCTCCGCATACTCGGCCAGATATATTTTTATCGTATTAGCTTGCTCGTAGCTCGACCGCTCGGATGAGACATTCCATGGACCTGCAGGAACAGCTGGTGCCGTAGAGAACTTGGAACGTACGGACGAATAATTCTCACCGATCTTCGCAGTACAAAGTAAAGTTGTCGACAGAAATCGATTGTAGCTTTAGTTTTCCTTCGTTGCGAAGTAAATTCTGTAGCTCTAGATCATCCTTTTATGCTTCCGCAATGTTAGCTGCCGTTACGATGTTTGTAGCCACGTCAAGAGAATTCAGCCGTGATAACGCATCAGCGACGAATTTGTCTGGTCCTTTAACAAGCACAATTTCTGTTGAAAACTGCGCGATAAACTCCAAATAGCGATTTTGTCGAGGCGATGCTTTATCCGAACGCTGCTGGAAAGCATATGTAATCGGCTTATGGTCAGTCCTTATCACGAGTTGGCGTCCTTCCACCATGTCGCGGAAGTACTTAATGCTTTCGTAAATCGCCAAGAGTTCTGTTACGGATAAAACCGAAGGGCACCAGGATTACCTCACCCCGACCACTATCGTAACATTCGCGTGACTATGTATAGTCAGAAAGCTAAGCCGCACTCGACTAGGGTTTGTTTGCCAGTCCAAATTGTAATCATATTAGTAGTTTAAATACGATTATTGGTAGTCTTAAGCAAACATAATTGTCATCGAGCGAAGGTCAGGATCACCGCATGTTCGAAGTTGGAATGTTCCCCAGATATTTCGGTAAAATCAAAACCTAACAAGATCGAGCCAGATGTTGCCAAGGAGGATTCAGATGATGAGAATTCACTGTCTTGAAAATGTCGATAAAACGCTACAGTTTCTCCGGGAGTAACGAATACATTTAGAAAACATCGGTTCACATGATATTGTCGATGAAAACGCATCTCTAAATGTAGAATAATTGTCCGGTTTACGAATCGTTCCAGAGTAACATCGCTACAGAAATGCTGCATGGTGACAACAAATACGATGCTGGTGAAGAGTACAGTCTTCAGGAAGCTGAGAAAGGAGTGATTTTTATTTCGTAGTCCATTCAGGAGACCAGGATCGAGATGATCCATAAAGCTGAAAAACAAAGGCGGACGTGGTGCACGATAGTGGTGATCGGTGCCCAGTTGTTAAATTTTCGAAGTAAATTTCGTCGCAGCTGTTGCTGGATACTTGTGAATCTTTAGTTTCAGCTTAGAACGGAAGATTATTGTTCAATTGAGGAGTGAAATAACAAGGAATTTTGTGAAACCTCGGTCCACGTTAACGCAAACAAAGGGCGGCAAGAAATCGGACGTGACTCGGGAGAAACGCCATTTCAGTTTTGTTGTTTCGCGTAAATGCGCAAATTTCCATAACGGGTGGAATTATTTATTGCGTGGAGTGTGGTTTTGGTAAAACGAGTTAAATACATGGTTAAATTAGAAACGAAGGGTGACAAGACAGAGAATCGCGTATTGGTTTTCACACCCGTTCGAATCTACCTCCTTATTGCCAAAGTACCCACAAAGATCGAAAGCCATTTTCATTACTTAGATATTCAGGCTGTTGAAAGCAAGCGACCAACACACTTTTCAATTATAACAAATGATAGGACGTATACGTTTGCAACGACTGGTGATGCCGGAAATTTCAGCTCAAATGCCGATGTTATCCTTACAGACTTGGTATCCGCCATCAAACAAATATTTCCTACAGTTCCACTTAAGTACATAATAAGAAAGATTGATATTCAACCAGCAGAACGTGAACCGATATTCTCGGATGAATTGAGACCAGCCGATCCGCGAAATGTGGGCCCGTGCGGTGGTTTCAGTACAAAATATGCCTGCATGTGTGATTATCATGGAGTTCCATATAGAGAAGAAGTCGCCTGGGATATCGATACAATATACCTTTCACATGATACCCGCCTATTAAATTTAAGGGATTTCGATCACTTAGAACCTAAGGATTTAATGGCAATTGTGTCAGCACTTGAATATAATACATTTTTTCGTGGACTCAAAGCAACACATATGCGTCTATGACATGAAACACTAGAACGAATAATAACCCCGCGCTTCGTACTATCGATTTAAGTCATAATTTAATTGAAGACAAAGGCGCAATACATCTTGCAGGTCCCATCGCAAAAGTTTCCAAGGGCCTATGCAAATTGGCTTTATCGCATTGTGGCCTAATTGAATTAGAAGGCATCGGCCGAAGTTGCGGAATGTGTCGATTTTCTGTGGCATTAATTTGAAGCTAGCAACTTAAGTAAACCTTCTAGTGAAAATAAACTTTGCTTTCCATACATTCTCTCAACTTATCAGTGCATCAATATGACGACAACACCTCCACGATCTGGAGAGGATTTATTGGGTGAATCATGGATTGAATTGAATCCAAACAGCACTGGTGTTAAAAGCCCAGACAGAATCACTCCACTTCCGTTTTCATCAGGTGAAGAGTACTTAAGATTGCTGCGCGAAGCGCAAAGAGAATCAAATCAATCAACTAGAGTAGTTTCACTAGCTAGCTCGCGGCGGGATACGCCCGGGGACAGTCCTAAATCTCCACCAAACAGTCCAAACACAGAACTATGCCCAGATGATGAACTGAAAAATGTATATATAAATTATTGGAGCAAAGATGGTGAAGCGCAAAAAGATACGGACTGGATTTGGGAAGGGAGTAGCCGACCCGTTCAGCAACCACCAAAAGATTCAAATGGACATAAACAAACATCACTGACAGGCCAAACTGTCAGTGAATTACGTTCAGCTGATTCAGCCGAAGTTGGAGTGCTCGCCACCAGAGGGGAGCGGCGACCAAGTGGCGGCAAGAAGGAATTACCCCGCTGAAGAGGTGGATGACCGACGAGCGGAACCATAGCCGTTAGGAGAAGGCTATATAAGCACGCGAGGAATGACGCGCCTCCTCTTTGATCTCTTTTATCGTGGGCGACGACGGCAACGGAACCAGAACAATCAGCGAGATAAAATTTGAAGCGCAGCGGAATCGTCAAGTGGAGGACAGCGGGAGCAGCAAAGCGAAATCCACGCTAAGAAAAACATTGTTATTAAAGCGACGAGCAAGTTTCGACATTGGAAAAAAAAGGCGACGGAATATATCCGCGAATACGATCGTCGAAGGGGCCCCTTTGTAAGGTTAGAAGAAAAGTAAGTTATTTTATGATAGAGTGTATCTTTTGTTAAGGTTATAGATTCTTTTGAACTGAATACAAGTGTGGAAAAATTGTAAATACTTGAAGTTTATTGGTGTTCAATTAATGGTCAAAGGAAGGAATTTTTTTTGTGTCTTGAGAAGAGAAGTAATGTCTTTGTTTCAGATCGCGGGTTGTAACGAGTGCGGCTTGGACGGTCAAGCCAAAGTGAAAGTGTCGGGAGGTTAAATAAAGCTCGTGATATCGGAAGTCATAGTGTTCGGGGGTGGTATTGTGGTCCACGCGAGGGATATCTTGATTAAGAAGTGAATAATATAGGGTGTTAGTGAAGTGGTGTAGGTGAAGGATTAAAGTGAAGAATATAGGGGGTTAGTGAAGTGGTGTAGGGGAACGATTAAAGTGAAGATCGTAGGGTGATTAATAGCTAGGGCATCGGCCGAATAACGTCGAGTGTAATCCGGTTAGTCGCATTCTCGCTTGGCGGCTATTTGAGGCTTTGAGGGAAAAGCGAGTGGCGCTCCACGCCCGTCTTCGGACGAGCTAACCGGGTCCATAAGCCTCGCCGGAGCACCCCAGTTTCCCTGGTAAAAAGTGGGTGTAACAGTTCCTTGTCACAAGCGCAGTAATTAGCCTGACTTTTGCTCAGTTTTCGCGAGAAGAATCCAAAAGGTTTCCATGCATTTCCTTGGAGTTGCTCGAGAACTGCGCCTATAGCGATGTTTGGTGCATCCGTGCATAATCTTATAGGTGCATCGTTTTTCGGATGGGAGAGCAACGATGATTCGGCTATCAGATCCTTGCTTTTATCGAAAGCGCTTATCGATGCATCTGTCCAAGGAACTGGACGTTTATCGCGTTTGTGAGAATCCTTCAGCATTTCGTTAAGCGGTGCAAGTATTTCTGCGGCCTTTTTTATAAAACGACGATAAAAATTTAAAACACCTGAAAACCTTCTCAAATGAAGCAGCGTTTGTGGTTTCTCGTAATTCTGTATCCCAGACACTCTGTCAGGAAGGGGTTTGATGCCATCTTCGCTTATTATGTATCCTAGATATTCCACCATTGGCTCTCCGAATTTGCACTTCGTTGGATTGATTTTCAACCCGTACTCCCATAAGCGTTCGAAAATGCACTTAAGATACTGTTGGTGCTGGCATTTGTTGCTGGAGGCCATGAGAATTCGGCAAAACTCAAACAGCCCAAATGGTGTGATAACTGCGGTTTTTTCTATGTCATCTTCATGAATCCGCACTTGATGGTATGCACGTTCTAGATCCAGCGTCGTGAAGATCGACTTTCCATGTAGGGAAAGTGTGAAATCTTGAATGTTGGGCACTGGATATCGGTCTGGAATTGTAACTGAGTTCAAGCGTTTGTAGTCGCCACATGGTCTCCACGATCCAGATATCTTTTGCACTAGATGAAGCGGGCTTGCCCATGGGCTACTGGATTGTCGGCAAATTCCCACGTCAACCATGTATTCAAACTCCTTCTTTGCTGCTAGATATTTGTCTGCTTGCAATCTTCGTACATGTTCTGAAATTGGTGGTCTGGTTGTATGTATTCGATGGCATATTTGGTGTGAGCGTCCAGATGTGAAATTGGATGAAGACGTCAATTATGGAAAATCATTTAGCATGGCCTTGATATCTGTGTTACTGGTTAACGAGGTGACAACGCTTATTTCATCTTTGGCGAGCTCAGCAATTCTCGAAATATTTGTCTTTCCATCGACGAGCCGTCGATTTTTGACATCAACAAGCATCTCAAAATTCCTCAGGAAATCGGCACCAATGCGATGTGGAAATACCAGGAAAACATTCTCCGTCGGCCAAGATCCACATTTGTTAATTTTTCACCGCATATATTTATTACAGTGTTATTCGCGGCAAAAAGTTTAAAGTCTGTACGTTGGGATCGCTGATTCAAGTGGCCTCGAGGAATGACGGATACCGCAGCGCCCGTGTCTATCAGGAACAATGAATGATCAACCGATGCTTTCATTGCAGCCGTCGTCCATGACACTTGTGGACGATGGCGATTTTAGTTTTCCGTAGGCTTAAAATCACACGGTTGTCGGCATTTGCGAGCTTTTTCCTTGAAGCGGCTGTGGTAGAAGCACAAATTCTTATTTCGGGGATTCGATCGAGATCTGCTTCTTTGTGGCCGAACTCGGAGGTCCTCCAGTTGCTGCTCAATCCATTTAATGCGATCCTCAAGTGAATATCGTTGCTGATCCAATTTCGAATTTTGGACTTTTTCTTGCTGCGGTTCGTTGATTACATCCACTGTTGGCCAAATGTTGTATTCAGCTAGAATTTTATCAGCCATTTCGGTAGGACATCCGCTTTCACCTCCGACATGACCGTGAGAATAGCACGCACACGCGCAGGCAAGCGCCGTAGCCAAAGCGATTTTATAGCATCGTTGGTGAGTTGTTCGCCGGCCAATATTTTCATTTCTCGCAGAAGCTGAGATGGTTTCCGATCGCCGAGCTCCAAATCCGTTAGCATTTTTGAGAGCTGATTTTCTTTTGACTCAGCAAACCGAACAGTGAGGTGTCGCTTCAATTCATCGTATTTGTTTATTTCGGGCGGATTTTCAACAACGTCAGCAATATGTTCTAAAATCGACGAATCCAACGCAGCCATTAAGACATTAAACTTGCTTATGTTGGAAGTCACTTCATGGATTTTAAATTGGGCCTCAACTTGTGTAAACCATAGTGTCGGTCTACGGCTCCAAAATGGTGGCAATTTCACACTACTTATGGCCTCAACACGGAGTTCACTTTGGAATTGTTCACTTTGAAACTGTTCATTTTGAAATTGTTCATTTTGCACGAATGGATTTACGGTTGTTTCGAAGACTTCGTTTTCACCATCACTCGCGACTAGTGTTTTATCGGCACTACTAGCCATATTCTCTAGTAAACTATTTAAGTTCGAGAGTATGTACTATTAGTGCGAAGGAAAACTAGCGTCCTTTTCGCGAGAAAGTTTTTATTATATCTTGATCTTTGTTTAACGTTAGAGTCACCAATATGTAGCGATTACATGAAGTGGAATATCATTTCAAATAAACACATGTTCTATAACAAAGAATTTATTAACAAAGCATAAATAAAACAGAGCTTATCGTGACGTCCACTTTAAGGACCGCAAACAAAGAGAGAATAATTTTAGTTCCGCATCCTTTTAAAACGTCGTATGCATCACATCCTAAAGATTGTACCAGCTGAGTACTGAATAGCTTAGCATACATCTGGCACATGTTCTGCAGTGCTTTGTTTAGCTAATTCCTACAAAAAATTTTACCATCATGCAGTACATTCTTTTAGTAGCCTACCGTCAAAGTTTCAGTCAATTCCCTTCATTAGTTTTCTTTTGGTAGCCTTTGGAAGCGAGCGTGTCGGTCGGTTGTACAAAAATGGAAAAAGAACAATATCGTTCAGTGATCAGATTCTTGTTTTTGGAAGGGAAAACGCGCAGCGAAATCAAAGATCACTTGGATGCTGTGTACGGTGACTCTTCTCCTTCGATGGCGACCGTCAAGAATGGGTTCAACGAGTTTGTTTGTGGCCGCACGTCGGTTTTTGATGAGCCACGCCCAGGTGCCCCGAAAACGGCTGCTACGGAGGAACCCGTTAAAAAAATGCACGATCTCGTGTTGGCAGATCATTGATTGAAGGTTCGCAAGATAGCTGAGACTGTGGGGATCGCAGAAGGAACGGTGCATCATATTCTACTGAACTGGCCATGAGAAAGCTGTCGGCGTGATGGGTGCCGCGTTTGCTCACATCGGGAAACAAACGCAAACGCGAGACCACATCGGCGACGTGTTTGGCGCTGTTTCAGCGCAATCCGGCAAAGTTCTTGCATCGTTTCATGACCGTCAACAAAACATGGATTCACTGGTACACACCAGAGACCAAGGAATAGTCGAAACAGTGGACTAAGTGGCCGGAAAGGTAATGGCCACCGTTTTCTGGGATTCACTAGGTGTGATCCACATCGATTATCTCGAGAAGGGTGCAACAATCACGGGGCACTACTATGCAAACTTATTGGGCCGATTTGACGTCGAATTGAAGAAAAAGCAGCTCCACTTGGCGAAGAAAAAAGTGCTGTTCCACCACGACAACGCACCGGCTCACACCTCCGCCGTTGCCAAATTGGTCGAATTGCGCTAAAAATCCCTGCCCAATCCACCGTACTCTCCAGGTTTGGCTCCCTGTGACTACTTTTTGTTTCCAAACCTGAAAAAATCACTCGCCGGGAATAGATTTGGGTCGAATGAGGAGGTCATCGCTGCCACGGAGGCTTATTTTGCAGCCCTCGAGAAAATGTATTTTTTGGACGGGTTTAAAAAGTTAGAGCATCGCTGGGCCAAGTGTATCGAGCTTAAAGGAGATGATGTGGATAATATATGCCACCTTTCCAAAATTTTCGTTTTTCGTCTGTAGGCTAAGTACTTGTTGAATGACCCTCATATATCTGAAAGATTTGACTGAAGAATTTTTCGATATCTTTATGAATTCTTATGATATATTAGATTTTTCAATCACCATTTTTGATCATCATCATGTGTGATGTTTTTATTTTGGTTGTAGTAATTAAACAATAATATTTAGAAAAAAAAGTTTCATATGAAACTTGTAGTAAAATAAATTATCTACAACTAGGTTTCAACTTTTTATAAATCTCTCTTTTTTCCGCGAAAATATTAGGTATTTTACGTTTTTTACGTACAACCCCGGCAAAAAGTCATTATTTTAATATTTTAAAAAAACATTGAAAAAATTAAAAAATGTTACTAATCACTATAGTGTCTTAGAAAGATTATGACTTGATTTAAAAAATTCATTTGAAAATGGTTTTTGCTTCTTTATTTTCCACAGGGTACATACGGTTTCCCACGCACTCGCACCAGGGTTACCACATTTTGTGAGCTTCATTTTTAAGATTAGGTAATATTGCTGTGAGCTATCAATTATATACAATGCTGTTTGCAATTTTAATCTTTGTTTTAAGTTTTCATTAAAATACTTATGGTTTCCCACATGGGCCTCTACTGAATTTTTTCACAATTTTTCACAACAAAATATTAAAAAAATATAAATAAAAATAAAAACTATTATTATTACTATTTCTATTATTAATGTTTTTATTGTTTTTAGTATTTATTACTATTGTCGCGTGTTATAGTTCACGGCGATAATTTTGATGTTCCGGATAAGTGAAAACGCACTGTCTTGCAAATTAAGTTAAAAGAGTTTATTTACTACAAATGCACAACAATTAACTTCCTTATTTTACAAATCACAATTTAGTTTGCTTTTCACTTGTCCTATCAATTTATGTTTCCGATGTCCTCAAATATATCACGAAAAACCTTTTCTTCACTATTAATCAATATCGCCTTCAACTCGCGCTCTACACCATCGCAGTTTTTACTATCGCGGTTTTACTATTACTACAACTCCCTCATTCATTCAGCTCGGCTTCATATAGGGGCTCTAGTCATTCAATCCATTTCTCGTATGACGAGAATTATCTGGAATCTTCGAGAAATTCTGAATACCCCCCGTGATGTCACTATAAGTTCTTGATCATGGATCTACTTAGCCCGTTCTTGTGCTTCGATTATATTGATCATGATGTTAATAATAGTTGCGACAACAATTGCTACTGTAGCTCGCCCGATTGTTTGGACATGTAACACTGCCCCCACCTCAGTTCTTTTTCCCCCGAAAATTAGTGTAGTGAGTGGTAGTTAAGTCTCCCTGGATGGAACATGGGGCAAGACAGTCCAGGGGCACGATTTTCATTTTTGCTCTCGGCTTTTGGTGTTCCTGTATACGATATACGACATCTTTGATTCGTTTTGTAGCTCAGTATGCCCTCTCCCAATTATGCTGCAGCTGCAGCCCTTCCTCCGTTGTGGGTTGTATAGGCACACCGAGTCATCTTGCTGGAAGCCAGTAGAATTTGCCTTGAGATCATACCTGGTCTTCATGCGGTCAGTAGCCGAGTCGAAGTGTTTTCGCACTGTCCGATGTATCTGGTTCAACCATTTCCTTAGCTCACTTGCGTCCTCCGAGATCATTTGGGGTTTCTCAGGGGGTGTTCAGAGCTTTATATCAGCCGGCAGACGAAGTCTTTCCGAAAATGACTCGATTCATGTTCAGCAGCTCCATACGCCATTAAGAATAATGGGATGTTTCGGTCCCAGTATCTTTGGTTCATATCAACCATCTTGGCCAGGTGTTTATTGAGTGTGCCGTTGAAATGTTTGACTATTCCATGGGATTGGAGATGCAGCGGTGTTGTCCTCGTTTTCCGTATTCCCAGCAGCTCACACATTTTGCCAAAAACTAGTGATTCATAGTTTTGGCTTTGATCCGAATGTAGTTCACATGGTACACTGTACCTACTGACCCAATTTAACACTAGCTACTCGGCTACAGTAGTTGCTTCCTGGTTGGGAGTGGTTGGGGTAGGCCTCAGGCTGCTTGCTGAAATAATCGGCCACAACCAGTGTGTATCGATTTCCTCATTCGGATTCAGGAAAGGGTCCTGCGATGTCAACAGCGATCCTTTCAAACGGTACGCCCACGTTATAGGTTTGCAATTGTCCTCTTAGTCGTCGTTTTGGACCTTTGACGGAAGCTCAAATTGTGCACCTACGGCACCAGTCTTCGACGCCTTTTGGAGCATAGAGCCAGTAAAACCTTTCCCGCGATTTTGCTAAGGTCTTGTTAACACTTAGTTGGCCTCCCGAGGATACTTCGTTCATTTCCTTAGCCACATCGTGGACTCGGCTTTTGGGAAGTATAGCTTGCATCTTATAGGAACTGCCATCTGCGGTTCCCCATATTTGCTTGAGTACGCTACCCTCCATATGAAGGGAGTTCCATTGCGGTGCCATGCATTGAAACATCCTTCTGCCCGAGTCGCCCGATTGTCTCTTCCCATACGAGCAATGGTTGGATGTCTTTATCGGCTAGTTGTACATTTCGTATCTCCTTCAATTACCAACCTTCATCGAATTCGGCCGTTTTCAATCGCAGATCAATGGGTGGCTCCTTTTCCAAAATCCGTCGGCTATGCTCGCAGTTAGCTGGACATGGATGATGAGATAGGGCAGCATTTCCATTAACTCCGCCCTTGCGATGAACAATTTCGTAGTCATTGACTGCAATCTTTCGCTCCATCTCGCACCTTGTCCCTCGGAGTTTTTGAAGTTAAGTAGCCATCTCAGCGATGCATGCTCTGTTTGAAGAACAAATTTCTGGTCATAAAGGTACTTGTAGAACTGCTTGGTGGCCTCTATTATAGACAATAGCTCCTTCCTCTCACTTTTTGAGAGAACTCGATTGTAATGTGAGAGGGCACTTTCTTTGCCATCGATCTGCTGGGAGAGTACAGCTTCAATTCTGCCATTGCTTGCATCAATGTCAACTACAAACATTTTTTCGGGTTTTGGATATGCCAGCACGGGTGTTCACACAGCTTCTCCTTTAAGATCTCAAAGGCTGCCTGACATTGTTCATTCCAGACACACGGACGATTTTTCTCGGTTAGCTGATGAAGACATTTAGCTTTTTTGGCAACGTCTTCGACAAATCTTCGATAGTAGGTTGCCGGACCCAGAAAACTTCATAGTTGGCACTATTTGTTTGGTTTTGGCCAGCTTTTCACGGCTTAAATTTTTTCAGGGTCTATTTTGACCCCTTCTGCTGATACCACGGGTCCCAGGTATTTTACTCCAGCTCCGAAATGGGTGAACTGGTCGGGACTAAGTTTCAAACTTGCCAGTCACAATTGGGAGAACACCTCTTCCAAGTTCCGAACATGCTCTTCGAACGTTCTCCCGATAACCATGATGTCATCTAGGTACACCAAGCAAGTCTTCCAGGTTAGACCTTGTAGCACGTATTCCATCAGGTATTCGAAGGTAGCTGGAGCGTTGTCAAGCCCAAATGGCATCACCGAGAATCGCCACAATCCAGTCCCAACTGAAAATGCGGTCTTCTCTCGGTCCTTCTTGTCGATTTCTACCTGCTAGTAGCCACTCTTGAGGTCAAGTGTAGAAAACCATTTTGCATCGGCTAAAGTTTCCATGATGTCGTCGATGCGTGGAAGTGGATAACTATCTTTCTTAGTGACGTCGTTCAGCTGCCTATAGTCGACACAAAAACGAGTGCTACCATCCTTTTTCTTTACTGGAACTATTGACGCGGCCCATGGACTGATAGAAGGTTCGATAACGCCTTGTTTTTCCATGTCTGAGATCAGTGCGCTCACTTCTCCTTGCTTGGCTATAGGGAGATGTCTCGGTGCTTGTTGAATCGGCTTGGCTCCCTATGTATCTATGAAGTGAGTTACCATACTCGTTCGGTCCTGGGCATCCGGATTTGTTGAGAAGATGCCACTGTTTTTGGTGACTAGATCAGAGGCTCGCTTGAATAGCTGTACTGGAAATTTGACCTGCTTCAATATTACAGACTTGAATTCCGGGCTTTGTCTGTGTCTTGCCTCACTTTTCAATGATGGTCGTGAGTAGCTTCCAAAGAGGTGATGGTGGAAACAGCTGGCAGCTGCCGATGACTTCTCCCGCTTTGATGCTCGTGGTTAAGTCTGCGATGTTAAGGGCTCTAACCGGCACGTATCCGTTCCTTATATATCTTACAAGGCTTCGTCCTACAATCAAACTGGGCAATGCGGACGTCTTCGTTGGCTCTATCAAATAAGGGTCTCCAGAATCACCATCAAGCTTGGCCCATACAATGCTCTCGGGAGAATTCGGTACATCAGTGTCAGTATATACTACTACATTCATCTTGGGAATTTGGACGCTGGGATCCTCCATTAATACTTCGAAATTCCACCATTTCAATACCCATTTGTCCAAGTCCAACGTATTTCCATGTGGTCGCAGGAAATCCATTCCGAGAAGGCAGTCATCCATAATGTTCCCGACCAGAAGATTATGTCAGAATGCAAGGTCTGCGAAGTGTATCCGGAAGTTGATCTCTCTATGGACGGGTGCAGTTTCTCCCATAGCTGTCCGTAGTGAGAAAATCCTGCCCTTGTGAAGTAGTTGTTGCCTCACTAGGTCTGGTCGGATAATCGATTGGGTTACACCAGTGTCGATTGTTATGGTGCAATGTTCCCCGTCAACTTGACCCGCAGGGCATAAGTTTGCTTCTCCACGATGTAGTCTTGACACGGTGATCGTGGTGATTCTCCCATCCAACCTCTGCCCCACAAAGTTGGCTCCCTCAATTTGATGGGCTTCCATTCTGGACTCCTGACTCGCTCTTGATCTCCTCCAAGCTGCACACCCTGGGCAATAGCTCGGTTTTCTTCGCTTCTTGCAGTCACTTTGCAGATGCCCCTTCTCACCGCGATTCCAGAGTCTAGGCGCAGCATTTATCTGTGGCTCTCACTTAGTTTCTACGCGGTCATACCTGCACTCGTTTGTCGCTACTTCGTCCAGTGGTACGAGTCACATTTTTCGCTACCTCAAAGTTTAGACTATAACCCAATGAGACCTTAATCGTTTGCTTTTGAGCTAATCGTCCTTGAATGTGCTGATGAATATTTCTGTTGCTGCGTCATCTCGATTTTCTGGGTTGTAGGCTGGATAAGACAAAAGTACCAGTCGCTCAATGACTTGAGCTATCTGTGGTAAGGTTTTGCCGGACTTCTGCGTCGGATGCCGTAGCTGTGACCGATAAATCTGCTGCAGATGATCGTCTCCATAACACATGTCCAGCGCATTCATTATAGCAGCCGAGAATGGGAATACTCTGCAAAAGCTCAGCAGCTGGGCCTCTTAGAGCAAGAGTTAGTGCAGTTGGTCGTTCCTGTTCATTCCAGTGATTTGTCCAGCGGCGGCTTCAAACTGGATTCTGTAAATACTCCAGACCGTTTGCCCGTTGGATATTGGTGCTTGCACATTTATTATACAGTTAAAGAATCATTGTATTTACTGGAAAAGTGGTTATTGGGCATAGAAAGCTCCACTGAATGGAAAATAAGGCAAAATGCTACCTAAAACTGGCTAAACTATGCATAAATGAAAATTATTTCATGTTCAAGCAACGATTTTTCAAAACAACGTCTGGTACTGTAATGGCTAATCCTCTATCTCCTCTTATCAGCGAAATTTTTATGGCCCATATTGAAAATATCATTAAGGAAGAAGGTTTGATGCTGAAATTGTGGGTACGATGCGTGAACAATATTTTCATCATAGTTGCAATTGAAGAATTGGACCTTCCAGAAAATTTAGCAATATCCACCCGAAGATAAAGTTCAGCATGGTGACAGAAGAAAATGACGAAATCCCGTTTGTTGATTTGAAACTTATTAGGAACCAAGGCAGGATCAAAATCGATATCTATCGGAAGCCCTCGAGTACCCAACGTACAATTACTAGTGACTCTAGCGATAGTTACCCCCTAAAAAATGGCAGCATACCATTGAATGCTTTACCGCTTACTGACCGTGCCATTAACAGCAGAGCTATTCAAAAAAAGGAATATATTGAAAATACAGCCAGCAAAAATGAATATGACGACAAACGCATCGAAACAATCATCAAGAAGAAGATCCGAAAACAAAATAGAGACAATTAACAACATTGACACCGACAAAAGAAGCTCCGAAGCGCGTACCAGTGACATATTCCAGGTATTCAAAAGACATCGAGAAAAAAATGTTCAAACATCACGGAATAGAAATGGTGTCCTCTAGTCGCAGATGCGCAGCACGAAAAATATTGGGTTCGAGTAAGGATCTAAAAACGATGGAAGAGACGAGTGGCATTTACAAAGTAGCATGTAGTATTTATCCTATGATATACATTGGACAAACGAAAGGATTGATCCCGGTCAGGTTCCTCGACAGCAGCCAAAATCCGGGGTCGCACATGAGGTCGGCCGTAACGAAACACATCATCGAAGAACAACACATGATGGATATTAACGATGTAAGCAGATTTAAGAGCAGTAATTGTCCTAGGAAATTAGATGCGATGGAAGCAATAAACAAAATCCAAGTACCTGAGCAACGAAGAATGAATACGCATGAAGGTTATTGTCATTCAGCGTTATTTAACTTAATTAAATCGTAAATATAATTGCCATTTTTAAAAGTTATTTGTACTTAAATAAAAATCCTGTAAGCCAATAATTATTGTACTGAAGAAGACTGCAAATGGTAATCAAAAATAGCTGCTATACGAAATTAATGAAATATCTAATGTATAAAGAAAAATTAGTTTTTGTTTTTTTTTTTTCTTTAAAAATTAGTTTTTCTATAATTATATGTTGGTAAATTTAGTTTTCAGTTGGCTTTCTTTTGAAGATCAATATAAATTTTAATGGCGATTACTTTTTATTTATAAAAAAATAATAATATTATATCAAAAAGAAAGAACTAATGGCAGCCTCTTATGTTCGTTTATTATCATGTATTATCTCTCAAGCTAGTAACACAATATAAAAAATATAGGCACCTTCCGTTATCTGAAAAACAATTTAAAATTCACATCTGAATTCAAATGAAATGAAATGAAATTTTGTTTTAAGTAATAATATTGATTGATAAGCCCGTTGTAAAAGAACTCAGGACTTGACTAGAACCCAAGAGCAGGTTCGTCAAATTCTGATTTCAACTAAAACGTACAGCAATAAAACTATTCTTGAGTTAGAGCTTCTATGAAAATGATAATATCTATAAAGATAGTCTTAATTTTCAACTTCGATTTTTTCTAAATAACAAGGTTAAAACAACAAAACATACATGAGCATCCTGGGCTCAGCAAAGTATGTTATTAAGTGCATATTTTATAACAAAAAATAATCAACTTCGTACTTACGCATATATTCAAATACTAATAATGGCACTTCGAGATCATCATTATTTTAGATCACAATTACTAAAATCATAGAACTCTAGATGATAACTTAATAATGTTGATTTGTCACTTTTTCATCAGAACCATTTCTTTAGAAATATTTTTATGTAATAAAGGGTGGTCCAACCATAATGCACGATGTTGATTTTTCGCCCAACTTAATATGACATTTCTTTGTTTCAGTGTTTGACAAAGTCAACCATGGAGAGATACACAATTGAGCAGTGCATTAAGGTTGTTGAAGCCTTTTACGAAAATGGGCATTCAAATCCGAATGCATTTCGTGCACTTCGTGATTTTTTTGTTCCGCATAATCGACCAAATGTGTCCACAATCGGGGGAATTGTGCACAAATTTCAGCGAACCTAGTCTGTAAGAAATATGAAATCAAATATGCAGTTCGCCCAGTTCGTTCTGTGGAAAACAATGCTGTTGTTCGAGATAGTGTGGCAGAAGAGCCGTCAACCTCGACTCATCGTCGTGTCCAACAATTGATCATTTCACGAACATCACTGATGCGCATTTGGAATAAAGATTTGAATTTACACGCTTACAAGGTTCAACTTACTCAAGAGTTGAAGCCTACTGACTATTTCAAGCGTCGGCAATACACAATGGTAGGTTGAATAGACAGAAGGGAAAAGCTCCTTTACAAAGGAAACCTTCTTCAGCGGCGAGGCACATTTTCACTTCAGTGGACTCGTTAACAAGCTGAATTGCCGAATTTGGGCAAATGAGAACCCATGAGTGATTGTTGAAATGCCGATGTATTCACGAAAAGTGACTGTTTCGTGCGGTTTATGGGCTGGTAGCGTCATCGGGCCGGACTTCTTCAAAAATGAGGACGGTCAAGCAGTTACCGTGAATGGTGTTCACTAATGCGAGATAACAACGGACTTCTTGTGGCCCGAAATTGAGGTTATTGAACTGTACCATATGTAGTTCCAACAGGATGGTGCCACTTGCCACACAGCCAACGAAACAAAAGCTCTTTTGCGCGAGAAATTCAATGGCCGTGCTATCTCACGTTGTGGCGATGCTAATTGGTCGCCGTAATCATGTGATTTGACTTCGTTGGACTTTTTTCTCTGGAGATATTTGAGAGAAAAATTGTACATCAATAAGCAAAAAACAATTCAAGAGCTAAAGGATGAGATAATTCTGCACATTAACGACATTGAACCCCAATTATGTCTCAGAGTCATTGAAAATATGGACCTCCGGATATAAGTATGCCATCGTAGCCGTGGTTTGCATTTGAGTAGTATTTTGTTTTACACATAATTGTCATAGATCTTTCTATTATAATAATAAATATTAACATAATTCTCTTGAGAATTAGTTGTTTTATTTACAAATAACATCGTGCGTTTAAGTTGGACCACCCTTTATGACTCACGCTACTGTATGGTAGTATGGCCATCTACAAGACCACACAGACCAACAAAAAGGCTTTACAATCCATACAAAACAAAGCGATCAGACAGAGCTTTGGAATCCCATGGTATGTTAAATCGAAACTGTTGAAAAATACTTACGCGAAAAAGCACTTAAACAACTCGACACGGTAGACATACATCCCAACACTACCCTGAGAGTCCTAAGACGTCCAACACTCCAAAATGAAAGCAATCCTACTATATACAGTTATTTTAAACAAGTATAATATAAACAAAAAAAAAAATACTCGTAATATGATCTCGCTAATCATGGTGAGCAAATAATTACTCAACTCCACCATAGACGGTCCCAAGCCTGGTTGAAAAAGGACGAGGGTTTCCCAGTGTTCCCCTTACCCACAGCATCCGAGACTCTGTATCCTAAGCTCCACGTACATATGATAGTAAATGATCTTGGGGTCGCACATTAGGTTTAGTGGTTCCCCAAAGATGGGCTGAAAAGAGCCAATTACTGCAAAGATGCATACAGCTCTGCTACCAAATTCTACCCACACCTCCTTTATGGAGGCGTAAGAGGGTGAAAGCAAGTCTTCTGCGACTAATAAAGGTATCAAAAATAATTACGATGCCGCCGGAATGGAAGTTGGGTGATGTGCTAAGTCTCCGTCCCTGTAAATCCCTACATTGTGTCGAAATTGGATGCGTTAGATAGAAAAACCAGAACAAAGAGAGAACATTATGAAAATCTCAGATGAGTAGCGAATAAGATAACTAGAAATAAGGAAAGAAAATACTTTGATGACCAGTTGAGAAGAGTTAATGTAAAACTAGCGAGTTACAACACAAGACAAGCATACAAAGTAGTGAAAAGTCTGAAACATGGTTACCAGCCAAAGACCACGCTCTGCCGTGATGACATCGGCAACATAGTCGCTGATGAAACCAGGATTACAAAAAAGGATGAGCATCATATTTTAAGAGCTTTCTTAATCCTATGCAAAGTTTTAGATATTCTGGAGAACTTCTATTGGCCGCATCTCTGGATGAAGTTTGTTCCATCATCAAAACCCAAAAGAATAATAAAGCATCGATAAGGTTCCAGTGGAGCTCCGTACCAGTGCTGTTCAGAAAACCATCCATAAAGTCATCCAGCAAATTCGGCAACGAGAACATATGGCAAACGAGCGGGGCAAACCAATTATATTCTCTATCCACAAAAAAGGTGACAAGCAACAGTACAAAAACTATCGGGGCATATCACATTGTAGGGCGTACAAAATATTTACAAAAATCTTGAAAAATTAAATCAAATCATACGCCAATAGTGTTCTTAGGGAGAATCAAGGTGGTTTTAGAGCAGATAGACCGACAAAAGACCAATCGTATACAGTCAGGCAGATACTTGAAAAATGCTGGCAGTTCAAAATAGACGTGTACCAAATTTTCGTTGACTTTAAGTGAGCATACGACAGTATTGAGCGTAACGTAGTGTGCCAAATAAAGCTTTGCTTAAGTATTCCAGCCAAACTAGTCCATCTTACTAAAATGACAATGAAGCCAACAACCTAATAAGTACGTGTAATAAACCGAGGCTTTCGACACAAATATCGGACTAAAGCAGGGATATGGACTTTGGGTCAGGAATAGGTCATTAGAAAGCTACCTGTTGATACATGAGGTACATGTTATTATACAAGTCAAGCAAAGCGGTAGTCTATGCGATTGACAGCAACATCTTGTCACGCCATTAACAACCGTCAAAGAACCTTTCCTGAAACTCGACAGCGAAGCAAAACTAGTAAGGCTACAATGAAAAACTAGTAAGGCTACAATGAAAGTAAAACAAAATTTATGAGGCATTCGAGGAAGAATACCTTAAATAAACACACTTGGCGTATACAAGATCAAAAATATGGGTGAAGTTATGTACTTGGGGGCCAAAATAACCAGAAATGCTGATGAATAAGATGAAATACGCCAAAAAATACAGGTTGCAAATAAAATATTTTATTCAGTTTTGAAGATCTTTTTTTTTTGTGGCAAAGGTGAATGCCCATTTACGCACAGAGTTTGGACTCCCATTTTTACAAGAAGGCAACTGGACCACCCACGAAACACCTCCCCTATCAACCTAAGAACGTAGCCTAGAACCGTTAAACAGATTACTTCGGGCCAGGTCTCATTTTGTTGCGTCGTGAGGTGCCTTCTAGCTGGTAGATCCCTCTTCTAGCGGGAGACGAGAAGTGAAGAAGAAGTGCCAGACAAGCGATCCCCCGGCCCCAACACCCCCGGCTATTGTGAGTCCCTTTTATCTTTTAGGACTGCCCGAATGGTTCCATTTGTCAACCGATTTAAGCATCACCGTGACTATATTATCCAGGCTGAGCTCTCCCGTCCCTCTGTAGAGTTCCCTTTGCAGGTTGTCCCATTTCATGCACACAAAAAATATGTGGCAGGCATTGTCCTCCTCTCATGGGCAATACCGACAATCGGGAGACCGTCTCTTACCAATCTTGTGCAGGCAAGACTAAATACACCCATGCCCGCTCAAAAGCTGGGTCAGATAGAAGTCAATCTCACCATGCCTTCGATCTAGCCACGATCTCACATCTGGGATGAGGCGCGCAATCCACCTTCCCTTCCTGCAACTGACCCAAGACAGCTGCCAATCGTTGAGTGAGCGCTGTCTCTCTTCACGTACAGCCATCTCCCTCGTACCCTCGTTTTAACGCTGATAAATAGTGCGGCGCTCTCTAGCAAGGAGGCCGACAGGTATCATGACTGCAATGACTTTCACGACTGAATCAGAGACTGTCGGATACGAAGATGCAATCCTCAGGGCTCCTCTTCTCTGTACCTGTGCGAGGCGTTTTCGGTAAACCTCTTTACTGAGAGTGTTGTCCCATACTTCTACTCAGTACAGTAGCACTGATCCTACAGCACTCATCAAGAGGCGTCTTCTTGATGGGCAGGCTCCCCCTACGTTGGCCATAAGTCAACTCAGAGCCGATACTCTCGGAGCAGCCTTCTAAGCCTTTGGCTTGATTTGCTCGGAGAAACTCATTTTCGAATGGATCAGCAGCCCCAGGTACTTCACCGCTGGCTTCGATTCGATTTGTATGTCTCCAATAGTGATCATCCTTACTCTAGGGATTTTCTTTTTTATCAGGATGACCTCTCTGGTTTTCTCCAGTGCTAAACTGAGCCCACGAGCAGTCATCCAGTCCCTTACTCGGCACATTAGCATACCTAGCCTAAGTTGCGCTTGTTCAACGGTGCGTCCAGCGACCAGAGCCACAACATCACCTGCATAGCTGATCAAGCGCGGCTCATCTGGCATCTCCAGTGTCATTAGCCCGTTGTAAGACACGTTCCACAGATCCGGACCAAGGATAGATCCTGAGCAACACCCGATGTAACTGCCATAGTTCATTGGCCCTGTGTCGTGTCGTAGAGCAGGCTTCAGTCCTTTAGATAGTCCCTCAAAAGTCACATTAGATATTCTGGAACTTGAAAAGAGTTTTCCAGCGTATCCACCCATTTAGCAGAGTTGAAGGCGTTCCTGACGTCGAGTGTCATCAACGGGACGATCCATCACTTGGTGCGACTATATGCCTCTGCCTTTTGGACAATGCTCATCACCACTGCAATTGTACTAATTGTAGAACGTTCTGCTCTAAAGCTTTACTGCCGAGGAGATAGGTCCCCAGCAACACGACTCGCGTCAATGAGTTTGCCCTTGATGAGTTCCTCTAGAACTTTCCCAGCCGTGTCTAGCATGCATAACGGGCGGTATGCAGACGGCTATTCGGGATTTTTCTTTCTCTTGCTGATCAGCACGAGCCTCCCCATCTTCCATCGTATCGGGGAAAACCCCGTCACGCAGGCAAGCGTTCAATGTACTGAGAAGCAAGTCAGGACAGTGGTGATAGACAAGCTGCTATGCCTCAGCTGGAACACGATCTGGACCTGGAGCCTACCTCACTTTCAATGAAAGAACTGCCTCCTCCAGTTCCCGCTGTGTGAATAGTGGAAACTCGACTGCTGTTTCACCATGGACAGCGTCAACACGGACGGGATGGTCGGGGAAGAGTTCCCGCACTATCTTGTCCATCTTTTCCGCATCATGTACGCAAGGCTTCCATAGGGCACCAAGCTTCCCCATATCTAGCTTGTAGCCAAGACCCCACGCATCCTTGTTCACATTGTCTACTGGGCTTTGCCGGCAGCAAGCCTTGCTGTTGCGAATCAATTTGCGAAGGCATTTCCTGACCGAGTATTATGCTGCCACCCAGTTGCATGACTCGTCACGGTTCCGCGCCCATTGAGTCTCACGTCGAAGCTTGTGACACTCCCTTCCCGTTTCAGCGGTTTCAGTTGATCACCAGTACACTAGGGGCTTGCCGTGCCATGGTTTTTGATGGGGCATAGAAGCACAGCAAGCAGTCGTGATGATGCTCATAGTTGAGTTCTTGAGCTGCCAATTCTTCCGTCCCCTTTGAAGCTTCCTGCAGCGGCTCACCTGCTGTGAGCACCTCGACGAACCATCCTCCCGATATTCCATTAAGTTGGAGAAAGTCGGGAGACAACATCGCTGATCTCAAACATAATGCACTGATGATCACTGGCTGAGTAGTCCGCTAATACTTTCTAATTATGTATTCTTCGTATTGAGGACTTCGAGGCGAATGTCACGTCCAGTATGGTTCCCTCACAGACAATACGGCGGAAATTCGGCGTATTTCCAGTATTTAGTACGACGAGCGCCGTCCTGGTCGCCATTTCCAGGATTCGTTATCCCCGCGGATCCGTTTGAGGCATGCCCATTCGATTGCTTTAGTGTTGAAGTCTCCTCCAACGAGCACTTGCCTTTTGTGTTCGAGACAGCGCCCTCCAGAGCATTAAGCTTGGCTTGGAAAGATTATATCGATTCTTGCGGTGGTAGGTACACACTAAAGAAGGTGGTCCCTGAACACCGAACCCACACGAAACCATCCCCTCAACTTTCTGCTTAGAAATCACTGTTCCGACCTCAGATGGCGGCAGTACCGGTTTCATCAGGATACCATGATGCAGGACTTTTATCATGGTGTTGCTCACTCAGCGCACGAGGTCGGCTTTCATGTTTCTCGCAAACTGCTCAAGCAGATTCTGGGTGGTTGAACGGCAGTGTAGGTTTAGCTGCAGGATGTGGGTCATCGAAGTTCTGATTTTGCCTTAGCTAGGGCTTCCTGGAATGCCCGGCATTTTCCTGGTCCTAAGACCTGTCCAAAATCAGGTCTTGGACCAGCATCCTTGCAAAGCATACAGTGTGATTCTTTCGTACACTCTTTCCTTTTATGTCCCATCTCACCGCATTTGTAACATAGGGAACTCTGATCGGGTCCTTTGCATACTTGTGTGGTGAGACCATAGCCAAGGCATTTGAAACATTGAAGAGGCGTTGCTCTTCGCCGCATCCTACAGACAACCCACCCTATTTGCCCTTTGCCCTTGTTCAGAAATTATTCGGCGTCCTTTTTGGTCAAGTCAACTATGGCCATGCGTTGTGACCCATTGTTTTCTGGTGTCAGTCTCGCTTTGATCCTTCCCACGCTAGAAAACTCCCTTTTGATGGCCTCTTTTACCTCCGACGCAGTCAAGCGCAGTCAATGGGTCTTTTTTTTCGATCATTGCTATCGGCTCGAGCGAGGCTATAGCTACGCTTTTGCCGAGGACTTTCTTTACTGCGTCGCAGAATACTACTTTATTGTCAGCCTCTACTCCGAAGTCGACCAGTATGTGGCGCGACCGCGTTAGTCGTACTGCTTCAATGGCAGTTTTGGTGTCTTTGGGCCTTACGTTTCCCCTAATGTCCCGCAGTACCTCCGCGTAGGATCGGTCATCTTGGGGATTTACGAACAGTACCTGCTGCCGGGGTCTTTGTCGGGGCTTCTGTCGCTCCTGTTTTGCATCAGGCCTTTTTTCTTGTTGCGCATCCGTGCGAACTTTATTTTCTAGCACTTTTTGAAGGAGTTTCTTTGCGGCTTTCTTCACTCCTTTTATAGCACTCTCTGGAACCCATCACCTGGTGCTCCACGCCCATCAAGTGCATATTCCTTCCTTCTTTTATCGCGATCTGCTTCGATTGGGTTAGACGCCATTCTTTATTGATTTTTTATGGTGGCCTTTAAATTTCGCCTCCAGCGCTTCTATGGACTTCTGCTCGTCTTTGGCCTTTAAACAGCTCCTCCAATAATGCCCTATGCGATCTAAGAGTTCCTCTAGTTCAAGGAGCTCAATCTTTATAGTCGCATGCAGGTTGTATTCTTTTCAGAACAACTCCCACTTTTCGGAATAGACTTTCTTCTTCTTGTACTTTGCGACCATCCTTGGGAGAGGTTGTCGCTTTCAGTTTCCGAATACAGCACGTCTGCCATTTTTTAACGTTGACGATGCAATCACGCAACGTCACTTTATTTGCCTGGTCACTCGTTTCTTTTCCTGCCGTTATCCCTTCATAGGCTTCAGGATGGTTCTTTATTATGTCGGAATTTGCGACCCTTGCATCGGTCGTTCAGTGACGATCACATCAGTAGTCATCGAATTCTCAATGTTCTTTATATTTTCTTCCACTGCTCGAACACCTGAGGCGTCCTGCAGAGTTTCCCGCTTTTCCTTTATAGAACGTTCTGGCATTCGCATCATATTTTTTCTGCACCCGAATGCCGCAGGAATCTCAGTCGGACCAGACTGTCTACTAATCTTCGTTTTTCATCCATCTTCAATGTCATTGTATTAATCGTCGTTTTTATCATCGTTAGTACCGGTCTCGATGTACTGTTAACATCGTGGTTGCAACCGCTGGTTGCGTCGCCGTTATTATTTTTTATTTCTTTTTTTGGTTTTTTTTTATCTTTTAGGGTTTTGTAAAATAATTTTGCAAAACACTACTAGTTTCACGACCTGTCTGTCCGTCTGTCCGTCTATCCTTCCGTCCGTCCGTGTGTCACAGCACTTTTTTTCGCAAACTACTTAAGCTAGAAACATCAAATTTTGTATGCAGGTGTAAAGTGGTGCTATCTTCAAAATTCACCTACAAAAAATGTTATAAGGTACTTAAGGGGGGGTCTCCCATATAGGGGAGTGGCCCCCGAAAAAAAAATTTCATCAAAGGTAGCCGATATGGGTATCAAATGAAAGGTCTTGATAAGAACTTTTCAAAACAGGTCTTAATTTGATACTTTCTTCTTCAAGGGACGCACAGGGAGGGGAAATACACGAAAAATTTGTGTCCCCCCCTCGCGATTGGACACCTGTGATCCGAAAAATCTGAAAAAAAATTACGGTGGTAGGTGAGTACAACAACAACAAATACCTTAGAAGTCAAAATTTGCTCAACTTTGTTAATAATAGTATGATATTCGAATCTCACATTTTCCCCAATAAAATCGCATCGGTACCCTTAAACCAAACGAAATTCGATATTCACGTAGCCCTACTAAGGGTTCTTAAACTTTGTAAGTTTGATGAAAATCAAATGATATACACGGAAGTTATAGCCATTTGAAATTTCTCCACATACAACAGCAATAACACATGATTTTGGTATTTTATGGACTTTCCATCCAATCAGTCACTGCAGTTTTGATTTGATCTTCTTGAAATTTTCAAATAAGGCCAATAACATTAATATTTTTGAGAATTCTGGTGAGTGATTTTTGTTGATTTGCTTCAAAATGGCGACCGTTGAAAGTAGAAAAACAATGGGTTTTCTTCTAAACGTGCACATCTCTTTGACGTATTTCTTGATGTTATTCATTGCTGGTGACTGCATTTCTGTGAAGTTGGATACAAAATCCTTCTGACATGAGCGTAGGTCTGTTTATCCAACTTGTTTTAAGTGTTTTTGGTTGCTCCAGTTTTATTGGGTCCCCCCTCAGAGCCACTATCTCCGTTCATGTGTGTAGTCACCTTTTTGGTCCCATGGTTATCTTTGCAGAGCAGGGAGGCCATGCGAGGGCTGGTACAAGCCCTTGAGGACAAGCGCTCAGAGCCAGACCAGCGCTAATCAGGAGTCCGTCTCAACCGAACCTACATCACCAACTCAATAGTGTGAACTTCGGACATACTCCGAGGGCTTCCAAACTTTTATTGGGACGGAGACGGTATGATAGTTGAATTAGAGCCGTTCACACACGAGTGTCACCCCGGCGCTACTGTGCAAAGCAACTAGGTTTAAACCACCATATTCGCCAGCCCAAAGTATCAATTCCAGTTCGTTGTCCAAAGCGTAGTCTAAATTCAATCAGGGTCGTTAACTGTCATCCAAGGAGGGAACCTCACGGTGCCCCCCATATCCTCAGGTCCACTAGCCTCCAAGAGTGCTCATGTCGACCGGTATTCCCCTGCGGGAATTTCCTTGGGTACGTGGGGGCGGAACTCCCCAAAGAAGATCTTGAAGGCCATCTGCATACATAGGAAAACAAAGCTCCAAGTATACAAATCTGCGATAAGGCATTTATTATTTATTTATTTTATTTATTTAGAAAATCCTATTTACAGATTTACTTAATCCAATTACAAAATAGGCGAAAATAAGGAAAATACAAAAACAAAATTAAAGAAGAAGGCTACGTTAACCATTAATATTGAGAGCATTCCGTACTGTTGATTTAAAAATTCGCAAAGAATGCGGTGGAGGACCAAGCTGAAGATTATTGTAGGCTCTTATAGATCGCACCAAAGGCGAGTACAGATACGTGTCGGTTTTTGCAAATGGAACGATAAAGTGATCAGATGATCGTGTCCTCAATGGCGCACGTGCATGTAATGCATTGCATAGGTCCGATGCTAAGAGGCCTCTGGAGAGCTTAAAAAGGAAGCATAAATCTAAAAATTGTCTTCTAATGTCGAGAGGTGGGATATGAAGGAAATTTAGACGTTCACTGTAGGAGCGATACGAAAGGTTATATTTATATAAGAGAGTGCGTGTGAACTTGCGCTGGATTGATTCGACAGCTTCCGATAGATAAATGAAACGGGGTGACCATACTTGAGAGGCATACTCGAGAATGGAGCGAACCAATAGGATGAAAAGGCGAACACAGGTATGAATACTGAATGTTCTATGAGAGCATCGTAGTGCAAAACCAGCGATTCGCGATGCTCTAGAGGTTATCTCAGCTATATGTACATCAAATTTTAAATGTGTATCCAGTATAACACCTAGGTCTTTATAATGATCCACCGTTGATAGCAGTGATCCATTAATTGAATACGCATTGGCAAGAGGCATACGTTTATTGGTGAAACACATATGTAGACATTTGGACACGTTGAGAGGAAGGCGATTCATAGAGCACCATCGAAAGAGGGAGTCTAAGTCAGATTGAAGGTCACTACAGTCCATTCGTGAATAGACGACTTTAAAAATTTTTAAATCATCTGCGTAGAGCAGACAATCTGATGTCAACACAGTTGGTAGACCATTTATGAAAACATTAAATAGAAGAGGGCTGAGGATTGAACCTTGAGGTACTCCAGAAGAAGGAGAGAAAACGTACGAAGAGCAACCACACCAAGTAACCGATGAAGAACGATTTGTCAGAAAGGAGGATAGCCATGTAAGAAGAGGGCCAGAGAGGCCAAAAGCCTCAAGTTTCTTCAGTAATAGACTATGGTCTACCATATCAAAGGCTTTGGCGAAGTCTGTGTAAATCACGTCCATTTGCTGACCTTCATCAAGTGATAGGGCAATCGCATTGGTAAATTTAGCCAAATTGGTTACCGTTGACCGTCCCTTAACGAAACCATGCTGCTGTTTAGCGAAGTCATTGGAGATTGCATCATATATTCGGTTATGAACGATTCTCTCAAAGAGTTTTCCAAAACACGAGAGTAGGGATATAGGCCTGTAATTAAGTGCTAAGCTACGGTCCCCTGATTTGTGAGTTGGAAAGATGTTGGCTCTTTTCCAATTTGCTGGGAATATCCCTACAGTCAGGCTGATATTAAATAATATTGACAAGGGTAAGCTTAGGGATGAGGACAGCGTTTTCACAAAAATGTTTGGGACTCCATCTGGGCCCGAACTCACGTTAACATAATGGAGTCGACTATACTTTCGACTTCGGAAGGTGAGAGGAATGGTTAGTTGGGAGAATGGGTAAGGGTGACGAAGATGATTGGAAAACAGAAGCAAAATGGTCTGCAAATATATCGCATATGGCCTGACCATCAGACGCTTGTTTCCCATGCAGGCTAACAGAGCTAGGTATATTTGAAGTGGATTTGAGGGAGTCGACATATGTCCAGAAAGATTTAGGATTGTTTGATTGTAAAGAGGCCTCAATAGTGTTAAAATATGAATGCATTGCGCGCTTGATGACCATTTTGGCATTCTTATGTAGTTGTTTATAAGACGAGAGATACGTCTCTGAACCGAAACGCTGTAACTTTTTACGCGCTATATCTTTTAGCTTTAAAGCTTCTGAAACTTCCGCTGTGAACCAAGGAGCATTCTTTTTGCGAGGAGGACGACTACGGGAACGGAATTCATTATAATATTATTAAGTTTATTATAGAAGGCCGTGACAGCATCATTGACATCAGTAAAATGAGAGAGAACTGCCAATCGATCTCAGAAAGCTCTAATTGAATAGCTTCATAGTTTGCCTTGTAGAAGTTGTATCTAGAATAAGCTTTGTTATTCCTATGGCGTGAGATGCAAAGCGATAGTTGCATTTCAAGTGGAGGATGGTGAGAATCGGGTTTGACATAAGGGGTTGGTGATTGAGAAACTGAGATAATGCTCATGGGATTGTTAGTAAAAATGAGGCTATGCTATGTGTGCAAACCTAACCTAACCATCGGCAAACATATTGAACGCCATCCAGCGATGGGTCCTGAGGATAGTTGGAGCGAAACTAGAGGGGGGCCAATGGCAAATTCGATACATCTATAAGCTGTATAAATTTTTTGATGAGCCGGAGGTCTTAACGATTGTAAGACTGCGGAAGTTGCAATCGGCTGGCCACGTGAAACGCATGGACTGTTCGATACCCAAAAAGGTATTCGTTGGGGGAATTTAAAGTTGAGGAACAATGGGGGAACCAAAGAAAAGCTGGTCTGACTCGATCGACGAAAATAGTTCATCGCTGTTCGAATTTCAAAATTGGAGGGCGCGGTCAATGGATCGAGACAGTTGGAGGTACTTGTTGCAAGAAGCGAGGGCCTAAAAGGAGCTGTAGTGCAATGAAGAAGAAGAAGAAAGAAGCTGGAGCATCCCTGGGCCAAGAGTATCGAAGGTCCAAAAAGGGCTGTAGTGCTATGAAGAAGAAGAAATAATTGCTCATCGATAGAAGGGAGCTAGGGTGCTAGATCACACCAGCTCGAAGTAAAACCACAACAAGGGGGGCATAATTTCATACGATTCAAAGCAAGAAGAGTTAAAACGCTACCAAGACTCTGAATACTTCATTCAAACTTGTTGAAACATGATGGTTGGTACTTCATAAAGTAGTCTTTCGTAAAAAAATACACAATTAAAGTCGGCTTTCTTGCAGAGATACTTGTTGTATCTTTTCTAAAAAGAGATGAGACTCTTATAACAACCTCTGGACTAATAGAAGAATTATGTCAAGCAACATTAGGACTTTTAAAACATTCACATTGATTACAGACATGTACAAATTCTATTTTTATTCTCCAAATCCCAAAGGACCAATCATTATTTAGCCTTCACACTGTACAGTTCATTTGTCACCCAAATACATGTACTGACAGATGATTAAGCATATTAGGTCCTATATTATATTCCCATAAGTACTTGCTATACGTATTCCACAACAGAAAATAAATATCACGAAGGATAAAAATATCCTATGAATGACATAGCTTTTGTGGCTTCTCAATTGTATTGCCGATAAATCTAAATCGAGCATTTAACATTAGGCACACGGCTAATGATCTGCCGTATTTATAGAATAGAACAATTCACGATTGTGGGCACACGCATACTGGAGGTGTTGGAAGGAGGCCGGCTTCATCAAATTATCCCAATAAGAAACAAATTACTCAGTGAAAAGGGACGTATTTATTTTCCATTCAATCGATTTGGGTTTGAAGTGGTGTGATTGAGGTAAACCATTTACTCAGGACATTACATACGTTATCTTTACGTGGTTTACACAGGTTTTGAAAATATTGTAGAAAAGAAAATTCAATTAGGATTAGACATATTTTTAGGATAAGACGTATTTCAAGTTGTTTTTTTCAAAATATGTAAATTTTATCTCTATCCTTTCATGAAGGTTGAAGAGTCTCATCTGGAGCCAACGACGGCAGTAGCAAAGTAACATGAACAGAATATGAAGGAGGTTCAACCCCATTTACAATCAGCGTCAAACAATCGTTGACGTCAATCGAAAACAAATGATATTGGTATGAACACATAAAAAGCGTTTCAGGGTTAAATATTTGAGTCCGTCTCATAAAGCCGTGCCAGACCGACGGGTTCATGCGAAGGGATTAAAGAGCATGGCAACGTTAGCCTAGGCCAAGTGTCAGAAGGATACATTTTGATTGTTCCCTGCTGTTAGTTGGGCTAGGATGAAGCCCATAAGGATAGACGAGAAATCTATTCGATACTTGTTGATATCTCGACCAATGAAGGTTATACGAGCATTATATTTTTTCTCTTCAGAAGGATAGAGGCAGCTCCAAAAATAGTGAACAATAGCTGGATTACAATCGAACGGACGTTTGACGGAGAATATTATTATCAGAGGACGAAGGTATGAGTAGTACATTTGAGTTGGTTTCTTATTGATTATGATTCAATATTATGTGTCGCCGCAAAGCAAGCAAATTTAGGAAACTTTATGAAAGTGGTGAGTGTAGGAGTAATTAAGTTGAGTCAGCGATCCTTGTATGGACAATAATGTATGGGCATATTAAATCAAAGGGAAAGTATGATGATCTAAGTGTATATATGTACAGCTATAATCTGAACTGGACGTCAAATAAACTTAATCAACGTAAAAATGCCAAAGGTTATTCCAGAATGTATGTAGGTATTGTATATATATTTAATAATTTGTAATGATGAATGAAAGTCCTGTTTCATTGGAAATTCTTATTGTGATACAACAACTAAATCTTTATTGAAATCCCTATATTATATTGAAAGCTACGTGTATAGTATCCGAAATTTGTTTTATCACTTAAATTTTAATACCATATCAGTTAAAATTTAACTCCTCATTTCATAGTGTCAAAATAAAACTAAAAAGATTTGAGCTTAAATTTGGAATATTTAACAAATGTATCCGAGAAGTTATTTTTAAATCATCATCATCTATTGTCAAAGAATGATGTTCAGTGATGGTGACGTGGGGCGAAGGAATTGTGTAACCGAAATAATGAATAAAGGATTAACAGGCACATGAATCGCAATTAATTATATACGTATTTTAATGACATAAAAATGGTGATCAGTTATACAAATATTAAATTAAGACACGGTGGAGGAAAAATGATGAAATTACTTCGTCGGTCAGCAGACAGTCAGCGAATTTCCTTCTTCAGAGCTTCGTTAGCTGTTCCTGTCCCTTTTCAACCGACTTCCAATGGAAAGAAGGTTATCAATTGATCACGTATACTTTTTTTTTGTTTGTTCACGCATAACTTTTGAACGGAGATAGATAGAAGAGTCCTGTTTTTGGCAAATGATGCGTCTTTCTTCCAGTTAGGTTCCGTTTAAAGGATAAGAAGTACAGGTAACGGTAAAGGACTTTAACCGTTAAAACTAAAAAAATTCCGACTTTCACTCCGATTTTTCAGCATAACTGATCACCGAGTGTAAGGATTTTGATTGTAGATTGTTTCAAATGAAGGACAACATATTGATCTAAAATGTATCGGAACAGAATTGTAATCCTTCCAAGGACTCTGTAGATATTAACAGATCAGTATGATACATTGATGTCGAGAAATTGAATTTAAATACTCTTTCGCACGAAAAGTGCCAATTAGTTGGCACTCCTCAATGATTTGAAGGAGATACCGAGTCCTCTGGTGATGGATGATGAAAGTGATCAGTATTCTTAATTTTCTGCGAAAACGGTACATTTTAGTCAATCATTTCTACCGGAAATAACCAACAAATTACTTCTAAATGTGTCATCAATACAATTCAACAATAGTTAGAGGGAACATGTCAGGATGCTTTTCTCTTCCGAATTCATTCTTTGCTTACCGATGAGCTTAGTAAAGGATCCTTCTTGTATCCTTAGATGTAAACGTTACACAAAGGATTTATAAAACTCCCCGAAGAAATAATAAGGACTGAGTGATTGCAAATAGAGTTGATTCGTTACTTTCCAGTTAATAGTATACATACATATGCCCAGAAATCTAAAATTAGTAATTTCCATCCTAAAGATTGGCAAAAATCGCAACCTAAAAAGAGATACTTTTCCTTCTATAAATGATCATAACTTTACAGATGAAGATGAAAATGCATAGCCGAGTTTTCATTGAACTATA
The DNA here is from genome assembly GCA_963969285.1 of Odontomyia ornata. Taxonomy (NCBI): domain Eukaryota; kingdom Metazoa; phylum Arthropoda; class Insecta; order Diptera; family Stratiomyidae; genus Odontomyia; species Odontomyia ornata. The sequence continues at coordinate 72,982,953 of OZ017740.1, forward strand.
GGCTATAATTATCTTGAAACTTTCATGAAAATGAGGTTCTATAGTTAACTGAAAACGAAGGCGATGGGTATCGAATAAACGTGAAAGAGTGATACGGCTAAGAAGGATCTTTTTAAGTAAATTTCTTGAGATTAATTGCGGAGTAAACTTTATGTTTACAATTAATACATACATTAATACAATTAATGCATATGTCCGTACACACACACACACACACACATATATATATATATATATATATATATATATATATATATACATATATATATATATATATTGTAACATACCTGACCTTCGTAGCTAGGTCTAAGTACGTATTTGTCCGACTAAACTCAGCCCTGGGTCGTGGGTTGAGAGAAAAAAAAATGACAACACCTGAATAGGTAGCTTTCATACACATAGACTCTATTTATCGTAATATAATGTTTATAAGTAACAATTAAATAGTTAGATTTCTTATATATAGTCTCTACTTTATCTGATGTATTAGATTGATAATAAGCATACATATATGTAGTATATAATTTATATAAGTACCAGTAAATAAAACAAAAAAAAACTGGTTTATCAATATGAATTACCTGATATGTAACATTACTTATTTGGTCGTCCGGAGCGCTCTGGAGACGTACATTGGCTGGGATTCTGCTAAAGAAATTTAATAGGCTACTAAAACCAAGATCAAAAATTATTTTTACGATAACCGCAACGAAACGTGTGGAGATTTCCAAACCAAAACAAGTACTCTTCATGAGATCATTATTCCAACATATGATGCAAACAAAAAAACTAGCGGCATCCAACTCCGAAGATCACTACGGTAATATTTAGAATGTTCTTTTTTTTCTAAATCAATGTTTTTCATCATTTATATGTTTTTTTATTTTTTTTCTCTTCAACGATCAACCACACAAAGCCGTGGGAATTAAATATAAGCGATCGCTTCAATACAGGCAGATTTTTACTTCCTCTAGGGGCAACCGTCACTCATATTACGCGTGAATCAAAGAAAATGAAATTGCTAGATACGAACTAGCCCTTGATGCACCTGACTCACGTAATGTAAAATTCATAACAGAAACAAAACTTTCACACACTCTTTCTCTTGGATATTCACTTATTCCTGGCACACTTGAGGACCAGAATAATTAACATCAAATTTAATTCAATTGAAAAAAAAAACAGTTTCAATTCGGGAGCACAATTGACACATTATCCGTTTAGCGCGGAACACTCCCTCAAAATCTGACAAGTCACCGCAAGGGGGAAAAAGGGTGCACTCAAGCTTTCCTCACGACACCCAAAAATTCTCTGATGACTTCCTCTCGAATTTTCTCTTGCGACCACTTTCCGCGGCACAAATATAATTCGCACGTTTAGGGAAATTCCACAAAACAAAACTGTCTACGCGAAAACACGTTCAATCGTGTTGGTTATACTCGCGCGAAAATTCCCTTTTCTTCACCGATTAACAAAAACCACTCAGGAATCGGGATCACTAGATGCAGAGCTTCCTGCGCACACCTGAATCCACAACAGCCAACCAAAAAAGATTCCCTCGTTCCAATCAAATTTTTTTTTTCTCCTTGTCCGCAACCGAGCGCGACTTCCACAAGACCCCGGTTTTTTTTTTCTTTTTTTTCCCCATCCACTTCGACTATTTCACGATCTCTCCTTCTTTTGTTTTCTCCGAATCCGTTATCCGTTTTGCCGCAATCAAACACAAATTGCAATTCTTCAGCAACGAAATCAAACGCGCCAAACTAAACTCCCAACATCTTTCGAACTCACACCCAAAGCCAAAAACCATCGATCGACTGTGGCCTTCAAAACAAAAACCGAAAACCCCCTACCAACGCCCTTTTCCCCGATCGAAACTATCAACCGGTCGCGTCTTTCGTTCTTTTTCTTCCATCCAATATTCGGTTGTTCGATTCGCTTATTGCATTGCAGTTTCGGAAATAAACGTTTTAGGGTTACCGTGACAGGAAAATATTTACATTTTCAGCCCATGCACGCAACAATATATATATATATATATATATATATATATATATATATATATATATATATATATATATATATATATATATATATATATATATATATATATGTATATATATATATATATATATATATATATATATATATATATATATATATATATATCTTAATGGTTGTGAAAATATACAAAATATTTATACATACATATATATATATATATATATATATATATATATATATATATATATGTATATATATATATATATATATATATATATATATATTTATATATATATATATATATATATATATATATATATATATATATATATATATATATATATATATATTGTTACATGTACAAAGAATTATGCGAGCTACCGTTGCGATTGTTTTCACAAGCATTAAGAACATCAACAAAATGAACTTACTCGAAACCACGAGAACCCACCAAGCATGATCAACATTTGGAAGTGAGTCACTGCTCCATTCATTAATCTGCTCGAATATACCAGATACCTCTCTGCAGAACATTCGCCAATGTGCGAGAAACGCATTGAACGGATGGAGACTCTTTATAAGGGCGAGCTGAATGAATGAGGAGATCATTCATTATAACCTCGATAGAAAACTGCGACATAGTGGTGCGCGAAGTACAGACGATATTGGTTGTTTGAGTGTGAAGTGATTTTTAAAAGACAATTGCGATAGAAATTTATGGAAAAGTGGAAGTTAGACTGTTAATAGTGAAAATTAAAATTGTGAAATAGTTAAATAAGTGATTGTGCATTTTTCAAGTAATTGAATAAACTCTTTTAATTTAATTTAAAAGACATTGCGTTTTCACTTTCCCGAAACATTAAATTTATTGGCCGCGAACCATAACACGCGACAGTGGTGTCAGAAGTGGGATAGAAAATTTTGGAAGTGAAAACTTTTAAACATTTGATGCTGATGTCATCCAGTTTAACTGCGAAGCAAGATGAACAATCAGTGAAGCTAAATGAACAGTCATCCAGTTTAACTGCGAAGATAGACCAGAAGCTGGACCGACAAGCAGTCGAAATCAAGGCGGATTTGCAAAAACAGCCAACTGAAATAAAAGCGGAGCTCGGTTGTCTGACCAAACAAATTAAATGCGTCGAGGAAAAGGTTTATCAGGTCGAGGAGAGAATGAACCATGAGATGGAAAAACTGAAAAAGGAATTGGAAGCAGCGAAGGCAGCAGTTACCACCTCACCAGCTTCACTTGCAATCGCAGCGCAAAGCTCATCAAGAAATGTGAAAGCACCAATATTCGACGGGCAAAGGGTCTGGAGTATTTACAAAACTCAGTTTGAAGCTGCCGCAAGGCAAATCACTGAAATGAGCAGAAGCGAGCAACTGCACTAATTCTTGCTCTAAGAGGACCAGCTGCCGAGCTTTTGCAGACGATCCCCGTTGAGTTGCATTCAAACCCGGCTGCTATCATGAATGCGCTCGATATGCGTTATGGAGACGATCATCTAAAGCAGATTTATTAGTCACAGCTACGGTATCGGATGCAGAAGTCTGGTGAAACCTTACAGCAGCTGACCCAAGACAATGAGCGACTGGCACTTTTGGCTTACTCAGCTTATGACCTAGAACATCGAGATGACGCAGCGACAGAAGCATTCATCAGTGCATTAAAGGACAAGGAACTGCAAAAAGACATGCGTTTAGCTCAAAAGCAAACAGTTAAGGACGCATTGGCTTATAGTCTGAACTTTGAGGCAGCGAAAAACGTGAGCCGTACCACTGCCCGGATTCGCGAGGTAGTGATAGACGAGTGCAGGTGTGACCGCGCGGAAATTGAGCAAGACCCGCATGTAAATGGTGCGCCTAGATGCTGGAATTGCGGGGACAAGGGGCATCTGCAAAGAGACTGCAAAAAGCGAAGTGTGCAGCTAGGAGGAGATCCAGACCGAGTCAGGAGCCCAGAATTGAAGCCCTTCAAAGAGAGGGGTTGGGAAATATGTAAGAGCCAACTTCATGGGGCAGAGGTTGGCTAGGAGGATTGACGACCCCAGCACCACCATCACCGTGTCAAGACTACATCGTGGAGAAGCGGACTTATGCCTTCCGGGTCAAGTTGGTGGAGAACATTGCACCAAAACAATCGACACTGGTACAACCCGATCGATTACCCGACCAGACCATGTGAGGCAACAACTACTTCACAAGGGTAGAAGTTTCTCACTACGGACAGCTACGGGAGAAACTGCACCTGTCCATGGAGAGGTCAACCTCCAGATACAGTTGGGAGACCTTGCGTTCCGACATTATTTTCTGGTCGCGAACATTATGGATGACTGTATTCTGGGAATGGATTTTCTGCGACCACATGGAATCACGTTGGATTTGGGCAAACGAGTATTGAAATGGCGGAATGTCAAAGTGTCTAAATTCCCAAGATGAATGTAGTAGTATGTACCGACATAGATGTACCGAATTCTGCTGAAAGCATTGTATGGGCCAAGCTTGATGATGATTCTAGAGACCACCGATCTTATCTGATAGAGCCAACGAAGATGTCTAAGGAACAGATACGTGCCGGTTAGAGTCCTTAACACCGCAGACTCAACCACGAGCATCAAAGCGGCAGAAGTCATTGGCAGCTGCCAGCCTGTTTGCACCATCACCTCCTTGGAAGCTTCTCATGACCATCATTGGGAAAAGAGGCAAGACACAGGCAAAACCCCGGAGTCCACGTCTGCAACATTGAATCAGGTCGAATTGCCAGCGCAGCTACTCAAGAAGCGAGCCTCCGATCTGGTCACCAAGTACAGTGACATCTTCTCAACAAGCCCGGATGACCAAGGCCGAACGAGTATGGTAACTCACGTCAAAGATACACAGGGAGCCAAGCCAATTCGACAAGCACCGAGACGTCTTCCTATAGCCAAACAAGGAGAAGTGAGCGCACTGATCTCGCACATGGAAAAACAAAGTGTTATCGAACCTTCTGTCAGTCCATGGGCCGCGCCAGTAGTTCTTGTAAAAAAAAGATGGTAACACTCGGTTTTGTGTCGACTATAGGCAGCTTAACGACCCGCTCCCACGCATCGATGACATCATGGATACTTTAGCTGACGCAAAATGGTTTTCTACACTCGATCTCAAGAGTGGCTACTGGCAGGTAGAAATCGACAAGAAGGACCGAGAGAAAACCGCATTTTCAGTTGGGACCGGATTGTGGCGATTTGTGGTGATGCCATTTGGGCTTTACAATGCTGCAGCACTTTCGAACGCCTGATGGAATAGTGAAAATTTTAAAAGTGGAAACCTTTAAACTTTTTAGAAGTGCGAAATAGTGAAAGAACACGTGGAAACTGGTGGAAAAAAAATAATAATAAGCTAAAATAATAAAAATACCACGAAGCATACATTTGAAAATTAATGAATTGACCATGTCGGAGCTTAAGAAAGAAGCAGAAGAACAAAATCAAAAGAACCAGAAAATGCACTGATGCAAATGTTGAAGCTGATGCAGCAAGAGTAGCGACAACAGGCATCCAGTTTAACTGCGAAGCTAAATGAACAATCAGCGAAGCTAAATGAGCAATCACCGAAGCTAAATGAACAATCATCAAAGCTGCACCAGAAACTGGACCAACAAGCATTCGAAATCAAGGCAGACATCACACAGAAGCTGGAGAAGCAATCAGCAGCTAGACCAACAGACAATCAAAATCAGGGTTGATTCGCAAAAACAGCAAACTGATTTTAAAGCGGATTTGCAAAAAAGAAACAACCGAAGTAAAAGTGGAGCTCGGTAGTCTGAACAACCAAATAAAGTGCGTCGAGGAAAAGGTCTACCACGTCGAGGATACCATGAGATCAGCCAGGTCGAGGAGAGAATTAACCATGAGATGGAAAAAAATGAAGAAGGAATTGAAAGCAGTGAAGACAGTAGTAACCACCTCACCAGCCCCGCTTATAACCGGAGCGCAAAGTACATCCAGAAATGTTAAAGCACCCAATATTTGACGGACAAATTGTCTGGAGTATCTACAAAATCAAGTTTGAAGGCGTCACTAAGACAAATCACTGGAATGATCAAGAACGAGCAACTGCATTAATTCTTGCTCTAAGAGGCCCAGCTGCTGAGCTTTTGCAGATTATCGCCATTGAGTAGCCCATGCTTTATGGAGACGATCATCTAAAGCAGATTTATCGGTCATAGCTACGGCATTGGATGCAGAAGTTTGGCGAAACCCTACAGCAGTTAGCCCGAGACATTTAACGACTGGCATTTTCGGCTTACCCAGTCGACGACGCAAGGGAGACCTTGCGTTCCGACATAATTTTCTGGTCGCGAACATTATGGATGACTGCATTCTCGGAATGTATTTTCTGCGACCACATGGAATCACGTTGGATTTGGGCAAACGGGTATTGAAATGGTGGAATGTCGAAGGATTGATGGAGGATCCCTGCATCTAAATTCCCAAGATGAATGTAGTAGTATGTAAGGACACTGATTTTAGAGACCACCGATCTTATCTGACAGAGCCATTGAAGACTTCCGAATTGCGTGGTTGGATTGAAAGATGAAGCCTTGTAAGATCTATAAGGAATGGATACGTGCCAATTAGAGTCCTTAACACCGTGGACTCAACCACTGGCATCAAAGCGGGAGAAGTCATTGGCAACTGGCAGCTTATTTACACCATCATCTTCTTGGAAGCTACTCACGAACATCATCGGAAAAAGAGGCAAGACGCAGACAAAGAGATCAAGTCTGCAAAATTGAAGCCGACCAAATTGCCAGTGCAGCTATCCAAGCAAGCCTCCGATCTAGTCGACAAGTGCAGTGACATCTCCTCAAAAAGCCCGGATGACCAAGGCCGAACGAGTATGGTAACGCACGTCATAGATACATAGGGAGCTAAGCCAATTTGGCAAGCACCGAGACGTCTTCCTATAGCCCAACAAAGAGAAGTGAGCGCGCTGATCTCGGACATTGAAAAACAAAGTGCTATCGAACCTTCTGTCAGTCCATGGGCCGCGCCAGTAGTTCTAGTAGAGAAAAAGGATGGTAGCACTCGTTTTTGTGTCGACTATAGGCAGCTTAACGACGTCACTAAGAAAGATGGTCACCCGCTCCCACTCATCGACGACATCTTGGACACTTTGGCCGACGCAAAATGTTTTTCTACACTTGACCTCAAGAGTGGCTACTGGTAGGTAGAAGTTGACAAGAAGGACCGAGAGAAGACTGCATTTTTTGTTGGGGCTGAATTTTGCAATTTGGGTTTTCTAACACTGTAGCCATCTTCGAACGCCTGATGGAATACATGCTACGAGGTATTACCTGGAAGACCTGCTTCGTATACCTAGATGACAACATTGTTATCGGGAGAACGTTCGACGAGCATGAACGGAATTTAGAAGAAGTGTTCTCCCGCTTGCGACTGGCAAATCTGAAACTAAGTCCCGAGAAGTGTGCCCTTTTCGCAGCTGAAATAAAATACCTGGGACACGTTGAATCAGCAGAAAGGGTCGTAACAGACTCTGAGAAAGGCGCAAAAACGTGGCCAACACCAAACAACAAACTTCAACTACGCAGTTTTCTAGGTCTGGCAACCTACTATCGAAGAATTGTCAAAGACTCTGCCAAACCAGCTAAGTGTCTCCATCAGCTAACCGAGATAAATCGTCTGTATGCCTAGAATAAACAATGCCAGGCAGCCTTTGAGACTTTGAAGGAGATCCTTTGTGAATCACCCATGCTGGCATATCCAAAACCCAGAAAAATGTTTGTAGTTGACACCGATGTGAGCAATGGTGGAATTAGAGCTATACTCTCCCAGCAGAACGATGGCGAAGAAGGAGTTCAGTAGTATTACAGTCGAGTTCTCTCAAAAAGTGAGAGGAACTACTGCGTGACCAGGAAGGAGCTACTGGCTATAATACAGGCTACCAACCAGTTCCACAAGTACCTATGCGTCCAGAAATTTGTTCTTCGAACAGACCATGCGTCGCTGAGATGTCTGGTTACATTCAACAGGTCTGAGGGACAAGATGCGAGATGGATCGCAAGATTGTAGTCATACGACCACAAAATTGTTCATCGCAAGGGCGGAGTTCATGGAAATGCTGATGCCCCATCTTGTTGTCCATAATCAGCTAACAGCAAGCATTGCCGACGGATTGAGGAAAAGGAGCCGTGCGTTGATCTGCGACTAATCACGGCTTAGTTCGATAGAGGTTGGTCATTGGAGGAGGTTCAAAATGCTCAGCTAGCCGATGAAGACATCGGAGCATTATTCGTATGGAACAACCGGGCGACCTGAGTGGAAGGACGTTTTGATGCATGACGCCACACTGAAAAGTTATTGGGCACAATGGAACTACTCAAGCGAAAGTGGGAAACGGCGGATGGCAGCTCCTATAGGATGCAAACTATAATTCCCAAAAGCCGAATCCATGATGTGCTTAAGTCAATGCGCCAAGGATCCTCGGTAGGCCACCCTGTTGCGAACAAGACCTCAGTGAAATTGCGGGGAAGGTTTTACTTGCTCCACGCCCGAGAAGATGTAGAGGACTTGTGTGGTAGACGCACGATTTGCGCTTCTGTCAAAGGTCCAAAGTGACGACTGAGAGGGCAAATGCAAACATATAACGTGTGGTCACCATTTGAAAGGATTGCTATTTATATCGTAGGACCCTTTCCTGAACCCGAATGGGGAAATCGATACACGCTGGTTGTAGCCGATTATTTCAGCAAGTGGCCCGAGGTCTACCCCATTCCCAACCAGCAAGCAACTACTGTAGCCGAACAGCTAGTGTTAAATTGGGTCAGTACGTACGGCGTACCTTGTGAGCTACATTCAGATCAAGGTCGAAACTTCGAGTCACTAGTTTTTGGTGAAATGTGCGAGCTGCTGAGAATACGGGAAACGAGGACAACACCGCTGCATCCCCAATCCCATGGAATGGTCAAATGTTTCAACGGCACACTCAATAAACACCTTGCCAAGATGGTCGACGTAAACCACAGGAACTGGGACCGGCACATCCCATTATTCTTGATGACGTATAGAACTAGCGAACATGCATCAACGGGTGAAGCCTCAGCCAAAGTTGTCTTTGGAAAGGCTTTTTGACTGCCAGCTGATATAAAGTTTGGAACATCCCCTGAGAAACCCCAAATGATCTCGGAGTATGCACGCAAGCTAAGGCTACGGTTGAACCAGATACATCAGACAGTGCGGAAACACCTCGACTCGGCTACTGACCGCATGAAGGCCAGGTATGATCTAAAGGTAAATTCTACTGGCTTCCAGCAAGATGATTTGGTGTGGCTATATAACCCACAACGGCGGAAGGGTAGGTCTCCGAAGTTGCAGCATAATTGGGAGGGACCATAGCGAGCTACAAAGCGAATAAATGACGTCGTATATCGCATACAGGAACACTGTAAGCCAAGAGCTAAAATGAAAATCGTGCACCTGGACCATCTTGCCCCATATTACATCCAGGGAGAATTGACTACAACTGGCGACACATCTTTTCGGGGCGAAAAGAACTGAGGTGGGGGCAGTGTTACATTCACAAATAATTCTGCGAGCTACTGAAGAATAGCTCGAAGATTCCAGGTAGTTCTCGTCTGAAAAATCGCCAATATACGAGAAATGGATTGAGTGACCAGAGACCCCATATAAAGCCGAGCTGAATGAATGGGGGAGGCATAGTAGTAGTAAAAACTGCGATAGTAAACAGCGATAGGAGTAGAGCGTGAATTAAAAGCGATACTGATTGATAGTGAAGTGATTTTCGTGATATATTTGAAGACAGTTGGAATATAAATTGATAGACAGTGAAAAGTAAATTAAAATGCGATTTGTAAAATAGTGAAGTTAATTATTGTGCATTCGAAGTAAATAAAAGTCTTTCAACTTAATTTAAACGACAGTTCGTTTTCACTTTCCCGGGACATTAATATTATCGGCCTCAAACCGTAACACGCGACAATATATATGTATTCCACTAATGTGAGGGATACACTTAAATGTAAATCTATGTATATTCTAGAACAATAATAAAGAAAATGTCTAGAGGCATAACCTTCAAAAATTTGTGCTAAACGTTCTCTTTTTCTAACTAGTCTCTGATTTCCCAGAACCAGAAAGCCCTCTAGGTTGACACAGAAACAGCGTTATGTTAACGTATCACACAAGGATCCTGCATTAAAAATTTTGTTTTATCAAGCATGAATAAAATGTAAAGAATAAAATAATAAATACTTATACCTACATGAACCAGTCTCAGACTTGTAGGACGAGTTGTTTACCAAGTCCACCCCAGAATCGGAGCTCGAATTATGCCTGCAAATCATTACCCTATTTCACTTATCATAAAGTTTGATTTATGCGAATAAAAGCAATGTGAAGCTTTATAGGTCATAAATACCCAGTAATTCCCAATATTTCATTTACCGTACATCAAAAGGGCTTACCGAAGTTATTCCACCAATTTTCCAGAACAATTGAACAGCCCCTTACTCATAGATGTCACTTAAATCTAAGGAATATTTTTTACGCTTGTGAGAAGCTTTCTAGAAAAATGTCCTCGGCTTCGTAGTGGAGTTTGCGCCCTTATATCAATGCATTTCCGATTAAGCGATGAAAAGAAGCTTTCATTCAGAAATCAGAACTATTTCAGTCGTGTACAGGTGAACGCGGAAACGTTATCACACTCTCTGGAAAAAAGTGTAAAGTGTTGAAAGTATAAGGAATAAATTTCAAAGCGAAAACTCAACTTCGTTTTCGTCTTTGATTTATTTCCTTATTTTTAATTTTCTCTTTTTCTTTTAATCATCATCGTATTGGAACTACATACATACATTTCATCATCACTTCACACTTTTTGGGTGGATCGAAAACTTCTCGTCAGCAGCTTGGAAAAAATCTGAGGAAAGGAAAAAGGTTTGTATTTTCCTTTGATTCGAGATATATTAGTCTAAACGCAGGTGATTGTGAAAATTAGTGGTATAACGTTGTAATTGAGTTCTTTTAGCGAAATATTATGATTTTTCCTGATTTTCCCATTCTTAAACCCTTCTTCCCGTTTCCCATGAAAATTTCGTGTCAATGGAAAGCTTGGAGTTGAAGCTTAGTTGCGCCGCCATGCAGATTATCGATTAGTCCCACATAAGACGTCATAACTTTCGTTGGGTAGGTTACGACAGCAACAGGTCCCAACGCTGGAAGCCACAATGAAATAGTAATTGCCGGCAGTTTCTTTACGAATATGAAAACCAACAGGTGATAAACCTAAACATTTGGGGGAAAGGTCAAATGGGAAAATTTTCTTGTGATAAGTTTGCATGTTTTTATGGCTCAAGGCGATTAGAAAGAATAGTTCTCAAGTTTGCATACTACAGGTGTTTGGTGTTTTGTATTGGCTCGCAATGTAGGTCGTCGTCTGCATTAAGCTTAGCTGGGAAGTTGGGCATGTCTAGTGATATGTGGATGTTGTTGGAGATCCTCAATGTCAGACTAAATACAATAATCGGCAAGGAGTATTTATAAATTGTCTTATAAGAAGAGAGAGAGTTGAAAAGAGTACAACAATTTTTAAATGTTTCTGAAAAAATTGACAATTTATTCAAACATTTTAGTTCCGAGTGCATAACCGCCGAGAGGGCTGAAAGGATTAACAATAGTTGTTGCAAAGAGTTCTCCGTGACTCTGTAGACCTTCAAATGATTAATAATTATCATTCTCTGACGGAACGTAACCGTTTCAATACTTTTTAGCTTGAATTGCACTTGGCCGATAAGCCGTTAGTTCTCAGGATTCGGGTGATTATTTTTCGCTACCTTACGTATAACGTACTCTTAATATACAAACTTAACTTAAAGGTACGTTATTTATTCTGACATAATTCCCAAATATCATCAAAATCCACAAAATAATATATCTACAATGTACTCAAAAAGTTGCACATTACAAAAAGGCTTAATAGCTAAACTCATTCTATTCATTTTAGTAAGAACGATTTTTCCTCATTTCCTAAACGCATTTATATATTTATTAACCAAACAAGGTTTGTAATCGAATTCATTTTCGCCTTCACAAAATACTCCAACTGAAAATAGAAGAAGACAGCTTCCTTTTAATTTTGTGTATTTTATTTATTTTTATTCTCGAAATCGATTTTCGACCGTAATCGTTCGGTCTTCTTCAGCGATTAATTTATTTTTACTCACATTCCTGCTTATATACTCGTACTAGCTATGTTTAAGGAAATTTACTCTAGATCATTAAAAAGTAATTAGGGAAATTTGCTTAAGCTAATAAAAGGTAGGAAAGGTAATTTACAAAAGGGTAGTTATAAAAATATTATTTTTACATGATTCAGAAAAGATATTATTATTTAATTAATTTAAATAGCCATGATCTGCAGTTTTCGTCATCCTGATTCATCAACTTTTTCCTTTCCCGGGTAATTGCCAGGCTTTCCAGCACATCCAATTCACGTGTATCTCTAGCTTCCTTGATGTCTACAGCGTCCTCCATTGTTATCTCGTGTCCCTTCGTGATAATATGTTCCGCTACCGCTGACTTGAAATTCGAAGTTCTTTCTTTCTTTCTTGCTGCTGCTGCTTCGCCTAGATGCTCCTTGATTCGCGTGCCGATGAGCCCTCTCGTTTGACCTATGTACACTTCTTCACAAGTGGGACATTCGATGCGATAGATACCAGATTTCTCGTGTGGTTCGCGCTTGTCTTTCGTTGATCCGAGAACGTTTTTGAGCTGGTTCTTGCTGCTTGATTCGATTAACCGTACAGGATTGAGCTGATTTATTCGCCGCTTGATCCGATTGCCGATGCCTTCGTGATAAGTTAGAGCCTTCCAGTACGTTCTTTCGGTACTCGCATTTGATAATGTTGATCGTCCCTGACGCTGTCTATTAATCTGGATCTTCTGTGCCATTCTCCTAATCGTCGAGCCCTTGAAGCCGTTTAGTTTAGCTGTCTCAACAATGTACCTCATCTCCTTTTCCTTAGCTTCCTTGCTTAGCGGCAAATCGAGCATCCTGTGGATCATGGCTCTGTACGGAGAAACCTTGATTTGCTGCGAATGATTTGATGTATTTGGAATCGTTCTTTGTGTGTGAGTTGCTTTCCGGTATACATCGAAAGTTATATTTGTTTGAGTCCTCCTTACTACTATATCTAGGAACGATAGTTTACCGTCTTTCTCTTCCTCCATCGTGAATACTATATTTTTGTGGGCTCCATTCAGGTCAGCAAGGACTTTCTCCACGTCACTCCTTTTCACATATGCAAACACATCGTCCAAATATCGGACCCAATGTTTTAGTAACTGGCCTTTCTCCTGCAGTCCGTCTTCTAGTTTCGTCATAAATATCTCGCTGAAGAATGGTGAAAGTGAATTTCCCATCGCATCAAGGAGCATCTAGGCGAAGCAGCAGCAGCAAGAAAGAAAGAAAGAACTTCGAATTTCAAGTCAGCGGTAGCGGAACATATTATCACGAAGGGACACGAGATAACAATGGAGGACGCTGTAGTCATCAAGGAAGCTAGAGATACACGTGAATTGGATGTGATGGAAAGCCTGGCAATTACCCGGGAAAGGAAAAAGTTGATGAATCAGGATGACGGAAACTGCAGATCATGGCTATTTAAATTAATTAAATAATAATATCTTTTCTGAATCATGTAAAAATAATATTTTTATAACTACCCTTTTGTAAATTACCTTTCCTACCTTTTATTAGCTTAAGCAAATTTTCCTAATTACTTTTTAATGATCTAGAGTAAATTTCCTTAAACATAGCTAGTATATAAGCAGGAATGTGAGTAAAAATAAATTAATCGCTGAAGAAGACCGAACGATTACGGTCGAAAATCGATTTCGAGAATAAAAATAAATAAAATACACAAAATTAAAAGGAAGCTGTCTTCTTCTATTTTCAGTTGGAGTATTTTGTGAAGGCGAAAATGAATTCGATTACAAATATTGAAGTAGCTAACAGGCATCAATTAATATTTTTTAGGTTTACGAAGTACAAAAAATCGTTAGCTAGGATCAGGGAAGACATAAACTTTTTGAAAACGTGTCTTGAGAGAAGACTCACTCCGAAGCGCCATTTGGTGAAGATATGCTGTGGCCTGAAAAACGCGGTTAGCCAAAAGATAGTAGTGGAACGAAATTTAATGAAGATCAGCATCAAGTAGCTGTACACGAAATTGAACGATACGACTCTCAAGACTTATGAGAAGCATCTGGAGCTTATGCGAGAATCTCCACACTGTGGTAAAGGTTATATGGAGGACTTACTGGAAAAAGCGGACTTAGCATATCAATGCGAAAAAGAAAAGAAAAGGGAATTACATCGGCAAAAGTTGAACCGATTGGAAGAAGCGGCCAAACCAGTTAAACGATTCGTAGAAGTTCAAGAAATCCCCGGACTGGTTGTCAACAAATCGAGTATAGTTTTTAATGAAAAGGAAATGCGTTTACTCAACATGGGATTAAATTACGCCATAAAACCATCGAAAATACTTATAGAGGAGATCATCGTAGAAACGGAAGCAGCAATGAGCAGACTACCGGAAGCACAGGAAACGATGGCAAGGAATGATATAGCCGAGGCGATAAGGGGGGCGAAAAAATGTGGTAAACAGTGAAGAGGCGAGCATAGCTGCTGAACTGAAGAAGAAACCTGTTCACTTTGCCAAGGCCGATAAAGGAAACACAGTGGTAGTGATGGATAAAAGCAAGTATGATGAGGCGGTCATACAAAAGCTAAGCAGCGGTAATTTCTTCGAGCTACGCCGGAGCCCGTTAGAGGAATCCATGAAAAGATTCGAAAGGACAATTCAAAGTTGTGAGTCATTAATTGGCAAATTGACGAAGGTAAGAGTGAGCAACCCTACTTTGCCTAGGATCAAGTGTTTGCCAAAAATACACAAAGAGGGGAACGAAATGCGTGAGATTATTTCGGCCGTGAATGCACCGACCCAAAAACTGGCAAAATGGTTGGTGAACGAATTTAAGGGAATGACCCAAATGAATGGTAGATCTGTAATAAATAGCAAAGAATTCTCCGAGAAAATCCTGAAGTTTGGCCCACCAGCGCAAGACGAAATTATGGTGTCTTTCGACGTGAAAGCTCTATTCCCGAGTATTCCGGTGATGGAGACACTGGGATATATAGAAGAATGGCTTTCCCACCAAGAAAACTCATTATCTTGGAAAATAAAAACTAGGCAGTATATCCAACTTGCGAGACTTTGCATGATCGAAAATTATTTCACCTTTCGGGGGAAATATTATAAGACGAAAGGCGGAGTTGCGATGGGAAATCCACTTTCACCATTCTTCAGCGAGATATTTATGACGAAACTAGAAGACGGACTGCAGGAGAAAGGCCAGTTACCAAAACATTGGGTCCGATATGTGGACGATGTGTTTGCATATGTGAAAAGAAGTGACGTGGAGAAGGTCCTTGCTGACCTGAATGGAGCCCACAAAAATATAGTATTCACGATGGAGGAAAAGAAAGACGGTAAACTATCGTTCCTAGATATAGTAGTAAAGAGGACTCAAACAAATATAACTTTCGATATATACCGGAAAGCAACTCACACACAAAGAACGATTCCAAATACATCAAATCATTCGCAGCAAATCAAGGTTTCTCCGTACAGAGCCATGATCCACAGGATGCTCGATTTGCCGCTAAGCAAGGAAGCTAAGGAAAAGGAGATGAGGTACATTGTTGAGACAGCTAAACTAAACGGCTTCAAGGGCTCGACGATTAGGAGAATGGCACAGAAGATCCAGATTAATAGACAGCGTCAGGGACGATCAACATTATCAAATGCGAATACCGAAAGAACGTACTGGAGGGCTCTAACTTATCACGAAGGCATCAGCAATCGGATCAAGCGGCGAATAAATCAGCTCAATTCTGTACGGTTAATCGAATCAAGCAGCAAGAACCAGCTCAAAAACGTTCTCGGATCAACGAAAGACAAGCGCGAACCACACGAGAAATCTGGTATCTATCGCATCGAATGTCCCACTTGTGAAGAAGTGTACATTGGTCAAACGAGGAGGCTCATCGGCACGCGAATCAAGGAGCATCTAGGCGAAGCAGCAGCAGCAAGAAAGAAAGAAAGAACTTCGAATTTCAAGTCAGCGGTAGCGGAACATATTATCACGAAGGGACACGAGATAACAATGGAGGACGCTGTAGTCATCAAGGAAGCTAGAGATACATGTGAATTGGATGTGATGGAAAGCCTGGCAATTACCCGGGAAAGGAAAAAGTTGATGAATCAGGATGACGGAAACTGCAGATCATGGCTATTTAAATTAATTAAATAATAATATCTTTTCTGAATCATGTAAAAATAATATTTTTATAACCACCCTTTTGTAAATTACCTTTCCTACCTTTTATTAGCTTAAGCAAATTTCCCTTATTACTTTTTAATGATCTAGAGTAAATTTCCTTAAACATACCTAGTATATAAGCAGGAATGTGAGTAAAAATAAATTAGTCGCTGAAGAAGACCGAACGATTACGGTCGAAAATCGATTTCGAGAATAAAAATAAATAAAATACACAAAATTAAAAGGAAGCTGTCTTTTTCTATTTTCAGCAAACAAGGTTTCCACAAAAAATACAGATACATTTCATTATAAATAAAATATAACATATGTCTTAAGAATTTTTTTCTTAATATATATAATTTCATGAATAATTTAAAGTTATAACATGCTCATAATATCAAATTTTTATGACTTTAAAGTTAGGAAAATGGATTGCAAAGAGTAGGAATTAGAGCAAAATCAACTTGGAAACGGCTGTTTTAAATTGGAATTTCGACATGGTTTGAGAATAAAAATGACCTACCCTGTAGAACATTTTGCAACATCTATCTATTGGCTCATTTTTACCATAGATTACGGAATGTTTACTTTCCTTACTGGTGGAAAGTAAACAGAAGAATGTGTCCTAAATCTTGCTTATTTGTTCAAGATTATCCTGTCAGCGAGGTATGGAACTTTAAAAGTACCTCTGAGGACGTCAAAAGCAAAGCAAGAGCTTATCATAGTCCCACGAGAGGCAAGTGATTTCATATTGAAAATAGATAGCCGATTTTCATATAATGGCAAATTATGGAAATTTTGTTGGTCGTACAGGGATCTCAAAGCAAATAGCAAGAACTGTTTTTAAACGGACTGCAACCTCACCGCATGAACACCGAAAATCGGATTCCAAACAACACCAGCGTATTCGAGAATCGGGTGCACTAAAGTCAAAGTCAAAAGCGTTTATTGAATTCTAATCATTATAAATTTTAAAAGAATACTAAGGAAATTCCAAACAATGATAACATGAAAACTTAATGGCCCAAATGGCTCTCTTAATTTATACGTTATCAGTTAAACATATTTAATCCAAAAAAAAACCATAGTAGGGAGTTCAAATTAATTTGGTTCGTTTTTGTGATCAAAAATACATTTATTTCAAAATGAAAAGAATTAAAAGATTAATCAAAGTATCGCCCATCGCTAGTTACTATTTTTTCCCACCTCTCAGGCAATTTTAAATTCCCTGTCGAAAAAATGTCTCGTCTTTTGATGTGATCCAAGTTAGAAGCCGATTTTCGATTTCTGCGAAAGAATTGGAACAATTACCTGCCAAATCGTGCTGCATCCGTCGGAACAACCAGTAATCAGAAGGAGCAATGTCCGGAGAATACGGCGGGTGCGGAAAAACATATCCCACTTGAGCGTTTCCAAATATTTTTTCACGACTTTTGCGACATGAGGCCGAGCTTTGTCATGCAGGAGAATAACTTTGTCATGTCTTTGCTTGTATTCCGGCCGTTTTTCTCGTAATGCACGGCTCAAACGCATCAATTGCAGCCTATACCGATCGTCCGTTATGGTCTGGCGAGGTTGTAGCAGCTCATAGTACACAACACCCTTTTGGTCCCACCAGATACACAACGAGACCTTCGAACCATAAATATTTGGCTTTGGTGTTGATGTTGAGGTCGATGGCAACGATTGACCGGGCATAGTGCAGTATTTTTTCTTCTTGGGGTTATCATAGAGTACCCATTTTTCATCCCCAGTAATAATTTGATGTAAAAAACCTTTTCTTTGTTGCCTTTGAATCAGCTGCTCGCAAGTGAAAAGTCGCCTTTCAATATCTCTCAGTTTCAGTTCATAAGGTACCCAATTGCCTTGCTTTTGAATCATTCCCATGGATTTTAACCATACAGAAACTGCTTGTTGTGTCACTTCTAAAAATTCTGCAAGCTGCTCTTGCGTTTGACTCGGATCTTCATCGAGCATTGCCTCCGACTGTTTGTCTTCGAATTTTTTTGGTTGTCCAGAGCCAGGCTTGTCTTCAACGCTGAAATCTCCATTCTTGAAACGTCGAAACCATACCCTACATAATTTATCAATTGGAACATTGTCACCATAAATTTCCACAAGCATTCGATGCGCTTCAGCTGCACTTTTCTCCCAATTAAAACAGAAAACTAAAACCTCCCGCAAATGCTGCTTAGTTCACACAAGATTGCTCATAATTAACACAGTGCAAAACAAGTTTTTTTTTTTTTTTAAAACTCGAAGCAATATGAACTGAATATTATTGACAGATGTCTAACCTTTCTAAAACTATCGACATCAGCTGTTACTATTCAATATTCATAGCAGCCAGAGCCATCTTTTGAAAACAGACCGAACTAATTTGTAATCCCAGTAAATTCAAATTAATTAAAATTATTACATATTTTATGATTCGATTGGAAAAAGGAGAGTTTGTAGGGTGGAATGGCGGTGAAATCCAAGGGTTTTCACTCACAGTTATAGATCTTGCAATATGATTCCGAAGAAGTTTCAATATGGAAATATCGACTCTCATCACTCTAGCAGTTTGATGAAGTCTTTTAGTCGATATATAATTCTTTTAAACCATTTCAGGCTTTTTGTACAAACCAGAACACGCACCAAGACATTTTCTTTCGAAAATTCTTAATTTTTCCATGATACTAGCACTGTAGTTGTACCAGATCTAGCATCCATATGTCAAAACTGGTCTAACCAGGGTTTTGTAGCAGATAATTTTGACCTTTTGATCAGTGTATCTGGAATGAAACAGCCTTCGTAGGGCCATGACTCCTTTTTGCGCTTTACTGAGTATGATTTTGACATGTTCAGTACATATACTGATCTGGATGAACACCGAGGTTTCGAACATAGGATTCATCTGGTACACGTTCGAGACTACCCTCACCAGCCATGATGTGGAAATACTTCGAATTGCGTTTCAAGTCTTGACTGACCCCCTGCAGCGTTGTCCGAAATAAAGTTGTTTCCCATTTCTGTGCATTGATTTTCAATCGCCAATTATCAATGTACAACTGCACATTATTGAACATTTTTTGAATATTGTTCTGAACTATTGTAGCTTTTCGGTCTGCCGTATAGATGATCAGATCATCAGCAAATGCCACCAATGATTGCATTGGTGAGATATTGAAATCAAAGCCATTCAATATTTTGCGAATCAATATGCAGTAACTGTTCCCTAATGTAGACCTTTCAAGACCTTGGACTCGCGCATTGTTGTCAGATTTTCATCAGTTACAATAAATGATTTCCCGTATAACACATTGCACATCATGGCGACAAGGTGTCTTGGGAACCTGTTCTGAAGGAGTTTAAAAACTAGTCCATCGAATCACACCGTATCGAAGGCTTCCTCCACATCAATGAGACAGCTCCAATACATTCTCTATCATTCAGTTTCCAACAGATGTGTAAGGCTACTTTCGTTATCGCATGTATGGTTGAGTGCCTGGCACAAAAACCAAATTGGCAATTCGACATCAAGCCACATTTTTCAATGCGGGCGTTTAATGCTTTGTTGAGTATCACTTCAAACACTTTCCTGGTGTTAGGCAGCAAGCTGATTCGGCGATAGCTTTAAGAGCATGAAGATTCTTTTTCTTTCTTCAATATCGGAAATACCTTAGCCTTTTTCCACCCATTTTAGAAACATGAATTGATCAACATATTGTGGAAAAACATACAATAATTCCTATATTTAGAATTCCGTCAGTACCAAATGATTTCTTGTTATATATGCTACCAAATGTGAAACACAAGTCTTGATAGCTGACAAAATAATCAATAAAATTCAGGCTCGGTATGAAATCAGATGTTAATGTTTCATTGAAATGAAGAATTGATTGGCCGTTCAGGCTTGATTTTAAGTCGAAAACTTTTGCTTCAACGACCTCAGGTGTAATTTCAACAAAGCCAACGAGGGATGGTTGTAGTTCAAAAATCGCCGATAAATATTGTTGACGCGTGTGAGAAGAAGGCTTTTCAATACATATTTTCAACCTTGCGATGGTTGGTGTTTCATGTCCTTCCATATTGTTTTGGTGTTTAATCTTAGGAATTACTTTCTCAATCATTTCCAATGTCAGCTTCTCTTACTTCGGCAAATAGAAATCTATTTCATCGTTAGTTAGATTCTTGGCACTAGGAACCATTGAATAAGTATTGCCATCATCAGAAGGAGTACATTGTTTCTGGTGCTCCTAATCAAATTCCTTTTGAAACTTTCCCCAGTCTATTGCTTTTCAATTCAACCGATGATTTTCATGTTGAACTGGAATGAGGAAGAAATGATCTCTTTCATGTTTGATTTCCATTACGATTGCGCTAGGGTCGCTATCGTAAGGAAGCACCTGCAGTTTCTGTTGAGGACGCAGATGTCCAATATGTATTTGCCCTAAGGTATGTTGGGAACTCTGACCCATATAAATCGCATCTGTATTCAATTTGGTTCTCTGTTTTCCACGATTTCAAGAATACACCTCTGGGATTATTGGTGTCATTCAGCCATGATGTATGCTTGGCGTTCAGGCCACCAGCAAGAATATCATAACAATGCAGCCTGTTCAATTTGGGTATTTCAAACAAGGAATAGAGCTCCTCCTTTAACTTGAGAACATTTCGACCAGTTGCATAGGCAGAGATAACGAAGAGGTTATTCTCACCTGGCAGTGAGATTTTGATAACGGACTCTTCAAGAGATTCAAAGCTTTTGAATTTAGTTTGTTCAGTAGTTTGGAAACAATAGAGTCTTCTCATCAATATTCCGGTGCCACCTCCTCCATCACCTATTGCTTCATCGTTTTTTGTGATTTCAAAATCCTTTAATGTCATGGAGTGCCATAGATTGAGGTGGGTTACAGTGAGAAGCATGATGCCAGACTTTGCTTGACAAGGAACTCCAAGAGAAGTCACGTCGATGTAGACTCCTAATGGAGTTGACGTTGATCGAGATGAGATGAATCCTTTCCATGGGAATTTAACTGGATGACAACTTACTTTGGGGCATTTGAAACCCCTAAACGCTGAAATTTTAGAATCCTGTTTATCGATTCTCTTTGATAAAGAATTTCATAACTGCCGCTTATATAATTTATTTTATTTACATTGGTGTCTGCTGGTCCTCTAGCAACAAGTGAAAATGACACCCGGAACTTGACAAAGTTGGTAGGTATTTGACTTTGTTTTGGAGTAAATTTTACCTTTGCATCTTGATACCGGGAGCATCTTCGATATGATGCTGGATGACCAAAGGCACAGCAGTTCACGCAATATAATTTTTCTTTTGACTCCACCTGGGCCGAATTGAACTCGCCGGGAGCATGGATATCTTTGCACTTTACTAATCTATATTTCATGGCGCAATTGGCCGCCCAATGCCCGAGTCTTTGGGTCGTGTAGCACTAGTTGACCTCACTCTTTTCGATGCGTCCTCACCTCACGACTCGGAAGTTCAGGTACTCTGTGTTTTGTAAGGCACGTGAACTGCTTTTGCTGGGAATCTGGACTAAGTTATAAGGCAAGTTGCTACGCTTGACATTCAATCTCCTTGTTGCAAAGTCTTTAACTGCAATAAATTCTATATCTGGTGCAACTTCTTGAAGCATCTTAAAGAGATTGACTGTGTCCTTCCCACAGTCCAGACCCTCCAATAAAAAGGTCTGATTTTTTTTGCTTTTTCAGGTGCAGGTAGAATGCGGAATATCTCCGGAACCCAACGCACTTTTTGCTACCTGAAAATCAACCAGTGACTTATTTCTAATTCTCAATTTATCGGTATTGACTCTCTTGATCTCAAAATCCTTCAATTTATTTTCGGCTGCCAAAAGCCGAACCATATCTTTGCCAGTTTGCCCAAAAACAGTGATTGATGGGACGTTTTCTTTCCTTCAATTTACCTAGGGAGACGAACCAGCAGACAAAACTTTTGGTTTTTTCTCCTTATTTTCGATTTTTAAATACTCGATAAATCCATTATCAGGTTTAGTAATACAATGCTCAGAAGTTTTGTTACCTTTATCCTCTTCAATAATTTTGGAATCGTCTAGTCCAGCTAGCTCTGCATAATAGTTCGTGCTGACGTTTGCTCTGCCTGCACTGAGGACATCCCCTTGATCAGGTCCTTGTTGCAGTTTCTTACATTTCTTGACTTAGCTCGCTTTTGACTTTACTTCGTTTTCTTCCTTGCTAGTTTCTTTTGTTTTGTTGAACGTTAGTTTTCCAACTAGTTCTTCTAGTGATTGGATCCAAAGTCTGAGTTCTTCTTTACCTCTCAGAATTTTCTAAGCTTTCTCGTTCGCTTTGATTGATTGCTCGATCTCGATGACTGATAACATTCTCGGTTTTGCTTCATTGCTATCGAATCTTCGTATTAGCTTTTTTCGCCCGTCATCATTGGCGATGGACACAATCATTCTGGTTGATGGCTCCTCCATCTTGCTGCTTTTGCAGTGAGACTAGAGGGAATGTTCTTAAACCGGGACTTCCCTTGAATGCATTACCGGCTTTTGATACTCCTTCAGGAAAGAAATTTTAGGTACTCGATAAATGATTTTCAATTAAAAAATTAATTTCAACTGACCTTTGTGAAAAATGAATTAATTTGTAAAATTAACAACAGGAGTGATTAAAGACAAGTCTACTCGCAACGAGTGCTAGACGTAGAACATCGGGCACACTTGCGATGTGTATAAAGTTTTAACCACCCATAGATTTTTAAATTCTTTAGCACTTCGTTTGATGAAGCCTAAAACAAGCCCTGCTAAGAACTTTATCGTAGTGTAAGCTAAAGGGGAGTTTCTTATCTAAGAGGACATCAATATCTACTATGCTATCAACTCTAAAAAGCTTTATATTCTTGAAGTGATAGTCACTGAGCAGAATTATGTTTTTCCGAGAAAAACGAATCACCTGGCATTTCTCAAGGTTCAAATATAGACAGGTATTATTAGACCACTCTAATAGGGAATTCATTTTCATTATTAGAACAGTGAATCACTTTGGGATGCTATAACGTGGTATGATTTTAGATCATCCACACAAAATACATGTAGTATGCTAGACAACACTTCAGACAGGTCCGATATAAATATGTTAAAAAGAAGCGGTCCAAGATGACTGTCTTGAGGTACACACGGAATAGACATGAATTTCATTGGATACATATCCTTGAAATTTAATGGTTTGACTTCAATTTTCGAGATGGGAATCTATCCAATCAAGCGAAGAGCCAGTAATTCTAAATTCTCGCAGTTTGAGTGACAAAATCGTATGATCGACACGCACAAACGCTTTACTAAAGGCAGTGTAAATTGCGTCCGTTTTCCATTGCACAGAAGATATTAGAGACCATAATTGTGAGTTTTGTGATTGTGGATCGATTTTTTCTGAACTAGGTTATTGAGACGTCGCTCTATAATGAGGGATAATTTAGAGCACACTAATTTTTTAAATGATTTTGGGGTTGGTGATAATATGGCAATTACTCTGTAATTTTCAACTGCTCGTTTATTTTTGTTTGGACTAGAGCCAAATGAGAAGATTTTCGAGATTTTCGAGAGCAATTTATTAAAAAGTACATGGAGAGGTGAAGCTAAATGATCTTTACACTGAAATAGAAAGGATGGTGGAAGCAAATCAGGGCCAGGAGTCAAGGGTTTCAATTGCGTTTAATATATCTTCTTCTAAAACTGAAACTTCTTGAAGCACTGTTGTAAAATTTGGTTCTAAGTCATATCGATGAGCTGAATTGCCTGCCAAGCAATACACAGATTGAAAGTGATCAGCAAAATAATTACATATTTCTTCAGGGAGAAAGGAACAGCAGTCTTTTCAAGTCATTTCCTTGGGATAGCCACGAACTTTGTGCCTTATATTCACAAAATCAAAGAATTTTTTAGGGTTAGCGATTATGTTCTCGCCAATTACATTAACATAGGTTTCATATGCCATGGAAGACTTTAATTTAAATTCTTTTGGAAGTTTAAAACCTTCCAGCCAAGAAAACTGCCACTAAGTAACATAAAGAAAATTTTCTCTATACAAATCATTCATTACCTCATAACTTGTCCAACCAACAGTGCGGCCTGAATATCGCAACCGATATTTATTTGCATTAGGGTTTCAGGACCTCGGGGATATAGGTAAATTTGTTCACTTTTTATAATCTCGGGAAATTATTTTGGTTCCCGGTAAACCTCGGGAGAAAAGAAAATGTTATCAAGGAAAAAAGTTCGTTGAGACATCATAACACATTGAACTAGTTTGTTGGAAGTACTTTAAAGATTTTAGGATATAAAATCATTAATTTTCAAAACGTTGGTACTTACAAAAGAACCACTGCTTATCAGGGATGAGAATTTTGAAAACTCTGAATGCTATGAAGGCGGTCCGATAATAACTTAGCCTCACCACCCGGTTGCACCACCTTGAAGAGAGACATTCACTGTTATGTAGTGCATAGACGACTACTGTCATGATTTCAGCCAAATCAGCCTCGTAGTTTCGTTTTGATTGCGTACTGAAGCGGGCATATCATTCATTTATTTATTTACGGAATCCTTTATAGAGATTAGAAAAATCCAATTATAATAAAGAAAAATAACAACACATATTCAAACAAAACAAGAAAAATTAGGTTACATACAAGTAGCAAGAAAGTTAAAACTAGAAAGTACATTCAAGTTTATCTAAAAAAACTATAAAGAAGAACGAATTGTCTAAAAAAGGTTGAAGTATCGGGCCGAGGCCAACGGAGTTATGTTTACGCGCAAATGTAACAATGGCGAAACAAATGGGTTCAGACAAAGGGAATGTTAAAAATCATGGGCGATCTACTTGAGCGCTGTGCAATATAGGTAGATATCTCATTACAGAGATTCATAGGCAAGAGTTGGTCGTTCAGTTTAAAGAGCAAACATTCACCAAGAAATACATGATGCGAGACTAAAGAAAGCATGCGCAAGAAAGAAAGACGATCATTATAAGAGGAATATGGGATGTGAAATTTAAAGAGAAGAGAGTGAGTAAGCCTGCATTGAACAGTCTCCACAGTACTACATAGACTGATGAAGACTTCAAATTTTCGAGCAATATTCCAATAAACTTCTAACCAATGAGAAGAAATATTTTTGAAGCCTGTGGTAGATCTTAATGCAAAACATAATATTCGAGAGGCTTTGCAAACGACCTGGGCTATATGTTGCCCATAATGCAGCTTAGTGTCAAAGAGTACTCCAAGATCTTTATGGAGATCAACTGATTCTAGGGAAGCACTAGATGGAATAATAAAAAGGAATGGTAAAATTTCTCAGTGAGTAGGTCATACGATGGCATTTGTTTAGATTTAGTTTCAGACAATTAGTCGCACACCAATCTAATAGAAATTGTAAATGCTGTTGTAAACAGACACAACCTTCCAAGTACTCAATCATTCTAAAAATGTTCAAATGGCCAGCATACACAAGCGAAGTGGATTTGAAAAACGATGGAAGTTTATTGATAAAAACAAGGAATAGTAATGGGCCGAACATAGGCCCTTGAGGCGCTCCAGAATCCGGCGAGAAAGGAGGAGAACTCTGGGAATTCACAGTGACTACGCAATTACGGTTGACAATGTACGAGTGAAATCATTGACAAATAAGTGAGCCCACACCAAGATCACCTCGTTTTTAGGGGTTTGTAAAATAATGTTACAAGACCCTACTAAAATCGCGCCTGTCTGTCCGTCTGTCCATCCGTCCGTATGCCACAGCACTCAAAGAGCAGTCAAAACAGCGTTTACACCACAGACCAAGGATGAGTCGAAACAATGGACTTTACCCGGTGTACACGCTCCAAAGAAAACGAATACTGTCCTATCGGTCAGAAAGGTGGCGGCCATTATTTTCTTGGGTTTGCAAGGTGTGATCTGCATCGACTACCCAGAGAAGGGTAAAACGGTCACAAGGCTCAACTAGGCCAAATTGTTGGGCCAATTTGACCCCGAATCGCCGAAAAAAGGTACCGTTTGGCGTGCTTTTCTACCATGACAATGCGCTTACTCACATTTCCACCGGAGCAACGATCGAATTGTTCGAAGTGAGCTACAAACTTCCATATTTTTAGATAGGTCCCATCTAACTTTTTTTTTGTTTCTGAACTTGAAAAAATGACTCGCCGGGCAGAAATTTGAGTCAAATGAAGGGGCCATCACCGTCACGGAGGTTTATTTTGTTTACCTTGAAAAAACATATTTTTCAGATGGGTTAAAGAAGTTGGGGCAAATAAATGGTAGTTAATAGCCAATAATGAGACATTAAGTACCGAAAAACACCAATAACTGAAAAATACACCTACAGCTCTGCTGCCAAATCTTACTTACGAGTACACTTCCTTTATGGTGATCGCCAGTAACTTTGACTTTTTGTTAAAGGCTCACGTAAGAGAGTGTAGGCGAGCCTTCCACGCCCGATAACGAAATCAAAATTAATGACCATGCCGTCGCAAAGGCAGTTAGGCGATGGGCTAGCTCCCTATCCCTGTAAAAACTTACATTGTTTTTAAACATGCAACAGAGCTCGGAATAGATTGGATCTACAACAATCGAAAGAAGGACTATAGCATTGAATCCTGGAATATCAGATCACTCAAATATCCTGACCCTGTGAAAGACGTTTCACAACAGGCCAGTCATCACCGGATGGCAACACACAAACTCAGAGCAACCATGTTCTCATCCAGCAACATTGGGCCTCAAGCATATTTGACGTCCGTACATAGCGAAGAGCCAATTGTAACTCAGATCATTACTTGATCAAATTAACCTATCAATTTCGTATGTCAAAGGCGTATTCATTGAAGACCAGCCCAATACAAAAATTCGACATTGAAAGGCCCCAAACGGCGTCTGTTGCAAAAATTTCACGGAGACCCTTGACAACCAGCTGGCTCACATCTTATCTGATACATCGCTGAAAATGAGCTCTGAGCCATGGGTGGAAGTGAAAAGGACAATTAAGTCGTAGCAGAACAGACGATCAAAAATCAAGCCTGGCGCAAAAAAATGATTGATTCGATGATGAGTGCGAAAATGGGTTAGATTAAAAAACATCAGGCGTACAAAGAATATTTAGGTAGGAAAACCAGGGCAAAGAGAAAACATTATGAAAATCTGACAAGAGTAGCGAACAATTTCATTAGAAGTAAGAAAAGAAAATACTATGATGATCAATTGAAAAGTATTGATGTAAGTCTAGCGAGCAACAACACAAGACAACCAAACAAAGTATTGAAAACCCTGAAACGAGGTTATGAGCCCAAGACCACGCTTTGCTGTGATGACATCGGCAATATCACCGCTGATGAAAAGAAGATTAAGGAAAGTTGGGCATCATATATAAAGAACTTCCTTAGTCCTCTGCACAACTTCAGAGCATCGGAGCCTATAGATATTCCCGGAGAGCGTCAATTGACCCCACCTACTTTGGATGAAGTTTGTTCCTCCACCAGTAAAAGATAAATAAATCGCCGGGCATCGATGATATCTCAGTGGAGCTCATTGAACATCATGACAAGAACATATGCCACCGATTCTTCGCAGAAGTACTGCGGAAAATCAGGGGAAATGTTAGGCTTAAAGGCACCAACACTGCTATTCAAGCAGTACGACAAATCTGGTAGGGCCGCATACTGATCGAATTCAAAACAGAGGCCAACAATAAAGAAGCATTTTATGAGGTTGTAAAGAAAGGCCTCGGTAAAAACGTAACTATAGCCTCGTTTGTGTCGATGGCATCAATCAATGTAAGAGACATTGACAGCTGAGGTAGAAGAGGCCATCAAAAGGGGGCTCCCTAGTGTGGACTATCAAATGAGAGCTCCCTAGCGTGGAAAGAATTAAGGCAAGACTAACACCAGGAAACCATAGGGGAGAACACATGACCATCATTGACTTGACCAAAAAGGGTGCCGAACAATTTATGAATGAGGGCAAAGTAAGGATAGAGTGGGTTGTCTGTAGGATACGGCGAAGAGCAGTGCTTCTCCAATATTTGAAATGTGTTGGCTATAATTACACCACACAAGTATCAAAGGACCCGATAGGGTTTCCCAAAGTTACAAATGCGGTGAAATGTGACATAAATGAAGAGTGTACAAAAATAGCACTCTGTATCCTTTGTAAAGATGGTGATCCAAGACCGGATCTTGGTGCCCAAGACCAAGATGGGGTTTTCTAGGAAGCCCTAGCCAAGGCAACATCAGAATTTCAATGACCCGTATCCTGCACGTAGCCCTACACTGCAGTTAAACCGTCCAAAATCTCCTCGAGCAGTTTGCGAGGGGCATGAAAGCCAAATTTTTACTGCTGAGTGAGTAATACCACGATAAAAGTTCTGCATCGTGGTATCCTAATGAAATTCGTACTGCCACCAAGATGGGGTTTTCTAGGAAGCCCTAGCCAAGGCAACATCAGAATTTCAATGACCCGTATCCTGCACGTAGCCCTACACCGCAGTTAAACCGTCCAAAATCTCCTTGAGCAGTTTGCGAGGGGCATGAAAGCCAAATTTTTACTGCTGAGTGAGTAATACCACGATAAAAGTTCTGCATCGTGGTATCCTAATGAAATTCGTACTGCCATCATCTGGGCT
This sequence comes from Odontomyia ornata, assembly GCA_963969285.1. NCBI lineage: Eukaryota > Metazoa > Arthropoda > Insecta > Diptera > Stratiomyidae > Odontomyia > Odontomyia ornata. The sequence goes on from OZ017740.1 coordinate 73,012,027, forward strand.
TGGAACGGTGATTGTCAGGGGTTTTGTATGGATTCGGTGCTCAGTCACCACCTTCTTTAGTGTATACCTAACGTTGAACGAACCTATATAACCTTTCCAAGCCTAGCTTGATGCTATGGAGGGCACATGCTCGTTGGGGTGGACTTAAATGCTAAAGCAATTGAATGGGGCATGCCTCAAATAGATCCGCGGGGAAAATGAATCCTGGAAAGGGCGACCAGGTCGGTAAATCGGAAGGATGGACGTCGAGAGGTTTGTTGAGGTGCTCTCTGCAGGTGCTCCGCTGCAGAGTGATTCGCAGGGAACAGAAGAACTGGTAGCTCAGGGCGTGGTGAACTCAACTACGAGAATCATCACGACAGCTTGTAGCACTTCTATGCCCCTCCAAAAACCTCAGCATGGCAAGCCCGCAGTGTACTGGTGGTCGGATTAAATTGCTGAAAACCGAAAGGAATGTCACAAATTTCGGCGTGAGGTTCAACGGGCACGGAACCATGACGGTGCATGCAACCGGGTAGTAGCATATGAGTCGGCCGGGAAACGGCTCTACAAACTGATTAACAACAACAAGGCCCACTGCTGGCAAGACCTAATGAACAATGTGAACAAGGATTCGTGGGGCTTTGAACATTAGCTAGTTATGCGGAAGCTTGGTGCCATATGAAAGCCTTATATACATGAAGCGGAAAAAATGGTCTTCATACAATTTATCTCAACACTGTACATGGTGAAAAAGCAATCGAGTCTCCACTCTTCACACACCCAAAACTGGAACAGTCAATGCTATTTTTGGAAGCAAAGAAGGCTCTAGGCCTAGATGGTGTCCCAACTGAAGTACAACTTGTCTATCACCATTGTCCTGACTTACTGCTCAGCACACTCAACGCTTCCCTACGCGATGGGGTTTTTCTAGTACGGTAGAAGGTGGCGGGGCTCATACTGATCGTTAAGGAAAAACGGAAATTCTATACCACCGTCGTTTTGCATGTAAGACCCTGCTGGGACAGTGCCAGAGAAACTCATCGAGGGACGACTCATTGACGAATTTCGGATTGCTGGGGATATATCTCCTCGATGGTATTGATTTAGACCAGAACGCTCCACCATTTATGCAATTACGATGTGGTGAGTGCAGTCCAAAAGGCAAAGGAATATGGCTGCACTAAGTAACAGGTCATTCTGATAGTGATACTCGAACAACTAGAGCTTCAGACCATATTTTTCGTGCTTTTCGGCGTATATATATATATATATATATATATATATATATATATATATATATATATATATATATAAATATGCAGCAACCACAAAAACCAAGCAGCTGTACATCCCTTGGGTTGAAATGATCTGGCAAAAAATTGGACCACAAATCGAATATTTCCCGAATTGGAGCAAATTTGTCAGTTGTTCCCGATTTTTGTTGTCTTTATCAAATCGGAGAACTTAATTTATGTGTTCAAACGTTATTTTTTACATTATAATAAATATTTTTACATAATTATATACAATATATTGGCCGACCATAATCAACGGTTGTTTTTTTACCTGAACAACGAGTTTTCGTAACTCGAAAGTTCATGGAAAACAGAAACAGAATAAAGGACCTGTAAACACCAGTAGTCCGCCTGGTGTAGTGGTTAGTGTACTCATCCAGTAAGCCGAAGGTCTCTAGTTTGAGTCCCTTTGGCGCCAACGAGATTTGGTTCAAGTGAATCTTCAGACGAACTTTAAGCCCGTTCAGTTATGATACGTGCTGGTTTGAAATCAGAACGTACCGCAAATGGGTGGACGGACACTCGGCCAAAGCTTTATACTAACCATATCCCCTTGTGGATTGCTTGTGGATTGCCGATACATTTGGTCATGATAATCTCTAAGCGAAGGCCCGAAAGGGGCTGCAGTAACATAAAAAAACACAACACACCAGCCAAAATCAAAACACCAAAAACGCATGCAATAAATAAGTATAAATTTTTAATAATCATCACCAAAGTTTGCTTGTGCATACGCCCTGGTATGCTTGAATGTAGAATTTTTAATTAGAGGTGCGAAAAATAACAAATAGGCATCACTTATATCATCAACATGAGTTTTCACGAATTTTGCTGCAGCAGGGCGGAGAATCATGATATTTTTATCCCGAACTCTTGCACTTTGGGGCTGAGTTGGGTTGGCTTTCCACAGAGTGCCATCTTTTGATATGAAAGCCTTATCTACACACCAAACACATGGAGCATTGTTAATAGCAGAACATGTTTAAACATTACTTACAGTACCAGTGTGCTGCTCAACATCACTTTCTAATGTTTCTTCGTCATCACCAGAAGCACTTGCTTCCTTGTGGCCCCCATCCAATACAAATTCACAGTCATTATAGTCTACTTCACCATCACTACGAGTATTCTCATCCAAATCTTCACCGCTTTCGTTCACCATTTAATCAATGTCGTTATCAGTAAGAAATTTAGGTCTTGTCTTGATGAACCTTTTTGTTTTCAATGCGAAAACTAAATAAAAACTAAAAGACTTTGTAGCACACTCAAACACGATCGAATGATGGTTTTCACCTACGTTGTCAAAATATATGATATATCATTTATGTGTAGTTTTCTAAATACGCAGGGTATACAACCTGACTGTTTGTTTTTTTGTTTCCTGTCTAAAACAAACCTTTCAAGATTCAACAACAAAAAAATTACAATTAAAACTGAAATGTATAGTTATCATATCATATTTCACACAGCTCCAGAGATATTCCCGGAGAGCATCCATTGGCCCCACCAACTCTGGATGAAGTTTGTCCCATCATCAAAACCCAAACGAATAATAAAGCACCGGGCATAGATGAGATTCCAGTGGAGCTCATTAAATATGGTGGCAGCGATGTTCAGAAAGCCATCCATAAAATCACTCAGCGGTTTCGGCAACAAGAACATATGCCGAAATAGTGGAGCCAATCAATTATACTTGTATTCCCTATTGACAAAAAAGGTGACAAGCAACAGTGCGAAAACCATAGAGGTATATCACTGCTTTGTATGGCGTACAAAATATTTTCAACAATCATAGAAAATAAAATCGGATCATACGCCAACAGTATTATTTGGGAGTATGAAGGTGGTTTCAGAGCAGGGAGATTGACAATAGACTAATTGTTCACTGTCAAGCACGTACTTAAGAAATGCTGGGAATTCAACATAGACGTACGACAAATTTTCGTCAATTTTGAGCAAGCATACGACAGTATTGACGGTAACGTATTGCACCAAATAATGTCTTACTTTGGCATCCCAGCCAAATTAGTCCGTCTTACCAAAATGACAATGACGTCGACAACCTCCCAAGTCTGCATCAATAACCAACTCACCGACGCCTTTGATACAAATATCGGACTAAGGCAGGGAGATGGACTGGCCCATTGCTATTCAATTTGACTTTGGAATATGTCATGATAAAGCTATTTGTTGCTACAAGAGGTACGTTATTATATAAGTTGAGCCAAGTGGTGGCCTACACGGATGACATCAGCATTTTGTCACAGTCGTTAACAAATGCCAAAGAACTATTCCTAAAACTCGACAGCAAGGCAAAACTAGTAGGGCTGCAAATCAATGAATGTAGTCGAAGAAAAATATCTCAAATACCCAGAATATCGCACTTGGCAAATATGAAATCGAAAATGAAAGGCAAATTTTTATATTTAGGTGCCAAAATAACGAATACGGCTCGCGATCTTGAAGACCAGCTGCATACACAGGAAAACAAAGCTCCAAGAAAACGAATCTTTGATAAAACTTGTGCTATGCTAGTGTGTGAAACGTTGACCCTAACCCAAGCAGTCGCAAACATATTGAACCCCTTCGAAACATGGGTCCTGAGGCAAATAATCGCAGCGAAGCTAGATGAGGGCCAATGGCAAACTCGACACAACCATGAGCTGTATGAAATTTTTGACGAGCCGAAGGTTTCAACGATAGTAAGACTGCGGAAGCTGCAATGGGCTGGCCACACGAATCGTATGGAAGAACTGAATGGCGGAGACCAGTGGAGAAAACAAGGAAACGCTGTTCTGACTCGGTCAACGAAGACAATTCATCACTGCTCGAATGCGCTGTGGTGAGCCTCGGTGGTTACCACAGTCGCAGACTAAGATTCCGGCAGAGACCTATGCTTTCCCCCAGGTGGTATTTAAGCCAGCTAGAGCTCAGTCATAGCGAGGTTCCTTAGGGGCACGTTTCTGCCCGTGCTGGCTACCTTACATAGAAAACAATGGCACACCGGGAAGGGAAAGTGAAGGGAGGTTTCTCCTGAGAAATGAAAAAAAATGGTTATTTACTAACACATAGCTGTATTATTATATAATTGGAGCTGCAATTAAATTTGAAATTGAATGCAAATATATGAAATTATAATTGCAAAACAAACGAACAAAAAAATAAATAAACCCCCTAGTCAAGGATACTATGTTACAGAAATACAAAACAAAATTATTGAAATTTATATTATGAACAAAATAAAATATTAAAAACAATGGATCAGAAAAAATTATTAAATCACTTACCCCAGTTTCCCTCACTGCGAGCGCTTGCCTGCTGGAAAAGGGTTAAGGGCACTGAAAATTTAATATTTTAGTATTTTTGATACGCTAAATGCACCCAAACAAGGAAAAACGGCCACTGAGTCTAAAGCTGATCGACAGCATTTATATCTAAGTCGCACTCCAACAATTTCCTTTACTTTATTTCAAATTATTGACGAGTTATACTGTAAATTTCATCAGCAGTGATAAATTAATGTTTCTTAAAACTTTGAAAGAAAAAAACTAAAGGTGGCAAACTCAAAAACCATTCACATGACATGAGCCTTAGTCCAACAAATAATGCTACTTAAAACGTCGAAGCGCAATGTTACACCCCCTTTTATTCGACGGGAGCCGCTATGGCCCCCAGGGAAATTAGGGTGCTCCGGTGGGGCTTACAGACCCGGCTTAGCTCGTCCAGAGATGGGCGTGGGGCGCCACTCACTTGTCCCTCAAGGCCCCAATAAGCCGCCAAGCGAGAATGCGGCTTGCCGGAATAACCAACGTCACTCTTCACCCGAACCCTCCCTACCGAGCACACACTGGCTACCACACTAACTTTACACTTCGACACTTTTGCCGCACTTATGCGACCCTCTTACACTCCCCTCGAACACGAACCCTATCCGTCTGACCAGCTATCGGAATCACCATACCACCCCCGAACACTTTTATACACTACCGATTTCACTTTTTCTTATTATTATTACACCCCGACTTGCCACTCAAGCCGCACCCGTTACAACCTTTAACCAAGAAAATTTACCTTCTCTCTTTTTTTACTTTTTCCCTAAAGACGTAAATTTCATCAATCAGATACGTTTTAATTATTGAATTTCAAACCATGTACAAATAAGCAATCGATCTACGTTAATTTTAAAAGGAACTTACTTCTAATCGTACCTACAAGAGGCCCCTTCACTGTCTGCATCCGATGGTGCACTTTTATTTTGCTTAGACGTCTGGAATCTACTTGTCGCTTCTCGCCTCAACGCACTTGATGTCTCGAAACGAAATTTCTTCTTCCTTACGCTCGTCGCTTCGCACTTGATGCTTTGTATCTGCTTCACGCTTGCCGCTTCCCAGAACATCTGCTCGGCCACACCCGAGAAGAAAGAAAAGATGAGGCGCGTCATTCTTCGCGCGCTTTTATAATCTCCTCCTAACGGACAATGTCCCGCTCTTCGACCGAATACCATTATCCCTGGTCATCCACCTCTTCAACGTGGTGGTTTCTCTCTGCCGCCACTTGGTTTTCGCTCCGATCTGGTGGTGATCACTCCAAGTGCGGCTGAATTGGCTGAACATGATTCACTGACAGTTTAGCACGTCAGTGGTGTTTGTTTACATTTGTTTAGAGGAGGAACTTTTATTTCGGGAAATCGTGTCGCGGTTGTGATATATAATTCTTCCCGAAATCCGCCCTAAAGTAGTGCTTTTCGTGTGTCACGATGGTTTCTCGGTTTTCTGCAATTTTTCCGGTGAAGTGCTTGTGTTCCGAACTGAAAGATATAGTCTTCAGGTGTGTATGTATATATTAAAGGTGCTGTGAAATGTTTTTATTTCCTTTTTGCGATGTCGGTGCTCGACGGTTTGGGAATTCATTCGGGTGGATTTTGTGAATTTATCTACGTAAATTAAAAAAACAGGATTGAAAATGATTAACGTCGCTCCCACCATTGATGATTTGCCTGGACTAATTAAAGATGTTTCGCCTATGTATAAGGAAATAGTCTCGTTTATGGCAACGAAAATGATGGCTCATCCCGCGTATGGGAAACCGTATGAAAGGTTGACAGCAGACTTTGAACTCGGAGCACCACTAGGACGTGGAAAAATTTAGGACGTGTTTACATTGCGCGCGAGGTTAACACTCGCTTCATGGTTGCATTCAAAATAATGTTCAAGTCGAAACTCAGCAAAGGACGAGTAGAGCGGCAGCTTCTCCGTGAAATTGAAATTCAATCCCGATTAAGGCATCCAAATATTCTGCGCTTGTATACATGGTTCCATGATGAAAAGAGAATATATGTAGCTCTTGAACTAGCTACTCAGGGTGAATTGTATAAACATCTGAGGAATGCTCCTATGCATCGTTTCGGTGAACATCGGGCCGCTAAATACACATATCAAGTGGCAGATGCTTTAAACTATTGTCACATGAACAATGTTTTCCATCGTGATTTAATGCCAGAGAACATTTTATTGACTTCTGATGATAATGTTAAATTGGCAGATTTTCACTTCTTTCACCTTCTCATCGTCTGACCAATTGTTCAAGAAATTGTTGATTCTGTTTAGAGCTGTGATGTTCTTGTTGTAGTGACGTATTTCGTTCTGTTTTTGGTATAAATTTACGAAGCTTACTCGGCAAATTTGTCAATTTGGTCAATTCACTATCAGTTAAACGTCCTGATTTGATAGAATTATTTCTTTCGAGTTCGTTCTTGAAACGTTGGTATGCCCGAAGTGGCTTTGACCACAGTTGATTTGCCGTGCGCTACATGCCCGATAGTGCCAATATTGATGGTTGCCTGGCGGGAAATTACCTCGGCGAAAGTGGCGTCGACGTGGTGATATCCAGTTGTGATAGATCCTGCTTTTGCAGATTCATATTACCGACAGTCTGCCCTTCGCCTGATGACAATTCTGGTTGTTTAAAATTGCAAGTAGTCGTACTTAACCGACTGTTCTGAGTACAATTTGGAGTGGCAAACAAACCCTAGTTGAGTGCGGCTTAGCTTACTGAATTTACCGAGTCACGCGAATGCTACGATAGTGTTCGGGATGAGGTAATGATGATGCCCTTCTGTTTTATCCGTAACAGCAATCATTCGACTTCACAATCTATATCCACCAGACTTTCAAGTAAATTTGATCAAGTTGAAATGTAGTAAATTCAATGTCTTGCAGAGTTTCAAATAAATTCAATATAACGTAATATTGCAGCAGCACTTAGAAGCTTAACACAATTTAGAAGCTGAACTTCCGCTTTCTTCGAAGTTTTCATACCACAAATTGTTTTCCACTTTTCTAAAATTACTTCTTCACTTTGTTGTTTTTTTTTAGGGTTTTGTACTAAAATACAAAACCCTATTGCAATCACGACCTGTGTCCGTCTGTCCGTCCGTCCGTCTGTATGTCACAGCACTTTTTCTCCGAGACCATAGAGGCTACAGCCATGAAACTTTGTGGAAAGGTCAGAAGTGGTGACTTCTTGAAAGTTCAATGGTGGAAAAATTTTTCAAAGGGGTTAAAGGGGGGTCTCCCCATATAGGGAGGTGACCCCTCAAAAAAAAATTTCACCGTTGGTAGTCGAATAGGGTGTCATTGGAAAGGTCTCAACTAGATCTTTTCAAAACAAGTCTTAAAATTGCCTTATGAGTAACGAGGGGGGCAGGGGAAGGAGAAATGTACGAACTTTTTGCGTACCCCCCCCTCGCGATTGGATACCTTCCATCCGAAAAATCTGAAAAAAATCATTAATGTAGGCCTTTGTGAGTACAACAACAACAAATACATGAGAAGTCGAAATTCACTCAACTTTGTTAGTAATAGTATGATTTATCGATTTTACGTTTTCTTGAATAAAATCTAGACTGTACCCTTAAATTCAATAAAATTTAGCCTATATATAAGATTAATCTTTCCTGAAAGTTTCATAAAGATCGAATAGTATTTAACGAAGTTATAGCGATTTGAATTTTCCTGCATTACTATGGAACACTACGCCCTGTATTACTATGGAAACATATGGCTATGAAGCCATATGCGCTTTTACCCGACTTAGACACTAAAGCTTTGCTAGGATTTGCATGAAAATTGCAGGAATGATAGGTACCATGAAGATGAGTACATACAATTGAAACAAGTCGAAGAGGCAGGAGACAGCTCCTAGCAAAAGGGCTTTGTAACCATTCTAAGATTCGAAAAAACAGGCCATGAATCGATGATTACAGTACAGAGGAGTGGCCCCTGAAAAAAAATTTCATGAAAGGTAGCCGATATGAGTATCAACTGAAGGTTTTCTATGAGAGCTTTTCAGAACAGTTCTTTAACTGACAGTTTTTGCTTCAGTGGGGGCACAGGGGGGGGAATACATGAAAAATGTGTTTCCTCCCTTGCGAATGGACACCCGTGATCTTAAAAAATCTGAAATGATTATCAAGAGAGATATTTGTGGGTATAACTATAACAAATACCTCAGAAGTCAAAATTCTTTCAACTTTGCTTATAATAGTATGATCCTCGAACATGACATGTTTCTTGATTTTATTCGTTACTAGTTACTGCATTTTGTATGTTGAGTACAAAACCCTTATGACATGAGCATAGGTCTGTCTACCCAACTTGTTTAATTCTATAATTCGATCCAGCCAAAACTAGCTCCTTCTTCGTCTGCTTCGTCTATGCACCCTATACTATCGCCACCTCAAACCGCCCTCTTTTTTTCTTCTCCAAATCAAAAACTGACTGCATTCCCATCAACAATTTGCCTCCCATCCTTCCTCAATCCCTCTCAATCCAGCCGTTAGCCCAGCTGTTCCTCCGGTGGTTAACCTCATAGCTGATCCTCATCGCCTTCAGATTTCTACACTTAGCTCAGCATCATGAGTTCATTAATCCCTAATCTATATGGAAATCTTCCACAATCGCATCTTTCCTGCGATCACATCACTATTAAGGTTCACTGTCCTCCATGGAAGATCGTGACCCTAATACCTGTAACCACGGAAAAGACTGCTACGAAAAAGATGTCCACGCAGGTCGAGGATTGAACTTGGACCATCTCGCGACCGGCACACAATTCTGGCGCGCGTACCAACTGACTCGTAACATCTAATTTGGCGACAAGACATATATTTGCGTAGATCAACCGGTATGAATGTTTATGTGATCATGCCGACAAGCGAGTGCTATAGTCAACTTAACATCTCGGCAGGATTGTATCAGCTAGAGCTTATTTGGTACTTGCGATTAAAGAAATGAAGGGAAAAACGATTAATCAAGCTGACACCTTTGTAATAAGGTGAAATTTAAAAGTCACGATGAAATTGATTTCAAGCTAAATTAAAACACACTGAAGATGAATTTTACAAAGGAATTTGAATTTATGCGAAAACAATTGTTAAATTAGAAGCCAAATTAAGTTGAGGAAAAAAACGGAAGAACAAAGTTTAAAGAGCAATCACATCAAACTGGATTCGACAAAACCTTGCGAAGATGCTGGAAGTTAGTACTGAGGCAAGTCAAAATGACTGAAATGGTGGAACGATCTCACATCGTGCCGCGACAGCGCTTGTTGCAGCAAGCAAAGGCCCGCGAGGGACTGTAGTGCTACGAAGAAGAAGAAGTTATCTACGCAAAGGTAGGATAAATGTTGAAGATAATTTTCTTAAATATCCGTCATCTGATTCTGGCTGAATTTATTCCTTTTTAATTGTATTATTACTTATTGACTCTCATCTAGCCCCTTTGCTTGAAATTCAACTAACTCACCGCCCATCACGTTCCCCTAATTTTCGTATTGTCCCTTTCACGCGTATGGAGATCCACTTCTATTGTCCCTTATGAAGGCTTCCTTGGAACCATTACCTTCTGCTGAATCAAGACTCTTTTGCCTTGACTTTTCTGAACTTGGGCCTTATGCCAAGTTCTGTTACTCCAGTGCAATGTACTGGCGTAACTTTAATTGTAATTATTGGCCTTATGCCAATAACTAATACGCATGTTTTGTATTTTGCACAAGTGCTTAAACTTGTACAAAATATAATTGTGTTGAATCGGTTGGCCTTATGCCAGTCACACCAACTTATCCCAGTTCTTTACTAGGATACGAGTAGTTCTAATTTTGCACAAGTACGTAAACTTGTACAAAATAATTGCTGTTAGGTAGTATAAATGAAAACACACGCCTTGACTATTCGACTTCAAGTGAAGTTTATTTTGGATATCAATCTTTTATATTAAAACTAAGTACATCGTAGAGTTGTGATTCCCACGCCAAGAAATGCAAACGCAACGAGTATTAAAACTAAGTATATCGTAGAGTTGTAATTCCCACGCCAAGAAATGCAAACGCAACGAGATTCACCTATTCTAAAATAGGTAGATCATGTTGCATCCACATCTGAATCTTGTCTAGCGCACATCGACAAGACATGTCGAAGCGCGCTAGACAAAACAAGTGTTAATTACAGCTCCACGATGCACGTACAATTTATTGTCTTGAAACAAGAACTTTAAGAATTTTGATGTACAATGATGAACCTTAGGTGGTGATATCTATGAGAATCAACATATGGGAATTTTGTTTTTCTGTAATGTCGAATTGCTGACCAAGATATTTTTGATGTTGATTTTCATAGACATCACTTCACATTGGAATTTGCTACATCCTCCCCCGCGTTGAACGGTCTGTTCAAACTTCTGCTTGGCTTACTGGTAGGCTGTGGCATCGAGGTCGAGGAACGGGTCTTCGAGTACGGGAACGGCATAGAAGATGTTTGAATTTGTATGTGAGGAAAGCGGTGAGAGCAATGATTGAACCAAGGCTGATATATCCCATCGTGTAATGATGAACATCGTGCGTGTCGAGCTCGGTGGAGTCGGAGAAATCCTGCGCCTGCAGTTGAGTTTTTAATGCGTCGATTTCAGCTGCATATGTCTGATAGTGGCTAGACGTTTTATTTGGAATTCCCAATAGCAACGAATTGCTATTTATGCCGATGTGAGCCTTTGTGTAGGACGTTCCAAAATTACTGAAATAAGTGCGGTGGCCTTGAATGGTTGCAGTGTCAGATTTAAGTACGCAGTCTGGCCCCATTTCAAGAATCCCTGATCCTGCCAAACTCATTGTGGACGTGTTTCCGTTACATACGACATGAAGTGTCGTCCGGGTTTTAGGAGTGAAAATCGATTTGTTGGAATGAGTTATCTGATCCCAAATCGACGGCATTTTGATTTCGGTTAAGGCGCATTCGGTAGAGGGTGGTATGTACTTTAAAAGCATAATTTCACAGGTACTGATGTTGGCCACCTGATGGTATAATGGATGAGACTGTTTACATAAATGGGTCGTTGGTTCCATCCAGCTACAAGACGTATATTCTTGTTCTGTGAGCGGATAGTATACGTCACGATGAGGACTTACAATTAAGTAATTAAAACTGGGAAGTATTGCCATAAGCCGGTTGTGTTGTAGTGTTGGAATTGGAAACAGCTTGAACAGATCGAATGTAGCTACGTTAATAAGTGGGACTTCCAATTCAAATATAACGAAGTCTTTCGTAATTTTTGCATCAATTGATGCCACCTTGAATAATTGCAGGTAGTTTTCACGTACTACAGGTAGACGCTGCGCCTCGGGTAAGTGTTCTTTTATTTTGGCTATTTCTTCGCTCAATTGTTGCTGTGATAGTAACAACGGATTAAAATTTCCGTGCTGTGTATCAGTGATTACGTTTATTATGGAGGCCTGGATTCTTTGTAGATTGAAGGTGATCAAAGTCATTTGAAATGACAGAGTCATGATCAGATTAGTGACCTTATCTTGGCTGGATTCACTGTTGGGACTCTTCCCTTCATTGGACAATCGGTCTAGTTCCGTCTCTATTGCCATGAACCTTTTCTGGATGGTTTGCTCACTCTTTCCAATTATATTTAATGTCGAATCGATGATGGATGTCTGGTTTTTTAAAAGAGAAAACATTTTTTTTCTGATTGCCCTTTACACTGTTGATTGTGTGCGACATTTGATTAGCGTACTCCTCGTCTAATAGCCAAACAAGGATTTGGCCACACTTCCCACTATATTGAATGCTCCTCTTTTTGATCTAGGCTTCAAAAATTTATTTATGGTTATTAGCTGTACGCAACCAGTCTTGTAGTTTCCTCGATCGCAGAGTTGTTGCAGCAGCTCCGTCCCGTTTCGTAATATCGAGAACTCGGCCCAGTATGGCTATAAGTCATAGTAGATCAACAATTTCCATTCGCTCGATGATAGATATGCATGACCCAATGATTGGAAATGCAAACCTGGATCAGGACCAATAGATGTTGTTTTAATCTGTTCCGTTTTTACCATAGGAACAAGTAGGCAGGCCAACAACATTGATATAATTGATGCTCCCTTGATTCGTTTTTTGGGTTGATCCCTGGAGCTACCCGCTTCTATGTCGTCTTCTGAGACTGATCGTTTTCGAGGCTCAGTGAATTCTTCATCAGCGCATGTGACTTTCTCTATCGGGAGAGGGGCAAGCCTATTGATAGGTCTTTTGAATATGCCGGACGATGTTTTTACGTCAGCCACACGAACATAGCCGTCGTCGCCTCTATAAACCTTGATAATTTTGCCCAATGGCCATTTCATTACAGGCATGTTGTTTTCCTTGATAATAACGATAAAACCTGGTTGAACATTCTGACTACTCTGCTTCCATTTCGAACGCTGTTGTAGTTGGTTCAAGTATTCGTCTGACCAGCGCCGCCAAAATTCTTGTTTAATATGGCGTACAAGTTTCCATCTGGTAAGCAATCCACATTTCAGTGGTTCTGCTAGGGGATCTACAGTAGCGGTTAAATGCTCCCACAGCCCACCAAAATGAGGTGCACGAGGCGGTAAAAAGTGGAAGTCAATGTTCCGGTCATTACAAACAGCTGCAATTTTTTCTTGCGATTTAACGGAGTATAAGGACAAGGAGAGTTCTTTGAGCTGATGATGTGCTCCAACGAAGTTGGTTACGTTGTCACAATACAGATTTTTGCAATGGCCTCGCCTGCCGATGAACCGTTTGAGGGAACCGAGGAAAGCTTCTGTGCTAAGATCACTCACCAGCTCTAAATGCACCGCCTTTGTGGCAAAACAACAAAATATGGCAATGTAGCCCTTTTGCGGTCGCGTTCCTCGCCCACGATAATGAATCATCATAGGGCCACAGAAATCGACGCCTGTATTGATAAAGGGCCTTGCAGGCTGCACACGTGTAGGTGGTAAATTTCCCATAAGTTGAGAAAGTAGCTGTGGGTTCGCTCTATTGCATCGTATGCATTATTGCATAATAGATCGTGCTAACGTTTTTCCCTTTATTGGCCAGAAGCGTTGCCTTGTTGTCGCGAGTAATGCTTGTGGACCAAGGTGGCAATTGTTCTGGTGAATATCAGCCATTAGTAACTTAGTCAGCGGATGTTTGTAGGGTAGTAGCATTGAATGTTTTGCATCAAATGATAGGTTCGATGCCTCTAGTCTACCTCCAACACGCAGTATTCCCCTTTCGTCAAGAAAATGTGTCAGGTCAACTATTGGACTATTTTTGTTGAGCTCTCTCTGATGAAACAAGGCCTTTCATCACAAAATTCATCTTGCTGCATACACTTTATAATGACGTCTAATGCTCTAGATGACTCGTGACTTGTGAGTGAATTGGCCAAAGATGTATTCGACGTGAGTCTTTTCCGCATGCATTCTGTGAATCTGAGCACATATGCGACAATCCGCTGTAATCTTTCGAAGGAGTTTCGATGATGAATATCGTCAACAAAATTGGATGCCTTGAGAAATGCTGTCATTGATGCAAGTTTTGCCTTCGTTTCTAAGTTACATGACTGTCGCTTGATATATTCTGGCGGCCATAGTGTCAGAGCTCCATGCAAAAAGGGTGGTCCATATAACCAAATGTTACATTTTGCCAATTCTGTGGGTGCAATACCACGAGAGAGAATGTCAGCGGGATTGTTTTTTGAGTCCACATGTCGTCACTGTTTTGTTACAGAAAATGATTGAATGCATGATACCCTATTAGCAACAAAGGTATTGAATGCTGAAGTTGTTGCGTAGATCCACCCTAAAGCAATTTCAGAGTCAGTCCAGAAGTAATGTAGGATCTCCTCCATTTGTAGGGCAGCTTTGACTCTTTGGACAAGCTCCGTACCCAATTTTGCGGCGCATAGCTCTAACCGTGGAATCGTTATTGGACGAATCGGAGCCAAACGTGATTTTGAGCACAGAAGTCGAACGATAATTCTCCCACCCATCAGGGTTGCTCGAGCGTAGACCGCAGCACCATATGCTTTTTCTGAGGCATCACAAAAGATATGTAACTGGAATTGTTTGGGTTTCTCTCTCGCAAAAACGTGGCGAGGAAACTGTTCCTTTTCTAAAGCTTGCAAATTCCTTTGAAAGTTGAGCCATCTAGTATACATTCCTTCTGGCAAGGCCGCATCCCAATCCAGCTCTAAGCGCCAAATGTCCTGCAGGAAAACCTTGAGGGTGACGATGACCGGACCCATAATGCCTGGTGGATCAAACATTCTAGCGATGTCGGAAGATACTGTCCTCTTCGTTATTTTTGTATCCCTAGTGGTTATATTGATTCTTATTTGGAAATCATCAACCTTAGGAAGCCAAGTTAGGCCGAGCGTTTTAATGAAATCTTCAGTGTGACTGCTAAAATCCAACAGCACTTCTTTGTCATCAGGAGCAATATTGTGCAAAAGGCGAGGATGGCTGGCGCACCATTTGTGGAGCTTCATACCAGCGCCTTCTAATATTTTGATTAGTTCGTCTTGCGCTTGAATTGCATCTGCTAAGGTATCTGAGCCCGTCATGACGTCATCCACGTAAAAATCTCGTTTTAATACATTGGCACCAAGTGGGTAACGCTGCATTTGATCCTGAGCGAGCTTTTGCAGACATTGAGTTGCCAAACAAGGAGCACACGTCGTTCCATATGTAACGGTATTTAACTGGTAGTAACGTAGTGGCTGACTTGGTTCATTCCTCTAGACCAACAGTTGGTATTTACGGTCATCAGGATGCAGCACTATCTGCCGGTACATCTTTTGTATATCAGCTGTAAAAACATAGCGAGGTAGCCGGAAACGGAGCAAGATTGAAAACAAATCGTCTTGAATTGTTGGTCCAGTATGCAGTATGTCGTTTAAAGATATATTTGTAGTTGTCTTGCAGGAGGCATCGAAGACTACCCTGAGTTTAGTTGTGCTGCTTTCGGGCTTTAGGACACAATGGTGTGGGAGAAAATAACGTGAGCCTTCACACGATTGCAAGGTTACCTCTTCCATATGACCGAGCTTGATGTATTCATTTATGAACTCCTTATAGTGCCTCTGCAGCTCAGCATTCTTTTGAAGTCTCTGTTCTATTCCGAAGAATCTGCGAGTGGCAATATCCTTAGATTCACCTAATTTTTCGGGATCGTCATTGAACGGCAGTCTCACCAGAAATCGGCCCTCGCGGGTTCTTTGCGTCGTCTGGCAGAAATGTGTTTCACAAGATTTCTCCGCTGAAGTATGATGCGGTTTGTTGTCCGTCACTTCCTCTAGCTTCCAAAACCTTTCAATTGTGTTATTCAGCCTTTGATCTTCTGTAACAACTCCGCAAGTAACAGAAGCGGTATGATCAGTGTTGACCTTGCCGGCCAAAATCCATCCAAGAAGTGTATTTTGCAATACTGGCAATTCGCTGCCTAACTTTATTTGGCCAATCGATAGCAAATCATAGAAATGTTCAGCACTTAGAAGAAGGTCGATGCGTTCCGTATGATAGAAGTTTGGATCAGCTAGCTTCAAATTTTTTGGTATTGGCCATTCCGATATGTTTAATTCCATCGATGGCTGAGGAGATATTATTTTGTCGAGTACATATGCCTCTAAGTGCGTAGTGTATGCATTCAATCGTGACTGCAATACAATGTTTACCCTTTTCTGGGTCCTTTGAGTAGTATCTCCAACCTTTTCAATGCATGTGGCGTGAGACCGAGAAGATAAACCCAGCTTCCTTACAATGCGTTCAGTTATTAGATTGACTTGTGGTCGGGGATCCAATATGGCTCGGCACTCCATGCTTTTTCCGTTGCTGCTTGTAAGCTTAACAATAGCAGTACTTAGGAGTACATAACCGCTCGTCCTTTTGTTCTGGAGCGTAGTTAAAGATAATGAGGATGTATTCTGACGTTTTTTGACTTCTGGTTTTGGATCACTGGAGGTCTTGGATACCTCCATTTTCTGCTTAGATTCGCTGTTCAAGTGCAACAGGCTGTTGTGTTTTCTTGAGCATTCTTTACATCCTCGCAATGTACAGGCAGATGCTCGATGTCCTTCCTTGAAGCAATTAACACATATTCCCTTGGTTTGGACTAATTTGAGCCTTCTTGATGGAGTAAGCTTCAAAAATTCTGGGCAGTAATAGATCGGATGGGTTTGATTGCAAACCAAGCATGACGATGTTGCCACTGTTGCAGCTGTAGCCTTTGTGGTTTTCTTCCGAGCTTCCTCAATGCCTTTGGTCTTGTTGCCTAAAGCCTCCAGTGCTTGAAAACGCATTTCCAAGAATGACATAAACCCTTTCATTGGTTGCAGACTGCGCGGATTCGTTAACGATTGCTCATACAAAGAATGAGTAGCAGAGTCCAGCTTCTTTATCAGGATGTGTAGAAGCATTGGATCCCATCCTTCAGTACTGATGTTCATATTTTCTAGACGTCTAACGCATTCTTGAGTCGTGTCATGTAGTGATCTTACGACTGCGGCTGATGGCTTATCGCTTGCACAAGATGGTTGGCTCAGTAGTTTGTTGATAAGAGCAGCAACCAATAATCTACGATTATCGTATCTATCATTGAGCGTCTTCCAGGCTGACTCATAATTATCGTCGGACAATGCAAAATTCCTTAGAAGTTTTTCAGCCTCTCCTGTCAAGTTGGCTTTGAGGTACAACATCTTCTGGCAGTTTGACATCGTTTGATTGTGCACCATCTGTACGAAAAGGTCGTGGAATTGTCGCCATTGGAGATATTCGCCATTAAATTTAGGGAGCGTAATTTTTGGAAGGTTTGCTCCAGGACTTGAAGATGCTAACGGGGCTGGTGCAGGTGTAGGTCTCAGCTCTTCGAATTTAATTTCGAGTCGAATCAACCAATCCTGAGTGATCTCTTCAGGTTTTATGTGTTGGTTGAGATCGTAACCGAATATCACTGGGTCATCGGTGCGCTCTAATATTTCTTAATGATAGCTCTCTAATTGTGTCCAATATTTGTTGATCAACTCCATTTTTAGCTTTTAAAAAGGGCGAGGTTGTTCAGCTACATCTAGCCGGGCGACCAATCGTCGTAATGACTCAGCTAGTGCTTTATGCCTTCGAATAAGCTTCAGGACTTTTTCATCATCGGTTGGTGAGGGCTTAGTAGTCATGTCAGACCTACTAGGCGTATCAGCGCGAGGCATCTCAGCTGGTTCCTTGTGGATGTCTTCAGCGGCATGCCTTAACGCCAGCAATTTTTCCTTGAAGTGCGCTTGAAAGTTCTGGAAATTGGTTTGTGTTGTGTCATATAGCTCACTCAAAAAATATTCGTGAGCCATGGGCACATCCTTCAATGTTCGGATTTTGGAATCCGTTTCCTCGAAGATACCCCAGGATGCCTCAACTCTTCGAAGCCTCTCTTCAAAATACTCCAGCCTTTGCTTCCGGGCAGCGGGATCCTTCTTGTAGTTAGCAATTACTGCAACGATTTCGGCAGCTAAACGTGTCTGCTGCTCAGCTAAGCGATCCATGTTTTCCGAAAAAAGCGGTGTCTCAAAAACGATGGATTAAATCCTGCAACGATCCTATCACGTCGGGGTCACCAAATGTTGAATCAAGACTCTTTTGCCTTGACTTCTCTGAACTTGGGCCTTATGCCAAGTTCCATTACTCCAGTGCAATGTACTGGCGTAACTTTAATTGTAATTATTGGCCTTATGCCAATAACTAATACGCGTGTTTTGTATTTTGCACAAGTGCTTAAACTTGTACAAAATATAATTGTGTTGAATCGGTTGGCCTTATGCCAGTTACACCAACTTATCCGAGTTCTTTACTAGGATACGAGTAGTTCTAATTTTGCACAAGTACGTAAACTTGTACAAAATAATTGCTGTTAGGTAGTATAAATGAAAACACACGCCTTGACTATTCGACTTCAAGTGAAGTTTATTTTGGATATCAATCTTTTATATTAAAACTAAGTACATCGTAGAGTTGTGATTCCCACGCCAAGAAATGCAAACGCAACGAGTATTAAAACTAAGTATATCGTAGAGTTGTAATTCCCACGCCAAGAAATGCAAACGCAACGAGTATTAAAACTAAGTATATCGTAGAGTTGTAATTCCCACGCCAAGAAATGCAAACGCAACGAGATTCACCTATCCTAAAATAGGTAGATCACGTTGCATCCACATCTGAATCTTGTCTAGCGCACATCGACAAGACATGTCGAAGCGCGCTAGACAAAACAAGTGTCAATTACAGCTCCACGATGCACGTACAATTTATTGTCTTGAAACAAGAACTTTAAGAATTTTGATGTACAATGATGAACTTTAGGTGGTGATATCTATGAGAATCAACATATGGGAATTTTGTTTTTCTGTAATGTCGAATTGCTGACCAAGATATTTTTGATGTTGATTCTCATAGACATCACTTCACATTGGAATTTGCTACACCTTCTTTAACTTAGTTCTTTCCCCATTTCGTTTTTTGCTTCTGAATCCTTGTTGCATAATGTAATTTAATGAATTTTTTCTTCTCTTTAAAATTTTCTTCTTTAGTCGTGTCGTTTTTATTCGCATTGTCTATTTTTTTTATTTAGATACTTCATTTTCTAATTGGATGTATTTTCTTGTATTAGGCTATAACTGGAGCTTGCTCTGAATATTTTACATTTCTCCATAAACATTGGTATCGTTGAGAAGTTTTACACGAACTTTTATTTTCTATTTTTCAGCCCCATAATGAAGCGTCTTTTCGGATTGTTCATTGGCTTACTCTTTGTAGCTGGACTTCATTGTGAAGTTCAAGCTTACATACCGATGTCTGCTAAGGATCACTATTTCTCCGATGTACTTCTCCGAGAATTCGTAGATCGCATGGGCAAGGACTTGATTGACAGCTCCGATTCCTACATTGATCCAATTAACGATGTACCAGCTCATTTGGCCTTAATGGCTCGTGCATCCAAGGACTTGGAAGCTGAGCAAATGGACTATGATGCCTTGCTGGAAGGAAACCCTAGTCCATCGTTGCGTGATCAGGAGTATCTGCAGCACAGCTCACTATGGGGACATCAATACGTTTCTGGAGGAGCTGGCGAAGGGCCGCATAGAATAAAACCTCAAGTGAAAACTGACGCAAGCTTGCCAGCTTACTGTAATCCACCAAACCCATGTCCGTATGGATACACTGAAGACCAAGGTTGCATCATTGACTTTGAAAACACCGCCTCGTTTAGCCGTGAATATCAGGCTGCACAGGAATGCATGTGCGATGGGGAACATATGTTTGACTGTCCGGGGCAGGATAGTGGTGACGACAATCGACAAATGAACTCAGACTTGGAAAGCTTTTTGGCGCGTCAATTTCACACTGGCGAGCACAAAAACTTGGTGGCAAAGAAGTTTCATCCACAGGAGGACAATTCCAATCCTTTCTTGCGCGGCGAGAAATTGCCGATCGCTGCCAAGAAAGGATTGAACATTGTCTAAAGTGCAAATCATACACAAATCTCAGGCCGGATTCATCGTTGACGACCCAGGCTAACAAAACTCACACTGGCATAATTCTTTAAAAGGACAACACTGAAAAGTATATAATATGCATTAAAGTATTTTCGTTCTTTAATATAAGCTTAGAATCATATTATTATATATAAATGTGTATATGCAAGAGAAAAAATATACATTTGTTATTGTCACAATTTAATCCATTCGCGTAAGAAAAAAATTAGCAGAGAAAGAACTTTTAAAGTGTCAGCTGAAAGTTCGAACCCACTAGAAAGACTAAGTTCCTTTCAGCCTTCCTCTACAATCTAAGGCAATGGCAGATCTGTTGCTTGAACTAATCACGATATTTTTCGTAATTAATGAGAACAATATTTCCAAAAGTAAATGGAAGCAGAACGTTTTAAGCTTGAAAGTAGGTTTAAGTAAAGCTACTACAAAAATTGTATAAATGTTATATCTGCATAATTCATAACATATTCCACGATAACCACAATATAATACATGTGCATTGATTTTGAGTAAATAATTATTTTGTTTGAACATAAAATTTAAAAATCAAAATATAAAAAAAAAAATTAATTGCAGTGTCAAAATTAATATGTACACAACATATCAGACACACAGAGGGCGCAGCATCCAACCCTTGACTTTTTTCTTCCAAGGCCTCGCTGCTCTATATATTTTTCTTTCCTTAGGCCTGGGACGAACTCATTTGCCAGGTGGATGCTGCGCCCTACCCTTCAAAAAAATCATCTGGATAAAATGCCAAAAAGACCTAAAACCATGCAAAAACACTTGACGTTGAAACGCCCAAAAACAGACTCAACACAAACACACAAACAATTTATATTCGATAGAGGCATTTATTTTGCATATTTCGCACACATAGCACCTGTTTTTGGCATTTTATTTCGACGTGTTAATACGTAGCTGTAAGATATATTAAAAGAATTTTTGATTTTCTACTCCTAACTGAGACAGACTATGCATCAGCTTAATATCAGTATGCAATTCAAAATGGACGTAGCGAAAATTCGCTTGACAAAAATATCTAAAGTAAATCCAAATTATTTTTGTTCCATGTATGCATAAACCAATCAATAAATATAGTCTATTACAAGTATTTATAACTATGGCTAAACGTTATTTAACTTACAATTAGTCTAATCCAATCAGAATGCATGTTAATTATTAATCATCAAACATGAAATAAACTAGTTACTACTGTGTAAGAAAGCAACTTTACAAAATTATTTACTTCACCGAGAAAAAATTATTTTATTGGCACCAACATTCTGATCCTATGCATTTATAACATTCAAACAATTCAACAACTTTGTATGAAAATGGGTTCCTGTCATTTGGGCTCTCTCCCAGGTGCGTGGAGCTCAACGATTTCTCTCATCCGTGCCACTGAGGCGGGCGACGCCATCTCTGACGTTGCTTCTATAGTATTTTTATTGGAATTGTATCAGTTGCAAGCACAAAAATCCTCTGGTGAGAGATGGCTTCGTCCTTGCGGAACCTACGGAATGGCTGAGAGAAACGTCTGAAGCAGATCTTTGCATAAATCCTTATGATGCCTAATTTGGAGTCAAGTATAATAGTTACTAATATTATAAAAGAAAATATTTAAAAAAATACATTAAACCATTTCAGATTATTGGTGTAAGTTTTTCGTCTTTTTCGTTTTGAGCTTTCCCTACAAAGGAAAAGTTATGATTCATGCAATATTTTCGGCGCAAAAAACTAATGAAATTACTTTTGTTTAGTTTCTACAAGAAAATTTAAAATTCGATCACATCGTAAGGTACAGAAGAGTTGGAATGATAAGACATGAGAAGCTTTTTAAATACACTTATCCTTAAATAGATGACTTAATCGGAGTCAAAGTTGACCGGTAAGTATATAATAATTTTTTTATTAATTCATATTCTCTTGGTTTTCTAATAGAGCTCAATCCCGTAAGGTTTCCAAATTTCCATTGTCCATATTAATTTGAAGTGAAAACTTATGGGCACGTTCGCACAGCATTAAATTTCTGGGTGGGGTGAAAGTTACGAGGTCTCGTCATGCTGAAAAACTGCTCTGAAATGAAAATGGTAAATCAAACACAGTTTTGGAGATGAAATGAATGCCTTTATTGTGTCCATCTATTTAAATACATTAATTGCGCTTACTAGACATAATTTACAATTTAACTTTCCCATGGTCTGCTGTGACACGTGAGACGCAAAATTTCCAAAGTCCCGGAATCGCATGTCTGAGAATTTTGTGCATAGTGAAGAATGTCTGAAAGTGTGCAACGTGATCACTCGCAGCAGATCGTGGGAGTACATTGAAAGTACGTAAGTTGATACGTAATATAATTTATATGTCGATTATTTTCCAATGTTTACTAATTAACACAAAAAAGATACACATTTATTTCCTTTATACATTGGATTATATTAAAAGAACTTCCGTAGAATAGCTATTTTCGACGCCTATTTGACGTCTTCTTCAGTACAATTGATCTTATTCTAGGTTCCTGAAATTTGTACTTTTTACTTTTACCATAATCTTATCTCAACAGTTTTATTGCTTTATTACTTACATATTACTTAATTATTATTCGTCTCCTATAATTAGTCTTAGTAGGCTGGAATTGCAATTTTCCTTCGTCTTCATTCAGCCGTAGGTGCGCAGGTACTCGGATTATCTCCATTGATTCAATAGCGTCTAATTTCCTTGGGTTAATTACGTTTTTTATTACACATACATTGCTAATATCCATGGGATGGCCCTCCTCCACGATATGCTTTGCTATCGCTGACCTAATCTGCGTATTCGGGCATTTTGTTGCAACTATCGCTGCTCTGATATGCTCGTTATATCTTACCGGTATGGTTCGCTTGGTTTGTCCAACGTATATTTTGGAGCAGCTTCCACATGTAGCTTTGTATATCCCGCTCATTTCGTCCATCGTTTTCGGATCCTTACCAGATCCCAGCTGTGCTGTTGTTGTGAGATTACGACTCGAAGATACCATTTCAATTTTGTGCCTCTTGAGTATCTTGCTAATATTTCGCGAGTGTACTGAGTATGTAACTGCTATCCTCTTGGGTGTTTCGACTAACGGTTGTAAGGTCGTAAGATTATTCCTTGACTGCTTTTGCGTTTTTCTTTTTATTATAGCTTCAATACATTCTTTGTCGTATCCGTTTATTTTCGCCGTACTTAGGATGTATTCTTTTTCGCTGTTGTACCTTTCACTGTTCAAAGGCGTTGCTACCAGACGATGGATCATGGCATGGTATGCTGCCATTTTATGTTGAAAACTATGCCCTGAGTCGCTCGTAATTGTGCGTTGTGTACTAGTAGGTTTTCTATAGATATCAAATTCAATTTTACTATCGTTTCTGATGAGTTTCAGATCTAAAAACGGTATTTTGCCGTTTTCTTCGGTTTCCATTGTGAATTTGATCTTCGGATGAATATTGTTTATGTTTTGGAATGTATTCTCTAGTTCTTCTTTTGGTATTATTGCGAGTATATCGTCCACATACCGTACCCAAAATCTAGGCATCAAACCTGCTTGTTCAATTAGACTTTCTATATGAGCCATGAAAACCTCACTCATAAGCGGTGATAACGGACTGCCCATAGCTGTACCGGATGTTGTCTTGAAGTATCTGTTGCTGAACGTGAAGTAGTTTTCATGCATGCTTAACCGCGCCAATTTTACGTAACATTTAATCTTCTCTGTCCACTCCCTGCTATTATCAATGCTCAAGAGCCACTTTTCTAGTAAGTACAGTGCTTCTTTTATTGGGACGCTAGGAAATAAAGATTTGACATCAAAGGATACCATGATCTCATCCTGTTTCAAATCTCTCACTTCTTGGACGAAGATATTCTAATATCTTCTTTGACTTCATTTTTAAGGTTCTTAATCCCCGTTTCTATGTCTGTAATTATATCTTCCAGCGGACTCCTTTTTGGCACAGCATACTTCAGTCCTTTATTAAGAAAGTTTAATTCCTCTTCACTGAAATCGCTCTTGGACTTATTGACTACCAAGTTAGGTATGATAAGTGGTTTACTTATTTGGCTATCCACGCTTATTTTTCCCCCATGCAAATTGTTGATTTTTTTGTTTAAAATGCTTCGTTTCCGCAATTTTTCACATAGAAAGGCAGTGTTAATTTTCCCCGTTGCTGTGACAATGTCTTCATTGTAGATTGTCATTTGCTTTGCCAATTCCAGGTGTACATTATAAGCATTGATTGTAACGGAATCTAATTTGCTGTAGAGGTATTTTATACTACCTTTTATTAAATTTTTTTCCACGAGCTTTTTTGTTTATCAGATTTATCCAGGTGACTTCTCAAGAACACCATATGTGATTTTGGAGTAATGTTTTGTTTTAGACAGATTTTCAGGAACCTAATATCTTCTAAGATACCAGCAATTGATTTCTTCAATTGTAGTAACTTATTGTATATCGACTGCGACTTGGTTGTCATATTATATAATTTATATGTCGATTATTTTCCAATGTTTACTAATTAACACAAATATGATACACATTTATTTCCTTTATACATTGGATTATATTAAAAGAACTTCCGTAGAATAGCTATTTTCGACGCCTATTTGACGTCTTCTTCAGTACAATTGATCTTATTCTAGGTTCCTGAAATTTATACTTTTTACTTTTACCATAATCTTGTCTCAACAGTTTTATTGCTTTATTACTTACATATTACTCAATTACTATTCGTCTCCTATAATTAGTCTTAGTAAGCTGGAATTGCAATTTCCTTCGTCTTCATTCAGCCGTAGGTGCGCAGGTACTCGGATTATCTCCATTGATTCAATAGCGTCTAATTTCCTTGGGTTAATTACGTTTTTTATTACACATACATTGCTAGTATCCATGGGATGGCCCTCCTCCACGATATGCTTTGCTATCGCTGACCTAATCCGCGTATTCGGGCATTTTGTTGCAACTATCGCTGCTCTGATATGCTCGTTATATTTTACCGGTATGGTTCGCTTGGTTTGTCCAACGTATATTTTGGAGCAGCTTCCACATGTAGCTTTGTATATCCCGCTCATTTCGTCCATCGTTTTCGGATCCTTACCAGATCCCAGCTGTGCTGTTGTTGTGAGATTACGACTCGAAGATACCATTTCAATTTTGTGCCTCTTCAGTATCTTGCTAATATTTCGCGAGTGTGCTGAGTATGTAACTGCTATCCTCTTGGGTGTTTCGACTAACGGTTGTAAGGTCGTAAGATTATTCCTTGACTGCTTTTGCGTTTTTCTTTTTATTATAGCTTCAATACATTCTTTGTCGTATCCGTTTATTTTCGCCGTACTTAGGATGTATTCTTTTTCGCTGTTGTACCTTTCACTGTTCAAAGGCGTTGCTACCAGACGATGGATCATGGCATGGTATGCTGCCATTTTATGTTGAAAACTATGCCCTGAGTCGCTCGTAATTGTGCGTTGTGTACTAGTAGGTTTTCTATAGAGATCAAATTCAATTTTACTATCGTTTCTGATGAGTTTCAGATCTAAAAACGGTTTTTCGTCGTTTTCTTCGGTTTCCATTGTGAATTTGATCTTCGGATGAATATTGTTTATGTTTTGGAATGTATTCTCTAGTTCTTCTTTTGGTATTATTGCGAGTATATCGTCCACATACCGTACCCAAAATCTAGGCATCAAACCTGCTTGTTCAATTAGACTTTCTATATGAGCCATGAAAACCTCACTCATAAGCAGTGATAACGGACTGCCCATAGCTGTACCGGATGTCGTCTTGAAGTATCTGTTGCTGAACGTGAAGTAGTTTTCATGCATGCTTAACTGCGCCAATTTTACGTAACATTTAATCTTCTCTGTCCACTCCCTGCTATTATCAATGCTCACCGTTTAATTAATATTATTGCTTCTCATGGGAGCGGAAACTTTATGTGGATTCGATTTCATACATACTTGATGTTGACTGTTTGCATTGCAAGCAAAGTGATTTGTGCTTTGATCTTCGATGCTATTGAAAATGAGGAACAACAGCGGGTTGTTTGCGTTCAACCGAACGAATAGCTGCATCGCAAAGATTACGTCTTTTTGTGGTATTGCAGCTCCTAAAATCTGGTGCTATTCTCGCGAGAAAAGGACACACTTCGCATACAATTGGTTGTAAATTTCGTTCCACGCCTCATCATGGGCAATTTTTTTGACCTACTTCATGCAAGTCCAATCACACAACATTGGCCGCGGTTCCACTAGCCGTTTTAGTTCGGCACTCTCGAATGACTTAAAAGAAGATGAAATCAAATTGAGGTTAGCTACGCGCAGAACTATCCGGCACCATACATGAACTATACCTACACGATGAATCACTTTGCTTGGCGTTGAAAAGGATGGTACAGGGTGGGCAAAAAGTCCCTTATCTGCAGGATTCCAAACGCAGTACTAGGTCCCCAGGATGGAGATGCTGGACCAATTGTGTTTTGTAGGGGTATAGGTGTAAGTCCGTTTTTAAAATCGTGCGCAACGTGCCTAGCTTTATAGCCAACTGTGCTGAACGTCGTCGTGTTGATATTTCATCGTTCTCTCCAACACTTTGCCTAACAAGCTGTATGTTTTCAGCCGATCGTCCAGAACGAGGTCTGCCCGTACGTTTCTCATCTGCAACGTTCCCATATCGCTCCAATTTGGCCACCATAGCACGTATAGTTGGAGCTGCTGGAGGTTTGTTTTCCCAAAAATAATGACACTTGCTGAAAAACTGCTCTGAAATGAAAATGGTAAATCAAACACAGTTTTGGAGATGAAATGAATGCCTTTATTGTGTCCATCTATTTAAATACATTAATTGCGCTTACTATAGTACAGTAAATATAGCATTTACTGTCTAAGAAATGACCTACTGGGATTTGACTTGATAAATCGATAGGGGGGCATGAAAAAAACTTAACTTCAGATTTCCGAAGTGATCGCCCCCCCTGCTTTTGAGAAAATCCAAAAACATTTTGAAACGCGTTTTTCTCGGAATCTATGGGTTTTAGAGAAAAGTTTATTGAACAAAAAATGTTCAGGACACTGTTATCGACATTTTATCTCATTGGAGCAAAGTCGTCCGACTTAAAATACAAAAAGTAGGTGGCGCTAAAGTATCAAAAAAGTGGTTTTTTGGCATTTTCAATAAAAAAAATTATTTTTTTATAATAATGTAAATGGTAAAGTTGTTCATCATAAAATTATCTACAATTTTTGTTTGAACAATTTTTTTGTAAAACTTACCGTTAACGAGCTGTAGGCGAAAAGATGCAGTGCAGCATAGTTAACGGTTCCTTTCACTTACGCCGGGCCGGTCGGCATAGTTTGGACAAAGGACCGGCTTCTAGCATCTGCCTAAACCCTCACTGGCGTACATTTTTCAGTTGCCATGTGCGTTTTGAAGAGTAAAGGCATCTAAACTTTGCTCTCTCAAAATGGAAGTGTGTTTCGTTTGTGAGAAAAGTGTTGATGTGAATAATAAGAGCACCGTGGGGCCAAAAGCTCGAAAGACGCTGATAGGAGCAAGCAAAATCAGAGGTGATTCTGACATACAAAAATTTCTTGAAAATGAAAGCAACGCGGTCGTGGTCCACATCCATTGCCATAAGCGTTACTCAGATTCACGTTGTGCTGCAGCTGCTGCTGCTCGACAAGAGTGGAGAAGGTATTTATATGCAATATAAATTCTTATCAAAACTTAATAAAAAAAAACAGTATAAATATTTAGCAATACGATAACGATAATTTAATTTGTAAAATGAATGAGACGGACGGACAGACGGACGAAAACAAAAGTGAATTTAAGTTCTCTTCCACCTTCGGTTGTTGCAGCGAATTTTCATAGCTGACGAGTTTACTTTCAAGTACAATCGTGGTTGGAAAATTATTATGAACCAACGATCTGGGGGTGGAAAGAAACTTCTCGAGGATTGGATCCAATAAGGATGTTACAAGAGCCAGCACCAGAAGAACTCATGAAGCTCATTTCCTGTGGTTGTGATACCAGCAACTGTGGATCAGCTTGTGGGTGTAGAAAGGCAGGTCTCCACTGCTCGATTACTTGCAAACATTGCAGCGGAGAAAGTTGTAGCAACACACCACCCATTGAAGAAGATGCAATTCCCTTTGAAGAAGATGACTTGGATTTTCCCTCTCAAGTCGTTCACTGGCGACCGATGACAAGCAGCAACATTGATGACAACAGAGAAAAAAGAGACGCAGAATCGCTGAATATAACATGTACAGAAGAAGAAAGCAATTCTCCAGCCGAACCAAGGGTAAAGAGGGCCCGGCGCAGTACAAAATAATTTAGAACCTTAATTATAATTGACAATAAAATATAATTGTTTAATAAAACATATAGAAATGAAATGTATAGCAACTTTTTTCTTTACATAACCCAGAATTTTTTGGCAAGCTCCAGCTCGTTAACGGTAAGTTTTACAAAAAACTTGTTCAAACAAAAATTGTAGATAATTTTATGACGAACAACTTTACCATTTACATTATTATAAAAAAAAAAATTTTTTTATTGAAAATGCCAAAAAACCACTTTTTTGATACTTTAGCACCACCTACTTTTTGTATTTTAAGTCGGACGACTTTGCTCCAATGAGATAAAATGTAGATAACAGTGTCCTGAACATTTTTTGTTCAATAAACTTTTCTCTAAAACCCATAGATTCCGAGAAAAACGCGTTTCAAAATGTTTTTGGATTTTCTCAAAAGCAGGGGGGGGGGGATCACTTCGGAAATCTGAAGTTAAGTTTTTTTTATGCCCCCCTAGCGATTTATCAAGTCAAATCCCAGTAGGTCATTTCTTAGACCAAACCTATTTTTTCGTGCTATATTTACTGTACTACTAGACATAATTTACAATTTAACTTTCCCATGGTCTGCTGTGACACGTGAGATGCAAAATTTCCAAAGTCCCGGAATCGCATGTCTGAAAATTTTGTGCATAGTGAAGAATGTCTGAAAGTGTGCAATGTGATCACTCGCAGCAGACCGTGGGAGTACATTGAAAGTACGTAAGTTGATACGTAATATTTTTGTGGGAAAAGTTATTTTTGCTGAACAATTTCAATTATCGTGGGATTGGAATTTGTAGGAATTTGAAGGGGATAATGTTTTATGGAATTCTAACATCCTCCCCCACTTGAAACACACCTGGGCGTGGTTCAACAGTAGTAGAAGATGTTGGCTGGGTCCGTTTTGATGGTCGTGGTATTGTATGGAATTTTGTTCCTGTGGTTTGCTTCCATTTTGGTTCCGGTGTTTTTGATTGGCCTAGTTGTCGTGAACGTAACCTGTGCCAAAGTTGCCATAGCGCCACTGCAAGTATGATAGCTAAACATAGGTAATTCAAAACATAGTTGTGCGTGTCGTGCGTTGAAATTTGTTCTCGGAAGTCGGCTCGTTTGATTTCCGCAATCCCGTCTTTGAGTTGTTTCCATAATTGTTGATCGATGTCGATAGTGGATACATTTAATCGATAGTTTCGTTTGATGTCTCAGTTGTCCAGATGTTCGGAAAGGTTTCCCAGAGGGCTAAAAGAAAAATTCATGGTGCTTTCGACCTGAGTGTTGCCGGCAATTGTTAAAGTTCGGTGGTTTAAGTTGCACTGTGGACTTAGCTTCAGAATGCCGCTTCCACGAAGATGAAGGATTTTGAAGTCCCTTCCACAGAGCGCATCGAATGTTGTTTCTTCCTTCAAAACGTAGATCCACTGGTTTGCAGCATTCAGCTTGATCCAAGTATTCGTAGTGGGAGATACGTGCACCGCGCAAGTTGACGAAAAGTTAGCCAGATGAACCAGAAGGGCGACTTCGCATTCATACATGCTGGATTGAGCAGTATAGACAGGATGATGATGAGCGCAGATTAGTTCAGTCTCTGATAAGTGCAGGCATTTTCCACGTTCTTCTGCTGAAAATGGGAAGGAATGATCTCGTTTGGAGTTAACCGCTAAATATTCAGTAGAAGGCTGTCATGACGCTGAAATATTTTTTATGATTGTAGGAACAGAATACAGTTTAAGAAGCTGATATTCTTCTATTGTAGTGAGTGGTATTTGCATTTCGAAGATGATATTTGATGCCGTCGTTCTGGTTCGAACTGTAGCTAGATTATATATTTTATGGAAGGCGTCTGGAGAAACAGGTAGCATATGATTTTTTGGTAGATTCTCTCGTATTATTTGCAGTTGTTTTCGCAATCGTGTTGGTATTATCAATAATGGATTTATTTTTCCTTGGTAAGTGTTGGTAATTACTTGTATGAGCACATCTTGTATACTTTTGAAGTTGAAGAGTAAAATTGTGGTTTGTACTGCTAAGGAGCTGAAGATACTGGAAAGTGTTTCGATTTTGAGCGTTGTGTTTGCCAGGTGCTCGTACTGGTTTTCGATAAATTTAAATTGTTGATTGATGTGTCTATTTTCCTTTTCCAAAATATTTGATGCGCAATCGAGTATTGTAATGATTTTTCTACCTTCAGCTCGAACGCGGAACCGACCTCTCATCGGTTCTAGACGTTAAGTCTGAGTAGTGCCAACGGATGGTACCAACAGGTCAACCAATCCGTGCACCGTAATCCATTCACGTGGTGACTGCTTGTCGGCCAGCTAGTTCGGAGAGGATTTCGGTCGCGGGTCTCCGAATGGATTACGCTCAATTACAATATTTCAGTCACCTGAAATTGCCCGTTTTCTAAACGCGTCAACATTTACTCATCCAGAACGAGAAACCTACATTACGTTAGTTCTGGATGGAATCTATCCACAGATCTCCAATCAAAAACGCTACAACATCTCATAGGCGCGTTACCGATTCACCGACGCGGTACCGAAAAATATACTACTCGAACTTACACCGAAGAAAACTACTCTAAAGAAATGGCGAAACAAGCAAAGGTACCGCGTACCGCGCGCGACGCGAAACCGACTTCAGCGGATTTGTCGAAACCCTACCCTCGCGACGGCATACTTACCCTACACTCTCTGTTCCCCCTGAAAAAGAACGAGTCACTGAAAAGGAAAGTCGTTAGTTACTTAGCAATTCATTTTTAATAATGTAAAAATTTTGAACAAAACATAATATTTGTATTGTTTCATTTCTTGTTCTTTTTTTTTTTTACGCTTA
This sequence comes from Odontomyia ornata, assembly GCA_963969285.1. Classification (NCBI taxonomy): domain Eukaryota; kingdom Metazoa; phylum Arthropoda; class Insecta; order Diptera; family Stratiomyidae; genus Odontomyia; species Odontomyia ornata. Next base: position 73,043,365 of record OZ017740.1, read on the forward strand.
ATTTAAAATACTATTTAGTAGATATTTAGCTTTGTAGCTTAACAATACTCATTTATTTATAATTATTTCTTGATTCATGGATGTTCTATCTGTTTGATATATATTTGTTGTATCGCACCTTAGTTATTTTGAAAATCTACAAGTCATTTTGATCTTGGTTTAAGTAAAACTTAGAATGGTTTAGTGGACTTGTATTAGAAATACAATATTAGTTATTATTGGAACTGTTTTTGGAAGGAACTACCAATTATTTAGGATTTTTTTAGAATAATCGTTCAAGTTACATTTGGAAGGAGCATCTATCGTGGATGATTTTGAAGGATGTTAAGGAAGCTTCAATGAGAAAGGAAACAGCGAGAAAGTTTAATTTTCGAAAAAAAGGCCGTCAATCATTTAGTAAAAAGTAATCATCAACATTATTTAAACTTTCTCGGGGCAGAAAATAGATATTGCATCAAATAAACTTTTTCCGAACAATAGCACATCTCATCGTTATTATTAATATTTAGTTTGGTTCATCTACGTATCACATAGATAGTGCAACAAATCATTAACTTGAGTTTGACAAGCTATTAATTATCCTCCAATGGTACGAAACAAATATCTAGCAGATATATTAAAATTTTATAAATCTAATAATAAATGTAAATAGAATTTTGTCAATCTTTTTCTTCTTTTGTTTAAATAAAATCCTTAATAATATATTTATAGATCATCTAATTACTATTCTCATTTTTAATTCTCTACTTAGCTTATTACTTAGCTAGAAGAAACATTAGTAATCTAAAGTTAATTGCCTTAGCTGCCAATAACCGATTGCACTCTGAACTATCTGGCAAGGGTAGGAGATAATATTCACTTTCATTGCTCTCATCTGTGAATATGTGTTTGCAGATCTGAGTGTTTACTTTCATTTCCGAGAACGGTCCCCTTAAAGCAAAGAAGTGTATGTGCAATGGGGTACTTGTCTTACTTTTCAGTATGAGCTTTCAACAATTGAAATTAATCTAAATAAACAATTCCTAGCTCTCCACTTTGACCGTTCGAATTTTCAACGGTTTTGGAGGTTTTGGTTTGTGCGTATCACCCCGCTTGCGCAAATGATCGCGTCTGGTGAAGCCTTTTGAACAGGTTTCGCACACGTAAGCTTTTCTGCCTGTATGCGAATCGATATGTCTTCTCAGATCAGTTTTATGATGGAATTGTTTCGGACAAAATTGACATTGATGGGGTTTTTGTGCTGCTCTGTGCTTCGCATAGTGCGTGTCGAAAGTGACTTCGTTGGGAAAACGTTTGCCACATCGATTACAACGGAATGGTTTCTCGCCCTTATGGAATGTTTTATAGTGTTGTGTTAAATAGCAAATCTTTGTAAATACCTTGTTACACTCGTCGCAACGAATTTCGCCAGTCGGTGTTTTTCGGCGCATCCCATTCATGGGGCGAGGAACTCTTTATTCCCAATCAAGAGCGGCCTTTACTTTTAGACACAACACTAACCTAGAGAGAGAGGTTAACTCTTAAACTTTTAATTGATGAAAAATTGCATCACTCACTTTCTTATTGCTGTTACTTAGCCAAACGATTAATCAATGTCCGTACAACAGCGGCAATTCCCGTGACCCGTTCTTTTCATACACCTTCTCGGCTTTTACGTCCTACAAGAGGCGCCAAATTCACTGACATCTGTCCAAATGAAAGTATACTGACTGCCATCACTTCCATGTGGCTGTCAAATCCCTGGTTGTCACATCGGACAAAACATCTGTGCGTGGAATGGCACTTCATATGGCGGAAATGTGCTTCTCCAGATGTCGCCAGTGGCATAGTTTTCTCGATGGCCACGGTGGAGGGGCATTTCCAGATGGCTATGTCTCGAAATGTGCCGGGGTTGGATTAATTCTATATTTCGAATATTTATATCCACGGATCTAAATATTTGGACAGAAAAAAAAATATTTTCTGCACAACGATATCCGCACAACCGATGAAGTCCGCTGGCACTTCGAGGACATATCCATCTGGCAGGTTACAAGGGTTCGGGATCGGAATCACTTCGATTCCTGGGCGTAGGCGTCACATTACACATTCCCCCCCCCCAAAATCGAAGTAATTACGATCCCGTCTCCTTTGTAAAAGGTCTTGGTTAGGGACGTGACGGGTCGAAGATCGGTTTCGAAGGATAGGCTACAACCCTGTTCGTGAAGACTCGACAGTGACTATATAGTAGGAAGTCAGGTGTTATTCGGAGGCCTTCGTCTAGGCAGAGATTTGGGATAAGCCAAGGTTTCTCGTGGGAATTAGTTGCACTTCATCGTCTAAGGTCTTTTGCGTGGTAAATTCCCAGGGTCTTACCAGTCATGTCCGCGATGAGGTATCGGGTGGGGCTTATGACTTGTATGACTCGACACTTCACGAATTTCTTGTCTAGTTTGGCATTGTAATGGCGGGTGGCATCGCTCTGTCGGAAGTTTTGACGATATATTTCGTCGCCGGCCTTAAAGCCAGAAGGATGAGATCGCAAGTTGTACCGCTCCTCTCCCATCCGTCTACTTTCTTCAATCTTCTCCCGCAGTTGATCTCGCAGAAGTTGGAGCTTTTCGTGCGGTTCTAGAACCACGATTGGGTCCTCTAGCGATTTCAGCTGCCGCAATAGCCGGTAAGCGCTCCCATGACCGATCATGTACTGGCCGAACACTGCAAAATACGGCGAAATGCCGGTCGTGGCGTGGTACGACGAGCGCAGCGCACTAGTGATGGCGGACAATTTGCGATCCCAGTCCCTCTGATTCGGGTGGACATAGGCGCGAATGGCCGCTATGAGCGTACGATTCAGTCGTTCGGATGCGTTGGCTTGTGGTGAATAGACGGCAGTTCGTTGGTGGATGATGCCGTATTTGGACATTAGGTCTCGGAACTTGCTGGAGGTGAACTGGACCCCATTGTCGGAGACAAGTTTCTCCGGAACTCCAAACATGTGAAAGACTCGGTTCTCCAAAAAGCTGATTATTGGTCCAGTGTGCATGTTACGTAGTGGTTCTATGATAGGGAATTTGGAGAGCTGGTCCAGGACCACGACAGCTCCCGTGTGACCAGAAGCAGATCGAGGGTAAGGACCGATAAGATCAATGTACAAGCGCTGGAACACGCGTTCGGGGACCTCAACCTTACCCATGGGTGGCCGAAGAATGGTGTTGGGCGCTTTAGTGCACTTGCATAGCTCACAGGAGGCTACGTACGCTTTTATCTGTTGTGCCATCTTAGGCCAAAAGAAACAGGTTTTCAACCGCCTAAGTGTACGACCGTATCCGCCGTGCGCACTTGATGGGTGGTCATGAGCCCGCCTGATAAGATCAGTGGTTAATTCTTCGGGCACCCACAACTTCCACTGTTCTTCTTCTTGTATGGGGTCTCCGGATGCGTGTCCCATCCGTTTGTAAATAAATCCATCCGTCAACCGCAGTTCAGGAAGCTGGGGCTGTTGATTCTGGATAGTGTGAATCAGTTGGGTGTAACTGGCTGACTTGAAGGCAGGATGGTCCAAATCGATCAATTGGGGGCTGTCGTCCTCTTGGACCAACTCGGCTCCTTCAGGGGCAAACATTCTGGATAGGGTGTCGGGGACTACATGCTGGCTTCCTTTTCGGTGGCGAATTGTGAAGTCAAATGCCTGTAGTTTCAGTGCCCACCTGGCCAATCTGCCGTTGAGATCCGTCTGGCTCATTAGCCATTTCAGAGAAGCGTGATCCGTAACGATTTCAAAGGTGTGTTCCTCCACATAGGCTCGGAAGCGTTTCACTGCCAACACCGCAGCTAGACATTCCTGCTCGGAGACCGTGTAATTTCGCTGGGCTGGGTTCAGCTTGTGAGATATGAAGGCTATAGGTCTCTCCTCGCCGTCTTGTGCAACCTGGACTAAGACTGCTCCCACCCCATGTTGACTCGCGTCACAATGGATTGAGAACGGTTTGTCAAAGTCCGGGCTGTGCAGTACGGGGGCTGTAGTCAGACTCTTCTTTAGCTCTTCAAAGGCTCGCAAGCTGGGCTCTTCCCAGACGAATTTACGTCCCTTACGCAGCATGTCGGTCAAAGGAGTGGTAATGGTGGCATAGTCACGTACAAAACGCTGGTACCATCCGCATAAACCTAAGAATCGGCGTAATTGTTTGGTGGTCTTGGGTAATGGAAAAACGTCAATCGCTTGAGTCTTTTCCGGATCGGTCTTGATATGGCCATGCCCAATGATGTGACCTAAATATTTCACCTCCGTCATCACGAACTGGCTCTTCCTTATGTTGATGGTTAATCTTGCCCTCCGGATGTGTAGAGCCACCTCCTGAAGCAGGTCGATGTGTTCATCGAAGGTCTCGGTTATAAGCAACAGATCGTCCAAGTAAACGAAAACTTGGTGCCGCAAATGAGGTGGTATCACCTTATCCATAAGGCGCGTCATCGTTTGGGGGCATTACACAATCCGAATGGCATGGTCACGAATTGATATAGGGGCCGACCTGGGACTGTGAAGGCTGTTTTCTCCTTTGAACCGGGGTCTAAAGGAATTTGCCAGAAGGCGTCCTTGAGGTCTAAGCTCGTGATGAAATGGGCTTTAGGCAATCGACTCAAAATGCCTTCGATCAACGGTAGAGGATATGCGTCCTTGACTGTGACGGCGTTCAAGCGTCTGGCATCTAAGCATAACCGGACCTTGTTCGGCTTGACAACTAAGGTGACTGGGGAAGCCCACGCGCTCTGTGATTCTTCGATTACGCCTAATGTCAACATTCGATCCACTTCGGCATATAACGATTTTTCCTTCGCCGGAGATATGGCGAAATGTCTCTGTTTTATGGGTTTAGCATCCCCCACATCTATAGTGTGGAACACCAGGGCAGTCCGCCCGAGACCTTCTTTCTCGTGCGATGGAAAAGCCGATATAGCCGAGTCAAGACGCAGTTGCTGAGTTACATCCAGTGTATGCCGTAATAAGTTAGTGGGTTGAGATTGGTCAGGAACGGTGGTGACGGACTCCAGGGTCGAACCGGAAAATAGTGCCGGGGCCAAGTTAAATTTTCGAATGAAATCCACTCCTAAATAAAGATTCTGGGTTAACTGAGGTATGATGAAAAATTCCATAGGTTTAGTTACCCCTTTAAAGGTGACATCCGTCATAATTTTTCCCACTACAGAGTGACGAGTTCCGTCCGCCGTGCTTAACCAGGAGGTGAAATGACGGATTTGGTCCGCGTGCTTTGCCAGTACCTCCCCTGCAAACTCGGCAGAGATGCAATTCACACTGGCTCCCGTATCGACTAAGCCTGATACTCGTTTTTGCAGGAGGTGTACTGACGCATATGGCCGGACATCCTCCCTCAATAATTCGTCTAAGTATATGTCCTTCAACACTTTTCTCGACTGCCTGACTTTTCTCCAGAAGCTCCGCATCCGACGCGTGGCTCGCTTGCTTCGCGGTGGGACAGTTGTGGCCAATTCCTCATGGAAGATGCGCTGTCGAGTAGCCAAATAATTCCGCAGTCTGACATGAAAAGGTTTTACATGCCAAGGAGCCTTCGTCTCGCTATCATTTCCCTGCGCATTGGCCTCGGCGAAGGACGGCGTCGGTTGTGGAACTTCGGGAGAACTGTGGTTAGCGGTGCGAGTCAGCAGAGTTGGGGTCATGTTGGGAGCTGGGTCATAGCTGGTGATGGGGTCTGGATTGGTTCGTCCGGGGTCTAGGAGTGCCGACGGGTGGTCGCGGCACTCGGTGGCAAGTTTTTTCGTCCTTTGCAATTAGTACAGTCAGGTGCGTATGTGTCGGCCTTCCCGCAGCGGTAGCAGAAAAGCGTGGCCTCCGCTGGACATGCATAGAACCGATGTCCCGGTTGTCGGCAGTTCCAACAGACCGTCGGGCTAGTAATTGCTTCAAGGGAGGGTCGATTAATCAATGCTGGGTCCTCAAGCTCCGGTGGTGCTCCGCTCCTCGGTACTGGTACTGGATCAGCAAGCAGGTGGTCCGCTGCCATCAACTCCGCGGTGTGATGATTTCGGGGATTTGGTCCCGTTATGCGAGGTTGTGGACGGAAGGTACCACGCCGCTCATCCAAGTGTTCTTGTCTGCGGGCATGGAGGCGCAATCCCTGAATGGTGTTGATGGGAAAATGCAGCAGGCTGTTCTGGAGATCCCAGCGCATATTCTCTCTGATAATTTCTACCAATTCGTCCTCGGGCATGGTAGAAATTATCAGAGAGAATATGCGCTGGGATCTCCAGAACAGCCTGCTGCATTTTCCCATCAACACCATTCAGGGATTGCGCCTCCATGCCCGCAGACAAGAACACTTGGATGAGCGGCGTGGTACCTTCCGTCCACAACCTCGCATAACGGGACCAAATCCCCGAAATCATCACACCGCGGAGTTGATGGCAGCGGACCACCTGCTTGCTGATCCAGTACCAGTACCGAGGAGCGGAGCACCACCGGAGCTTGAGGACCCAGCATTGATTAATCGACCCTCCCTTGAAGCAATTACTAGCCCGACGGTCTGTTGGAACTGCCGACAACCGGGACATCGGTTCTATGCACGTTGGGCGCCATTTGTAATGATTTTTCTACCTTCAGCTCGAACGCGGAACCGACCTCTCATCGGTTCTAGACGTTAAGTCTGAGTAGTGCCAACGGATGGTACCAACAGGTCAACCAATCCGTGCACCGTAATCCATTCACGTGGTGACTGCTTGTCGGCCAGCTAGTTCGGAGAGGATTTCGGTCGCGGGTCTCCGAATGGATTACGCTCAATTACAATATTTCAGTCACCTGAAATTGCCCGTTTTCTAAACGCGTCAACATTTACTCATCCAGAACGAGAAACCTACATTACGTTAGTTCTGGATGGAATCTATCCACAGATCTCCAATCAAAAACGCTACAACATCTCATAGGCGCGTTACCGATTCACCGACGCGGTACCGAAAAATATACTACTCGAACTTACACCGAAGAAAACTACTCTAAAGAAATGGCGAAACAAGCAAAGGTACCGCGTACCGCGCGCGACGCGAAACCGACTTCAGCGGATTTGTCGAAACCCTACCCTCGCGACGGCATACTTACCCTACACTCTCTGTTCCCCCTGAAAAAGAACGAGTCACTGAAAAGGAAAGTCGTTAGTTACTTAGCAATTCATTTTTAATAATGTAAAAATTTTGAACAAAACATAATATTTGTATTGTTTCATTTCTTGTTCTTTTTTTTTTTACGCTTAATTTAAAATACTATTTAGTAGATATTTAGCTTTGTAGCTTAACAATACTCATTTATTTATAATTATTTCTTGATTCATGGATGTTCTATCTGTTTGATATATATTTGTTGTATCGCACCTTAGTTATTTTGAAAATCTACAAGTCATTTTGATCTTGGTTTAAGTAAAACTTAGAATGGTTTAGTGGACTTGTATTAGAAATACAATATTAGTTATTATTGGAACTGTTTTTGGAAGGAACTACCAATTATTTAGGATTTTTTTAGAATAATCGTTCAAGTTACATTTGGAAGGAGCATCTATCGTGGATGATTTTGAAGGATGTTAAGGAAGCTTCAATGAGAAAGGAAACAGCGAGAAAGTTTAATTTTCGAAAAAAAGGCCGTCAATCATTTAGTAAAAAGTAATCATCAACATTATTTAAACTTTCTCGGGGCAGAAAATAGATATTGCATCAAATAAACTTTTTCCGAACAATAGCACATCTCATCGTTATTATTAATATTTAGTTTGGTTCATCTACGTATCACATAGATAGTGCAACAAATCATTAACTTGAGTTTGACAAGCTATTAATTATCCTCCAATGGTACGAAACAAATATCTAGCAGATATATTAAAATTTTATAAATCTAATAATAAATGTAAATAGAATTTTGTCAATCTTTTTCTTCTTTTGTTTAAATAAAATCCTTAATAATATATTTATAGATCATCTAATTACTATTCTCATTTTTAATTCTCTACTTAGCTTATTACTTAGCTAGAAGGAACATTAGTAATCTAAAGTTAATTGCCTTAGCTGCCAATAACCGATTGCACTCTGAACTATCTGGCAAGCGTAGGAGATAATATTCACTTTCATTGCTCTCATCTGTGAATATGTGTTTGCAGATCTGAGTGTTTACTTTCATTTCCGAGAACGGTCCCCTTAAAGCAAAGAAGTGTATGTGCAATGGGGTACTTGTCTTACTTTTCAGTATGAGCTTTCAACAATTGAAATTAATCTAAATAAACAATTCCTAGCTCTCCACTTTGACCGTTCGAATTTTCAACGGTTTTGGAGGTTTTGGTTTGTGCGTATCACCCCGCTTGCGCAAATGATCGCGTCTGGTGAAGCCTTTTGAACAGGTTTCGCACACGTAAGCTTTTCTGCCTGTATGCGAATCGATATGTCTTCTCAGATCAGTTTTATGATGGAATTGTTTCGGACAAAATTGACATTGATGGGGTTTTTGTGCTGCACTGTGCTTCGCATAGTGCGTGTCGAAAGTGACTTCGTTGGGAAAACGTTTGCCACATCGATTACAACGGAATGGTTTCTCGCCCTTATGGAATGTTTTATAGTGTTGTGTTAAATAGCAAATCTTTGTAAATACCTTGTTACACTCGTCGCAACGAATTTCGCCAGTCGGTGTTTTTCGGCGCATCCCATTCATGGGGCGAGGAACTCTTTATTCCCAATCAAGAGCGGCCTTTACTTTTAGACACAACACTAACCTAGAGAGAGAGGTTAACTCTTAAACTTTTAATTGATGAAAAATTGCATCACTCACTTTCTTATTGCTGTTACTTAGCCAAACGATTAATCAATGTCCGTACAACAGCGGCAATTCCCGTGACCCGTTCTTTTCATACACCTTCTCGGCTTTTACGTCCTACAAGAGGCGCCAAATTCACTGACATCTGTCCAAATGAAAGTATACTGACTGCCATCACTTCCATGTGGCTGTCAAATCCCTGGTTGTCACATCGGACAAAACATCTGTGCGTGGAATGGCACTTCATATGGCGGAAATGTGCTTCTCCAGATGTCGCCAGTGGCATAGTTTTCTCGATGGCCACGGTGGAGGGGCATTTCCAGATGGCTATGTCTCGAAATGTGCCGGGGTTGGATTAATTCTATATTTCGAATATTTATATCCACGGATCTAAATATTTGGACAGAAAAAAAAATATTTTCTGCACAACGATATCCGCACAACCGATGAAGTCCGCTGGCACTTCGAGGACATATCCATCTGGCAGGTTACAAGGGTTCGGGATCGGAATCACTTCGATTCCTGGGCGTAGGCGTCACATTACAGTATCATCGTTTGGTTTTTTATTAACTTTAGTAGATAGCCTTCATTTTGCTTGATTTTTCTTATGTCGTCCTCATATTGGTTAGCAAAGTCTTCATCTAGTACCCCAAATAGCAGATGAGCGGCGGAACCAACGATGTTTAGCGGAGATCTTCGAACTCTTGCTTTATGTTGTTGTAACAGTTCATTTTTCTGCTGGATCTCGTTGTGCAGTCGAAAAAATTGCGATGTTAGTGTACTACAATATTGGCCAACATGGAATAGTTTATCTTGTGCCGAGCAAATGCCAATCAGCTTAGTTATGTGCCCTCCCAGACCATCGTCCTCCGCCCAATAATTTGTTAAGTCGTAGTAAGTCACAATTTCCCAAGTGTTATCAGTTAATTTAATTCGGTTAACTTCTTCGAAGTAAATACCAGGGTTGTTTTTGAATGGGGTTATTTCTGCGATTGATTGATGTTGCGTTACTTTTTCGTCCCCAAAAATCAACGGTACCAACAAAATAACGAGGAACATTTGGAGGAGGGAGGTTCTTCCTCGTTTTGGCGTGGACGCTGAATCTTTGGTTTCTGCTCTCTTTCGGGACATATTTTGGGTGGCTGCTATTAGGTCAGAAGCGACAGGAGCTATTTTCGGACGGTCGGTGTGTGTATTTTTGGTTTCGTCTTCAGTTAGAGGATGGTTGATTTTTGTACTTGAGGCTTCGCCTTGAGTAAGAGGCTCGTAGGTCGTTCCACCTGTACATGGCAAAGGACTGATGGTGTCAATTGCCCGTGAAGTTATGCCTGTTGCCGTTTTTATTTCCACCGCTCTTACTCTACCGTCGAATCCCTTATAGACTTTTGTTATTCGCTCATGCGCCAATTCATTGGTGGCAAATTCGCATCCTTGAGAATTACTAATGTCCCGGGTTCTAGATTTTGCTTGACCTCTTGCCACTTTGTCCGTGGTTGCAAATCCTGTAGGTATTGTTTTGTCCACCTCTGCCAAAAGTCCACATGCAGTGCTTTCTCCAACTTCCATCGAGTTAGAAGAGGAATCGCTCCGGGGTTGATTTCGGGGTCAGGAATGGTCGATAACGGTTGTCCAATTAGAAAGTGGCCTGGGGTTAGCGCTTGAAGATCGTTTGCATCTGCTAACATTTGACAAAGTGGTCGAGAGTTAAGGATGGCTTCTATTTGACAAATGACGGTGTTGAGTTCTTCGTAAGCGAGTGAAGCACTTCCTACCACGCGTTTCAGGTGATATTTTGCTGACTTTATTGCAGCCTCCCAGAGTCCGCCAAAATGAGGAGATCTCGGTGGGATGCGCAAACATTCGATTCCTTCACTAGTTCACGTTTCTTCAATTGAGTCGAAGTGGTCATTGAAGAGTGAGTATAGTTCTAGAAGTTCTGAGTTTGCTCCAACGAAGTTTGAAGCATTGTCGCTAAATAGTTTTGAAGGTCGCCCTTGTCTGGCAATAAAGCGTTTGAGGCATCCTATGAAGGCCGCCGAGGTTAAGTCCGTAGCTAGCTCGATGTGCACTGCCTTTGTGAAGAAGCATACGAACACTGCTACGTATGCTTTGGACGGCCGTTTTCCTCGTATCTCGAAGTGGATGTAGATGGGCCCGCGAAAATCGACTCCAGTGTGGAGAAACGGCCTGGACTCTTTCCGCTGGCAAATCTCCCATAAGTGGGGTGAGGAGTTTCGGTTGTAATCGAGCACACAGCATGCATTGCCGGACTATCTTGTTGGCCATCCCCTTTCCGTTGATACACCAGAATGTTTGCCGCGAGATGTATAGCAGAGCCTGTCGTCCTGCATACAAGTGCTTATGATGAAGGTGTGAGAAGATTAGCGGAGTGAATTCATGCATAGACGAGATCAGCATTGGGTGCTTTTTACTGAAGGGTAGCAGACTATTCTTCAGTCGACCACCTACTCGTATAATCCCGTGTTGATCTAAGAAGGGCACTAGCGAGCGGAGATTGCTGTTATGGGCAACAGAATCCTTCTTCGTGAGGTGTTTGATGTCATCTGCGAAGTCGTCTTGCTGCATCACAGATATGATTATTTGTAGTGCTCGTTTCATTTCGTCTGAGTTTGGTTTACAGCTAGAATTCCTTTTTTCTTTAGGAAGTTTGCAATTTCCAATAAAGCGTAGTATGAAGGCAGTAACTTCTTGCAATCTCTGAAAATTATTATTATGTCGGATGTTTCGAATGATTGATAGTGGCTGAGTATGAGTACTAATCAACACCATTTTTTGCTTTCGTTGTTCAGGAAGTTCGAAAACAATTTCTTCATTTTAAGTAGCTTTGCTTGAAAAATGTTGTAACAGAAAGGTTGGCCCTTTAAACCACAGCGTATTTGAGCATAACTCAGCAGGAAACATGCCTCTGGAGATTATATCTGCTGGGTTTTGTGTAGATTCAACGTGCTGCCATACTCCATCTTCTGTATGTTCTTGTATGTATGCGATTCGGTTGGCAACGAACGTGGTAAATTTTGATGATGGTGATGCAATCCATTGAAGAACCGTTTGAGAATCGCTCCAGTAGAAGGTTTTATCGATAGTAATTTGTAGAGAATTTTTCACTCTTCGCATGAGTTGTGTTAATAATTTTGCAGCGCAAAGTTCCAGTCGAGCAACTGTGGTTTGTTTGTTTGGTGCAACTCGGCTCTTCGCACATAATAAGGTGACATCAATTTGCCCACCGAGGACTTCAGTGCGTATATAGATGCATGCTCCATATGCAAGTTTGCTGGCATCTGAAAAACCATGTAGCTGTGTGCTCTGGCGTTTTGCGGAGATAATGGCATAACAAGGTAATTTTAAACCGCTTAAGACGGGAAGCTGTGATCTGTAATCTTTCCACCCCTTTTGTAGTTTTTCCGAAAGTGGAGTGTCCCAGTCAATTTTCAATTCCCAAAGTTGCTGCATAAAGACTTTCGCTAATACCACTACTGGATTCACTAGCCCGAGAGGGTCGAATAGTTGTGACATTTGGGCAAGGACGACTCGTTTCGTAACCGCCTGTTCTTTGTCTTTAATGTTGATGTTAATATTGAATTGGTCAGTAGATGGATTCCATATTAGCCCCAATGCCTTGATAGCACAATTTTCTTCGAGGTTGGTTACATCGAATTCAGTAGCTCAATCCTTGAGGGCTATGTGACGCAACAGATTCAAGTTATTGGAACACCATTTATGTAGATGGAATCCCCCTCGTTGAAGCAATTGAAAAAGCTGTTGTTGTAGACAAAGTGCTTCGTCCAAGCCATCGCTGCCAGTTAACAGGTCATCGATGTATAGATCTTGGCGTACTACCTTTGCTGCCAAAGGGAAACCTCTTTCTTCATCATTAGAAAGACGCTGGAGACACTTCAACGCTAAGTATGGAGCACTCCTGGTTCCATATGTAACGGTCTTAAGCCGGTAAGTTGTTGGGCGTTCACCGAGTTTATCTTGCCATAGGATAAGCTGGAAATCTTGGTCTTCTTTATGCATCCGAATTTGTCGGAACATTTTTTGGATGTCAGCCGTCATTGCGTACTTGAAACTTTGAAATCAGATTAGAATGTTGAATAAATCGTGTTGAAGTGTCGGACGCGTATGCAAGATATCATTGAGTGCCAGATTAGTAGATGTTTTTGCTGAGCCGTCAAAAACAACGCGTAGTTTTGTTGTCAAGCTGTCGGGTCGTAGAACGCAGTGATGTGGCAAGTAATAGTGTGGTTCGTTATGGTTGGATGCTTCGACAACTTCAAGATGTCCCAGTGCTGGATATTCTTTTATGAAGTCAGAGTACATCGTTCGCAACTCCGGGTTCTTTTCTAGTTTTCTGAGTAAACTTCTTAGTCGCTGCTCCGCTAATTGCTTTGAAGACCCCAAGGAAGGCGATGATTGAGAGAATGGTAGCCTCACTATAAATCTACCTTCTTTATCTCTTGTAACTGTGGATTCAAAGAATTCTTCACAATGCTTATCGGCGTTTGACATTGTTGGTTTAGCAATTTCGACAACTTCTAATTTCCAGAAGCGCTCAAGCTGTTGTTCAAGGCTTGTTACTATACCACAATACGTATTCTGTGTAGCTAACTCGTTAATTTTTCCAATTGCCATCCATCCCAATTGCATGTTTTATAAGAAAGGCAAATCAGCTCCCATTGATATCTTTTCAGGCAATATCAGTGAGCAAAATCTCTTTGCTCCAATCAAGACATCTATACCCTTTGGTTGGTTGAACTGCGGATCTGCAAGTGAAAGATTTGACGGAATCGGCCAATTATTCGTTTCGAATTTCCGAGTTGGATGATCAGATGTTATCTCGTTGATAACGAATGCTTTTATTTGTGTTGCATAATTTGATGTTGTAGACTGTAGATGTAAGTACACTCGCCTGGATGAATGTTGTGTTGTGTTACCGATTCCGAAGATTTGCTGAGTTTCTCGTTTACCTCTGAAGCCCAATTTGCTGTATAGTTTCTCGGTAATGAAGTGGAGCTGGGAACCTGAGTCAAGCAATGCTCGAGCTTGCACTGGCTCTCCATAGGCATTATTGATTGTAACGACTGCTGTTCCCAGTAAAACATAAGGTGCGTTTTTGTTGGTTGATTTCAGCGTTGTTAACGCCTTCCGTGCTAGACTTGCTTTGCCAGGATCGCTTGTATTGCCTTCGGGAGGGTGTTTTGCCTTGGCTGCCATTCCAGTTTCACTACTAGTGCCTTCTGGTAATTTCTGCTCGTGATGGAGCAGTGTGTGGTGTCGTTTGCCGCATTTGGTACAACTGCGAGATGTACACGCTTTTACTGAATGCCCAATCCGTAGGCAGTTGAAGCATAGTTGCCACTTGCTGACTGCTTTCTTCTTATCAACGATACCCAAGTTTGTAAAGAGGTTAAAATGGTGAAGGTAGTGGGATCCGTTGCACGCTGTTGTTAGTAGACGTTAAAGTTGTCTAGGCATTGATCGTTTTAGTGTGTGTCTTAACTGGTCGCACGCCAACTGCCTCGAGTGCCTGAAACCGGAATTCCAAAAATTTTAAAAACTGCTCCATTGTCGGTATTTCTCTTGGTGAGCTCAAAGATCGTTCGAATGCAACATGTGTTGCACTGTCGAGCTTTTTCAACAGCAGAAAGATGAGTATTGGATCCCATTGTTCCACATTAACTTTCAATGCTTGAAGGCCTCTGATGCACTCTTGCGTAACATCATGAAGAGCTTTGATACCACTTCCAGTTTCGACAGTGATCGTTGGTTGTGAGATCAACTTGTGAATAATAGAGCTCACCAGCAGACGCTTGTTTTCATAGCGCTCTTTCACCAGTTCCCAAGCTGAATCGTAATTCTTGTCGCATACCGATAAATGTTTGATGAGTGCTTCTGCTTCTCGCAAAAGATTGGTTTTCAGGTACCAGAACTTCTGCGATGGTCCAAGATTGCTTTGGTCAATTAATTGACTGAAAAGGTTGTGAAATTCTTGCCAATGCAAGTAATTACCGTCGAACTTCGGTAATTGAATGCGAGGTAGCTTGATGTTGGTTGATGCACCTTCCTGTATAGGTTCTACTGAAGAGCCGCTCTGTAGAATCTCCAATTGAAACGCTTCTACCTCTTCTTCTATGTGGTTGTATGACGTAATGTCATAGTTGTCTGGAACCTCATCCGCCGCTAAAATGTTGAAGTGTTTCTCCCTGATCGCATCCCAATGTTTGATGATGGACTTCAATTGTAGCTCCATGAACTGGGCTAGCTGCTTAGAGATTACCCGTTCACTAAGCCGGTTGAGAAGTCGCTGCAATGTCTGCATCAAGATGTGCTGAGTGCTGACCATTGACAAAACCTTGTTCGGTACACTCCGCACTTCCTGCCTGGATGATGATTCCATAGCTTCCTGCCTGGATGGTGATTCCGTAGCTTTCTGTCTGGATGGTGATTCCGTAGCACTGAACTCTATCAGAATGTCTTCGATCAGCTCTAGTAGCCTGAACGTCACCTTCTTGATCTGCTCGTAGTACTGGTTGCGAACATAAAGTGAATTCTTATGATCCTCGATGTCAACCAGAAGCAGCGTTTGATTCTCATGGAACTCTTCCCATAGTTGCATGAGGCGCTTCTTCCTTGATTCCAAATGGTCCTGGGTTTTCCTCAGCTGACTATCCTTGGAGAAGTTTCGCATCATTCGCTCGATTTCATCTCCTAGCTCTTGCTGCTTGCTGATGAGTCCTGACATCTTAAAGTCCTGTCACGGTCGCCAAATGTTGAAAAACTGCTCTGAAATGAAAATGGTAAATCAAACACAGTTTTGGAGATGGAATGAATGCCTTTATTGTGTCCATCTATTTAAATACATTAATTGCGCTTACTAGACATAATTTACAATTTAACTTTCCCATGGTCTGCTGTGACACGTGAGATGCAAAATTTCCAAAGTCGCGGAATTAAATGTCTGAGAATTTTGTGCATAGTGAAGAATGCCTGAAAGTGTGCAACGTGATCACTCGCAGCAGACCGTGGGAGTACATTGGAAGTACGTAAGTTGATACGTAGCATTTTTGTGGGAAAAGTTATTTTTGCTGAACAATTTCAATTATCGTGGGATTGGAATTTGTAGGAATTTGAAGGGGGTAATGTTTTATGGAATTCTAATACATCACGTCACAAAAATGCGATAAGGTTTACGTACAGCGCGGACAGCAGAACAACATTCGCGCAACAATCTACTCATGCTGCCATATCAATTTGCACTGGTTTGCGACCAAACTATCGCTCGAATCTTTTTTGGGAATAGTGAGGCAGTTTGTTGGGGAGCTGGCTATGGTGGTTGTGTGCTAACATCGATCCCACGGATCGATATTCTGCAGAGATCTGTCACCCCTGTATATAAATGTCCTTACCAGCTGCTACGGTTGGTTGACAGGTCTATGCGACTGAACACCACTGTCGTTCATGCGTGGACGTTTTACTATTCATGAATTAATTCTAAAATAGGTGCAGACATTCTACATATTTTATTTTGAGTACTACGTTGAGTTACACTTGAATATGTGAGTTGTTAAAAGCAAGTTCAATAACATGCATCTGCCTAGTCCTCCGCGCGATGTAAAAATCTTTACAAATGGTTTGGGTATAAACGTCCTAAAAGGGAAATATTTGAATTTCTGACATTTCGGTCCTTTACCGAGGTTGTACAGTACCTCGATACTAAAGCCCTGTGAGCAGGAGTAGTGGAGTAGTGTAAGACACACCTTCAGTCACTTCACGTGAGTTGTAGCTTTCACTCTCCTTTGCTTTATTTTCTTTTCTTCGCGAAAGACTCCTTCCGACGTGTTGTCCCAGGATAAAATCTCAAGAAAATAGAAGGCGACCTTGCCTTTATGCTGCGGAACGATTCTACTCATCTTTTTATGCGTGATAGATGAGTGGTTTGGATTCTACTTTCGGTGGCGTATGCTGAAACTGTGAATCCTGGAATGTCGAGTTTTGACCACGTACAAAATTGTTACGGTGACGCTATCACTCATCTCGTCGAGTCAATTAACGCTCCCTCTTTTCTTCAGACCATCATTCGTTTTCCTTTCATTATGGAGGAGTCGGCACTATTGGAAAGGAAAGAGTATGGCAAATTAAATTTTTTTCCATAAAGACATTTTGTATGGATTATATATATAAATATATATATATTGACGCGTGTTTTTGGTTCGCGGCCAATAATTTTAATGTTCCGGGAAAGTGAAAACGCAATGTCTTTTAAATTAAATTAAAAGAGTTTATTTAGTTCGTCAAAAATGCACAATCACTTCACTAACACTTTCACAACTTTAATTTTCACTATTAAAATTCTACCTTCCACCTGTCCATAAATTTCTATCGCAATTGTCTACTAAAATCACTTCGCACTCAAACAATCAATATCGCCTGTACTTCGCGTATCGCAGTTTTCTATCGCCGTTGTAATGAATGATCCCCCCATTCATTCAGCTCGCCTTTATATAGGGTTTGTAGTCATTCAACCCAGTTCTCGTACATTGGCGAATTCGCGGGAACATTCGAGCGAGCGCAAATGAATGGAGCAGTGACTCACTTTCAGATGTTGATGCTTGGTGGGTTCTCGTGATTTCGAGTAAATTAGTGATGTTCTTAATTGTTGTGAAAACAATTGCGACAGTAGCTCGCAAAATTATTTGTACATGTAACACTGCCCCCACCTCAGTTCTTTTCACCCCGAAAAGATGTGTCGCCAGTTGTAGTCTATTCTCCCTTGATGTAATATGGGGCAAGACGGTGCAGGTGCAGGGTTTTCATTTTGGCTCTTAGCTTACGATGCTCCTGTATTCGATATACGACGTCATTGATTCGCTTTGCAACTCTGTATGGTCCCTTCCAATTATATTGCAACTTTGGAGACCTACCCTTTCGCCGTTGTGGGTTATATAGCCATACCAAGTCATCTTGCTGGAAGCCAGTAGAATTTGCCTTTAGATCATACCTGGTCTTCATGCGGTCAGTAGCCGATTCGAGGTGATTTCGCACTGTCCGATGTATCTGGTTCAACCGTTGCCCTAGATCACTTGCGTACCCCGAGATCGTTTGGGTTTTCTCAGGGGGTGGTCCGAACTTTATATCGGCTGGCAGATGAATAGTCTTTCCAAAAAAGACTTTGGCTGGGGCTTCGCCCGTCGATGCATGTTCAGCAGCTCTGTACGCCATCAAAAATAGTGGGATATGTCGGTCCCAGTCCCTTTGGTTCTCGTCAACCATCTTGGCCAGATGTTTATTGAGCGTGCCGTTGAACCGTTCGACCATTCCATCGGATTGGGGATGCAGCGGTGTTGTCCTCGTTTTCCGTATTCCCAGTAGTTCACACATTTTACCAAAAACTAGTGACTCAAAGTTTCGGCCTTGATCTGAATGTAATTCGCAAGGTACGCCGTACCTACTGATCCAAGCTGTTCAGCTACTGCAATTGCTTCCTGGTTGGGAATGGGAATCGGCTACAACCAGCGTGTATCGATTTCCCCAATCGGATTCAGGAAAGGGTCCTGCGATGTCAACAGCAATCCTTTCGAATGGCACGCCTACGTTATAGGTTTGCATTTGTCCTCTCAGTCGTCGCTTTGGGCCTTTGACGGAAGCGCAACTTGTGCATCTGCGACACCAGTCCTCTACGTCTTCTCGAGCGTGGAGCCAGTAGAACCATTCCCGCGATTTCGCTAAGGTTTTGTTAACACCAAGGTGGCCTCCCGAGGATCCTTCATGCATTACCTTAATCACATCGTGGATTCGGCTTTTGGGTAGTATAGTTTGCATCCTATAGGAGCTACCATCCGCCGTTTTCCATTTCCGCTTGAGTACGCCACCCTCCACCTGAAGGGAGTTCCATTGTGCCCAATAGCTTTTCAGGGTTGCGCCATTCACCGAAACGTCTTTCCACTCAGGTCGCCCAGTCGTCTCCTTCCATACGAGCAAAAGTCCGATGTCTACATCGGCTAACTGGGCGTTTCGAATCTCCTCCGATGACCAACCTTCATCGACTTCGGCCGTTATCAATCGCGGATCAACGAGCGGTTCCCTTTCCTCAATCCGTCGGCAATGCTTGCAGTTAGCTGGATATGGACGGTGGGATAGGGCGTCAGCATTTCCATGAACTCCGCCCTTCCGATGAACAATTTTGTAGTCGTATGACTGTAATCTTTCGATCCATCTCGCAACCTGTCCCTCGGGGTTTTTGAAGTTGAGCAGCCATCTTACTGAGACATGGTCCGTTTGAAGCTATTACAGCCAATAGCCCCTTCCTGGTCACGCAGTAGTTCCTCTCACTTTTTGAAAGAACTCGACTGTAATACGGGAGGACTCTTTCTTCGCCATTGATCTGCTGGGAGAGTACAGCTCCAATACCGCCGTTGCTCGCATCGGTGTCAACTACAAACATTTTTCCGGGTTTCGGATACGCCAGCACGGGTGATTCACACAGCTTTTCCTTCAGGGTCTCAAAGGCTGTCTGGCATTGTTCATTCCCGACATACGGACAATTTTTCTCGGTTAGCTGATGGAGACACTTAGCTATTTTGGCAAAGTCTTTGACGAATCTTCGATAGTAGGTTGCCAGACCCAGAAAACTTCGTAGTTGGCGCTTGTTGTTTGGTGTTGGCCAGCTTTTCACGGCTTCCATTTTCTCAGGGTCTGTTTTGACCCCTTCTGCTGATACGACGTGTCCCAGGTATTTCACTTCAGCTGCGAAAATGGTACACTTGTTGGGACTAAGTTTCTAATTTGCCAGTCGCAATCGGAAGAAAACCTCTTCTAAGTTCCGCACATGCTCTTCGAACGTTCTTCCGATGACGATGATGTCATCTAGATCACCAAGCAGATTTTCCAGGTTAGACCACGTAGCACGTATTCCATCAAGCGTTCGAAAGTGGCTGGAGCATTGCAAAGCCCAAACGGCATCACAACAAACTGCCACAATCCGGTCCCAACTGAAAATGCGGTCTTCTCTCGGTCTTTCTTGTCAACTTCTACCTGCCAGTAGCCACTCTTGAGATCGAGTGTAGAAAACCATTTTGCGTCGGCTAAAGTGTCCATGATATCATCGATGCGTGGGAGTGGGTACCTATCTTTCTTAGTGACGTCGTTAAGCTGCCTATAGTCGACACAAAAGTGAGTGCTACCACCCTTTTTCTTTACTAGAACTACAGGCGCGGCCCATGGACTGACAGAAGGTTCAATAACGCCTTATTTTTCCATGTCCGAGATCAGCGCGCTCACTTTTCCTCGTTTGACTATAGAGAGACATCTCGGTGCTTGTTGAATCGGGTTGGCTCCCTGTGTATCTATGACGTGAGTTACCAGACTCGTTCGGCCTTGGTCATCCGGGCTTGTTGAGAAGATGTCACTGTGCTTGGTGACCAGATCAGAGGCTCGTTTGAATAGCTGCACTGGCAAGTTGACCTGCTTCAATATTGCAGACGTGGATTCCCGGGCTTTGTCTGTGTCTTGCCTCCTTTTCCAATGATGGTCGTGAGTAGCTTCCAAAGAGGTGATGGTGGAAACAGGCTGGCAGCTGCCGATGACTTCTCCCGCTTTGATGCTCGTGGTTAAGTCTGCGGTGTTAAGGACTCTAACCGGCACATATCCGCTCCTTAAAGATCTTACAAGGCTTCGTCCTACAATCAAACTGCGCAATGCGGACGTCTTCGTTGGCTCTATCAGATAAGATCGGTGGTCTCCAGAATCACCATCAAGCTTGGCCCATACAATGGTTTCGGAAGAATTCGGTACATCAGTGTCAGTACATAACACTACATTCATCTTGGGAATTTGGACGCTGGGATCCTCCATCAGTACTTCGACATTCTGCCATTTCAATACGTGTTTGCCCAAATCCAACGTGATTCCATGTGGTCGCAGAAAATCCATTCCGAGAATGCAGTCATCCATAATATTCGCAACCAGAAAATTGTGTCGGAACACAAGGTCTCCCAACTGTATCTGGAGGTTGACCTCTCCATGAACAGGTGCAGTTTCTCCCGTAGCTGTCCGTAGTGAGAAAATTCTGCCCTTGTGAAGTTGTTGCTGTCTAACTAGGTCTGGTCGGATAATCGATTGGGTTGCACCAGTGTCGATAGTTATGGTGCAGTGTTCTCCGTCAACTTGATCCGGAAGGCATAAGTCCGCTTCTCCACGATTTAGTCTTGACACGGTGATGGTGGTGCTGGGGACGTCGATCCTCCTAGCCAACCTCTGCCCCACGATGTTGGCCCTTGCAGTTTGATGGGCTTCCATTCTGGGCTTCTGACTCGGTCTGGATCTCCACCATCCTGGACAATACCTTCATTTTTTTCGATTCTTGCAGTCTCTTTGCAGGTGCCCCTTCTCACCGCAATCTCAGCATCTAGGCGCACCATTTGCCTGCCACTCTCGCTCATTTTCCACGCGCTCACACCTGCACTCGTTTGCCATTACCTCATGGAGCCAGGCTGTGCTACGAGTTGCATTTTTCGCTGCCTCATAGTTCAGACTATAAACCAATGCGTCCTTAGCCGTTTGCTTTTGAGCTAATCGCACAGCTTGTTGCAATTCCTGGTCCTTCAAGGCGCTGATGAATGCTTCTGTCGCTGCATCATCTCGATGTTCTGGGTCGTAAGCTGGGTAAGCCAAAAGTGCCAGTCGCTCAATGTCTTGGGCTAACTGCTGTAAGGTTTCGCCAGGCTTCTGCATCCGATTCCGTAGCTGTGCCCGATAAATCTGCTTCAGATGGTCGCCTCCATAACGCATGTCGAGCGCATTCAATATAGCAGTCGGGTTTGAGCGTAAATCAACGGGGATCGTCTGCAAAAGCTCGACAGCTGGGCCTCTTAGCGCAAGAATCAGTGCAGTTGCTCGTTCCTGCTCATTCCCGTGATTTGCCCTTTCGGCAGTTTCAAACTGGGTCTTGTGAATACTCCAGACCGTTTGCCCATCGAATATTGGTGCTTGCACGTTTCTGGATGTGCTTTGCGCTGCGGTAATAAGCGGGACTGGTGAGGTGGTTACTACTGCCTTCGCTGCTTCCAATTCTTTTTTCACTTTTTCCATCTCATGGTTCATTCTCTCTTCGAACTGGCTGATCTCATAGTTGATTCTCTCCTCAACCTGGCTGACCTTCTCCTCGACCTGGTAAACCTTTTCCTCGACGCATTTAATTTAATTGTTCAGGCTACCGAGCTCTGCTTTTATTTCGGTTTACTGTTTTTGCACTTCCTTGATTTCGATCGCTTGTTGGTCCAGCTTCACTGATTGTTCATTTAACTTCGCTGATTGTCCATCTAGCTTCGTAGTTAAATTGGACGACTGTTCATTTAGCTTCGCTGATTGTTCATCTAGCTTCGTAGTTAAATTGGACGACTGTTCATTGAGCTTTGCTGATTGTTCATCTAGCTTCGCAGTTGAACATTAACGTTAACATTTGCATCAGCGCATTTTCTGGCTCCTTTGATTTTGGTGTTTCTGCTTCACCACCTTCTGCGCCTTTTTCTGCATCTGAGAGCTCACCCGAATCCAGTTACGCGCCTTCCGATTCAATTGCGTCACGCAAGCGTGCAATCAGTGTGGCCTTTGTACCTTGCGTAGCCAGGTTTCGCTGTTCCAACTCTTCCTTTAGCTCCGACATGGTCAGTTCATTAATTTTTAAGTTTAGGCTTCGTGGCATTTTTAATGTTTCTTTAAATTTTACTATTGTGCACTATAAAAATGTTCACATTTTCACTTTCAAAATTTTTAATCCCACTTCTGACACCATTGTCACGTGTATTTGGTTCGCGGCCAATAATTTTAATGTTCCGGGAAAGTGAAAACGCAATGTCTTTTAATTTAAGTTAAAAGAGTTTATTTAATTCGTCAAAAAAATGCACAATCACTTCAATAACAATTTCACAACTTTAATTTTCACTATTACAATTCTACCTTCCTCTTATCCATTAATTTCTATCGCAATTGTCTACTTAAAATCACTTCACACTCAAACAATCAATATCGCCTGTACTTCGCGTATCGCAGTTTTCTATCGCGGTTGCAATGAATGATGACTCGCCTTTATATAGGGTGTCTAATCATTCAACTCAGTTCTCGTACATTGGTGAATTAGAGGGAACATTCCAGCATGAATGAATGGAGCAGTGACTCACTTTCAGATGTTGTTCATGCTTGTTATGTTCTCGTGGTTTCGAGTAAATTCATTTGTTGATGTTCTTAATGATTGTGAAAACAATTGCGACAGTAGCTCGTAGAATTATTTGTACATGTAACAATATATATATATATATATATATATATATATATATATATATATATATATATATATATATATATATATATATATATATATATATATATATATATATATATTGTCGCGTGTAATGGTTCAATAATTTTAATGTTCCGGAAAAGTGAAAGAGCAATGTCTCTTAAATTAAGTTAAAAGAGTTTATGTACTAAATATGTACAATCATTAATTTCACTATTTTACAATTTTACTTTTCACTTGTCTGTCAATTTTTATTTCACGAAGATCACTCCACTATCAATCAATATCGCTTTTACATCGCACTCCGCTCTATCGCAGTTTTATTATGGTGGCTTTACTATTCCTCCCCTTCAGCTCGGCTTTATATAGGGTCTCTGGTCATTCAATCCATTTCTCGTATATTGGCGAACTATCTGGAATATTTGAGCAGTTCTGAATGGCCGCAGTGATGTCACTTTCAGATGTATATCATGCTTGGTCGATTCTTGTGCTTTCGAGTACATTCATTTATTCATCATGATGTTATTAATAGTTGCGACAACAATTGCGACCGTAGCCCGCAGAAATGTTTGGACGTGTAACACTGCCCCCACGATATATGACGTCCTTGATTTGCTTTGTAACTTGGAATGGTTCCTCCCAATGATACTGCAACTTCGGAGACCTACCCTTCCGCCGTTGTGGGTTATATAGCCACATCAAGTCATCTTGCTGGAAGCCAGTAGAATTTGCTTTAACATCATACCTGGTATTCATGCGGTCAGTGGGCGATTCGAGGTGTTTTTGCACTTTCCGATGTATCTGGTTCAACCGTTGCCTTAGATCACTTGCGTACTCCGATATCGTTTGGGGTTTCTCAGGGAGTGTTCCGAACTTATTATCAGCCGACAGACGAATAGTCTTTCCAAAAATGATTTTGGCTGGGGCTTGGTCCGTCGATACGTGTTCTTTATGCCATCAAGAATAATGGGATGTGCCGGTCCCAGTCCCTTTGATTCTTGTCAACCATCTTGGCCAGGTGATTACTGAATGTGCCGTTGAAACGTTCAACCATGCCATCGGATTGGGAATGCAGCGGTGTTGTCCTCGTTTCTCGTATTTCTAGCAGCTCGTAATTTCCCCAAAAACTAATGACTCAAAATTTCGGCCTTGATCCGAATGTAGTTCGCAAGGTACGCCGTACCTACTGACCCAATTTAACACTAGCTTTTCGGCTACAGTAGTTGTTTCCTGGTTGGGAATGGGGTAGACCGCGGGCCACTTGCTGGAACAATCGGCCACAACCAGCGTGCATCGATTTCCCCATTCGAATTCAAGAAAGGGTCCTGCGGTGTCAACAGCAATCCTTTCAACAGCAATCTTTTCAAACGGTACCCCCACGTTATAGGTTTGCATTTGTTGTCTCAGTCGTCACTTTGAACTGTAGACAGAAGCGCAAACTGTATATCTGCGACAAGAGTCTTCTACGTCTTCTCAAGCGCGGAGCCAGTAGAACCAAGTTATCCTGGAGAAGAATCGAACTTCGTGCTGGGATACTCCTCCGTTTCAAGCAATAAGGGGGTTTCACGTCTGTTTTCAGAAAGTTAGAGTAGTATGCAGCATTGATGGAGCATTGTCAAGAGTCTCCAAGAAATTTTTGGCCTCAGGTGCCCTTTGGAGCCCTTTGATTTCGAACTTTTGTAGCGGGCTGGTCTTCGCCGACTATGCCTTTGACATACGATATCGATAGGTTAATGTGATGAAGTAATGATCTGAGTTACAATTTGCTCCTTAGTTTGAACAGACGTCAAGTATGCTCGAAGCTCAACGTTGTTGGATCAGAATATGGTCGATCTGGTTTTGTGTTGCCATCTGCGTCTGCGACGATGCTGGGCGCAAATCGAACGTATGACTAGATTTCTGAGGCACACACAGTCAATCAGGTGCTGGCCGTTGTCATTTGTTTCATCAAAGACGCTGCATTCTCCAGTCGTTCCCCAATTAGATAGCTCATTGCCAACCTTAGCGTTGAAACAACCCAGCGTTAGTTTTGTGTCATTTGTAGGCAATGAGTTGACTAGTCTTTCGAGGTGGTTTTAGAATGTTTCCATCTTTTTGTCATCCTTTTCTTCGGTCGGGGCATGAACATTTAACAGCCAGATTTTGAAGCATATCGCTTTTATACGGATTGCACACAGCCGTTGACTGTCTTAAAACCAATAACGTGCAGTTTGAGTTCCCTATTCACAAAAAAGGCCACTCCGAATTCTTATTTTTCAGTAAGCTTCCCACTTTTGAATATTATGCGCAGTCTCATGTTATGAATATCATAACCAGTCCTGTTCGTTTCATGAATTACCAGTATTTTTAATTTATATTGACTGGCCTGTTGTAAAAGGTCCTTAACAGCTTCAGGATGATTGAGTGATCTGACATTCCGGGACCCAGGTCCTTTTACCGTTTGGGAGGTCATTGCTGTGAGTCCAATCTATTCGAGCCTGCAGGTTTCTAAACATTTGAGGGTTTTACAGGTATGCGGAGTTACTCCGTCGCCCAACCTCGATTCCGATGGTATGGTTATTACTACGATTCTGTTATCAGGCGTGGAAGATTTGCCTTCACCACCTTATGTCCCCAAAGAGGAGGTGTAAGTAGGATTTAGTAGCAGAGCTGGTATTTAATGACCCATTATTAAGAAAATCGCGCTTGGTCGGCTATGGGGATGATGTTGCGGCTCTGGTCGCCGGACGCACCGTTGAACAAGCGCAACTTAGGCTAGGTATGCTAATGCGCCGAGTGAGGGACTGGATGACTGCTCGCGGGCTCAGTTTAGCACTGGAGAAAACCGAAGTGGTCATCTTGACAAAAAAGAGAATCCCTAGAGTAAGGATGATCAGTATTGGAGATATACAAATCGAATCGAAGCCGGCGGTGAAGTACCTGGGGCTACTGATCGACTCGAAGATGAGTTTCTCTGAGCAAATTAGGGCAACGGCTGAGAAGGCTGCTTCGGGAATATACTTATGGCCAACGTAGGGGGACCCAGCCCATCAAGAAGACGCCTCTTGATGAGTGCTGTAGGGAGCAGAGGTATGGGGCGACGCTCTCAGCAAGGAGGTATACAGAAAACGATTGGCACAGGTACAGAGAAGAGGAGCACTGAGAATTGCATCTTCGTATCCAACAGTCTCCGACTCGGCGGTGAGAGTGATTGCAGGGGTGATACCTGTCGCCCTCCTTGCTAGAGAGCGCCGCGCTATTTACCTGCACTGAAACGAGGATGCGAGGGAGATGGTTGTCCGCGAGGAGAGACAACGCTCGCTCAACGATTGGCAGCAGTCTTGGGGGAATGGCACGAAGGGAAGATGGGCTGCGCGCCTCATCCCGGATGTGAGACCATGGCTAAATCGAAGGCATGGTGAGACTGACTTCTATCTGACCCAGCTTTTGAGCGGGCACGGGTGTTTTCAGTCTTACCAGCACAAGATTGGTAAGTCACGGTCTCCCGATTGTCGGTTTTGCCCAGGAGAGGAAGACAATGCCTGTCACACATTTTTTGCGTGTACAAAATGGGTCAGGCTGCGAAGGAAACTCTACAGGGAGACGGGAGAGCTCACCCCGGATAATATAGTTGCGGTGATGCTCGAATCGGTTGACAAATGGAACCAGGTGGCACATTATGCTCGGGCAGTCCTAAAATATAAAAGGGACTCACAGCAGCTGGAGGCGCTGGGGCTGGGGGATCGCTCTTTTGGCATTTCCTCTTCCCCTCTCCCCTCCCGCTAGGAAAGGGACTCCCCAGCTTGAAGGCACCCCACGGCGTAACAAAACGAGACCTGGCCCGAAGTAATGTGTCAAACGGTTCCAGGCTAGGCTCTCAGATCGACAGGGGAGGTGTTTAGTGGATAGTCCCACACTGCCAGACTTGGCGGGCGTAAATGCCTTCACCTCCCTACCACAAGAAAAAAATAAATGACCCATTATTGGGGAACCAGTAAGCCCAATGTGCGACCCGGAGAGCAATTACTACCATTTAGTTGGGGGGTTCGGGATGAGGAATCATGGAAGCTGTGGGTTGGGGAAACAAGAGGTCCCCTTCTTCTTTCTCAAACGGCCTTTGAACCGTCTACAGCGAAGTTGATTCTTTGCTTTATCCAGCGTTATACTATTTTCGCCTTTCCATAAATTCACTTCACGTACACACTTTATTAACCGTTATATATGTGGTTGGGGCTCGAGATTTTTTCGAATCCTTACACAGTAACGCTACAAGGAGTTGAATTCCACATCACCTGTTTTATTTGCATATAAGCTTTCCGCATATTCGGTTCCATCTTGAATACAATGCTCCATACAGTCCGATGTACATATCTTCAAATTGAAGGGAGCGCTTGTCCCACAAGCATTCGAATATTTGTTGAGATGGTCCGGGATCTAGTGTAGGTCTTCCACATGAACTACTACTTTCATCCAATGCCACCGCTGCTGCTGCTGTCATGGAAATAGATGCGGAAGCTGCTGTATCCTTATTGCATATTATTTCCTTTTTGCCTGTTATACGCTAAATTGTTTGCTCATGCTGGTGAAACAAATTTTGTTGTTTTCGCTGCTGGTGAGGTTGAAACGCTTGTTGATGTTATTGCAGCATTTGCAGTTTTATTTTGGCGGTGATAGTTGTTGGCGTTGATGATGTTGTTGACAAAGATGATGACGGTGAGGATGCGGCAGATAATAATGTCGTCGTCGATGATGACGATGAACCAATTTTCGATCCGATCAACGTTGATCGTTATGACAACTGTATTGTGGAGAGGTATGATGAGGGTGCTCATGTTTGTCGTTTGGTTTTTGTGGAATTGAAATTTTTGCGGTTGGATTCACAACCAGGTTTACTTGTTCAGTCTCTTTGCTTGCAGCAGCCCCAGTCTGGGCCGTTTTCTATTTGTGTCAACGAGCATTTTCTTCGGCATTCGCTGCATGGATTTTTTCGCGTTCGATATTTGTGTACAGCTCGGGGTTCTCGCAATGCTCGATATTAGAGATCGGGTAGAATGAGGTGTAGAAGTGGAGGGAACTATTTAACGATTGCGAGTACTATTTATCTTCCATTGTCCTTTTCATGAAGGTTCCTCGAGTAGTTTGCCTAGAGGGACTGGCCGATTACTACAGGTTTCAATGGAGACAGTTTTTATGAGGTATGTTGAGATTGGTTGAGCTGAGATTGAGCGGTGTTGGTGGCTAGATGAAAATTAACAAATTATTCGTAGTCTTTTGTGGTTTTTGCTCTTATTGCAGCTCATTATTGCTACGTTAATTTTAAATCGTGATTTTATAAGTTTAACATATAGGTAGGAATATTGTAACATTATTCTGTTACGATTAGTTTAAATTTTTTTACATAATTGCTAGGAATCAAGTTGCTACATATTAGTTGTATGTGCAAAGTACACTCTTTTGTTGTGTTTGTTTAGTTATGTCATTTTTAATAGAGTTGGTTGATTTGTTGCAAACAATTGATAATATTTTTTAATTTTCATTTGATCTTGTTTAACTTGTTTTTAGTATCGAATATTGTTTAAGTTTAGAGTGCCAGCTAGGCCATTAAGTTTTTGCATACTAAGGGTAATTCATAACAAGTGTACACATTTTTGTCAAAAAAAAAAACATAGTTTTTGGTAAGATTGAGCTGTAATGTTTTTTTATTGTGAAAATCTGGTACCTTACAATTAAATATGAAACATTACTTCGGGCATATGTGCACCTCGTGCTGCTCAAACGATGATTGTAATTTTCAATGACATTTTCGCACATTTCCGGCGCTATTAAGCGTATGTTGGCTCAAATATTGTTTTTTAATGCTTCAGTTGTGTGGAAAGCATCAGCATAAACACGATCCTTCAGAAATCCCCAAAGGAAGAAGTCACAAGGAGACAAATCACACGATCTCGCCGGCCAATTAATGGGTGAACCAAAAAATTCACGTAGAGCGCGAAATGTTTGCACTGGCGATTCATTATTTTTGTAAAAAGTTTTAACAATAATAAAACATTCGGCTAATGTGTATGACGCCATGGTTATTTATTTATTTATTTATTTAGATCCATTTAACAGACTAAGAATTCCAATTACAAAATAGATTAAAAATAAGCAGACTTAAATCTAAAGCGTATGTACTAAGTTAAAAATAAGTATAATTAAAAAATTAAACGGAATTCATAATAATTAAAGCCTTAAGTCTATTCTTAAAAACACAGTAAGATAAGGAGAAAAAACGAAGCTCAAGATCATTATGTTTTCTAATGATACGCGGCATTATTGAATGAAAGTATAACTCAGTCCGGGCATATGGAACCTCAAGAAGACTACTAGATCGCGTAGGACGTGCAATCTGTCTGAAGTACAGGTCTTCTCTAAGAGTGGATAAAATATGATGGTGGTATAGTTTATATAGAAAACATTGATCTAACAATGTTCTACGAGAAGACAAGGAAGGAATGGAAAGAACAGATAATCGGCGCTCATAGGATTCGTAGGGCAAATTAAATTTGTAGAACAAAAACCATGTGAATTTTCGCAGGACATTTTCTAGTGAAGTTACTAAATACTGATGTCGAGGAGACCACACAACTGAACAGTATTCAAGAAGCGGGCGAACAAGGCAGGTAAATAAGCGGACAGCAGTAGCAATGTTTTCAAATTTCTGGAGATGTCGCAGAACGAACCCAGCAGCCTTCGATGCTCTAGTAATGATACATAGGATATGGACATCGAATTTGAGCTTGGGGTCAAAAATTACACCAAGGTCCTTGCATGAGTCCGCAGAAGAGAGAACAACATTACACAAAGTATAGTTGTACACTAAAGTAACCGCTTTAAGAGTAAAACTCATCTTAAAGCATTTGGATACGTTTAAAGAAAGAGCATTTGTCGTGCACCAACTACTGAGATTAAGTAGGTCATTTTGAAGAAGCTGACAGTCGTCAAGAGTCCTAATTACTCGAAACAACTTGAAATCGTCAGCATAAAGGAGGCAGGGAGAGGATTTTACAGGGGGAAGATCATTAATGAACAGTAGGAAAAGAAGAGGCCCAAGGATAGACCCTTGAGGGACACCAGAAGACGGGCAAAAAGGAGATGACAGTGTTCCATAAAGACTAACACAACACGAGCGATTGAAAAGATAGGACGTGATCCAGGAAAGTAGAGAACCAGATATACCAAGCATGGATAGCTTTTGTCCAAGAATATAATGATTCACAGAATCAAAGGCTTTGGAGAAATCAGTAAAGATGGCATCTACTTGACATTGTTTATCCAGAGCTTTTGCAATGTAGTCTGTAAATTCAACTAAGTTTGATGAAGTGGAAAGGCCCTTCAAGAACCCATGCTGTTGCGGTTTCATAACTGAACTCATTGATTTAGAAAGTCTGTTGTGAACAATGCGTTAAGCAGCTTAGGGAAACAGGAGAGCAAAGATATTGGACGATAATTAGAAACAATTGAGGGATCACCATTTTTAAAGATGGGGACAACATTGGCATCTTTCCAATAAGTGGGAAAGATACCAGAACAAAGGCTAAGGTTGAAAATGAGAGATAGAAGAAAACACAGTGAGGAACTGAGTGACTTAACAAATATATTCGGTAATCCATCGGGACTGACGTTAGGATCTAGCGAATTGATTAGAGCTTCAACTTCAGAAGGGTTGGTGGAATAGGATGTAATTAAGACTGGACTTGCTTCGAATGTATCGGTGGATGAATACCTTATGTTATGAGGTGAAAATGTAGAGGAGAAGAACTGGACAAATAGGTCTGAAACATCCTGTGGAGTAGACGCTACAGTGTTGTTCCATGTAACATTACAGGGAATAGTAGAGGACGATTTCAAGGAACGGATGTAGGACCAAAACGGTTTGACATTGTTTGTTATGAGGGAGCTCTCGAGACTGCTGAAGTAATTTGACATGGCTATCCTTATTTCGCCTATAGCAATGCATCTCAGCCTACAGAAATCTGATCTGGCTTGTTCAGATCCAGCTCGTTTGAAGAGCCGGTGCGCTCTATCTTTGGATTTTAAGGCACAGAGTACTCTGTGGGTGATCCATGGCTTCATATTTGCCTTACGAGGTGCCCGCTGTGGAGTAAATTTAGCAATCAAATTATTCAAGTAGCCGTAGAATTTGCTCAAGGCACTATCGCAGTCAAGGCCGCAGAAAAAGGCATACCAGTCAACAGAGTCCATATCAGCTTTAATTTCCTGATAGTTTGCTCTAAAAAAGTTGAACCGAAAAGCAGTAGCATTTCTCGGAGGTTGGAAGGGTTCGATAGCTAGTTCTAGAGACAATGGAGGATGATGAAGGTCAGGCTTGATATAAGGATACATAACCTGAGAGACAGATATACGATGAGCTGGGATACTTGAAAGGACAAGGTCAAGTAGACGTCCATTGGGGTTACGGATATGGTTAAATTGAACACAAGAGCAAATGAAAAGAAAAGAAGACAGCAGCATAGATAAATGATTTGCAGACGAAATAGAAGGAATTGTATGAGTGTCCCATTCCATGGATAGTAGGTTGAAATCCCAACACACAACGATTTTAGAATGAGGGGGACGACCAAGAAGGTAGGAGGATAGTTCATCAAAAAAAGATTCATACGAGGTGTGTTCAAAAAACATCGCGAATTTTGTTTTTTTTTCAAAAATTATTTATTTATTCATGAATATCTATTTTGTCCCCTTCAAAGTAATCCCCATGAGATATTATACACTTGCGCCAACGGTTTTTCCAATCTTCGAAGCACTTCAAAAAATCATTTTTTTTAATCTTGTTCAGCTCCTCCTTCGATGCCGTCTTTATCTCGTCAAGCGTAGCGTAACGTCGTCCTTTCATGGGCCTCTTCAGTTTAGGAAACAAGAAAAAGTCACAGGGGGCCAGATCTGGGGAATACGGTGGCTGCGGCATCATTAGTGTGTTGTTTTTGGCCAAAAAGTCGCGCACAAGCAACGATGTGTGAGCAGAGGCGTTATCGTGGTGCAAAAGCCAATTTTTGTTCTCCCATAAATCCGGACGTTTCTGGCAGATTGTTTCGCGCAAATTGCGCATAACTTGCAGGTAATATTCCTTATTGACCGTTCTTCCCTGTGGCAAGAACTCATGATGCACCACGCCCCTGCAATCGAAGAAAACTTTCACATTCGACCGGACTTGGCGCGCTTCTTTCAGTCTTGGTTCATGCGGCAGCTTCCATTGAGATGATTGAGCTTTGGTTTCCACGTCATAACCATAAACCCACGATTCGTCACCAGTTATGACCCTCTGGAGCAAATTTGAATCGTCGCGGACAGAGTTTAACATCTCATTAGCAATGTTCATGCGTTGCTGTTTTTGGTCGCAATTGAGCAATTTTGGTACGAATTTCGCGGCGACCCGTCTCATGCCCAAATCGTTGATAAAAATCGAATGGCACGAGCCAATCGATATGTTTAGGTCCTCAGCAACTTCTCTAACGGTGATTCGACGATTGGCCAATACCATTTTCTCCACTTCATTAATTTTTTCGTCTGTTGTTGAAGTGCTCAGGCGTCCGGCACGTTCTTCGTCGTTCACATCTTCTCGGCCTTCTAAAAACATTTCGTACCACCGATAAACGTTGCTTTGGTCCAAGGTAGCTTCTCCGTATGCCACAGTCAACATTCGGAATGCATCCGCGCACTTAATTTCGTTTTTCACACAAAATTTGATACACGTTCTTTGATCCATTTTTTTGAATAAGTAAAAATCGAAGACGAGTGAAAACACGTGCAAGTAAAGCAGCTATCACCAATTAAGTGAACATTCAAAATGGCCGAGCTTGTCGGTATAAGTGACAGACATGAATACCAACATAACGCCACAAAAAAATCGTAATTCGAATATACGGAACCCGCGAAAATTCAAAATTCGTGATACTTTTTGAACACACCTTGTACACAACAAAGGGAGAATTGGAGGGAATGTAAACAGTGCAAATTAATAAAGAGGTATTTTTTGGAAGGGAAATTTTCACAATAACACATTCAACGGCACGAGCAAAACAGAAGTCAGTACATAGCGAGCTAAAAAGGTATTTGCAAACAGCAACTAAAACTCCACCACCATCGAGTTTTTTTGTTGCATCAGGATCACGATCACATCGGTAGACTGTATGATCAGGTAGAAATTCGGTACTTGCGATACTTTCATTCAGCCAAGTTTCAGTTAAAGAAATGACAGAGTCATTCGCTAATTGGCAGGAGAGAGATAAGTCATTGAGCTTGGTTCTTAAGCCTCTGACATTTTGATAATACATAGAAACAGAATTGCATACAGAGTTCCTATCATTATTAGTTTTTGGTGAGTCGTTGAGCAGCTGCACGAAAATTCTTTCTAGGTGGAGGTGTGTAATGCTTCACCAGAGTCCCAGGTGGCCAAAAATCGCTCTGCGCAACAACCGCACAGTCTTCAGGCACAGTAATTTTGAAGGAGGCAACAATCCGATTCGATATGCTGTCCTTAGTCAGCTTAACATAGCTAATAACACCATGCTTGTTAAGTTTAAAGACTACAAACGCTTTCAGTTCCTCCTCCGAGGTATCATACGCTAGACGAGAAACAAAAATTTGAAGCGGTGGCTTCACTATGCGTATATTAGGCTCCTGCAGATCATAGGGCCTTTGAGAGTGCAATAATGTTTCAGGTACAATTCTTTGAGAGTGCAATAATGTTTCTGGTACAATTCCATCACTCATAGGAATTGATGTTTGTTCAACAGGTTGTACAAGTGGCACTATATCCACAACTCCAGAAGAAGTCGAATACAGTGAAGCAGAAGGCGTTAAGCAAGTCTGATTACCGTGCAGCTCCATCTGCGAGGCCATGCTTCGCGTTGTTATTTTAGGCGAAGCTACATTAGAAACCAATTTCTTGCCTAAGTTTTCAGATGACGTTGGTGGCTGATTTTTGGCCGCCACAAGTACTTCGTCGATTTCACACTTAGCATGACCAAGTTTTTGTTGCAGCTTCTTGAGTTCAATAGCTAAAGCATCCACAGTGCGCTTCGCACTCTGCAGGTGAGAAAGATGGCCATAGAGAGAGCACTCTCTGCAAGCTTCACAGAACCAGTGTACACCTGTGTTCCGCTTCAATATGCAATCAGAGACGGAATTGTAAAAGGCCAAACTGTCATAATCTGTCAATATATAGACCTGAAATTGGTGATAAATAAGAGTTAAGGCCCATTCACATGTGTACACTTGTTATGAATCACCCTATATAATATTTAAAACTTGCTTTGCGTTTTTATAAAATTAATAAAGATTGAATCAATAACGCATTTGAATTTGAGACTAGCTATTATTATTTTTAATATGAACGGTCATGGCTGAAAACTTCACCTAAATTTCACTAGACATTGCGTAGAAAATTTCATGGTTATATTGAATTTTCAAAATATTTAGCAGTTGACCCTGGTTTTCACAATGAAGTGTATCATAAATTATTTGAAATATTTCCGAAGTGGTTGTTCAATTTGTTTTTCATCTCATCAGAAGAGACAGTATTTACAAATAAAACGACTATTATTTGAATCTTCCACTTTAGATTGTTTTACAAATGCTCACGTTTCGCGCCCAAAGAATCTAATTTTACAGTCATTTACTCAAATGCAGTGATACGTGGTATGAATAACCACAATATTGCGTGTTTTAAATCCAAGAGTTTGCAGCGAAAATATTTGCTCTAATTAAAAATAGTTTAAAGGAATCCATTACCTGTTCAAATTACTGGCGCCTTCCTGTATCTTTTCTATATTTTAAATGCAAATAACAACGCATCATTTGAAATATGAACTCATTTGGACTTTATTTGAATCGACGAAGAATTCATATTAATATACATACATAATTATTCAAATATAAATACAAGATTATGAAAGTTACAACATTACTTTTACATGAATGAGTTTCAGTAAAACAAATTTGGAATTCTATTTTAAAAATTAATTACATCTAAATAACATCAGCACATCGAAATATTGTCCATAACTCAAGTTCTGAATACCTTCAGAACGTTTTTGTATGAAATTCATCAATTTACAGATTAATAATATGGTAACGCTACTTCTACAATAAAAAAATAATACAGTTACAAACTTTTACCAAATCGGCAGAATATATATTTCCATTTAAAGTCTCTACTTGTTTGTATTCTGCATAGTATTTAAAATTTGAAAAAGACAATTCACAACGCCTACGATTTTCATTTTGGGCTGAACATTTAACGTTTGTTTATTTTCTTCTCGTATTGGTTTAATCTGAATAAAGCGCTTCCACCTAATCAAGGCACGAAATCGTACACATGTTCTGGAAATGTTAATACACAAGCATTCATCCGTCTTGCAATGCGTGTCCTACAGGTACATACAAATATGCAGACTACAATCCCTCCAAGGACTGAAGCTCGACATAACATACTCTTCCTCGTTTTACTCTATCCTAGCCTAGCCTTAAAGCAAAATTTATTGTTATGATAGTTTTAATAATAATTTCAAGAAATCACAGATCATTATACTCTTGTTTGTGTTGTGTGAGTGGTTCTATTTTAACAATACTGTTTTTCACGAATGTGCTATTATGGGCATTTGGCTGAGTTCTGTTGGCGGTGGGACTGAAAACGTTTGCATTCATTTTAGCGCGTCTATTTAAAAGTTTATCTTGAAGATTTCTATGGAGTTTATTAAAAAAAACTTAACGATTGGTTTATTTTTGGAAAAGACTTTCAAGCCCACTAACAGAACCAGCAAAGTGCTCCCCGAAATTAGGTTAGAGGCTCTGGCATGCACTTGCACTGCTTTATTCGCTGAACTCGTTTCTTCCTCAGCTGCGGAACCATCGAAGGACACTTGAGCGTCACCGTCATCCAGGTGAACTTTTTCGGCCGGCAAAACCCACAAGACCGGAAAGCCGCCCCGGTCAGGTCTTCATCTTCGAACTGATCTGGTAGAACTGTTGTAGATTGCTTACCACTATTGGGACGCTTCCTTTTAGGGCTCTTGGGAATGTAAAAGGAATTGCATTGCCCGTAACAAAATCGATTGATGATTGTCCTCGTTATGCACCCGTTCTCCCTGATCCTTTGAATGAGGGGCTCAGTTTTGCACCAGTCCTTCTTCAAGTACTCCCTTCTCGTGACGTAGAGCGCATTCTTGCTCGACTTCAGTATCTTGTCGCTGCGCAAGGCCTGCAAATCAGCCAGAATATCGGAGGATAGCGTTGGCGCTCCCAAACTGTCGTTGTAGATCATTATCCCATTGGAGTTGCGACGGTGGGTTAGACCCCCGTTATACGTGTAGTCGATGGCGATTGAGGGAGGTCGATGCCGATGGCGGTACGACTCAGTGGATTCCGCGTACTCCTCTTCCAAATCATTTTGGATGATGAACTGTCCGCCCCCATCGTCTTGGCTCTCATTCATTCGTCTTTCATTCAACAACTGTTCAATGGCGCGGATGTTCATCAGCTCCAAAATCGAGTCACCTGCGAGAGTTCGTTGTGCCCAAAAAATCGTCAAAATCGCCACGATTAAAGTGCCACAGAAGTGTCGACGGATCATCTTTTGTCGCGCTATTGATGTCGTTATCTCTGCAAGAAGACAAGAAGAAGAAAAAACGCATGAGTAACGATCAAAGGAAATCATGTCTTTGGAGCGATTCTTCTAAAGATAACTACACTCGCTATAAAGATGCTACAATCTGTTCCCTACTAGGCAGGAAAAGTGGGTTGTTACACGACGAGAGATTTATCTTCTTTTTCGACATAAGTGTCTGAATTCCAAAAAAGTGAGTGGAAATTTCTAGCAGGTTGTGAGGCTTCAGTGCTTTCAAGCCTACTCCATTTGCCATTTATCGCAAACGACTAGTTTGAGACTTAATGTCGCCGTTTTATGATGCCAACATGAAAATTTGAATGCTTGTCTAAAATTGACTTTATGATCGCTTATTTTAGAAGATTTCTTTGCCTCGAGTGTTAGAGTTAGGTGTTGGACTGGTACTCGTTGGGTGTAGAGCTTGCGGTCGCAACAAAACGTTAAAAGCTTCAAGCGTAATTACGCTGCTAATTTCAGTAGCGTTTAATTTTCAGAGATAGGACGTCTAACTCCGATGTTACTTGTGATTAATTGAGTTATTTCTTTTTGTGACATTAACTCTAAGCAAATTGGGAAAGGCGATAAACACCAATTGCTACTGTATAGCAAGATGAGATCACCGATGAGCTCATATTTCTTCATTTGAAACTGTCTAAGTAGATTAGAGCTTCGCATTTGCAAAAATTTCTCATTTTCTAATAAAAAAATAGCAAGAGACCATACTCAAGTAATTGATGAGATCCACGGCTATTTTTATAATTGTAAAAGTCAAAAAGACTAATAAAATCACCCGTCAGTACCATAAATAAAGGGCCAGAAAAATACATTTAGGATTATGGTCATCTTCACTATCATTTTCTGTGTAGATTGCATCTGAACGAGGTAATGAAATAATTTAAGTATGTTACCTACCAACTTTGTCAAACACGGAGTATCACTTGCACTTGCTGCTAGAGGACCAGCAGACAACAATGCAAATAAAATAAATAATTTAAGTGGCAATAATTAGCTGCTTCTCAAAATTTACCAACAGCTTGAATCTCTTTCAGAAAGAATAAATAACCAAGATCAAAAACTCAACTTCGTTTTACAGTTTTTAGGCCAAAATCCTTCAAAATAGTTTGTCATCCAGTCACATTTCCATACATAAGCTTCATTTCATCTCGATCAATCTCCTTGAATTCATTATTAAGCATGTTTCTCACTGGAACCCACCTCAATTCATAGCACTCCATGACATTCCAGGCTTTGAATTTGTAAGAAACGATCGAGTAAACGGTGATGGGGGAGGTGGCACCGGCATATTGGTTAGAAGACCCTATTATATCCAAAATATTGAAAAAGTCTAATTCAAAAACTTTAAATCTTTTGAAGAGTCCTATGCAACTGGTCGAAATGTTCTCAAGCTCAAGGAGGAGCTCAATTCCTTGTTTGAAATAATCGAATTGAACAGGCTGCATATTTATTATATTCTTGCTGGTGACCTAAACGCCAAGCATACATCATGACCGAATGCCAACAATAATCCCCGAGGTGTATCCCTGAACTCGTGAATAACAGAGAATCAAATTGAATACAGGTGCAATCTGTATGATTCGGAATTCCCAGCATACCCTAGGACAAATTAATATTTGGACCTCTGCATTGCTGACGCAAGACTTGAATTCAGCTTAAATAGTCCTCAACGGAAATCACAGGTGCTTCTTTACGATAGCGACCAGCATCCCTTTGATGGAAATCAATCATCAAAGGGATGATGTCTTCTTCATTCGAGTTCAACATGAACATCATCGGTTGAATTTAAAAAAAAAAACGGATTGGGGAAAGTTTCCAAAGAAGTTTATTCGAGAGTACCGGAAGCAATGTCTTCGTTCTGATGATGGCAACGCTTGCTAAATGTTTCTTAATGACAGGAATATAATTAACGATGAAATAGATCTCTATTTGTCAAAGTTAGAGAAGCTGACGTTGGAAACGATTGAGGAAGTAGTTCCCAAGATTCAACATCGAAACAATCTGGAAGGATATGAAACACTAACTGTTGCAAGGTTGAAAAGATGGGAAAGCCTTCTTTTCACAAGTGTTTACAATATTTATCGGCGATTTTAGGAACCATCCCTCATTGGCTTTATTGAAATCACACCTGAAGAATGTCCAGAACTTGATCCGTTCATACTTCAGGAGTGAGGTCAGCAATCAATGGGCGGAAAAACTGAGGGGTATCAGATCACAGAGCCCAGATGGCGTTTTTGTGACAGTGAACAGCTTATTCCATAAGAAGTCTTGAGTGAAGGTATCGAATCTTGCAGTCGCTAGTGATGAGATGAATCTTCTGGTATTGAAATTGATAGTGCGTCTCCGGATAGAAATGGAAACAGGATTAAAGGTAATAGTTTGCATAAACTTGCTCTGATTGGAACTCATTTTGAGTTGATTCATCTACTGAACTCTGAGAGAGGGAATCAAATACTTTCAGAGGTCGTTGCAGCAAAATTTTCAAATCAAGCCTGAACGGCCAATCAATTCTTCATTTCAATAAAACATTAGCATCTGACCTCATACTGAGTTTGAATCTTATTAATTATTTTGTCAGCTATGAAGACTTGTGTTTCATGTTTGGCAGGAGAAAGATTAAGAAATCATGTGGTATTGACGGTGTTTCAATTATAAAGGTTGGTCCAACCAAAAAGCACGATGTTAATTATAAATAAAACAAAAAGTTTTTAAAAGAATTATGTTAATATTTTTTATTATAATAGAAGAATTTATTACAATTATGTGTGAAACAAAATATCACTCAAATGCTCGTCATGGCTACGGTGGCATACTTCTATCCGTCTTTCGACGTGAACGCTCTATTCCCGAGTATTCCGGTGATGGAGACACTGGGATATATAGAAGAATGGCTTTCCCACCAAGAAAACTCATTATCTTGGAAAATAAAAACTAGGCAGTATATCCAACTTGCGAGACTTTGCATGATCGAAAATTATTTCACCTTTCGGGGGAAATTTTATAAGACGAAAGGCGGAGTTGCGATGCGAAATCCACTTTCACCATTCTTCAGCGAGATATTTATGACGAAACTAGAAGACGGACTGCAGAAAAAAGGCCAGTTACCAAAACATTGGGTCCGATATGTGGACGATGTGTTTGCATATGTGAAAAGGAGTAACGTGGAGAAGGTCCTTGCTGACCTGGATGGAGCCCACAAAAATATAGTATTCACGATGGAGGAAGAGAAAGACGGTAAACTATCGTTCCTAGATATAGTAGTAAGAAGGACTCAAACAAATATAACTTTCGATGTATACTGGAAAGCAACTCACACACAAAGAACGATTCCAAATACATCAAATCATTCGCAGCAAATCAAGGTTTCTCCGTACAGAACCATGATCCCAAGGATGCTCGATTTGCCGCTAAGCAAGGAAGCTAAGGAAAAGGAGACAGCTAAACTAAACGGCTTCAAGGGCTCGACGATTTGGAGAATGGCACAGAAGATCCAGATTAATAGACAGCGTCAGGGACGATCAACATTATCAAATGCGAATACCGAAAGAACGTACTGGAAGGCTCTAACTTATCACGAAGGCATCAGCAATCGGATCAAGCGGCGAGTAAATCAGCTCAATTCTGTACAGTTAATCGAATCAAGCAGCAAGAACTAGCTCAAAAACGTTCTCGGATCAACGAAAGACAAGCGCGAACCACACGAGAAATCTGGTATCTATCGCATCGAATGTCCCACTTGTGAAGAAGTGTATATGGGTCAAACGAGGAGACTCATCGGCACGCGAATCAAGGAGCATCTAGGCGAAGCAGCAGCAGCAAGAAAGAAAGAAAGAACTTCGAATTTCAAGTCAGCGGTAGCGGAACATATTATCACGGAGGGACACGAGATAACAATGGAGGACGCTGTAGTCATCAAGGAAGCTAGAGATACACGTGAATTGGATGTGATGGAAAGCCTGGCAATTACCCGGGAAAGGAAAAAGTTGATGAATCAGGATGACGGAAACTGCAGATCATGGCTATTTAAATTAATTAAATAATAATATCTTTTCTGAATCATGTAAAAATAATATTTTTATAACTACCCTTTTGTAAATTACCTTTCCTACCTTTTATTAGCTTAAGCGAATTTCCCTAATTACTTTTTAATGATCTAGAGTAAATTTCCTTAAACATAGCTAGTATATAAGCAGGAATGTGAGTAAAACTAAATTAGTCGCTGAAGAAGACCGAACGATTACGGTCGAAAATCGATTTCGAGAATAAAAATAAATAAAATACACAAAATTAAAAGGAAGCTGTCTTATTCTATTTTCAGTTGTGTTTCATGTTTGGCAGGAGAAAGATTAAGAAATCATGCGGTATTGACGATGTTTCAATTATAAAGGTTGGTTCAACCAAAAAGCACGATGTTAATTATAAATAAAACAAAAAGTTTGTAGAGAATTATGTTAATATTTTTTATTATAATAGAAGAATTTATTACAATTATGTGTGAAACTGAATATCACTCAAATGCTCGTCACGGCTACGGTGGCATACTTCTATCCGATGGTCCATATTTTCAATGACTCTGAGACATAAATGAGGTTCAATGTCGTTAATGTGCTGAATTATCTCATCTTTTGGTTCTTGAATTATTCTTGGCTTATTGACGAACACTTTTTCTTTTAAATATCCCCAAAGAAAGAAGTCCAACGGTGTCAAATCACATGATTGCGGCGGCCAATTAACATCGCCACAACGTGAGATAACACGGCCATGAAATTTTTCGCGGAAGAGAGCCATTGTTTCGTTGGCTGTGTGGCAAGTAGCACCATTCTGTTGGAACCACATATGAAACAAGTCCATAACCTCAATTTCTGGCCACAAGAAGTCCACTATCATCTTGCAATAGCGAACACCATTCACGGTAGCTGCTTGACCATCCTCATTTTCGAAGAAGTACGGCCAGATGACGCCGCCAGCCCTCAAACCGCACCAAACAGTCACTCTTTGTGGATGCATCGTGGATTCTCATTTGCCCAAATGCGGCAATTCCACTAGTTTACGAATTCACTGACGTGAAAGTGTGCCTCGTCGCTGAAGATGATTTTCTTTATAAAGTCACCATTCCCTTTTGTCTGTTCAACCAACCATTCGGCGTATTGCCGACGCTTGAAATGGTCAGGAGGCTTCAGCTCATGAGTTAATTGAACCTTATAAGCGTGTAAATTCAAATTTTTATTAAAAATTGTCATCAATGATGTTCGTGCCACGTTCAATTGTTGGGCACGACAATGAGTTGAGGTTGACGGCTCTTCTGCCACACTATCGCAAAGAACAGCAATATTTTCCATAGAACGGGCTGAGTGAGCATGCACCAGTGATTTCACATTTTATACAGGCCTGGTTTGCTAAAATTTACGCACAATTCTCCCGATTGTGGCCACATTTGATCGATTATGCTGACCAAAAAATCACGAAGTGTACGAAATTCATTTTGATTTGAACGCCCATTTTCGTGAAAGGCTTCAACAAGCTTAACGCGCTGCTCAATTGTGTTCCTCTTCATGGTTGAATTTGTCAATTACGGAAACAAAGAAATGCCAAATTAAGTTGGGCGAAAACTTGACTTTAAGGTGTGACTCACAATTAACATCGTGCATGCTGGTTGGATCACCCTTTATATATTGGTTTTGTGTGTTGCCATCCGGTGATACCCAGGTCATTTTATGAATGCGTCGATGTGGGAAGCAAGTCGAATGTATGACTAGATTTTAGCTACATGCAAAGTCAATCAGGCGCTGGCCGTTTTCATTTGCTTAATCCCGGAGGCTATATCCTCCAGTCGTTCTCCGATGAGATAGCTCATCCCAGAATTATTTTTGTGTTGTTTGTAGGCAATGAGTCAACCAGTCTTTCCAGGTGATTCTAGAATGTTTCTTTCGTTTCTCCGTCCTTTTTTTTAGCCGGGGTGTGAACATGTATCGGCCAAAAGTTGAAGAATTTCGCTTTTTACGGATTGCCCACAACCGTTGATTGACTGCCTTAAAATCAATAACGTGCGATTTGAACTCCCTACCCACAATGAAGGCTACTCCAAATTCTCGTTTTCCAGTAGGCTTCCCACTTTTGAATATTGTGTGCGATCTCATGTCTTGAATGTCGTTTCCAGTCTAATTTGTTACCTGGACTGCCAGTATTTTTAATTGATATTGAATGGCCTGTTGTAAAAGGTCCTTAACTGCGCCAGGATAATTGATTGATCTGACATTCTATGATCCAATGCCGTAGTCCTGTTTTCGTTTGCAAGATCGTTTCTGTGGGTTTGATCCATTCCAAGGCCCCTCTGCAGGTTTCGAAACATTGTAGGGTTTTACAGAGACGGGGACTTAGCCTGTCGCCTAACCTCCATGGTTATTACTTCGACTCCGTTATCGGGCGGGGAGAACTCGCATTTACCCTCTTACGTTCCCACAAAGGAGGTGTAAGTAGGATTTAGAAGAGAGCTGTAGATGTATTTACAGTCATGGCATTTAACGTCCCATTATTGGGGAGCCCATAAACCCAATGTGCGACCACGAAAACATTTACTACCATTTAATCGGGGGCTTAGGATGAGGAATCATAGAAGCTGTGGGTTGGGGAAACTAGGGGCTCCCTCCATCTTTCTCAAGCGGGCTTGAGACCGTCTACTGCAGGGGAAATCTTATTAAAGTTTTGTGAACTAATTTTGAAAACCCTACTAAAATCACGATCTGTCTGCCCGCCCGTCCGTGTGTCACAGCACTTTTTCTCGCAAACCGTATAAGCTAGAAACACCAAATTTTGTATGTAGGAGTAAAGTTGTGCCCTTTTCAAAGTTCCACTACAAACAAAATTTATAAAGTATTTAAGGAGACTCCCCATATCGGAGGGTAGTCGCTGAATTAAAAAGAAATTCTTCAAAGGTAGCCGATATGGATATCACATGAAAGCTATTGATAGAGTCTTTTCAAAACAGTTCTTAAACTGACATTTTTTGCTTCAAGGGGCGCACAGGGAGGGGAAATACATGAAAAACGTGTGTCCCCCGCCTCGCGATTGGACACCTGTGATCTGGAAAATCTGAAAAAAAAATAATGGGGGCAGATATTTATGAGTATAACAACAAATACCTCAAAAGGCACAATTCGATCAATTTTGCTAATAAGAGTATGATCTTCGAATTTCACCTTTTTCCCGATAAATATGGATGCCTTTAAACCAAACGATATATTTAAGTAGTCTTACAAAAGGTCCAAATATTTTGTAAGTTTGATGAAAATTGTAGCATATTGACGGAAGTTATAGCCATTTGAAATTTCTCCAATTACAATTACAAAAACATACGATTTTGGTATTTTATGGACTTACTGAAAACTACATTTATGTAAAGTTTTATTTCTGTACCAGAAGTTTATTTCTCAATTTTTTTAATTTCATTTCGTCTCTTATAGATTTTAATTTGACAAATTTGAATTTATTTTCAGGCAAAAGATCTTCGGAACAGAATCGTACACAACGAAGTCAAATACCGGCTTTAAACTTATTCAAGGAGAACTACTACCACCTCTAATTTTCATAAACTTAATTCTGGTAGCTTCAAGACCTGTATGAACTTCATTAAGTCAAATATTTCAAAGGTTCATTGAAGGTGGTTTCTGTAAACTCCAATCCAGATAACTCAAGATGCATCCTTCTTAGCCTCTTTCATCTATCACTACTTCAAAATTGAGCATTGAGAACGTTCTTTTCAAGCTAGTGCAAACGAAAATGTCTTAAAAAATGTTTCTTTTGAATTAAAGCCGTTTCTATGATTATTTTCTATCTATAGCATATGCATATACATATACATTCTAGTGCGATTTAACTGTTTATTTCCGACAATATTGGGTTGATTGGACCTCCTTCTTTCGCGGTCTTGACTCGGATACTTGTTGTAACAATTTCTATGATTCCTTAAACACTACTATTTCTAACACGACTCCACTTGTCATTATAAGAAACTCTTCTGACTGTCCCTGGTTAACTATCGATGTGAGGCGAGCCTTGCAAGCTAAAGATCGAGCTCGTCAACGGTTTTCACGTGACAGATCTCCTGAGTCACGTACAGCTTTTTGTCATCTGAGGTCGGTAGCTAAGAACAAGATGCAGATCGCTAAAAC
This sequence comes from Odontomyia ornata, assembly GCA_963969285.1. NCBI lineage: Eukaryota > Metazoa > Arthropoda > Insecta > Diptera > Stratiomyidae > Odontomyia > Odontomyia ornata. Next base: position 73,088,307 of record OZ017740.1, read on the forward strand.
TTCTTATTTTCATAGTATTGAAGGCTCTTCAAACTCAAACCATTCAAAACCTTTTAGGAAATATATACTCTCTCTAAAATCCTCTTCCAGTTCTCTTTAGAACTCAGTTTTCTAATACTTTTAATGCTACTCCCAGCAATAGCCCCTCGTTCCCAATCGTACACACGCCACCTTCATTTCCTTTTACTTGCTATCCAGAAGATGTTATGAAGCTTATTTTAAAACTTGATGACTCTGTTAGTTCAGGTCCCGATGGTATTTCTAATCATTTTATGAAATCATTGGCTACTTATGTTTGTATCCCCCTTTCCTTTCTCTTCAATTCTAGCTTATCTTCAGGCTCCTTTCTTTCGTGTTGGAAAAGATCTTATGTTACTCCTATTTTTAAAAAAGGTAGTACCTCAGACGTTGCCAATTATCGGCTTATCTCCTTTTTACTCCGTTTCTCCAAACTACTGGAGAAAATCGTGCACTTGCACCTTTCTTCAGTTACTCATGAGTTGTTCGTTCCTGAACAACATGGTTTTATCAAAGGGCGATCGACTTTAACGAATTCGTTAGAGTTCATGACCATCACTTCAAAAGCCATGGAGGACCGTTCACAAGTCAAAACCTTTTATTTGGATTTCTTTAAAGCCTTCGACTCAGTAAATCACAATATTTTGTTGAGCAAACTCAAATTTCTTAACGTTCCTGATTATTTGCATCACTGGTTATCCTCTTACTTATCCAATCGTATCAGTCAGGTATCTTTTCAAGGCAGTCTTTAAACTCCCTTCCATCCGTCTTCTGGTGTTCCTCAAGCATCCATTCTGGGCCCACTATTGTTCTCTCCGTTTTTAAATGACTTACCATCCATTGTCATCAACTCCTCTTGCCTTCTTTATGCAGATGACGTCAAAGTTTTCAAAGTAGTGTCGTCAATCGATGACTGTGCTTTGCTTCAAGATGATTTGAATGCCATTTTATCTTGGAGTTCTTATAACAAACTTACACTAAATGTTTCTAAGTGCATCCATCTTTCATTTTCTAATAACCCTTGCCCTATTAGGTTTCAATTTATGCTAAATAATTCGCACCTATGTACGGTGACACTCTTCAGGGGCTTGGGTGTCACTTTCAACTCGAAATTAAAGTTCGATGTTCATATTTCTGAAATTACTTCTAAAGCTTCTCGCATTTCTGGCTTGATCTTAAGAAATTCCTATATTTTTTCCAATACGTTATCGCGTGCTAAATTATATTCTAGTTTGGTTCGTCCATCCTTGAGTACTGTTCGCCAGTTTGGCTGCCTCATTTGAAGTGTTTGAAGTTCACGCTAGAAGCTGTACAAAAAAAATTTACCAGGATCGCCTTCTTGAAATTCCAGATTCCCTACATTTTTTATGAATCACGCTTAGCTATCCTCAACATTCTTTCGCTGGAAATGCGTCGACTTTATCTTGGGGAATGTTTCCTTGACAGGCCTTGCCGTGGTTTGCTTGATACTCGCCTTGTCAACCAGGTTCCGTGAGGCGCGTTATGCGTTCTACAAGATCGTCGAACATCTTTGATGTTCCATTTGCAAGTAGTTTGATGTATTTTCACTCACCCATGCTCAGATTACCTCGTAATCACGATGACCTTCAGCTTGGGCCCTTCCCCCCTTCGTATTTAGTTTATATAAGATTTGTCAACTGTCTTCTTCTCTGCTCTCAGTAGTTTTTATTCTTTTTAGGGTTTTGTAAAATAATTTTACAAAACCCTTCTAAAATCGCGTCCTGTCTGTCCGTCTGTCCGACCGTCCGTCCGTCCGTCCGTGTGTCACAGCAGTTTTTCTCGTAAACTACTTTAGGCTAGAAGCATCAAATTTTGTATGTAGGTGTAAAGTGGTGCTCTCTTCGAAGTTCAACTACCAAAACAAATTTATAAGGTATTTAAGGGGGGTCTCCCCATATAGGGGAGTGACCCCCCGAAAAAAAATTCATTGAAGGTAGCCGATATGGGTATCAAATGAAAGGTCTTGATAAGAACTTTTCAAAACAGGTCTTAGTTTGGCAAAGTTTGCTTCGAGGCGCGCACAGGGAGGGGAAATACACGAAAAATGTGTGTCCCCCCCCCCCCCTCGCGATTGGACACCTGTGATCCGAAAAATCTGAAAAAATCAAGAATGTAGGCCTTGATCAGTACAATAACAGCAAATACGTGAGAAGCCGCAATTCACTCAACTTTGTTAGTAATAGTATGATTTATCGATTTTATGTTTTCTTGAATTAAATCTTAACGGTACCTTTATATTCAATGAAATTCAGTACGTGGATGTCCAGATTGAATCATATTTTGCGATGTTATAGCAGTTTGAATTTTCCTGTATTACTATGGAACAATATGCGCTGCATTTATTACTATGGCAACATATGGCTATGGAACAACATGCGCTTTTTACCGACTCAGACACTACAGTTTTGCTAGGATTTGCATGAAAATTTCAGGGATGATAGGTATCATGAATATCTTTGAGAATCGGTTCAGCTAGTGGTATCAGTAATTGTAAAACAAAATTGTGGCTGCTTTAAATGCGAAGATTGGATAATTTTGAGTTATTTTTCCCCAACTTCAACGTTTAAGGTGCATGCTTTGAACACTTGATTCAATTTAATGAATGACTGAAGATGAGTACCTACAATTAATGCTCATAAGCGAAACAAGTCAAGGAGGCGGGAGAGAGCTCCTAGCAAAAGGGCTTTGTAACCATTCTAGGATTCGAACAAATTGTGTTTCCTCCCTCGCGGATGGACATCTGAAATAATTATCAAGGGCGATATTTATGAGTGTAACAATAACAAAAACCTCAGAAGTCGAATTTCGTTCAACTTTGTTAATAATAGTATGATCTTCGTATTTCATATTTTCTCCAATAAAATCGTCTTTGACATGTTTCTTGATTTGATTCGATGTGGTGACTGCATTTTGTAAATTGAATACAAAACCCTTCTGACATGAGCGTAGGTCTGTTTACCCAACTTGTTTGTTTTATGGTGATAAAATCCTCGTGGTCAGGATTTCCTGCTAACCACTTCCAGGCCGTATCTATGAAGTTGAGAGATCTGTTGGTTCGGCGAGGTTTCAGATTCTCGATGAGATTTTCTATTTGGTCTATTTCGAACCTCAGATAACGGAATTAGGATTCGATCCAAAATGAGAAAGATTCATTATGCTTTGAATATTGTTTAAAAACTGCTTGTACTGATCCATGTCGATAACGTGGATTAATTTGAAGTTACCAGCATAAATTTTCGCATGTCCTGCGTGGAGCGATACGATTTGCGAGTTCTAAAATTTGGACATTTGCAGAAGTGGGATCAGCAACACACCTAAAAGAAGAATCTAGGCTTTAATTTTGTCCTTATGGATTGTTTTGCTTGATTCAGTAATAATAGTTGTATTTTTATTTTCTCTAACCATTTCTTGTTTGTAGCGGGAGGAAAGTTTGGAGCCTTTACGTTTGTGTTGTTTAACGTAAACAATATCTCCTGGATTATAGGTTTAAGGTGGATTCCTGGTTTTATTGTGTTGGTTCATATCTTTCTCTTGCTTTGATTGAAGCCTTTCGATATTGGTTTGTCGTAAAACATCTAAGTCTATAGACTCGTTATTCGATGATTTTCCTAGGAAGAGTTCGGAAGGTTTTTTCCTGTTGTGGAGTGAATTGTGTTATTGTATTCACAAACTGCCTTTTCAAGTAGTTCTTGAAAGGACCAATCTGGATGTTCCTTCCTAAGACATCTCATTATTTCCGCGAGAGTTGAATGAAAGCGCTCTACTTGACCATTGAACTCGCTTCTGTAAGTGGGTTTTTTGAAGGTTTTAATTTGTAGCTCGTCCTCCATCATTGATGTGAGAGAGATGGATCTTAGAGCTCCCTCATTGTCGATGACGACGCTTTCAGGTATACAAAAGAGAAAGAGGATATCTCGAAGAGGCTGCTTCATGTCTTCTACGGACTTTGAAGGGATGACCTTTGCTACTGCGAATTTAGAAAACTTATTAACTGCTGTAAGTACGTGTTTTTTTTTTCAGTGAGAAAGAGATCGACGTGAAGAATATGCCCTGCGTACTTTGGAATAGAAGTTGGAAAGAGGAATGGTTTAGATAAATGACGGTCATATTTACTTTCCTTACATGTGATACATCGATTCACAAGGGCTTTGATTTTTGCAGCCATTTTGGGAAAGTAGAAATTCTCTAAGATTTGAAGTCGGTTTTCCTCCGCATTACGGTGGGCTCGTCTATGGGTCTTTATAATCTTCTCTTCTTGTTCCACTTTACTCGGAATGTCTTCGACTATTTTTTGCGCATAGCGAATTTTATTGTTAGCAAAATGAACAGGGTAAATTTCTTGGGCCTTTGCCATTATGTGCCCGCTTGTTGATAGTCCATTGATAATGCTCGGATTGAGGTATCTTTTGAGTATATTGATAATGGATGCTTCGGTAAACTCTGGTTTTATGAACGTGTGCCTTAAGTATTTATCGAAAGGAATGGTGATCTGGTAGCTGTCTTCCTCTCCAGTTTTCAGAATGATCTGATTTCGGAAAACATTCACAGGTATCTCTACCGTAGGAATTAAGTTTTGTGAAGAGCTTTCATCACAGTGCTGAGTAACAGTCATTGAATTTAGCTCTGATGCTGTATGAGGTCTCGAAAGAGAATCGGCAACTACGTTTGCCTTACCCGGTTTACATCTGATTTCATGGTTATATTCTTCTAATATAGCCTTCCTGCGCTTCATTTTGTGGTTGTTGTTCTTGTTACTTAGAGCATATGTAAGAGGTTGGTGATCAGTAAATATTTTTACTTTCTTTGAACCATAGAGATAGTTCCTCAAGGAATATAGAGACCATATGATCGCCAACATCTCCTTTTCATTAGTACCATAATGCTCTTCAGTTTTCGAGAGCGTCTTGGAAAGGAAGGCTATTGGTTTGTTGTTTTGTACCAAAACTGCCCCGATCGCATAGTTTGACGCATCAGTTGTTAGTTCAAATTCTCTGTCGAAGTCTGGATGAGCCAAAAAAACTTCCTGAGATGTCAATGCTTTCTTTAATTTGTCGAAGGCATCGAGAGCATCTTTATTCATTTCGATGATTTTGTTTTTCGATTGTGTCCTGGACGTATGTCCGTCTTCCCCTCTTAAAAGGGATGTCAGGGGCTTCGCTAATTTAGCGTAATCGCAGATGAAGCGACGGTAGTACCCTGACATACCAAGGAAAGATCGTAGATCCTTAAGAGTTCTCGGAGTAGGAAAGCTGACTATAGCCTGAACTTTTTTTTTATTCGTTTTAAAGCCATGAATACCTTCAACATACCCCAAAAACTCAATTTCCTGCTGCATGAACTCGCACTTGTCGAGCTGAATTTTCATATGCGCAGAGTCTAAGATCCCAAAAACTCTCTCAAGATTTTGAAGATGCTCACTTTCACTTTTCCCGAAAATTATTATGTCGTCTATATAGACGTAGCAGCTTTTACCGATCTCCTCCCTAAGAATGTCGTCCAGTGCCCTCTGAAAGATCGCTGGAGCATTTTTGAGACCAAAAGGTAGACGAGTAAACTCGAACTTCCCGTTATTGATTGTAAAGGCGGTTTTCTCAATGTCCGATTCTCGTAGTGGTATTTGATGAAATCCGCTTTTGAGGTCAATAATCGAGAACCACTTGTTCCTACCCAAGTTGGCGAGGACTTCATTTATTTCCGGGATAGGATATCTATCCGGAATTAAGTTTCCGGTAGTCGATTACTAACCGAAACTTCCTTTCCCCAGAAGAGTCTACCTTCTTTGGCACTACCCAAACAGGGGAGCTATATGGGGATCGAGATGGCCTAATTATGCCATCTTTGAGCAACTTGTTGATTTGCTTTTCGACCTCTGTCCTTAGCGCCATAGGGTAAGGGTATGACTTGGAATATATAGGATCTTGTTTTGTGGTTCGGATTTCACCCTTAACTTTGGTAGTAAATGTCAATTTTTCATCGGGCTCAGAAAGAAGATTTGGATGATTTTTAATTATTTGGTGTAACTTGCTGGATTGATCTCGCGTTAAGTGAGATGTCCTAATGGTTATATTACTGAAATTTTCAGCTTTATGTTGTTTAAGAGGAATCAGTATATCCGGATGGATAACCATGTAATTTTTCTTGGTGTAAATTACTGCGTTGAGGGCATTCAATGTGTTATTTCCAATTATCCCGTCAAAAGTGATTCGTGTTGGAAGGATAAAAAATTTAAGTTTTTGTATACTAGGGCCGAACAGGTTGACATAAGCATGGTGTGTAATTTAAATACTTCCACCGACAGAATTTGCGCAAAAGTTTTTTTGATTTAGTAAAACATGTTTAATGTGCTTGGGTTGTATGTAAATCTTATTTGAGCCCGTATCTATTAAAAATTTTAATACCTCTCCGCTCCTTAGGGTGTATTCAAAATATGGAAGCGAAGAGGCCCTCATCCTAAAAAATATGTATCATCGAGCTCTTCGGATTGGTCGAGACCAGGGTTATCAATGCATTCGATATAGTCCGTCAGTGTTTCTTCATGATTTGTGTCCTCAGCAGTTATATTTTCTTAATATTCCTCCGGAGTTTCTTGGCTTTCCTGTGTTTCGGAATGACTTTGGGTCTGCGTATTAAATAGCCTCTGAGCTTTGTTGGGCCGATGAAATTGAGCTGACTGATTTCCCTTTATAGGAGAACTTTGATTTCGGGGTCTATTTGCATAGTTAATGGCCCGTGATCTAATGGTTTCATCCACATCCATGGGCTCGGGTCGTGGTTGAGGCTTAGGGGGCACAGGAGGTGATTGGCGATACTGCAGTTGTTGTGGCGCTGGAAAAGCGGGCTGGTAATTTCGGTTAAATGCCTGGAAGGGATTAAAGTTTCGGGGACTGTACAATAATTCCGGGTAAAAATTATTTCTGGGAGCTGGTATTGGTCGCGGTTGCAAAGGCGTAAGTATATTTTTCCTGGGTGGAACAGGAGGTGGAGCCGGTCGGTATGGTTTTGGTGTTGCTCCTTGCATGTTGTTTGCATGCTGTAATCGGTAATCCATGTTCTGCAGCTTCAAGCACAAATGAAGGGCCTGAGGTAAGTCTGCTGGCTCTCGTATACTTAATAACCTAGGAAGGTCTCCTTTAAGGCCTCTTATGAAGGTGTGGGATTGGGTCATTATGTTGAGCGACTCTTGCCCTAGTCCCATAGACGACAATTTATTAAGGATTAGAGAAAGGTGATAATAAACCTCCTGATAAAATTGGGGAATGCTATTGGGACCCTGGACTGAAGTCGTCATTTGATACTCCAGGGTGCTAAGATCCCTTTTATCTGCGTGGTGTAACGTCAGACATTTCGATATCTTCTCCCAATTCAAAGGAGTGTTGTAGGATTCAAGTGCTACATCTGCTTGACCCACAACCTTGTTTCTGATAACTGAAAGGATCTCGTAGTATTTTGGGGTTCCTTTGAGGTTGTCATACAATTTCAGAATCCTATCAACACTTTTCCGTCACGAACTGAACTCGCCGGGCTCGCCAGAGAAGCTTCTCAAGCTCTTGACGACATCGGAAATTTTATCGAGTTCAGAAAGGTTTACATCATCGCCGAGGTTTATAGGGATATCTATGTCGTTATTAATATCGGAGGCGGGGTTCATTATTGAGTTAAATAATTGCCTGCCTTGTGTATTGAATGCCTCAGCTACCAATCTGGAGATGAGATTGGCTAGCTCTGGGTTATTTGGTTGGATATTATGACCTGCAGGCAGAGCCGCAGGTGCCATCTGAGGTGGAGCCGCAGGTGGCACCTGGGGTGGTGCCGCAGGTGGCACTATGTTAGCATCTATCGCTGCAAGCCTTACGGGGCAAAATAGATTATTCGGGTTAGACATTTTTGAGAGATGAAGTAGAATTTATGTTACGCAACAATAACAACAAATATACAAAACCACAGCAAGAATGATTCGATGAAGACCAATGGTGATTCGATTTAAAACAATAACTTTTGCAAAAATCCCTTCTTCTTTTTGCTTAAATGGTAATTTACAAAACAGTCTTGCAAAAAACCACAAAATCCTTATCGGAACCACCAGAGACAATTGCTCAGTAAACTTTCGCGAAAACAATCACTTTTTTTAGGGTTTTGTACTAAAACACAAAACCCTATTGCAATCACGACCTGTGTCCGTCTGTCCGTCCGTCTGTATGTCACAGCACTTTTTCTCCGAAACTATAGAGGCTACAGCAATGAAACTTTGTAGAAAGGTCAGAAGTGGTGGCCTCTTGAAAGTTCAAGGGCGGAAAATTTTTTCAAAGGCGTTTAAGGGGGGTCTCCCCATATAGGGAGGTGACCCCTCAAAAAAATTTTCACCATTGGCAGTCGAGTAGGTAGTCGTTGGAAAGGTCTCAATGCGATCTTTTCAAAACAAGTCTTAAAATTGCCTTATTATTACCGAGGGGGACAGGGGAAGGGGAAATTTACGAACTTTTCGCGTACCCCCCCCTCGCGATTGGACACCTTCCAACCGAAAAATCTGAAAAAAATCATGAATGTAGGCCTTCATGAGTACAACAACAACAAATACATGAGAAGTCGAAATTCACTCAACTTTGTTAGTAATAGTATGATTTATCGATTTTGTGTTTTCTTGAATAAAATCTAAACAGTACCTTTAAACTCAATAAAATTTAGGGAAGAGATGATTATTTATAAAATTGATCTTCTCTGAATGTTTCATAAAGATCGAATAGTATTTACCGAAGTTATAGCGATTTGAATTTTCCTGTATTACTATGGAGCAATATGCCCTGTATTACTATGGAAACATATGGCTATGGAGCCATATGCGCTTTTTACCGACTTAGACACTACAGCTTTGCTAGAATTTGCATGAAAATTTCAGGAGTGATAGGTTTCATGAAAATGAGTACATACAATTGAAACAAGTCGAAGAGGTAGGAGAGAGCTCCTAGCAAATAGGCTTTGTAGCCATTCTAGGATTCGAAAAAATAGGCCATGAATCGCTGATTGCAGTACAGAAGAGTGGCCCCTGAAAAAAAATTCCATGAAAGGTAGCCGATATGAGTATCAACTGAAAGTTCTCTATGAGAGCTTTTCAAAACAGTTCTTGAACTGACAGTTTTTGCTTCAGTGGGGGCACAGGGGGGAAATACATGAAAAATGTGTTTCCTCCCTCGCGAATGGACACCCGTGATCTAAAAATCTGAAAAAATTATCAAAGAATATATTTATGGGTATAACTATAACAAATACCACAGAAGCCAAAATTCGTTCAACTTTGTTAATAATAGTATGATCCTCGAATTTCACATTTTCTCCAATGAAATCGTCCTTAACATGTTTCTTGACTTTATTCGTTACTGGTTACTGCATTTCGTAAGCTAAGTACAAAACCCTTCTGACATGAGCATAGGTCTGTCTACCCAACTTGTTTTAATTTCAAAATAGTCACTTCGGATGAGAGCAATTATTTTTACGGTAACACTTAATTCTGTGAAAACTTCAAAGACCCTAGAAACAAAATTTCAAAGGTCGCACTAATATAAAGTTTTCCTGAAACACAAACCAATGCAAAACTTCAAAGCTCCAAGAGTAACAAACTTTTAAAAAATCACAAACAAAATAAAATTTTCCTGAAAACACAATCCAATGTAAATCTTCAAAGCCCGAAATGTAACAAATTTGCGAAAATCGCAAATAAAATAAAAATTTCCTGAAAACACAACTCGTTTCGATGGAAAGATCTATGGTATTATGTCGGATGATGTTGTGCGTAAATTTATAACGTTAAGAATGAGACGTGTAACTAACGCACAAAAGTGAATGAGATTAATCATAAAACACATCAGAAATCAGATTAATCGAAGGTTTTCGTCGCAGCTCTTTAAGATATTCCGCAAGGTAGCAACGCGTAATAGGAATTGAGATAATCAAATAATAATGGTTCAACTTTTCAAATTAATTTCATTAAAACATTTAAACTTTGGCTTTTTCGAAATATTCCACTTTCACATATTTCAAAATCATTACTTTTAGTCATAAATTAGATTTTAATTTTCAATAGTCACTTTCAATAATTTTGTTAATAATTTGATAACTTAATTCTATTCTTACAGTATTGTCAGGATCAGGAATACAGCTTCCACTTGGTTCGGTGCCATTGCATTTATCGATTGGCTGCTTTCTCCTTTTCGATATTCCACTACTAAGGTGCCTGCTTCGAAATCCGTTACGTTTAGTCCTTCGTAGACCTTGGTTTTCGGCCCGATATTCGACTTTCGAACTTGTTTCGATTATCCGCTTGGTTATCGCGAAGTAAAAGCGCACTTTATTGAACTTTTCCTTAAGATTGGATTGATCGCCGGCCTCAGCGACCAAACTAAGGGAATTAAGGCTTGCCCTCCAAGAATAACACAATAACTGTTAACGTAACGTTTGCAAAGGCCCCACGTTGGGCGCCAGTTAATTAAAATGCGAAGCGATTCCTTAAAAAAAACTAGTTTATTCGCAAGCTCATGACAAAATACTGAAACTTATTCTAATTTACAGTTTCAATTTATAACTATGAAAAGTGCTTGCATTGCATTTCCCATAAGCATTCCGCGATTCGCATGAATTTCGGTCACGTTGCATTTTACTCCAGACTGTAACTTTAAACGAGTAATCATTTCAGGTGTTAACTTTTGTTAACTTGCACATCTCTTTGACAAGTTTCTTGCCTTTATTCGTTGCTGGTGATTGCATTTCGCACGTTGGGTACTAAACCCTTCGGACATGATCGTAGGTCTGTTTACCCAACTTGTTTACTTATAAGAAACAAATAACCTCAACATTTCAATGGAAGTCTACTTCGGCCATGTTGTCCTATTTGACCTCATTTTTTTACAGAACCCACCAAAAATACCAACACAAGGATTAAACTGACAATATGTGGATTTCCGGATGATTATGAACAACTGGTTGTCTAGTCACTAAAGACAGCGGCGGCGCTAAATTTTGATAGATCGTGAAATGCTTATCGAGGCCTGGATACACGAGCTCATCATTAAATGAGGCAAATTTTCTTTTTACGATCTGCAATCAAAATTAAGCGATTAAGTGAATTCCTTCGTAGCCTCTATTAAGCAAACTAACATTTTGTTTGCTTTCTTAGATTCGTCACGCTCATTTCGACTTTTAACCCGATACGTGTGAAAATCCTTCAATGAACCATAAACATTTTTTATGCGTTTCGCTACAAACGCACATAAATATCTATGTTTATGCTTGGAGAATTCGGAAATGATGAATCTTGACCTCTTCTCGTCTCAAAGCGAAAGCTATTTTTATTACAAACAAATAGATGCGCCGGCTAAAAAAAAATTCCGGGACTATGACGAAAGATACAGATTTTGTGTGTATAGCAGCATGTCTGCAGTCTGCCAAATCGGTCACTCGAAATAAATAAAAATATTGGAGGAAAATTGATTTTCCGAATTTTCCGCATTATTTTTAGAATTTGTGTGCATTGTTTAGTTGTGGGTAATACTTGGATTGTTTTGTGCGAACGATTTGTTTGCATTTGGTTTTGATTCGAACTTTCAGATTCCTAGCAGGTGTTGGACGCCACTAATTGTTTACTTTAAATGTGTTTTTATCCATTAAAAATATTTCTTCAAGGCTCTTTCAAGTTGGGTCATTACCTTATATTTTTTGACAAAGGTGATTTGTGTTTACTTAGCTCCTAGCTGATTTTTTTTTATTATTAGCTGTATCTAAGATGAAGAAAAATATCAAGCAACGTGGCATTAAGCTAATTTAATCGATCACGGTTTTTGTACCTTGATACAGATTTGATATTATACTCGTATCTTACCGGTCCTTGACAAAAGACTCCAACACGATTAGCAGATCGTAGCCTTCAAAATGGCATCATCAATAGCATTGACTCATACTTCATAAGACGGATCGCCTAGTGATCGTTATCTGTTTTTAATTATTCCAGCATCAATTCCCCAGATACAACGCGAAAAGTTAACAATAAAATTATTAGCTACGGTCATGACTTGATGCTACTAAACAAGCAAGCACAAACTGTGCACTACTATTCATTTGAACTCTTTACAGCGAAAAGATACATCGATCAGATAACACAATTGAATAAGTGATCTGAGTTGACCAGAATATCAGTCGATTGGATCAAGTTGATCTGCCGGCGTATTAAAAGTGTCACGTTTGATACAGCTAAATAATCCGAAAATGTGTTCACCATTTGTACAGGAATCACTCAGCTGACATTATGAAATCATCGTGGATTGTTATAAAAAGTTTTGGGGATTGAGGAAGACAAAATGATTTGGTGTCAGATGAAAGCACGAAGAGGTGTGCAGCATACGTAAATAAAGGACTTTTGTTCTAAATCATAAATGAGTCACGGGTTCCACTGCTTCAAAAAATGTTTCATAAATGATTCACCAGAGTTAACAGTTTTTATGCTTCCACTCAATATAACATGCATTTCCCAACGTACATAATTCTGATGAAATTTCTGCATGTCTGAAAGTTTTCCAGCGCTCCCTTTCTCCGGTATTTTCCCATCCCTCATCGTTTTACGAGTAAATCATTATATCATGGTGATCACATCAAACCAGGTTGACATCATTGTAATTGTTCGAATCTGGAGATAAAAATATTTAATTGGATCCCATACGTTTAATTTCAATCTTCTAACTATAGTTAATGGTGTTTCATTGATTTCTGGGTACAGAATGGTGAAATAGATACGTTAATAGATCTGCTGCAATTCGTTGGATTCTTTTGTTGGGGTGGAGGCGATCAATCATTATTTCCCATATAAATTACAATAGTAATCGTATTAAACATTCATTTTCTATAAGAGAAAATTCTCGGGAAATTCATTAAACCGTGACGAGCATTATTGAATTCAAAGAACAGTCGCTGAAATTAATTGATTGTAACGTTTGCAAAACAAGATGCCATTGCAGGATTCCTATTAGATATTTAATAAATTAATTTTACCAACCAAGGTATACCCTTTTTTGCATTCTACATACCGCAGTTTATTTTACAATATAAATTTACATCTGCAGTGATTTAATAGAAAGATTAAGAGCCGCGGGACTCGGATAAATTGGATTTCAATTAGGATCTTGATATAGTTGGGGACTAAAGGTGGCTCATCCTGTTGAAAATTTTGATACACCTATCCATCGGCTCATTTTCACCATTTTGTTTTTGGTGGTTTGGAGGTGAATGTCATTTACGGACAGAGTGTGGGGCTCCCATGCTCGCAAGAAGGCGACTGGACTTCCCACTAAACACCATCCCTGCCAACCCGTGAACCCAGCCTGGAACCGATTTAGCTACGGTCTCATTTCCGGGATGAGGTGTCCAGTCCATCTTCCCTTAGTGCAATTCATCCAAGACTGCTGCCAACCGTTGAGTGAGCGCTGACTGTCAGATACTGAGATGCAATCCTCAGTGCTCTTCTTCTCTGTACTTGCGCCAAGCGTTTTCAGTATACCTCGATACTGAAAGCGTCGCCCCATATTTCTGCTCCTTACAGTAGTACTAACCCTACAGCACTCATCTAGAGGACCCTTCTTGATGGGCTGGGTTCCCCTACGATAGCCATGAGTCGACTCACAGCCAATACTCCCGAGGCAGCCTTCTCAGCCGTTGCCCTGATTTGCTCAGAGAAACTCATTTTCGCGTCGATCAGTAACCCCAAATACTTTACCGCTGGCTTCGATTCAATCAGTATGCCTCCAATACTGGTCGCCTTTACTCTAGGAATTCTCTTGTTTGTCAAAATGACCAGTTCAGTTTTCTCCAGTGCTAAACTGAACCCACAAGAAGTCATCCGGTCTCTCACTCGACGAACTAGCATACCTATCCTAAGTTGCGCTTGTTCAACGGTGCGTCTAGCAACCAGAGCCGCAACATCATCCACATAGCCGATGATCCGCGGCACATTTGGCATTTGCAGTCCCAGTAGCCCGTCGTAAGACACGTTCCGCAGGTCCGGGCCAAGGATAGATCCCTGCACAACACCCGATGTAACTTCCATCCTTCGTTGACCATATGTCGTGCCGTCAAGCAGGCTTCGGTCCTTCACGTAGTCCCTCAGAAGCCGCATTAGATATTCTGGAACTTGAAAAGGGGTTTCTAGCGTATCCAGAATATCCAACCATCTTGCGAAGCTGAAGGCGTTCCTAACGTCAAGTGTCACCAACAGGACGATCCGTCGCTTGGTGCGGCTATTTGCCTCTGCCTTTTAGATCGCGCTCACCACCTCTGCAATGGCATCAATAGTGGAGCGTCCTGCTCTAAAGCCGTACTGTCTAGGTGATAGGTCCCCAGCAGCATGAATCGCGTCAGTGAGTCTTCCCTTGATGAGTTTCTCTAGCACTTTCCCAGCAGTGTCTAGCATGCATAACGGGCGGTATGCAGACGGCGATCCGGGATTTTCCTTCGTCTTGCTGATCAGCATGAGCCTCGCCACCTTCTATCGGACTGGGAAAACTCCGTCCCGGAGGCAAGCGTTGAATGTGCTGAGCAGCAAGTCAGGGCAATGGTAATAGACAAGTTGTATCACCTCAGCTGGAACACCACCGTGACCATGAGCCTGTTTTACCATGGACAGCGTCAACACGGACGGGATGAGCAGAGAAGAGTGCCCGCACTAACTTCCCCATAACTAGTTTGAAGCCAAAGCTCCACGGGTCCTTGTTCACATTGTCCATTAGAACTTGCCAGCAGCGAGCCTTGCTGTTGTTAATCAATTTGCGAACGCATTTCCTGGCTGACTTCTATGCTGCTATCTGGTTGCATGCCAGATCAAGGTTCCGTGAACTTTGAGCCTCACTCCGAAGCTTGTGATACTCCTTTCGCTTTTCAAAGATTTCAGTAGACCACCAAAACACTAGGAGCTTGGCATAAGCATTGCAAGCAGTCGTGATAATGCTCATAGTCGAGTTCACCATGTCTTGAGCTACCAGTTCTTCCATCTCCTGGGAATCTCCCTGCAGCGGGGCACCTGTTGTGAGCGACCCGATGAACCTCTCGACATCCATCCTTCTGATGTTCCACCCAATTGTAGAAAGGCGGGAGCATGGGTGTCGGGATGCAACATCAGTGATCTCAATCAGAATATATTGATGATCACTGGCTGAGTAGGCCTCTAATACTCTCCCTGCAGTGGTGCACCTGCTGTGAGCAGCTCGACAAGCCTCTCGACGTTCATCCTTCCGATGTTTCACCAAATTGTAGAAAGCCGAGAGCACGGGTTTCGTTAGACAAAATCACTGATCTCAAGCAGAATGCATTGATGATCACTGGCTGAAAAGTCCTGTAATACTCTCCAATTCTGCATCCTCCATACTGAGGACCACAAGGGAATGTCACGTCGGGTATGGTTCCTCCATAGCCAATACAGCGGAAAGCTGGCGTACTTCTAGTCTTCAGTACGACGAGTGCCATTCTGGCCACAATTTCTAGGATTCGTTCTCCCCGCGGATTCGCTTTAGCGTTGAAGTCTCCCTCAATGAGGTTGTCACCATCTCCTTTCAAGACAGTGAACTCCAAGCACTAAGCTTGGCTTGGAAAGATGATATCGATTCGTTCGGCGTTAGGTACACGCTAAAGAAGGTGGTCCCTGAAAACCGAACCCAGATGAAGCGACTCCATCCAAAACTCTCCACCTGGAAATCACTGTTTCGGATCCAGATGGGAGCAGTACCAGCTTCATCAGGATGCCATGATGCTGAGATTTTATCATGGTGCTGCCCACTCACTCGCAAAATTTGCTTTCATATCCCTCGCAAACTGGTACAGCAGATTTTAGGATGTTGAACTGTGGTGTTGGCTTAGCTGCAAGATGCGGGTCATCAAGGTTCTAGTTTTGCCTTGGCTAAGGCTTCCTGGAAAACGCGACATTGCCCTGACCCAAGACGTGGCCAACATCCGGTCTTGGATCAGCATCCTTGCAATGAATACAGTGTGCCTCCTTTGTACACCTTTTTCTTTTGAGTCCTTATTTCACCGCTTTTGTAACATAGGGAACTCCTATTGGGTCCTTTGCATACTTGTCTGGTGGAACCATAGCCAAGGCATTTGAAAGATTGAAGAGGCGCTACTCTTTGTCGTATCCTGCAGACAACCTACCCTATTCTAACTTTACTCTTATTCAGCAATTGTTCGGTGTCCTTTTTGGTCAAGTCAATTGTGGCCATGCGTTGTCCCCTTTGGTTTTCTGGTGCTAGCCTTACTTTGATCCTGCCCACGCTAGAGAACTCCCTTTTGATTGCCTCTTCTTCCTCAGCCAGATCCATGGCGCAGTCAATGTCTGTTACTTCGATCGTTGTCATTGGCTCAAGCGAGGCTTCAGTTGCGCCGAAGACTTTCTTTACTGTGTCGCAGAATGCTTCCCTTTTGTGGGCCTCAGCTTCGAATATCACCAGTATGTGGCCCCCCTACGTTGGTTTTACTATTTTAATGGCAGTGTTGGTGTCTTGGCGCCTTACACTTCCCCTGATATCCCGCAGCACCTCCGCATAGGATCAGCCATCTTGGGATTTTGCGAGCAGTGCTTGCTGCCTTGGTCTTAGTCGGGGCCTCTCTCTCTCTTGTTTCCCATCCGGTCTTTTTAGGGTTTTGTAGTAAAATACAAAACTCTATTGCAATCTCGACCTGTGTCCGTCTGTATGTAACAGCAGTTTTTCTCTGAGACTGTAGAATCTACAGCCATGAAACTTTGTGGAAAGGTCTGAAGTGGTGACTTCTTGAATGTTTTGTGGTGGAAAATTTTTTCAAAAGGGTTTAAGGAGGGTATCCGCTTATAGGGAGGAGACCCTTCAAAAAAATGGTTTTTTTTGTGTCTTCACAAAACAAGTTTTAAAACTACCTTATCAGTACCATGAAGGGCAGGGGAAGGGAAAATGGACGAACTTTTCGCGTACCCCTCCCTCGTGATTGGACATCTTTCATCCAAAAAATTTGGAAAAAAACATGCATATAACAACAGTAAATACGTGAAACGTCAAAACTCACTCAACTTTGTTGGTAATAGTGTTGCGAGCGAATAAATACAACATTGTATATACTTACGCTTCATCACTGAAGTAGTTACGAGCGAGCAAACGCTGCCTATATACTCGCGCTTCGCTAATGAAATTAGGCAAGCAAGCACACATGCCCATTGTTATCGAAGCATGTCGTCAATGACCAAGCGTAAAAGTAAATTAGCGAGCGGGAAAGCAAGCACAAAAGATTAACTCGCAATGCACTTCACACGATTATCACATCTTGAACGACAAGCTTTGGGTGTGCTCCCAAGCAAGTTAAGCTGAAAGAAAAGCTGTAAGTTCAAGCGAAAACGCTATCTTGTTCAATATCCCCTGTTTCACTAATTCAACCCAAAAGATCGTGAGAAAGCCTTAAGCTTAAGCGAAAAGCACTCCTTCGCTCAATTTTTCCAGTATCGCATATTTATCACCCGATCAAGCTTTCGTGGAACGAGAGCGCACGTGTTCGGCTACTCAGTAGCTTTTAAGAGAATTGATGTTGAAAGCTCACGAAAGAACGGTATTTAAAGTTCTTTTGCAAGCTATGGCAAGCAGTCTTGTTCGAGTCTATAAGGGAGCGTACTGCTACCATTCATTGGTTTAAACATACGTGTAATTACGCGTCTGAAGTTTTAGACGGAATTGTTCAACGAAATGGTGAGGGGTGAGGTGTTGGCTTGAGCCGCGGTCCTCAATCGGCCTTTTGGCATTTTACACCGTGTAGCCACCTCAATTCATCAGCTCGTCCAGTTGTTTCCCTCTTCAGGCTGGCGCTCAACTGTGAAGTGCGACAAGCCAAGGTGAAAGTGAAAAGCGCTTCACTCAACACTGATAGTTAGAGGTTTAAAATTATTTAGCTCGAGAAGATGTAGTTAACTAATTCCGTCTTAATATATAAATGTTTTGAAAAGAGTGAACAGTAAAATAAAATAATAAATAAAGTTAACTCTCGTCTTTGTTATTCTAGTTTAGAAGGACATAGTAGCAGGTAAGTGTCGTACAGGGTATCTTCCCGGGAGCCTTGATGGTGTATATAGGATACACATCAAATCGAGCTCCCAGTTCATACTAGTATGCATAGGGTATACTGGCTATGTAACAAAAAATCCAGCCTAGAAATGTAAGATAACGTCAATTAACCCTAGAAAGATAACGTGCGCCTCAGAGGCGCACGCAAAACAGATGTTTCGCTGTCATTTGTTTACAAACGCACGTACAAGCTTGTGTTTCTGAGCCAACTTAGTCGTCAGTCAATACTCTCGAAGAACGGTCCCTTTAGCTCGGTAAGTACCACAATTTCGTTGTTGTGTGGACGCGATGCGCTCGAGAGGTGTATGTTTATCTTCTATGTAACTCTTATGTATTTGTTTTGTCATTGTATTTTTATTACTTTTAAATCATTTCTTCTCATGTGTGTTAAATATAAATAGGTTATTGATATTGATTAATTTTATCGATTTTCAGGAAGGTTTTAATATCATGACAAATAAAAGGGGATTGACCGAAAAAGAAATCGTTTCTTTACTGCAACAAGAAGATGAAATTGCTGATGATGGCAGTGGCAGTAAGATAGAGGACCATGTAAGCGGAGACGACTTTCAAAGTGATACCGAAGACGAGTATATTGATGAAGTAAGCAATGATGACTTGAGCAATACCTCAACACCTCCCAGTAGCGTAGTTTTTCCGCCTCATTGAGTTATTAGAGGTTAGAATAAACACGTCTGGGCTACTTCTAAGGGTCAAGGTAGTGGAAGAACTTCTGCTATTAATATAATTTGCTCAAGTAGAGGTCCTAGTTAAATGTGCCGCCGTATTTTTGAACCACTTATGTGCTTTGAATCATTTATCACGAACGAAATAGTTCAAGAGCTCGTTCAGTGAACAAATGTGGAGATATCCAAAAAACGTAATGACAGTATGACTAGATCTACATTTAGAGACACAAACTCCGCTGAAAGCAAAGCCTTCATTGGAATACTTACTCTCAGTGCTGCAATAAAAGATAATCATTTGACAACCGTCGAGTTATTTGATAGTTCGTTTACGGGTAGCAGATATGTAGCAGTAATGAGCAGAGATCGATTTGATTTTATTGTCCGGTGTCTAAGAATGGATGACAAGACTCTTCGATCTGCTCATCGACAGCAAGATCCATTTATTCCAGTTCGAAAAGTTTGGGATCTTTTTATAGCTCAATGCCAAATGAAATACTCTCCGGGAAGCAATGTCACCATTGATGAACAGTTACTTGGGTTCCGAGGTAGATGCCCCTTTAGAATGTATATACCAAATGAGCCAAGTAAGTACGGCATAAAAATTCCAATGATGTGTGATAGTTGAACCAATTACATGCTGAATGCTATTCCATATATCGGAAAAGCTACAAACACAAACGGTTTGCCACAAGGAGAATTTTACATTAAGGAATTATCACGACCAATTCATTGGACCAACCGCAATATAACTTGTGACAATTGGTTCACTTCCATCCCTCTACCGAAGTCATTGCTTCTTGAACCATACAAGTTGACACTTGTGGGCACGGTAAGGTCAAACAAACGCGAGATTCCTGAGGAGATAAAAAATACCCGTTCTCGACCAGTAGGTACATCTATTTTTTGTTACGATGGATGCTTGACTCTCGTGTCGTATAACCCGAAGCCATCAAAGATGGTGTATATGTTGTCCTCATGTGATAAAGGTGCTGCTATAAATCCTACAACTGACAACCTGAACTAGTTATGTTCTACAATCAGACTAAACCTGGCGTCGATACATTAGACCAAATGTGTTCAATGATGTCTTGTTCGAGAAAAACAAACAGATGGCCCATGACAATATTTTATCGTATATTGAACATATCTTTTATTAACTCGTATATAATTTACTCTCACAATGTCTTATCAAAAGGAGATAAGCCATTAAACCGGAGAGAGTATATGAAAAACCTAAGTAATGAACTTTGTACACCGTGGATGAAGTCTAGATTGGAAATTCTGACATTGTCAAGACGTTTGAGAGAAAATATTGTGAATATACTCCCACAGAACAATCGAGAAGTGTCTGAGGTAACTGCTGAGGAGCCTCCGGTTAAAATGCGACGTTACTGTAGTTATTGTTCAATGAAAAAGAAAAGAATGTTTAAGATGACGAGTACAAAATGCAAAAATACAGTGTGTGGTGAACACAGACGAGATATTTGCTACAAATGTCTCTAAATATAATTTTTGTCATTTTTTTTTTCATATTTGAGACTGATTATTTTATAATTCATTAGTTAGTAAGAAAAAAGCAGATAAATGTTATCTTGTTTTAAAAATGCCTACTTATAAGCAGAAGTCTTCTGATTTTGGTTACTTTACGGTTAGGACTTAGAAAAGCCTACTATTTTCTTATGATAAAAATGTATATTTTTGTTTAATTCACTTTTTGACAATGTAACATGCCATTGGCATTATGAAAATAAGTGAAAAATACTTACATCTGTAAATAAAATTGTTTTTGAATTGTGCGCCTCTCAGGCGTATGTTTATCTTTTCTGTACTTAAAAATAAGGTTATCTTTCTAGGGTTAAAAACCATTTAAAAAAATAAAATTAGTATACTCAAACTCATTATTAATTTACAATTACATTAATAAATCATGTCTAAGTATTAAAGGATATTTGCAAATGTAGACATTTATGAACTCCTGATGAACGAAAAAAAGAAGTAATATCAATTTTCACAAATGATCAGTCAGAAACAGAATAAATTAAGTAGCAAAACAAGACAAAGGAGTGAATTGGCTAATTTTTAGTAGTCAAATATATTTATGATGTAATTTTTAGCTATTAACTAATATTTCATGGATTGTAAGGTTGCTGATCATAAAGAAGAGAATATTAGGAATCAAAATGAATTACTACCATCAATTAAAAACTTCCCAACGGACATACAACAGGCACCAGCAATGCCCGTAGCAATGTAAAAATGAACAGAACAAGAGTTTGCGTACAAATAATTGAAATCGCCAAGAAAAGAACACCAATTTAATGTACTCTCCAAGTACATTAAATCCTATTTCCAATTGCCGGAGGAAATGTTATGAACGAGCGAAGGAAACTCCCCGCCTACCATTTACCGCTGACCAGCGTCAGCGAATGAAAACTAAATATTATGAATGAGCGAGTGGAACTCTAGCCTAGCGTTAAGCTCTGATAATCGCAATGTACATTACAGCAGATGAACAACACCGTGTAGCCACATTCAACCTAGGAGTTAGCACTGATAAGCGCTGGCCAATGATGACAATGTACGCTGCGGCCAATATGCCGCTTTCAAGCTTCAGCATATGGATGACGCGTAGACTTTAGCGATTGATCACAAGCGAGAAGCTCTATGTATGAGCAAGTTAAGGGAGCTTATAGCGATTAAACGAAAAAACTTTCGCCAGCCAACTCAGAGTTGCGGCGAATATGGAAGCGAAAGCTTTCCTCGCTCATACTCGTATGTAAGATATTTCCCGCAAGCTGGCGTAGAATGACTCTCATCACCAACAAACTAATAAGGCGTAGTGGGGAGGAAAAGTTCCTGGTAAATGAGAACACACGTTCTTGTCCCCTCAGCAATTTCAACGGCGAAGTAGAACAAAAGCTCGAGTTGAGTTAATATTTAAAGTCGTGGAGCAACTATTAAGAAGCGATCGATGTTCGAGTCCAAAATGGAGCGTATCGCTACCCATTCTTTAATTGTACGAGCAAATACGCGGTTGAAGCTTACAAAGGAGTTACAGTAATAGTAGTCAACGAAATGGTGGGTCGTGAGGTGTTGGCTTGGGCCGCGATCCTCAATCGGCCTTTTGGCGCTCTACTCCGTGTGGCCCCCCTGATCCATTAGCTTGTCTAGCTGATCTCCTCTACTGGCTGGCGCTCACCTGTGAAGCACGACAAATCAAGTGAAAAGCGCTTCACTCAATATAAAACCTATAAACGAAAGTTGTTGGTAATGAAAGGTCTAGCTTTCAAACTTTTTATATCACAGTAGAGCTTAATGTCTTGAATAAAGGAGTGTGATTCGATCATCACCAGTTTCTTGATCTCTAGCTTTCGCTTTGGACTGAATTTCGACGGAATTGATTGAATTAATCTGTGATAGAAGATTGGGGATGTTATTTTTACGGCCGGGAATGTAGCGAATATCGGATGAAAACTGGCTTATGTAGTCTAATTGCCGAGCTTGTCGAGGTGATGCTTTATCACCTTTTTGATGATAGGCGAAAATAAATGGCTTATAGTCAGTATATATGGCAACCTCTTTTCTCTCAAACATGTGCCGGAAATATTTAATTGCTTCGTAGACTACTAGCAGCTCTCGATCGTAGGTGCTGCACTTTTTCTGAGTATTATTTAATTTTTTCGAGAAAAAGTCAAAGGTTTTCATCCTTCGTCTTCAATTTGGTGCAGAATGGCACCGATTAATGCGTCTGATGCATCAGTTTCTAATGCAATGGGTGCTGATTTGGATGAATAAACTAGCAGTGTTCCATTGGCTAGCATTTTCTTGTATACTTTGAATGCATTAGATGCGTCTACAGTCCAAGCAATAGAAGAATTGACATTTTTAACGTTGCCTTTGATAAGACATTGCAGTTTGTCTTAAACAGTTGCGGGATTTGGAATGAAACGCCTATAGAAATTTATCATTGCTATAAATTTCCGAAGTTTATTGCAGCAAGAGGCTTATTGAAATCGATTATGGCTTCTACTTTACTAGGTATTGGTTTAATACCTTGGGGTGTGACTAAGTGACCAAAGAACTCCAGTTCATTTTGTGGGAATTTGCACTTGTCCGGATTTATTCTTAGTCCATACTGTGAAAGTCGATCCAAAACAATTTTAACATGCCCTTGATATTGCTCGATATTCTGACTTGCAATGACAATATCATCTATGTATGCTATGACAAAATCAAGTCCACGAAGCACTTCATCGATTAGCCATTGAAATGTCTGTGCGGCATTTCTGAGACCAAATGTCATAAATGCAAACTCAAGTAGGCCAAAGGGCGTAATGATAGCAGTTTTCAACCGAAACCTGATTAAAAGCCTTTTTAAAATCAATCTTGCTGAAAATATTCTTGTCATGTGAAATGCTTACAGAATGTTATATGTGTGGTATTGGGTACTTGTCTTGTACCGTAATAGAATTGAGTTGGCGATAATTGCCACATGGTCACCAGGTACCATCAGGTTTTTTGACCATATGAAGAGGTGTTGCTCAATTGCTCTTTGGTGGACGGCATATGCTCCTCGATAGCAAGCTATTAAACTCTGTTTTAGCCGCGGCAACTTTGTCGGGAGGCAATCTTCTTGCTCTTGATGCGACTGGTGGACCTGTGGTATCAATGCAATCTGTGACCATTGCTTTAATTTTTTCCATCGGTATCACATGTTCATGCAACATTTGCTTATCACCTCATAATATTTTTACGAATGGATCCTTAGAATTAGTAAGCATTACTTGAGGTGTTGAAAATTTAACAGAGATGCCTATGCTGTTAAGTTTAGTTGTTGTATCTACTAGTGCTCGTTTTTGTAAATCTACTCCAAGGCCGTGATACTTCAATAAATCTGCCCCTATGAGCGATGCGTTCACATCAGCAACATTAAAAGTGCAGCCAAAAGTGCGGCGTAAGTTAAGTGAAACGGTAAGTTTTCTTTGGCCGCATGTATTTATCACTATTCCATTAGCAGCATACAGTTGTTTATAATTGGCATTACTGGCATCGTACTGTTTTGACTCTAGGATTGATGGGATGACGAATACATCAGCACCCGTATCTAAACGTAGATGTCTTACGTTTATTAAGGGTATCGTACATCAAAAGGAGTTGTGTGGATGCGCCAAGTTTGTCCGCCTCAAAACAAAGTTGTTGCTTTAGTTTTCTGAGCTCCTGAATTGGCAAGGTGGCACACATGTGGGTGAACCTGATGGATGTCAGTTGATTCCCAAATTTTGTCGGCAATTTTCGCTAATCCAAGTAATGGTTTCGATGATACAGTCAGAATTGCACGTATAGTTTCGGGCAAGTTCTGTAGCCATAAAGTTTTAGGACAACTGCTGATGCTGATTGTCTCATTTCAGACAGTGAAAATGAAGATTTTCTATCACGCAATTGCATTTGTGACAATAATTTTCTTAGCTTGGTCTGTTCGCTATTAGCAAATTGTTCAATGATTTTTGCTCTCGAGACGAGAAATTTATGATCTGTTGGCGGATTTTTAATGATATCAAAGCTTTGCATGCAATGTTCGTCGACAGTTGACTAACTACATGATGAAATTTGAGTCGATCCGATTTAATTTTAGCTACTGTGAATTGTGACTCAACTTGATAAAACCATAGCTCGGGATTAGCCCTGAAAAATTTCGGGAGCCTAAAATGCAAAGTGTTACAGACAAGCTTCTGGGGCTCCACTGGTGTATAACACTTTGGATCGTTGGGATGATTTTCTGACGTTTCATCTGCCTCGTTGTGTATTTTTGGTAGCACACTTAATTATGCGGTACGACCAAGTATTTTTATTACAGTTTTTCTTTGTAATTACGAAAATCAATATTCAGGGGTCACCACTATCTAGCGCACTCTTCATTTTGTAAAATAAAAACTCACAATTATGTTTTTTAATTTAGATATAATTTGATTTTATACTCGTGTGAACGTTCTGCCTGCGCAAAATTCACTTCTTTTTTTTTATTCAAACTGGATTTTTCGTCACTGCTGTTAGTGCAGTGGTTAGGTTATAATTGCTTTTAGTGCAGTGGAATACTCTGTAAAATTTAGTAAAGTGTACTAAAAACCTTTCTGGCAAATATTGCCATGTAGAAATAGAAATGTAGAAAATGAGTTAAAATGTAAAAATGAAATACGGGAAACTTTTTTATCCGTAGACAAGAATGGCGGCAACCCACAAGTATTTATTAAATCCATGAACGAATTTAAGTCAATATTTTCGGCATTTTTAGCGTCGGGCAGATTGTAGATAATGAATTCTTTTCTCTCCGTTTTCTAATCTTTTCTGAGGTATATGTTGCGGTTTCTTCGATATCAAAGATGTTTTCAGTAATTGGCGCGACGGTCGAATTTAATTTTTTCGCAAACATTTCTAGTTTATTAGAGAGAAGTTTGTACAAAATTTTAGTGCTTCTATCTATCTCTTAAAATCCCTTTTCGTCAGCTGACATGTTAATATTGAGATCATGACTATCAGATGCACTTGGAACGGCGACAATCATATATGCTTTATAGACACCTCGACTATCTGGTTCTGCATGTACACTACAGGAATTATAGTAAAATAACCAACAAGTATGGTCACTCTTGAATGCCAATAATTACAACAACAAAAATCGATGGGGTAAGGTAAAATGAAGACAAGAAACGACTGAAAATAAATGGCTTTCGCCCTTTAGCGAAAGAGTGTTAGATATAACTGCGGCCCATATGTGAAATTGTGTTAGTAAGTTTGACCGCGTTTGCGTTTGTATGGTTTTGTACGTGTAGCGAGAAATTATGGTTGTGTACGTTAAAATTTAGACATTTTCGTGTTACCAGATTAGCAAAGTTTGTTGCTTAACGAAATATATTAATACCAGATTGATAACACAGCTGATTTTTTTGGCGGGAATGTGATTTTCAAATCAGTTTATTTAAGAGCAATGGAAAATAAAGAGTGCATTGTAATTCACGTAAGTTGAAACTGAAATAAACCTTTTTGCTATAATTTTCGCAATAACTTTTCGCCCGGTTATCTACTGAATCACCAATTAGATTAGTTCCCAAGATCTACACAAGATGTGTTTTTAGTGCATAACACAATAACTTACTAAAGGGTTTTCCAATAAGAGGTGTTATTTTGAATTGATCTTGTGATTTAACACCTTGCAACTACTTCCTTTGGGGCCACGTGGAAAAGAAGGTCTACGCGAACAGCCTAGCGTCGATTCAAGACCTCAAAGATGGAATTCGTGAGGCTATCGAGGACATAGGGTAGCCACTTTGTGATTTAGTTATGGAAAATTTCATGAAAAGGATATAGTCCTGTAAGCGTGGTCATGGAGGTCATTCGCCTGATGTTATTTTCCACTATTAACGGCATACCTTGCTCTTTATAATGAAATAAACATCCGATCATTTATATTCAAAAATTGCATATTTATTTTAATATCAGAATAACACCTCTCATATAATAGTTATTGTAATATATTTCAAGGATTGACAAAATTTTTATGGAACTATGGTATCGGGCGATTTTAAGCTGTAAATAAAAACACACTACGACAACATTCGCCACGGATCCTTAGGCATGCGCAGAACTTATATGCCTCTGAGAAGTCATGCCCTTGTCTGGAAGAATGTGTGACCTGAAAAGTATTATGTTTAAAAAACCAATTTTTTTGGAAAAAAATCGAGGAAACTTGCGGCAACAAATTCTGGTGCGAGAAGGCGCAAAGTTGTATGATGTGGGCTTCCATTTAAATTATGATAGTCGCGCGCTTATCTTGTCGTAGTCTGTTCCCATCCTTTGTCATTCTCACACTCACTTTATGCTAAATGAGTTTGATCGACAGGGGTGACGGCACTTTCCTGGCTTAGGCCCTACGCGTCGAGGGCGCAGACTCAGTGCACAAATCGATTCGTATTAATCGTTAGTAATTTATTAGCCCCGAAAATTGACGCGAAACCCCGCCCGCGCGGGCTCCTGCGGGGCCACGCAAGGCCCGCGGCGCAAAAACTTTAACACTTTTATCTAATTTTTTAATCTGACAATCAACTGCTTCTCACATTCCTTCTGGTACACTTCGCCGCCATTCAATCTTCTTCAAATTTCGTATGAAACAGATTTCAAGCGCGTCGATTTGCGGGGCTAATAAATTACTAAGGACTAATACGAACCGATTTACACACTGAGTCGGCATTCGCAACGCGTAGAAAGTGCCGCCACTCCACAAGTATAGTATATACTTGCCCCGCAAGAGAGAAAAATATGACATTTGTCTATTGACAACATTCGTTTAATTGAACGTAGAAATCGTTCAGTTGTTAATCGGACTTCTCTTTTCTTTCAATGCGAAGTATTTACCAGTCAGCTGATGACTGTTCTGTCCTGTTTTACTTTCGTCGAATTTGTTACATGTTCCCCATGCCCTGTCTGTGCACGCTGTCACACATACTATCTCACGCGCCGGCAAGTCCCGTTATTCGGAAATTTGTATGAACTGACCCTACTTGTTAGTGATTGTATTATGACAGGAATGATAATAACGTGTGCTGCACTTTGTGCATTTAGCTGCGCCTTCTGTTAATGTAGCCCTTTCTTTTTTTGTGGTAGGGAGGTGAAGGCATTTACGCCCGCCGAGTCTGGCAGTGTGGGACTCCCAAGGAGGATACCCTTGGACTACCCACTAAACACCTCCCCTGTCAATCTGAGAACCTAGCCTGGAACCATTTGACACATTACTTCGGGCCGGGTCTCGTTTTGTCACGCCGTGGGGCGCCTTCAAGCTGGGGAATCCCTTTCCTAGCGGGAGGGGAGAAGGGAAGAGGAAATGCCAGAAAAGCGATCCCCCAGCCCCAGCGCCTTCGGCTGCTGTGAGTCCCTTTTATATTTTAGGACCGCCCGAGCATAATGTGCCACCTGGTTCCATTTGTCAACCGATTCGAGCATCACCGCAACTATATTATCCAGGGTGAGCTCTCCCATCTCCCTGTAGAGTTCCCTTCGCAGCCTGACCCATTTTGTGCACGCAAAAAATGTGTGACAGGCATTGTCCTCCTCTCTTGGGCAAAACCGACAATTGGGAGACCGTGACTTGCCGATCTTGTGCAGGTAAGACTGAAAACACCCATGCCCGCTCAAAAGCTGGGTCAGATAGAAGTCAGTCTCACCATGCCTTCGATTCAGCCACGGTCTCACATCCGGGATGAGGCGCGCAGTCCACCTTCCCTTCGTGCGATTCCCCCAAGACTGCTGCCAATCGTTGAGCGAGCGTTGTCTCTCCTCGCGGACAACCATCTCCCTCGCATCCTCGTTTTGGTGCAGGTAAATAGCGCGGCGCTCTCTAGCAAGGAGGGTGACAGGTATCACGCATGCAATCACTCTCCCTGCCGAGTCGGAGACTGTTGGATACGAAGATGCAATTCTCAGTGCTCCTCTTCTCTGTACCTGTGTCAATCGTTTTCGGTATACCTCCTTGCTGAGAGCGTCGCCCCATACCTCTGCTCCGTACAGTAGCACTGACCCTACAGCACTCATCAAGAGGCGTCTTCTTGATGGGGTGAGTCCCCCTACGTTGGCCATAAGTCGACTCAGGGCCGATATTCCCGAGGCAGCCTTCTCAGCCGTTGCCCTGATTTGCTCAGAGAAACTCATCTTCGAGTCGATCAGTAGATCCAGGTACTTTACCGCTGGCTTCGATTCGATTTGTATACCTCCAATACTGATCATCCTTACTCCAGGGATTCTCTTTTTTGTCAAGATGACCACTTCGGTTTTCTCCAGTGCTAAACTGAGCCCGCGAGCAGTCATCCAGTCCCTCACTCGGCGCATTAGCATACCTAGCCTAAGTTGCGCTTGTTCAACGGTGCGTCCGGCGACCAGAGCCGCAACATCATCCGCATAGCCGACCAAGCGCGACTCACCTGGCATCTCAAGTCTCAGTAGCCCGTCGTAAGATACGTTCCACAGGTCCGGACCAAGGATAGATCCCTGGGCAACACCCGATGTAATTTCCATCCTTCGTTGGCCCTGTGTCGTGTCGTAGAGCAGGCTTCGGTCCTTAAGGTAGTTCCTCAAAAGCCGCATTAGATATTCTGGAACTTGAAAAAAGTTTTCCAGCGTGTCCAGAATATCCAACCATCTAGCGGAGTTGAAGGCATTCCTGACGTCGAGTGTCACCAACAGGACGATCCGTCGCTTGATGCGACTATATGCCTCTGCCTTTTGGACCGCGTTCACCACCTCTGCAATCGCATCAATGGTAGAACGTACTGCTCTAAAGCCGTACTGCCGAGGAGATAGGTCCCCAACAGCACGAATCGCGTCAGTGAGTCTTCCCTTGATGAGTTTTTCTAGCACTTTCCCAGCCGTGTCTAGCATGCATACCGGGCGGTATGGAGACGGCGATTCGGGATTTCCCTTCCCCTTGCTGATCAGCACGAGCCTCGCCACCTTCCATCGTACCGGGAAAACCCCGTCCCGCAGGCAAGCGTTGAATGTGCTGAGCAGCAAGTCAGGACAATGGTGATAGACGAGCCGCAACACCTCAGCTGGAACACCATCTGGACCTGGAGCCTTCCTCGCTTTCAAGGAGAGGACTGCCTCCTCCAGTTCCAGCTGTGTGAAGAGTGGGCACTCTGCTGCTGTTTCACCACGGACAGCGTCAACACGGACGGGATGGGCGGGGAAGAGTCCCCACACTATCGCGTCCATCTTTTCCGCGTCATGTATACAAGGCTTCCGTAGGGCACCAAGTTTCCCCATGACCAGCTTGTAGCCAAGGCCCCAGGGATCCTTGTTCACATCGTCCACTAGGTCTTGCCAGCAGCGAGCCTTGCTACTGTTGATCAGTTTGCGAAGGCATTTCCTGGCCGACTTATATGCTGCTACCTGGTTGCATGCCTCGTCACGGTTCCGCGCCCGTTGAGCCTCACGCCGAAGCTTGTGACACTCCCTCCGCTTTTCAGCGATTTCAGTAGACCACCAGTACACTGGGGGCTTGCCGTGCGGGGTCTTCGATGGGGCATAGGAGCGCAGCAAGCAGTCGTGATTATGCTCATAGTAGAGTTCACAACGTCTTGAGCTGCCAGTTCTTCCGTCCCCTCCGGAGCTACCTGCAGCGGCTCACCTGCTGTGAGAACCTTGAAGAACCTCTCGTCGTCCATTCTTCCAATGTTCCATCCAGTTGTAGAAGGCCGAGAGTACGGACGTCGAAGAATGCACTGGTGATCACTGGCTGAGTAGTCCTCTAATACTTTCCAGTTGTGTATCCTCCGTACTAAGGACTCCGACGCAATGTAGCCCTTTTAGTAGGGCACAAAAACACTTATAAAGCAGGATTTTCTGTAGTAAAATCACAATTGGGATTGAGGTTGCCTTGAAAAATATTGTTCGAAAATGACTCAATCACACAAAACACTTTCCCAAAGCGAAATACGTAGCCATGCAATCTTTTTTTTGAAAATCCAAAACAATTTAGACTTCGTATACTATATTTGTTTGAAATGAAATGAGAGAAGCAATATTTCACGTTTTGCCACCGCCACACATAATTGCAAATCGAATCAACGCAGATTCAAAAACGCTTAGAGGGGGCCGAACGTTAAGGCAGTTTTTGTTCCCAGGCTTAATTCAGGAGTATGGCAAAATGAATTGGGCCTATCATTTTGAAAAATGCAAGGTTTTTAGGGAAAATAGATAGGAATAACTTTAATGCTCAAAACCAAAACGGAACATATCGCGAAATATTGACATAAGTATTAATATTCTGATATACTCTAAATCACAGGAAAAGAATGAAGACTGCGTTAAAGCGAAAAGATAAACCAAGGTTTGAAAAATCATTTACGAAGCAATCAATTGAAAAATAAACACTGATCTCAAATAGGATGTAACTACTTGTTAATTTTAAACACGTCCAACAATCATATTGTTGCGCAGGGTGCCATTACAAAATTATTGTATTGTTAACAATATAATTTCCCACTTCAAATTCATCATCTGCATCAACCAATTCTCTCGTCGAGGTCGTTTATTTCAATTTACAGAAAATGTCTCAACAGATTGTAAATGTCCATACATTCTATACCTCACATTGAAGCATCTTAAGGTGTTTATTCTGGCGACAGGCGAAAAGAAAGCGTAATCAAGGATGCTATTCTGTGTGGTTCTTGTCGGGCATGTGATGGATAAGTAAGTGGTGTAAATTACCATTTTCCTTCAATTTCCTGATTATCTTTAATTTCGTTTATGGCCTCGTGATGGCGACTGTGATTCTATCCACCAGACCACGAGCAATTACATTGTGTGTGATACCGCTCTTGTTTATTGGCCTGAATTTAATTTAAGTGCTTCGCTCGCTGATAATTTAATAGCGTGATATCAAGTGGCGCTTACTTAAATTGAAGCAACAAATTTTTTTTATCACGAGGTCGTGGTTCAATATTTGGGGATTTAAGAATGCAGTCAACAGTAAACTATTTAACATGAAAAAGTTATTCATATAATTTATTGGAATAAAAACCAAAAATTTATACCAGCAAAAAACTCTCTTATTGTATGTTCACAATGCACAATTTTAATTGAAATTAAAATGTTGCATAAGAAAGCGATTTTAACAGACAATCCCCAAAAAAGTTGGAGATTATAAAAAATCTCCAATCTTAATTCAAATGTTCCCAATCCAAGCTAATTAAATTTCCAAGTGATAAAAGAATAACATGAAAACAGTTACAACTTTTCCCAGTTCACACGAAACGCATCAGCAATTCGACGTTTTACTTATTACCTTAGGCTGAGAAGTTGCTGCGTGGGTGATTTCCTTCCGTGCATAAAAACGACAATCCCACGTGCCCTCATCGAAAGCCATTAACTTTACCACACTTCGTTTTCATACGAGAAAGCAATTATAGACCGACAATCGTCCTAAGGTGGTATCTAATGATCATTCATTTGCGTTTTTCATTCAATTAAGTTCACCACAGGGTGGACTGGGAGATCATGTTTGATACGTTCATACGTCGAATTCAAATGACTCAATCACGCTGTTGGACCGATGTCAACCTGAAATATTTCGGTATTTTTACATGAGGTGTTTGGGCCATTAACGCACAAAAGAATATGTTCACAGGAGGTATTTCAAATATTTCACCTCTTCATGGCTGATTTAAAAAAAAATACTATGATATCAATCTAGCAAAAATAGCGCCAAGCATAAATATCCTTTTAACATCGGAGCACCACGAAATATCCATACATAGCGGCAGAATCAGATACTTTTCTGTAAAAGGTCTCGCAACATCAAACTCCGGGTCACGCCCAACAAAAAACCCATTAACCCCTGCGCAAGTTGTAATTTGTGTTCATACTTCTCATAAGTATCCGCGTAATCGCGATGTTAACAATAGTATCTGCGCTCTATTGCAGACACATAACATACGAGTACGAATAGAGCGTTGTAGTCTTGGGTCTTACGTGGGTTTCTACGTTTTGTTCTGGCGATAAAATTACCCACGACCCATCATATATGCTCGCATAATGAATTACGCATGGATTAAAGATCTTGGTAAGATAATAAGATCGTCCTTGCGATTCGTAGGTAGAGAAACATACCGCCAAACCATGCGGCGATATGTTAAGATGATCGGTCCCGCCACCACGAAACCGCGGGATCGCGACATGTGCTGTTGTACAGCTAAAACCCGCGATCGCTTCTGTCTGTTGTTTGTCTCTTGCTGGTTGTGATCATGTCATACTGAGAGAGGAATCATTAATACGATTCGTGTTCCGTCAGATATGTTGTCGTTTGGTGTTTTTTCGGTTACACTAAGTGGCAGAATTTTTCGATCAGGTATTTGAGGTTAACGGTAAATTAATTATGAAAAAAATATGTACGTGTAAAAGATAGAATAAGAAGTGAAGCGTTATATTCATTCTACTTTAAGAGGATTTGCAAAAATTTTTCAATTGTTGAAAACAAATTCACCAGCTTTATCTTCGAGAAGAGAGCAGGTATTATTTTTTAAAGTGTTTAGAATAATGGTGCCAGTTTCCTAAGTGAAAGAACAACTTGGTCCTCACCCGGGTCATTTTGGCTACCAACATCATAGCGCGTTTGTTGGCGCTGATGGAGACCGGTGCTTCCAATAAAAGCAGCTGGTGCCTGCTATAACTGCGGTTTAACTTGAAATGCCGGTCAACATCAGGGCCAACAAATGCGCTATCATGTTTATAGCTAAGATGGCCCGGGTGAAGAACAAGTTATTCTTTCACTTAGGAGACAGGCACCATTTTTCTAAACACTTTAAGTAGACAACCACAGTCTGCGTGGAAACTTAGCTTGAGTATTACTTGCATGTTGGGCGAAGCGCCGAAAGAGGAGAAAAGGGAACACAGATGAGGAGTCGGAGCGGGACAGTGAAATGCAGGAATCGGAGGAAAGCAATGCAGAGTCTGTGGACACAAGCGCTAGAACACTAGCACATCGTGCCATGAAAGAGCGGTTTGCGAAATTCAGGAAAACCATCGAGAAACAGGGAAACACCATTAGGATGCTGGCAGCGTAAGTCGCATCTTACGAGATGCGGTTCAGAGGAACATGTCGAGAAAACAGAATTTGCAACCAAGCGAAGATGAGTGGAGGATTAAGTAAGCCACCCGTGGCAATAGTGAAGCCTCCTGTAGACACGCTAGCCAACGGGAGTTTATCGGCAACAGGAAGGAAGAAACAGCAGAAAATACATAAACAACAGGGAGGAAAGAAACAACAGAAACGCCGACAGCAGCAGCGAAGCTGACCCCGATGGTCATCTTGGATGAATATCCAGACATCAGGAACAACGAAAATTCCTTTTTAAAAACCTAGCCCAAGGCCCGAATAAAACGCAAATAATTACAAACGCCAGCAAAGATTACGAGGCAACAAAGACTTTGTGAGCCAACTCAAATCAAGTATTTTTAACTTTTATGCCCTCATATTGAAAGCGCAAGGCGCTAGTAATTCGTGGGCTCCATGCCCCACATGATCTTGAAGACATTCTTGAGAATTTAAACAAGTTGGGTAGACAGACCTATGCTCATGTCAGAAGGGTTTTGTACTCAACTTACAAAATGCAGTAACCAGCCACGAATAGAATCAAGAAACATGTCAAAGACGATTTTGTTGAAAGAATTTTGACTTCTGAGGTATTTGTTATAGTTATACCCATAAATATCTCCCTTGATAATTTTTTCAGATTTTTTAAATCACGATTGTCCATTCGCGAGGGAGGAAACATATTTTTCATGTAGTTCCCCCCCTGTGCCCCCACTGAAGCAAAAACTGTCAGTTTAAGAACTGTTTTGAAAAGCTCTCATAGAGAACTTTCAGTTGATACTCATATGGGCTACCTTTCATGAAATTTTTTTTCATTGGCCACTCCTCTGTACTATAATCATCGATTCATGGCCTGTTTTTTCGAATCCTAGAATGGTTACAAAGCCCTTTTGCTAGGAGCTCTCTCCTGCCTCTTTGACTTGTTTCAATTGAATGTACTCATCTTCATGATACCTATCACTCCTGAAATTTTCATGCAAATCATAGCAAAGCTGTAGTGTCTAAGTCGGTAAAAAGCGCATATGGCTCCATAGCCATATGTCTCCATAGTAATACAGGGCATATTGCTCCATAGTAATGCAGGAAAACTCAAATCGCTATAACTTCGGTAAATACTATTCGATCTTTATGAAACTTTCAGAAAAGATTAATCTTATAAATAGTCATCTCTTTATTATTTTATTGAGTTTAAAGGTACCGTTTAGATTTTATTCAAGAAAACATAAAATCGATAAATCATACTATTACTAACAAAGTTGAGTGAATTTCAACTTCTCATGTATTTGTTTTTGTTGTACTCATTAAGGCCTACATTCATAATTTTTTTCAGATTTTTTTGGATGGAAGGTGTCCAATCGCGAGGGGGTACGCGAAAAGTCCGTACATTACCCCTTCCCCTGCCCCCTCGGTACTCATAAGGCAATTTTGAGACTTGTTTTGAAAAGATCTCATTGAGACCTTTCCAATGACACCCTATTCGACTACCAATGGTGAAAATTTTTTTTTGAGGAGACCCCCCTTAAACGCCTTTGAAAAAATTTTCCACCCTTGAACTTTCAAGAAGTCACTACTTCTGACCTTTTTACAAAGTTTCATGACTGTAGCCTCTATAGTTTCGGAGAAAAAGTGCTGTGACATACAGATGGACGGACGGACAGACAGACGGACATAGGTCGTGATTGCAAAAGGGGTTTTGTATTTTAGTACAAAACCCTAAAAAGCAAGGTGTCGAAAAAGTTCGACGCTACGAAACCAGCTCTTCCATCCGTAACAAGCGCAGCCTCAATCTCTGGCTAGCAATTTTCAAACCGTCTTTGAAGGAGGCCAGTTTGAAACCCATTAGAGCAATCCTTCCCTCTATTGTTCAATTTGAAGCGGTTCGCAACCACGAGAATTTCTAGTGCAAGAACTTTCACAGAATTAGATGCGCTGCATCAAACTGCAGGCTAAAATATAGGTGCGTAAAATGTAGCCTGTCGCTTGGTCCAGGAAATTGCCAAAAGCAGAAGAATGACAAGCCAAAATGCGTGAACTGTGGTGGTGACGATCATCCCGCAAACTACCACAGTTTTCAAGCAGGTACGTACCAAACAAATGCCTAAAGTAGTACCCACAAGCACTCTGCTCATGCCACATACTCTGGCTTTGAAGTGGACCTCTGCAGTGACATTCGCGAGTCTCTTCCAAAAACCCCAGTCGCATTTCCCTGCTAACTGCCTGGCAATTGAAGCAAACCAGCTATTTGGTGTGAGCCAATTCACATTGGCAATAAAAATGAAAGAATTGCATGCCATTCAAAATCAAAACCATAAGTAACTTCTGCTTTTAGAGTTGGGTTTTTGATTCATCTAGTTGAACGTAAACTCCATACGGGGTACTAACAGGCGATATGAGCTACAGTCTTTTTTGGACGAACACAAGCCCAGTATCTTTTTTCTGTCTGAGACGTAAATTGCAGCATGCCACAACCCTACGTTCCGCCACTTTTACCTGCCTAGATCTGACCACCCCAGCTCAAGAGGTGTTAGTACTGGGATTCTGGTACACAACTTCATCGGTTCCACTCAACTCATGCTACCCAATCAGTTACGCACCATTGAAAATACCGTTATTTATTTCGAAACCTACAGTTCTGTGTTTATCTGCGCCTCTAGTTATTGCCCAAACCAATCATTAGATACCTCCGAACTTCAACAGCTAGTGATGTTCATGAAGTATCACAGCACAAATAAAAGAATTCATATCATCATTGGTGCAGATCTTATTGCTAGACTTTCTAGTTTTCTCGACGCAAATACCAATGCAAATGGTATCCAGCTATACGATAGGAGGGAGAGCAAAATTGGTTCTCTTAAAATAATCATCCTCATCCCAGCACTTTTCACCTTTCACAGATCTTCCTCATACCTCGATCTCTTCATCATAAGTGACAACACTAACGTTTAGTTTGATCCAAATGCCCAGCCTTTCCTCGAAACCATTCCGGAAATCAGTGACCAGCCCCACCCATAAGCTAGTTCTCGACTTTATTAAAGTCAGCTGGGAACAAGTTAATGAGTCTCACACAAATTCCTTTGACCAATACCTCCTACCAACCAATCAACAAATCCACTACACAATGATAAATTTCACAGTCGATAAATACATTGAGTTAATTCTGAAATATATGGACTGCCATATCCCGAAAAGGAAACTTTGGTACAATAATAAGATTTCACATACACCAGAGATTATGTGATATCCAGAGGAAACGTTTCCCCGAAACCGACTCTTTCGTCATAGATACGACTCAAGGTTCAGGTATCTACACGATGAAATCCAAGAGTTCAGTGCTAAAATTCATGTGGAGATCAATGCACTCATCGAAGAGCACCTGATGGTGAAACTGGCAAAATCCACCTCAAACACATTCAGAGGGCTCCGGAAGACTTGTTCTTGTCTCAGAAAGGCTGCAAACATCTCCAACCTTCTATCCCAGAACACCTCACAGATTGAGAAGGCTGAGTGTCTAGCAGTCCATTTTGCCACAGCGTATTTCCTTTCGAAGGGAATGTAAAATCCTTAAACGAAAAATATGATGCATTCGCTTATCTCAAATTTCTTCAATCAGCCAACCTTCACTCAAAAGGAAAAACATGCTAATGAACTGTTTAAATACTCTCTTGACTATATAACCACATCGGAGCAATATACTGCCTTCTGCTTCCCCACAGGAAACCAAGTTAAGTCACTGACCCTCTCACGACCTAACAAAAAATTTTGTGGTGAAGACGCCATTCCTTGTATCTTCCTCAATAGATGCAGTGATGCAGTCAGCCCTTTCCTGTCAGTGCTCTTTGACCACTGCATATTAAATGTATACTTAGTCAAAGCCTGGAAAAGAGCTATCATCACCCCGATCCCAAAGAAAAACGAGAACCCTCTTCTCTCAAACAGCTATCACCCGATTTCGCTGCTTTCCACTACAACCAAAATATTTGAGTTTATCCTGAAAGAATATATTGACAACCATGTTACAACACACGCGATTATTCCGCACTTTCAGTTTGCGAACCAGAAAAATCTGTCGGTCGAACACCCACTCCTAATTTCAAAAGCTAGCATTGCATACAACAAAGAATATTATAACCAGAAGACTTTCGATTCAGTTTAACAACGGGGCCTGATATTCAAAGTAGCTGAAACACATAAATTACACCCGCATCTATGCAAAATTCTTCACAGTTTCCTACCAGAAGAATCCTCCTCGTGAAAGTAAAGGGCGCGACTTAGTCCCCGTTCTTGAACGACGCTGGTGTCCTTCAAGGATCTGTGCTCTCAGCTACACTTTCCTCAATCCACAGATTTGCTACGACCTCCGCTGTATAGTAACCCCATACAAATTCTTCAGCACGCGGATGACATTATACTATTTGCATCTGCTTACAACCTGCATCTATTGCAAGCCAGACTGCATCCCTATCTAGACACGAGAGATAGCATTATCCGCAAATGGCACCTTTTTACAGAATGGCTTAAGCATTTTTTTAGGTTCATCAAGCCAATTCAAGATGACTCAGCTCTCCTGATTCATGACGGATATAGCATTTGGATTTGATTGAATTGGGAAGAAAAAACGACACTACTGTCTGATGCTTGCCCTCACGCTACAGCCACAGGCTTCAACCACTTGATGTATCTTTCATGGGGCCTGTGAAGAAGTATTACATATGCGATGCTGAAAACTATCTTTGCAATAATCCAGGAAGAGCAATAACTGTATTTCAATACAGCAAAGTCTTTGGCGAAGCCTGCAACAAGGGGGCACAATAGTCTATTGCAGTCAATGGTTTTTGTAAATGTAGAAAAGAGCTTATGAATCGTTTTCAAAGATTGTTATTTTTTTGGCAGCAAACACGACTGATGTTACTTTCACTGAGCTGGAAATACAAAAAAATTAGACCGACAAAGGGACACCTAATAGACGAGAAACTCCATCAGTTCTGCAAAATACCTTAGAAGAAATATCAGCAGTTACGCCACAAATACCAAGCACATTACTTGAAGTTATGCCTAAAAAGTTGCTTCCAACTCCCAAGGTATTACTTAAAATCAAAAAGGGGTCGCACAGTAATCTCAACTAGCAGCCCATATAAAAAAAAGTCCTGAAAGAAGAAAAACAACACTAAGATCGAAAGAAAACACCAAAGAGGATACTTAAGCTTGTCATTTTTCCTACGAAAATTGTCAAAAAAATCTAAAACTAAAATTAATAAACATGCCTATGGATGTGGATGACGATACTGAATGCTTTTATTGCGGAAAAGTTTGGTCTAACTAAAAACAGGCTGAAAATTGGATACTGTGTTGTCTTTATAAACCCTGGGCACACAAAGCATGCTCAGGTTGTGATGATGAAAAAGATAACTTTACTTGTGTTAACAATAGGTATTTTTTGTTTGTAATTATCTGTTGTTACTGCTTTCTTTTCTATGCAAATGTAACGCAATATAAGAGCCAAAATAGCGAGTTTTGATTCTAACGTCAACTCAGTCAGTTGTGAAAATTGTTGCCTTCCACACGTTTTTAAAAAGCTAATTCATTTTTGTGCACAACATAACGAAATGTACAAATTAATATTCTTCAAGTAGGACAAAGTTTTATTTAGTTCAAAGCGTAAAATTTTAACATTGGTGCCGAAACCCGGGGCGAAGAAAACAATTGATTATAGTGATAATGGTGTGCGAAATTGATGCCTCATATCGCGCGGTTTTTCGTGGGCAAATAACGAAGTTAGCAAAGACGACGGCCGAATACATGCAGCCGTCTTTGCTAACTTCGTTATTTTCCCACAATAAACCAAGTTATATGAGGCATCTATTTTGAGCACTTTTTTATCCGCATGCTACGACGGAGCCGTGGCGCTCTTATTGGAGCAGTTTGACGATCGCGATAAAAGTGGCGATCAATGCATGCTACAATTCATATCGCTGCCAAAAATAAGATCCAAAGATGACATTTTGGGACTGAGGAAATTACACAATATTGTCACTTCATCTATGCGTTCTCTTACCATTCCAACTACAGTCTAATGTTGAAGAGCGCTTTATTGAAGTCTTTGTCCGATGATATTCGAGTGGATTTTCATCGGTACCAAGAAAAGGAAAAAGAGTATGCCGGGTCTGACCACACCATCGAAAGAGAAAATGATGCGAGCTTTGCAGAGGAGAGTTCATCCTCATTAAAATTTATTAAATTTCTAACACGAGAAGTAACTTCGCTGGAGAAATCGCACGGGATGAGAAAGTCGTCGCGTAGTGTGAATGCATTGAATGCTAAAGTAGTGGCGACTGAAACTGGCTTAAAAGCACTTGATACTGTGTGTGTTTTTTCGGCAAGTTATCTGATCATATGGCAAATTCATGCACGGCAAAGCTATCCCTCATTAAAGAAAAAAAAATGCTGAAACGAGATTCAGTGCATTAGTAGTAGCTATTCGGCGAAATTTTTAAAGTTGAAATTATATACAAAACTTGTAATAGATAGCATGCCACATCTATCAGTGATCCAGCATTCCTTGGTAAGACGAAAATGATTCCGAATAAGAAGGAAGAAGATGGATATAATTCACCGCATCCATCACAACCGACATTCATTTTGTGTGCGGCGAATAGTGAACCTGCCAACAATGCGTTTCTTTAGACAGCTATTGTAATTTACAAAAATAATACCGACAAAAATTGTGTCGTTCGTCTAATATTTGATGGAGGAAGCCAAATGTCGTTTATTCAGCAGGCCTTATCATTTACGTTGCCACCCGTCATTACACCCCAACAGCTGAGCATAATACCGTTTGGCAGCACAGAACTTTCTCCAAACAGAACGTTTAATGAAGTCGGTATGTATCTTGAAAGCCAATATGGTAGTAATTTTGTCAATTTTG
The DNA here is from genome assembly GCA_963969285.1 of Odontomyia ornata. Taxonomy (NCBI): domain Eukaryota; kingdom Metazoa; phylum Arthropoda; class Insecta; order Diptera; family Stratiomyidae; genus Odontomyia; species Odontomyia ornata. Next base: position 73,128,696 of record OZ017740.1, read on the forward strand.
AAGCTATTGAGGTTCCACAAATATATTTGGATGTCGCCAAATCAGCTAAAACATGCTGAAATTTAACGAATTTGCATTAGCTGACGCACGTGTCCCAGAACATGTAGTAGAAGATGGAACTAGTATTTTAATAGGAGCAAACGCATATTGGAAGTTTATGACTGGAGCCCATAAAAGAACGTATGAAAATTTAACCATCGTGGACGCCTTATTTGGGTGGACAATTATGGGGCACTGTGCTGCTTGTATCACTCCAGTTGAATGCATAGCAGCTCTTTCGCTGATGAACAAAGAAACCATTGAGGCTTTTTGGAAATTGGAAACAATTGACCTAGACAATAAGCAGTACGATTCCATCATCGACACCGTAGTGCATAATATATATTAAGAAATGAAATCACACATATGTGGTTTCCTTGTAATGGCAAGATTCCAATTTAGTACTGGAGGACAATCGCTGCATAGCAATGCAGCCACTTTCGAGTTTGATAAGAAAATCATCCAGAGAACCTAGTAAGCTGCTGGAATATGACGTCGCTATTAGGGAGCTATTGACAGCCGGATTTGCTGAAAAGGTAGAACTAACGTATTATCTGGTGAACGTCTTTATTATATGCCATATGGACCAGTTCACCGAGAGGACTGAGGTATAACGAAGCTTCGCATCGTTTTTAACGCCTCTACAAAAAGCGATGGTGCACTATCGCTCAACGATCATTTATCTGCTGGACCAAACTTGCTTCAGGACTATCAAAGCTTCAAAAAAATATCATGGCAATTCTTCGTAGGACGTGTGGTGCTGGATGTGCAGCAGATGCAGACAATATTGTGCGAGGTTGAGACTGTCATAAAATCAAGACTTTTAACATACATTACGGATGACCCAGCGTATTTGATACCACTAGCCCCATCCCATTTTTTAAATGATACCAACGCTGTTCTTCCATCGCCGGATCATCGTAGTGGTTCTATGAACGAAAATATCCATCAAAAATGGATCTCTCGACAACGTTTTATAAACTTCTTTTGGAAACGTTGGAGAGAGGAATATTTTCTTCAGTTAAGGTCTGCTCATGTTTATAAGAATGCAGGTCCTTCAAACTTAGCACCGGGAGATGTTGTCCTGGTGTACAATTCATCTCGTCCTCGAATTTTATGGAAACTGGCGTTATTTGAAACTTTTTTTCTTGGACGCGATGGTAAAATTCGTTCCTGAGAATTTAAGATGCCAAAGGGAGAAAAAACGAGACGACCCGTACAGCTCTTGTAACCGCTAGTGGTAACTGGTGATCTATCCAGGCGGCGGTCGGAGTATGTTAAAAATATTTTTTTTTTTGTAATCCACTGTTGTTACTGCTATCTTTTCTATGTAAATGTAACGTTATATAAAAGCCAAAATACCGATTCTAACGTTACCTAGGTCAGTTGTGATATGTTTACCTTCCGCACGTTTTTAAAATGCTTATTCATTTTTGTGCACAGTAATATTTTACAACTTACGAATTTTGGTCTCAATAATATTTTGTATGTTAGATCAACAATTAATGAAAAATAAGTAAAATTAAGACATTTTGAGCTCCTTTGTCATATTTGATGCTATGAACCTATAAAATTTGAATGATATGAATTGATTAAATAATAAAATTTTATTGAGACTTTACCACTTTACCTACTTTTTGTATTATGGAGACTATTTCACCCACGTTAGGTAGGTAAAGTGGTCAATTTCCCATTTAACCTTCAAATGTAAAAATACGTTTAAAGTTCGATTTAAGTCAAAATAATAATGCAATATGATAACTGCCTAAATTTAAGGGGGTACATTAATCAAGTAACTTAAAAAAATTGATACGCATTCATACAAAGCTAAGGGTGAACAGTTTCCTCGGCCTTCTCCTTTTTTAAAAGGAGCAAATTGTTACAGAAATTGTAATTTTTCCGTATACAACATATTCAAAGGACGACTAATGCTGCAAAAACAAGTTGGGTAAACAGACCTACGCTCATGTCAGAAGGGTTTTGTACTCAACTTCTCAGAAATGCAGTCACCAGCAATGAATAAAGTTAAGAAATATGTCAAGGAGATGTGCTCGTTTAAAAAAAATCCGTTGCTTTTCTATTTTCAACGGGCGCCATTTCAACAAAAGGGCGCCCGTTGAAAACCAAACAAAATCACTCAAATCCTGAACTCGTAAAAATATTAATGTTATTGCCCCTATTCGGAAAGTCCACAAAATACCAAAATCATGTGATATTGTTGTTGTAATTGGAGAAATTTCAAATGGCTATAACTTCCGTGTATATCATTCGATTTTCATCATACTTACATAGTTTAAGGACCTTCTGTAGGACTACTTAAATATGAAACTTCGTTCAGTTTAAGGATACCAATACGATTTCATTGGGGAAAATGTGAAATTCGAAGATCATACTATTATTAACAAAGTTGAGCGAATTTTAACTTTGAGATATTCGTTGTTGTTGTACTCATAAACATCTCCACCCCTAATTTTTTGGATCACAGGTGTCCAATTGCGACGGGGGGGACACAAATTTTTCGTGTATTTCCCCTCCCTGTGCGCCCCCTCGAAGCAAACTTTGCCAAGCTAAGACCTGTTTTGAAAAGCTCTTATCAAGACCTTTAATTTGATACACATATCGGCTAACTTTGATTAAATGTTTTTCGGGGGGTCACTCCCCTATATGGAGAGACCCATCTTAAATACCTTATAAATTTTTTTGTAATTGAACTTTGAAGAGAGCACCACTTTACACTTACATACAAAATTTGATGTTTCTAGCTTCATTAGTTTCCGAGAAAAACTGCTGTGACACACGGACAGGCAGGACGCGATTTTAGTAGGGTTTTGTAAAATTATTTTACCAAACCCTTAAAACAAATGCTGTTCATGTTTTCGAATTAAAATTTGTGTTTTCAATCCACTCCAATGAAGAAATCCAACTATAAGTTTCATTTCTTTTCCAATACATGTCGCAAAAGATCTGCACGGATTAATTTTTCATAACATATGAACTATGACTTGCGACATGCACTGCACCATAGTAATATGGACAAGTGATTATACTTGATTGGATTTATTTGGGTCCGTCGCGGCGCGGTTGAGTAAAACAAGGCGAGGTTGAGTTGAAGTCGCGTGCATTTCGTACTGGATCGAGGAAATGACATACGGGCCAAAGGTGGGCGCCTGTCTGGTCCGCGGATGAAGACACAATGACCAAACATCAACAAAACCTGTGCAAACAGATTGCTTGTTTTTTCGTTGATGATCACTTTATCTTAAGAAGGTTCTTGGACTGCTGCTGCTGACTGTTTGCTGCTGGAGTGGTAAAGTGGCGGGCGGCTGGCGACCTGGCGGCCCGCTTCAGTTCACATTACCGATGAGGATCACTTTGTATGGTACACATATGATTATAATGACTGTGGCGACCGACATTGAATCTGAATGCATGTGTGGAGATGATACTCGTATGTAAACCCTTCCTCCAGTGTCTTTCGAATTGTGGGCATGTACGGAATGAGGGCAAATGTCCTTTTGCGAACCTTTTGATTGGTCTAATTAAACCAGGGAAATCCTGAAGTTATTATAAAATAGAACGTTCCTTATTCATTATCGAAGAAGATACTTTTCTCGCAACATATTCGCACACCTACTCCCACATAATTTGAATTCAATACATTGGAAACTTGTAGCTTTAAGGTTGGATGAGGGGATTGTCTTGATATGACAATATCAATAATCGATTTTCTCCACGAGAATCAGGTTTTCTATGTTTTGATTAGCATTACAATGACAATATTAACTTTATTGTCCTTATCACCTATTTGACACCGATACACGGCATCGTACTTAAATGATTTTAACTGTTTTCATGCTTTTATGCTAAATACAATCTATAACCGTTGATGACAACATATCGCGCTCGGGGAAGTGTACTAAGCATGCAAGTTAACACCTTATTGGCATTTCCATCTCAATCGATCGCCATCATTGTAATCCCTCTGGCAATTAAGAGGCAACAATTGAAATAAAATGTTTGTGCTAATTAGCCGTATTTCAAGTGATGGCGTCAGTTGGAAAAGCGCGAAATTGTCGTGTCTTGTAATTTTTCTAAGAGCATTTTTCTTATTCTTACTTTGTCGCCGCAATGTGCATAAGAATCGCCTCGAGTTGTAACTCGCATAAATTATTACTAATCTTCAACTAATCGCTTACTATTTCATAATTGCATGCATTCCGTCTTATTCTTAGCCGATCGTATAATTAATGAGTGTGTCATTTAACTACATTCATTGTGCCACACGAATCATTTATTTTATCTGATTGTAATAAATTTTAGAATCGTTTAGTTAATGGATTCTTGACTTTTTCGTATGCGTACTGGAGGCTTTTCATTGTTAGGTGATTGGGAGTGTAATTCCATTTTTGGGGATTTAAAAAAATTTACTTACAATTTCCATGTGGATATTTAGCATTGAATGGAAACTTGGTAATTATTTTTGCTAAGCGTGTGCGTTCAGTGGGTTTGGCTAATGGGATTTGTGTCATTGGAAGTCCTTGCATGTTTGAGAAAGTGCTCAAATACAGGATGAACAATTTCGGTTTTATGCACGATGTCCTTGTGATCGAATTTAAGTGGGGTCGTATGGGTATGTTCATGTAATATCTCAATCAAAGACTGTAATATCTCAATCAAGGGTTTCACGCTATTTTGAATGACAGCTAATCTTATATTCCGTTCTATATTTTTATGTTTTCGAATTGTTGATACAATTCATGGAGTTGAGTTCCATAAAATCAACGTTTTTATTGACTTCTCCCTTCAAAAATTATGATTGGGACACAAAAAATTGGCGACGAGGCGAAGAAAATTCTACCATCTACACGTCTGAGTGCGCGTGAGGTCCAGGGCAGCCGAAATTCCGCAAAAATCAACCCAAAGCGGCGACGCCAATCCCCGAACACATAACCTCAAAATCGACCTCCTGCTTGTAAATCGAAACCGGTTTCGAAATGGATTCAAGGTGAGGCTGATCCATTCTTTTTTGACACATCGAAATCGAACAACATATTCATTCTTTTTTCGACCTACGCGGGAATTTGAATCGACGAAACAAAATTGTCAACGCAAAGTACAAACCATAAACAACACGATCAAAAATCAACAAAATTCAACATGGATCGAATCCAATTCATGAAAACCCAACAGGAACTGATAAAGGTGATTATCAACCCAGGAGGCTCTCGCCGCTGCTTCTGCGAGGTCGGAAAATATAGTTTTGATACCCGATTTTGAAAACGGTGATGCAAAAAAAGAATACTCTTGAAATTATAAATTGAGATTTGAAAATAACATCAAAATGAAGGGAATAAAATATTGCACAAAACTTCTTTTTAATTCAATTAGTGCAAAAAATTTCAACATTACCGTGGTATCAGCAGCTCCAACTTTTCTAGGAGAACTAGATTATAAACATCTCATGAAAATTCTCAAAAAACACTTGTCTCTGAAAACAAATTCTCTCGTGGATCAGCGTCAATTTCTTTCATAGTATCAAGGGGAAAATTAATCAAAAGCAGATTTTGTCGCTCTATTAAGAGCAGATATTGTAGATTGTGAGTTCTTTTGCTCATGTAAAGCGTCAGTTGCAGAGATTTTTCTACGAGCCCAGTTTATCCGAGGGCTTTGCGATGGTTCAATTATGAAGAAAATTCTGCAATCTGAAGCAGTCGACTTCAGCACGATTGTCGGCAAAGAAAACTCGACTCAAGGGAGCTGTCTCAGAAATTCTCAACACCCTTGACGACCACGCTATCAACAACTACGGACATCAACAAAATCGACAAGAAGAAATCGAACAACGTTTACCGCGACAAGAAGAGCCAAAATCGCCAGTTCCAGAAGAAAAAACCCCAACAAAAATCCAGGATCTACTTGTCTGCTTTGGGCCTCAATGGAACCTGTCTTCGATTTGGCCATCAGAACCACCTGATGAACGATTGCAGGACCGATTCCAGGAACCTCAAATGCTCAAGTTGAAAAAAACAGGGACAAGTCGAGAAGGTCTGCTGCATTCGTACGCTTCTTGAGAAGAAAAAGAAGAATCAGCAATCAACTTATCAAATTTTGACCACGATCGAGCCCAGAGATTACGGCGCTTTCCACATCGAAGAGGTTCTTCAAAAACAGCACCTATCGAAGGACAATGAGCGATTTACCGCAAATAATCTTCGAAGTGGACTCTGGCACTGGTTAAACATTTCTACCCCAAAATCAATCCAAAGATTTGGACCTCAGGGGTCCTTTGTTACCAGCATCAATGGAATTTCACTCCTACACCCTAGATTTGTTCGTGCCTTATGGTAAAATTAAGGTCAACGTAAAGTTCAATGGCGCAACAAAATAGGAAGAAATTTTCGTTAGTCCGGATGAATACTCTGCACTCTTGGGACAAATTCGGATTCCACGCCTCAACATCGACTTGAATTCCATTGACAAAATTTTCACAAAATATCAAGGACGTTCATTTTGGTGCATTAACGACAGCAGTGAGAAATTCCAGCGACCACGTTTATTTCAAACGACATTTGCATTTGGGGGAAGACCAAAAATGAATGTCGCGACAATCTTATCAAATGCCTTAATCAACTGCACAAATGCAACTTTAATATCAATAAAAATAAATGCGAATTTTTTATAGAACACTTGGAGTTTTCGGGGAATGTTGTAGAAAACAACAAGATCTCCAATCTACCATCAAAAGTTGAAGCAATTTTGAAAATGTCGAGACCGAAGTCAGCTACAGAAGTCACTTACTACGCAAAGTTCATCTCAAATGCATCAACCATCACAGCATCTGTTCAAAAACTTTTAAAGAAGGATGCAAAGTTCAAGTGGTTAGCTCAACGCAACTACACCTTCATCAATCTCAAAGAAAAAACTGCCAGTGAGCGCATGTTGGTACCCTACAATCCAGCGTTTCCAGTTCAATTTGCGTGCGATGCTAGCCCCGTGGAAGTTGGCGGAGTACTTTTGCATCTAGGTCTCAGACACTGGCAGAAAAAACTACTCGTGACTCGATCGTGAAGTTCTCACTATAGTGTTAGTTGTTTGGCTACAAATTCAAATTGGTGCCAAGTAATTAACAGTTTGCCAGATTTTCCATCAACATGCTAAATTGCCTCCTATGACGACCACTAGACTGCAACGGGACGCAGCCTTTCTTTCGGGTTTCAATTAGCAGATTGAATGCTAAAAGGTCATTGCCAACGGCAACGTCGATTGCTTACACAGGGCTCCAATTGAAGCACGAGAGCATACCGACAGCTTTATCAACGCTGAAGTCCACTAGATTTGCAGCCTCACAGTACAAACTGTTTCAACCCTGACATTGACATCCAATTCGATTTGCGAGGAAACATCCAAGGACCAGCACCTGCAACAGCTTCTGAAGTAGATGTACAACGGAAACAACATGGACCTGGAGGGTAATGCGCCGTTGTTCCCATATATCTGCAGTCAGCTGTATGCCAGGAACTACACCGTACATACTTAAGCATCAAGAAGATGAAACAGTTCGCAAGATGCTTTATATATTGAAAGGGAATCGACAGAACATAGAGCATCTTAACATATTAGATCCTGCACCAGCTATGCCAGCGCTCGATATACATAGCCCTTCAAAAGCACCCTTGCATCCAAGGAGGAAACCGGCAAAAAACTGGCAACGAATTCATATCAACTACGTCGGCCCGCTCTAAAGACATCAATTTCTGATTGTGATTGATGCCAAATTGAAGTGGGCAGATATCAAATCATGTCCTTGGGCTTCAAGATCGATATGTACAATCTCAATCTTAAAAGACATTTTATCTCGGCACGTATTTATAATATAATGCAACAATTTTCACCAGCGAACATTTCCAAACATTTTGCAAGGAATTCGGCATTTTTCAGAAATTCATAGCACCTGGGCACCCGGCGACAAACGAATGTTCAGGCGTAGAAAAATTGAATCATAGCAACGAAGGATTACCCGGCCCCAATGAATGACAAACTCTGCGAGATCCTACTTCACTACCGAGTAACCCCGCTAAAAAGTGGACAATCACCGGCCGAAATTTATTTTCAGAATCCAACTGGATACCCTGAAACCGACAGTTTTCTGAAAAACGTCAACTCCGGACAGGGTAGCTCGACAACTCAGCGTGGGAGAACGAGTCCAGGCATGATACTACAGCAACAATAAAAATCAGTGGAAACCAGGGACCATTATTCGGTCAAATTCACTACCAGGTCAGACTTGACGACAGGTACACGCTAAAACGACACATTGACCAACTGCACGCCTCCAGGGTAAAACCACCAAGTAACCTACAAGGAATCCCCGAAATTCCTGACAACGCAGAATCCGAATCAGATGAAACTAAGGGACCGATTGAATACCCTAACCTTGGTGATCTGGTCAACATCCCTGGTCTTGGAACTCTCAGACATGATGAACAATCGGCCCCAGCAGAAATCCATGAGCCAATGAATTTTGAAGAGGAAGGACATCGAAAGATTGCCCCAGATCCAGAACCCCTACAGCAATCCATCAGGAAACGTCGGCTACCAGTATAGCTTCAACGACATTTCATCCTGTGACTTAACGACTTTTCAAACTCACAAATCTGAAATAATAACTTTATCTTACATTTTCAAAGCCATTAATGCACAGATCAAATAAATTCTTTAACTAGATCTAGGAGATTTTGACATTTGTTTCTCAAATTAGCGTGGGAGATAGTAATATCTCAATCAAGTGTTCTGCACTATTTGGAGTACCAGTTATTATTTTCTGTTCTACGTTTTTATGTTTTCCAATTGTCAATACAATTTATCAAGTTGTGTTCCATAAAATCAAGGTTTTTATTGACTTGTTTCTTCAAAAATAATAATTGTGACACAACAGCTCACATTATATGAGTATATACTCAGGCAAATAAGATCTGAGACTAGTTTCTTGAAATCAACTTACTTTCATTGCTTTAAGGAATTTTAGGGTCTTTTGCTAACTCATAAAGCCAGCATAAAAAATACAGGAGTAGAAAGAAAGTACAAACATTGTGGGTTCTCCTCCTTCTTGATTGAAGCAATTATGATCCGAAACTTTTTACAAATCAAGTACAAGGGTAACATGCACATCAAAATACACGTAACAACCGTCGAAAAAATCTTAGTTTCAAAATGGCCTGGGCAGAAATTAAAGCGGGTTCGATGTGTTACCCCGTCAAAGCAGGGCTGAATGGCTTACGGGCCCACAGAGGGCACAATACTATTCTTGTTATTAAGAAGGGATGAGGATTATCGGAGAGGGGAGGGGGAAATCACCTTAACCCTCTTCTAAGTGTAAACATTTTGAGAGTAAAATATAATCCATTTAACAAGAGCCGGTGTGAAACATACAGCCAAAGCGGCATCAGCCTGCAGGTCTCAACCAATCATAATACAATTATGAAAGCTAAACCAGGCTTAAACCTATAACGTAAGAAAAAACATGGGTGAATACCCTCTGTGTCTCAACCCTGTGGTGCAACATGTTGGATAAACTTAACTTTAACCACAAATAATTGTACAGGGTATACGTGGTGATGTAAACCAAAAAATGTAGTGTGGTATACGGTGAAACTTTTGTAAAAAGTGATTAGACAGGGGCTAAATTGTGATTCCCTAAGCGAGCAAAACGACAAGAGTTGATCGTATCAGACTTAAATATTAATCTTAGCGACATCTGATGTAGGCACAAAACTGTATGATCAGATTTAGGTGAAGATATCCACTGCAGTATCGAGACCATTGAGTTTATTGAAAAGCCCAAACCCCTCCTCTTATCATTATAAGCATTGCATTTACAGAATTTGTGATCTAGTTCGTCAACTTTATTGCAGAGATTGCATACATCCGAATCAACCCATTTCGCTTGGTACAATTTTCGATTGTTGTAGCCCTTGTTAACAAGGATTCTATTTTCAATTCAATCGTGAAACAACTTATGCGTAGAGAATGAACCCATGGTTTTTCACCCCTTAAATAGTGGGTTTTTATCCAGATGCAGTCGGAGAGCTACAGTCTTTTTTCTTGGCAGCGATTTGTGTAATCACTTTTCAATCTTATAGTGACCCAGAAGAAAATGGTGCTCCAGTTGGGCTTTTGGAGCGATTAAGCTTGTCCGGGAACGGGCATGAGGCGCCACTTACTTGTCCACTAAGGCTCCAATAAGTCACCAAGCGAGAATGCGGCTTGCCGGTTTTAATTTTTTCATGGTGCGAAAGCGAATACTTAAATACTCTCTACGATGTAAATCAATATAGGGTTGCACCACCAATGACTTTGCCCCAACTCCAAAAAGACTACACCAAGTGAATTATGATGAATCTCTCTAGCTGCACCAAGAAAAATAGATATCGCAAGAATTTACCAAACTCTAAGGGTGCCCTTTTGAACAGCTCACCCAAACCCTATCACCCTACTGTCGATTAGATTCACTTAGTTTTTATTCGGGGATTGATTCCCGAGCCACATCCGTTACACTCTGAAATTCAATGCTTGTTTATTTCAAATTCAATAAAAATTCTTGTTTCCTCTTTTTCTCCTCTAATACACTCTTTTGTTATTTTAAATTTACAATCTCAATTCCTGAGTTATTTAGTGCAAAGAAAAAAATAAAATCCTGCAACTAACAAAAGAAAGGAAGTAATTAACCGTTCCACTTATTGACCTACGAAGAACAAAGGGGCCCCTTATTTGCTGCTTTCGTCGATGATTCCGGTTATACTTTTGCCACTATGCGCTTCTCCATACTTTGTGTCGATCGCTTGCCATTTGTTCTTAGAATACTCTTTTACGATGCCTTCGTTTCAGCTTTATTTCTCGTATCCGTTTTCTTTTCAACTCTCCACCACTATTTTGTCAACTACCTCCTGTCTTTTTTCAATCGCCACCACTCTTCTAAGCAGTCCAAACATCAAAAGAGGAGGTGCGTTATTCGTCCTGCTCTTAAATAACTTCGTCTCTAACGGCCACTTTACTACTCTCCGTCCAAGTTACTTGTCTCGGGTTCAGCCACCTCACGGGAGTAGTTCTTCCCATCCAAGTGGAGTTGTTTAACCAAACTCGGCGCAATTTCCACTCCACCTTCAACCAATCTTGGGGCAACAACCGTAATTAGGGCTGAATTGGTTCAATGCCTTTTTTAACAGTTCGCAACGTCAGTGAGATTTGCTTACCATCAAATTGCGATGTCGCGACTCATTTCCAGGGTAAATTTCAAAGTTAAGTGAATATTGTTTATTTTTATTAATGTTTTGTTACCACATTTGCATTCTTGTTTCGGTCCTTCTATTTGGTGCTTGTTTTAAGGCCTCTACAATCCGCAGGGTATATTATATTCGAGTCCATTCCTCTTTTAATGGTCAAAGTAAAACTTCGATTCGAGCTGCTTAAAGATTGTATTTAATATATTTTTTCCTTTAGACTAAACCAACTCGAGTGACAATGTCGCAAGTCAACGTGGAGTATGCGAGTTCACTCGGATCAAAGAAAACCTGAAGTGGGGTCAAAATGAATGCCGGATCTCACAGAATGATCTCCTTGCAAAAGATATGGCGTGAGTATGCCTTATCTAAATTTCATGTATTAATCGTAGTGGGAATTTAACATTAGAGCTTCATAGTAGCTTCGATCACAAGCAAGGTACGATTCGGTTTTCATTATGATCAGTTTTTTGGACATTATGCTGATGGCACTAACCGATTCAGTTGTAAATGGGACAAACGTTCCGACACGAAACTTTATGTGTTGGTTGTAATAAAGTGAATCTTGTTCTTCTTCGTAGCACTATAGCCCCTCTTCAGCCTTCGTTTCCTACAAATAGCACCTACAACTGTCTCAGTCCATTGACCGCAACTTCCAATTACGAAATCCGAGCAACGATGAACTGGCCAGACCAGCGTTTCCTCGTTTCTCCACTGTTCTCAGTTTTTCAGTTCTCCCAACAAATAGCTTTTTGAGTATCGATTGTTTGTCCATACGATTCATGTGGCCAGCCCATTGCAGCTTCCGCAGTCTTGCTATCGATGAGACCTTCGGCTTGTCAAAAATTTTATCGAGCTCATTCTTTTATCGAATTCACCATTGGCCCCCTCCAGCTTCACTCTAATTATTCACCCCAGGACCCGTCACTCAAAGGCACTCACTATATTTGCGGATGCTTGGGTTAGGGTCCATATTTCACATCTATAGCACAACACAGGTCTTATCGCCGATTTGTATTCTTGGAGCTTTGTTTTCCTGTGTACGCAGCCGGTCTTCAAGATTATCAAAACTGAATAATATATTTTATTTACGAACTGTATTCTTCGGCGTATTTCTTCTCTTTCATTACCCGTTTTCATTATTTTGGCGTCTACATACACAAATTTGCTCACATTTTCGATATTGTATTCACAAAGCGTGATATTTTGTGTATTTGAGGTATTTTTCCTCCACTGCTTCACGAGCTTTGTTTTATTTTCATTGATTTGTACCCCTACTAGTTAATCACCGTGAACAAATGTTGATTCATCTGCATATGCTACTACTTGGTTCGACTAGTATAGTAATGCACCTCACGTATCGACGGGTAGCTTCCTTATTACGTACTCCAGAAACAATTGAATAGCAATGGGGCCAGCCAATCTTCCTGCTTTAGTCTGATATTTGTGTCAAAGGCATCGGTGGGTTGGTTATTGATGTGGACTTGGGAGGTCGTCGACGTCATGTCATTTTGGCAAGACGGACTTATTTGGCTGGAATGCAAAAGCAAAGCATTATTTCGTTACGAACAATACTGTCGACTGCTTGCTTAAAGTCAACGAAAATTTGGTGTACGTCTATGTTGAACTCCCAGCATTTTTCAAGTACTTGCTTGACTGTGAACAATTGGTCTATTGTCAGTCTACTTGCCCTAAAACCACCTTGATACCCGCCAATAATAGTGTTGGCGTATGATCCGATTTTATTTTCTAAGATTTCAGAAAATATTTTGTACGCCGTGCAAAGTAGTGATATGCCTCTATAATTTTCGAACGGTAACTTGTCACCTTATTTGTGGAAAGGGAATATAATTGACTGAATCCACTCTTTTGGCATATGTTCTTATTTCCAAATGTGCTTGATGACTTTGCAAATAGCTTTATGAACACTGTTGCCACCATTTTTGATGAGCTACTCTGGAATATCATCGATACCCGACGCTTTATTATTCTTTTGGGCTTTTGATCCTGGAACAAATTTCATCCAGAGTTGGTGGGGCCAATGGAAGCTCTCCACAGACGTATACAGGTTTCAGTGTTGTGGAGCTGTGTGGAGGATTAAGGAGGTTCTTGAAATATGATGCCCATCTTTCGTTAATCTTGCTTTCATCAGCGATGATATTGCCGGTTTCATCAGGACAGAACATGGTTTTGGGCTGATAACCACGTTTAAGGCTTTTTCACTACTTTGTAATCTTGTCTTGTGTTGTTGCCCGCTAGACATACATCTTTACTTCTCAATCGGTCGTCAAAGTATTTTTTTTATTAATCCTATTTATCTTATTCGCTACTCTTCTGAGATTTTCATATGTTCTCTCTTCGTCCTGGTTTTCCTAGCTACATATTCTTTGTACACTTGATTCTTTTTATCTAACGCATTCTAGCACTTGTTATCGAACCAATTATTCCTCTTGCGCCGGGCTTGATATCCGATCGTCTGTTCGGCCATTATTATATCTGGTACAGCTACATAATAGATGCATCAGAAATATTCTGATAATTTGTATTTAAGGAATATATTATGCCTCCTACAGCTAAATATACCTATTTATGAAATCAATAGACCAACGGGAAATATTAGCAAATAGTTAGAAATATGTAAGAAATTAATATCCCAGTACAAAATTTTAGCTAGCTTGAAATCCCCATTGGAGTGTCTATTCAGATTTTAATATCAAAGATCAAAGACCTGTAAAATTCTTTAGCCTTCAAAATTACTGTTCAATACATTATTGTGAACATTAGCAAATAGTCACCTTTAAAGTAATTAAAATCAGCAAAATACCGCCATTTACCTTTAGCACAAATAACTGAAGAAATTGTAAACATGGTCAGTGAAACTCATTCTTACTTTATGTCCACGACCCATGCTAAGCAAGCAAATGAATTATGTTACCTAGTTCAATTGGTAATTATTGCTAGAATAGTGAAATTCTAACTTTAGGCTGCTACAATAAATTATCACTTGTTGATGAGAATTCATGTTTTATTAAACTATTCTAGAACATTGGCCCGTCGAGCTGGATATACTGCATCAAATAAAACTAACAAATGGGTCGGTTCCTTGACTTTTGAGGAGCTACAAAGAGCGAAAATCAACTGCATAAAAATCCACAAGTTGCCAACAACAGCAGCTTTAGACACTTAATTCCAAGGATTGACTTCAATGGTATCCTCAGGACTAACCGGAAGACTAAAATTTGCAAGAATCGATGAGACTGCAAAACGTCAAGCTATACTTCCGAGGGATTCATTTGCCGAATTGATAGTCAAACAAAATCATCTGAAAACGCTACATAGAGGACTATAGTTAGTTTTAGCAACAATCCAGTAAGAGTTCCTCATCATTAATGTATAAACGTTCGTGAAAAGGATCCTTGATGAATGCATTACGTATTTTAAAACAACAACACGGCCAGAGAGTCAGTTAATGGAGCAATTAGCTCCACCAAGGTTCCTGATGGAAAAAACCATTTGCATAGGCAGGCCTGGACTACGCTGGGCTAATAACAACAAAATGGAATGGTGGACGTGGGACAAAAACCACTAAAGCCTGTATAGATATACAGGTATATGGTATGAATTTAAGTGTGCTTATAGAATTCTACGTCTAGCATTCGTTGCGTCTAGGTGTGTTTTTAAAAGCTCCTGTCAATAGTTTTTAAAAATTAACATAATTTTTAAAATGTCTATTCAAAACTAATATTTTTAAAGTACGTCCAGAAAACAAGAAGCCATGACAAATAAGAAATCCCCGTTGGCAGCACCAGCCGGAAAGGTAAATTTCTCGTATGTAGCATAAAGCTTCGAAAAAAAATTTGGCTTGCCTACTACTCAACTTCTTTCTGCAATTTTCGTAGTACCACATGGGTATTTATTAACATAAAAAAAATCTGGCCACGTTCGTTCTTAGAGACCTTTTATCGGGGCGCAAATATTTTGCTAATTAAATTGAGTTGCATACGTATGGATTACATATTGAAAATCGGCGGATCATAAATTGTTGTAAACATATAAATACCGGTTTCGCCCTTCTCGCATTTGCTGTTTACACGGTTCACAGTGGTAACCACACAAAGGCTTAAATAGCTCGAATAGTTAATTTCAAAAGATTTCCATGAAAGTTTAATCAGCACTTGCGTTGCCATTAATATATACATTTTCAATTTTTTTCTGAACTATGAGGGCCGTCATTTCAATTTTTATTGAAATCGGCTGCTAAATATATTAAGCTGTAAATTTTCGACTTTTTCATTTGTCATTCGATTTGCATAATTAAATTAAATTAACTTGCGTTAATAACCTATAATTTCAAGTTTCAACGGAATCTGTTGAGAATCTTGGCTGCTACAGAAATAAAAAAAATTGTATGCCACCCCCCTGTATGGGGAGACCTCCCTTAAAATACCTTAAAATATTTTCTTGCACTGCAAATTTCAAGAGGCACCACTTTTGACCTACGTAGAAAATTTCCTCATTCTAGCTCATGTGGTTTGCGAGAAAACTTGTTTTGACGCACGAACAAACGGACGGACAGACAGACAAGTCGCGATTTTATAATTTTTTTAGGGGATTGTTAAAAAGATTTTACAATATCTTAAAAATGGTCTGGTTTATAAATTCTATCAAGTAAAGTCATTTAAAACGTTATCATGAAAAATATTCATTATTTCAGTTGGCACTAAAATAGCGAATTGCGCTTGCCTTCTGACCTTTGGGGGCCGCCATTTTGAATGCATGCATTTTATTTTGGATTATTTGAAATCTTTGTATGCTAGGAACTCATCAATCAATGTACTATCTCGTTCAAATAGAAGTTTCACTCTAGACAGGGCAAAATAATTCAATTTTTAAAGAAAATGGCAGCTAAAAATATTAGGCCTTAAATTTTCGACTTTTTGATTTTTCATTCAATTTTAATAATTTCCTGTAAAATACAAGAACATAGTACAGAGATCCATAATCTCAAGTTTCATCAAAATCCGCTGGAAAATGTGACCGCTAGAGGGCCACAAAAACCTGAAAAAAAAACGCATATTTAAACGGCCGCCATTTTGAAATTTGCTCATGCATGATCACCAAAATATCAAAGACTGTAGGCCTAAATAATGTCTATCTTGAAACCGAATTTTGTATATGTCGGATTAAAATTGCGACTTTAAAAAGCCTTTGAAATTTTGCCTTTTAACTGGCCGCCATTTTGTTTTTTGCAACCTGACCTCCAATTTTTTTACGTAATTCTTTAGATACTTATAATTTCTATCAAGTTATCAAATTTCATGAAAATCTGTTGAAAGCTTTGACCACTATTACAACAACAAAATTTTGCACGTTTTTCGACCTTTGAGCGGCCGCCATTTTGTTTATGCCGTACCGACTTTGGATTTTTTATTGTGAGATTCATCACATACAGCATTGAAGCTTTGTACCAAATTTCATCCAAATCGGAGCTATACTTTGGTCAGAACAGAAATCACGATTTTTCGTCTAAAATGGCCGCCATTTTGTTTTTGCCCGTCCGATATAGCTGGTTCACGAACTTAACCGAGATAATTACTCAATACACCTTTCCTGAAAATTTGGTGAAAATCGAAGCCAAATTGCAACCTCTATCGTGGTCACAAATTTCGTTATATCCCATATATATATATATATATATATATATATATATATATATATATATATATATATATATATATATATATATATATATATATGATGCTCTCCGCAATAGGTAAATTTATCTCGAGAAATTTACCTAATAAGCATAAATACAGTAGCCACATAAAAAACTCAACAAACAAAGATACTAAGAAAACAAGATGTGAAAAAGACAACAATCCATGATGCCGATACCATACTAAGCGCAGGAGGTTCAAACGACAGTATAAATTACTATGCGATTATTGCTGCGATGAAAAATGATATGGATACCCGGTGGAGTGCCAAGAAAATATGGGAATATTAATGATTCCAGTGGTAACTTTATCGAATATTTAAAATCAAAAAATAAGTAGAAGGAGAAGAAGCCAACCGGTGTGTCTGCTAGTTCTCCTATTAAAAATAATAAGACTACTGAGAAAGTTCCTCTGATTAATATCTTTGGCCAGGGTGGAGGGGATATGGATCGGCTATTAGAAGCCAAACATAAGATCGATGATTTCGAAGTCAAGAGAGTGGTAGCTGATAAACTCACAATTAAAACAAAAACACTGACTGATTTCAAACTAGCTAAAGATGCCCTAAATAGTGTGAAAGCTCATCACTTTACATATACGACAAAGGCGGAGAAAAATCAGAACTCCCTGCTGAAGGGCCTGGACTGTGGGAGAATAAAGTAAATCTACTTGAAATGTTACAGGAAGCAGCACCAGTTGGCAAATTCATCAGTGTGAAAAATGTTGCTACAAGAAGATGAAATATTGAAGCCAAAATATTGCCATTTTATGTGGTACAGATTTCAAACGATAGCAGTCCAAATGCCCCATAATAGGTAAGATACTTGACCCATGGAGTTGTGAGGTGTCTTCAAAAAATAGAGGTCAACTAGTGTTACACGTGGCAAAGATTCGGTCATTCGGCTGTTAATTATGCAATGCACTATCGGTGCGTTAAATGTGAAGATACTCATGCTCTCGGTGAATGGAAATTGGCTCAAATGGAGCCAAAAGAATATTATACTGTGTTTACTACGATATATTTGGTCATGCAGCATCATATCGAGGGTGTACTCGATATCAAGATGCCAAAGTTAGATTTTCCCCAAAACAAACCGAAATACATCACATTATGTTACTTTCCAACTCCTTCAAGCCCGGAGTATCATTTGCACATGCTGCTAGAGGACCAGCAGTCAACAATGTAAATAAAATAAATAATATAAGTGACAATAACGAGTTGCTTCATAAAATTTACCAACTGCTTGAATCTCTTTTTGAAAGAATAAATAAGCAATATCAAAACACCAATTTCGTTTTTCAAAATTCAGGCCAACATGCTCCAAAATACTTCGTCATCCAGTCACATTTCTATCGACACGCTTCGCCTCATCTCGATCAATGCCCACTCGTTGTTAATCTACATCAACGCGACTGCCTCTTGGAATTCCTTGTCAAGCAAAAGCCTGACATCATCTTTCTCACTGAAACCCACCTCAATTCATGGTGCTCCATGGCGTTCAAGGGTTTTCAATTCGTAAGAAACGATAGGGTAAACGATGATGGGGGAGGTGCCACCAGGATATTGGTTAGAAGACCATAGTGTTTCCAAAATATTGAAGAAGTCGAATTCAAAAGCTTTGAATCTTTTGAAGTGTCCGTTATCAAAATCTCACTGCCAGGTGGGTCGAACTGTTCTCAAGTTCAAGGAGAAGCTCAATTGCTTGTTTGAAATACTCGAATTGAACATGCTGCATAGTTATTATATTCTTGCCAGTGACCTAAATGCCAAGCATACGTTATGGCTGAATGCCAACAATAATCCCAGAGGTGTATTCCTGACACCGTGGATAACAGAGAACCAAATTGAATACAGGTGCAATTGAATACAGGTGTAATCTATATGTGTCGGAGTTCCCAACACATCCTAGGATAACTTCATATTTGGACATCTGAATTGCTCACACAAGACTTGAAATCAGCTCAGTCCTCAACGGAAACTGCAAGTGCTCTCTTACGATAAAGACCAAAACGCAATCGTAATGGAATTCAATCATCAAAGGGATGATGTCTTCCTTATTCCAGTTCAACATGAAAATTGTCGGTTGAATTTGAAAAAACGGATTGGGGAAAGTTTCAAAAGAAGTTTGAATGAGATAACCAAAAGCAATGTCCGCCTTCTGATGATGGCAATGCTTCCTCAGTGGTTCTTAATGACAGGAATCTAACTAACGATGAAATAGACCTCTATTTGTCGAAGTTAGAGAAGCTAACGTTTGAAACGATTGAGAAAGTAAACAGATTAAGCATCGAAACAATATGGAAGGATATAAAACATCAACTATTGCAAGGTTGAAAAGTCTCAAAAGCCTTCTTCTCATACCTTTTAACAATATTTATCGGCAATTTTTGGACTAGTCATCCCTTGTTGGCTTTGTTGAAATTACACCTGAAGAATGTCCGAAAATTAATCCGTTCATACTGCTGGAGTGAAGTCAGCAATCAATGGGCGGAAAAACTGAGGGCTATTAGCCCACAGAACTTAGATAGTATTTTCACGAAAGTGAATAGTTCATTCCATAAGAAATCTCGAGTGCACGTATCGAATCTTGAAGTCGCTAGTGATGAAATAAATCTTCTCGATAGGGCTGGTATCGAAATTGATAGTACTACTCCGGATAGAAATGAAACAGGATTATGTGTAATGGTTTGCATCGACTTGCCATGATTGGAACTCAGTTTAAATTGGTCTACCGAATCCTGAGGGAGGGAATCAAATATTTTCAGAGGTCATTGAACCAAATGTTTCCGACTGCAAATCAAGCTTGAAAGATGAATGAATCGTTCATTTTAATGAAAACTTAACATCCGACCTCAAACCTAGCTTGAATCTTGTTGATTGTTTTGTGAGCTATGAAGACTTGCGTTTGATATCTGGCAAAGATAAACAACAACAAATCATGTGGTTTTGACGGTGTTTCAAATATATTTCTCTGATATTTGCCTGAGGTTGCTATTAGGAATTATTGCATGTTGTTCAACAATATGTTGAGCAATTCATATTTCCCAAATGAGTGGAAAAAGGCTAAGGTATTTCCGGTCTTGAAGAAAGGAAAGGAATCTTTGAGTCTTAAAAACTATCGCCCAATCAGCTTGCTGCCTAACATCAGCAAGGTGTTTGTAGTGATACTAAACAAAGCATTAAACGCACACATTGAGAAATATGAGTTGATGTCGAATTGTCAATTTGGTTTTCGTGCCAGGCGTTCGACCGCATATGCGATAACGGAAGTATCGTCAGACATCTGTTAGAAACTAAATGATAGAGAATGTATTGAAGGGTGTCGCATTGATCTGGAGAAAGCCTTCGATATGGTGTGGTTAGATATCCTTGAGGACAGGTTCCCCAGACACCTTGTCGCCATGATGTGCAATAAGTTATACGGAAAATCATTTGTTGTAACAGATGAAAATCTGACAAAAATGCGCGACTTCAAGGACATGAATGGTCTATAGCAGAGAACGGTTACTGTGCCTCTACTTTTCTCAATATTCATTCGCAAGCTGTTAAACTGCTATGATTTTAAGGTCTCACCAACGCGACCATTGTGTAGTAGTCGAGCAGTTGCTTAGTCTGCTCGAAAGGCCTTTGCGGAGAAACCCTATTTGTATAAAAATAACAACGTAATTACTGTAAAGAAATTTGATATGCCGCTTATTAATATTGTTATTTTCTAGCCTACACTAAGCCACGCTACTACAACCACTGCCTTTTCCAAAAATTTTTCAAAAAAAACAATTGAAAAAATTAAAAAAGCTACAATTAAAATTGATGACGGCAGGCCTTTGCGTCTCAATTTAGCGAAGCAATTGCTAGTTTATCTCGAAGAGAAAAACCTTCGTTACCGCCATGAAGAGGCTCATCAAGATAAGCAGAAGAATTGTCAAGCGGGACTCGGATTTTGAACAGCGAGCGGGATGGTCGTCACGATTTATTATCCGAGCTCGAATTGTAACGGCCCATTAACTAAAAAGCTCCGTACTGAGCTGTATGAAAAGTGACAATTCGTTCATTAATTTCGTCCTCTTAAACTGACGTTTAAAATCCTGCATTAAACCATGTAGTTGCTGTGCGCATTTACTCTGATTTTCGCGGTGATATTAGCAATATTAGTCAGTTAGTACGTTGCGCCAAGGACCGAAGCTTTTTATAATGTGTAAATACTTTGGGAATTCCGTAAGAGTAGTGATTTGAGGTGGAAGGAATGTGCTTTTTGATGGGCGTGAATATGTTTGCAATTAGTGCGAATCAGAGCTATAAATAATTGAATCAGAATATGGTTTCGGAAAGGTTCTTACGTCACTTTGAGTGTGAAGTGTTATTCAGTGGTTTTATAGATATGATTTAACAAATGTGAAATGGTCATCTTATGCTACCCAGAAGCTCATCGTCCGTTATGTGGAATATTTGTTGAAGTATTAATGTCTGCAGTTTTCTATCTAAACTCCTTCCTGTGAATTAGTTAAATTTGAAAATGAAAAGGGGATAAAGTGCCTCTATGATAATTAGTTTTACTAGTGAAAACACCCAAGCATTTATTTATATATTTTTTTATGATAACGGCAAGTCCGAATAAAATTCAATTATAGAAACAATTCGTCGGATAACATCACCATCACATCCAAGGGTTTTGATCATTTTAAGAAGTGTTCATCGAAACTAGCTTTATGTCACTTGAGAACGCATTTCTGCTACCTGTAGCCATTTTTCTAAAAGCAGCACAACGTTCGAGAGGGACGACCATCTATGTATGCGCATCGGAGATGCACGTGCACCCCAAGTTGTGAACCATTGTTCCTTGCTACAGAGATCATCTTGTGCATCTCGCACACCCATATAAAACGTGCTCAGAAGTTCGTCACATGTTCAGGGCAGTATGGAATTAGACGATGTCATATAACATATGATAACAAATGATAACAAATTTTACCTAAACAACCCGTATGTGAGTGCAATAGTGAATGTCGAAACTAAATTCCAACAAAGTCTTAGAAAATTGCTTGTAGATGCTACTGGGCGCGTAAGAGAAAAGGAACTAAACACCTCAAGCGCTTGCAGACGTGGGTAGGTGATGTTTCATTTGTTTTCATTTTTGAATACATTTATATTCACTTGCAAGTTTTATAATACAATTTTTGTAATGGGGAAAAATTTCAAGCTGTCATCAAATTTGGGATGAATTCTTTTGTAACGCAGTGCCTATTGAAATGGTTTTCTTGCAAGTTGTAGGAAATTGATTTTTTTTTCTCAAATTTAATTTAAGTGTCTGTTATGTTTATAGTTATACTAATGTACGTTATTGGATTCAGTGAAATTCTATTTTACCTCGATTTTTACTTCGTTCAATAAAAAAAATGAATTGTTAAAATACGAAAACCTCGGTCTTTTCATTTATATGGAACCCGGACCAGGAATGGGATCCACCACGTTGGCTGGCCCCTCCACTCATGAGCTAGTCATCGGGAGAGCTCACCCCTTTTTCTTTGCAGGTGCTCTCGCAGGGTAGAGCCGCCTTCCGCTTGAGCTTCCTATTTATACTAAAGTGTTGTGTGATTCCATTATATAAGACCTTAACATAAATTTGTAGCGTTCATATTTTTCATTTGAAGGAAAACATGCGAATTATGTTTGTAATTTCAAGGGAAAATATATGGTCGCGTTTACGATGGATCTTGATCCGGATGGCAGGGTGCGAGGGGGCACCGCTTACACCTGGATGCCCCACTCTTATTTGGGGATCGTAAGTAAAGATAGTAAAGACGAGATCCTCTCAAGTCTCACCCAGTTTATCATTTTGCTTTGGCAATCCATCCCTTCAGTAGTTCACCTCGGCCTTGACACCATCAAACCGAGCCCTATGACCACTTAATTCGTAAATTCGAAAGTTTTTTGTAGAGGGCCTTTAAGCTGGGGAAAAGAATCCACCCCACGACAATGCAATGCTAGTCTGCCAGCGCATTCATGTGTCTTCAGGCAAGACCAACTCCGGCGAGCACCAACATCTTCTTCGCTCACCGAGGCACCAGACCATTGCAGTAGTCCTTTACGGACATTTATAGTCCATATAATTCACTACAATTGGTAGCGTTTGCTGATTATCAGAGCAATCTTAAAAAAATGTTCAATGATGTGCAGCTGTACACTGACAATTGGTGAATGAAAATGAATACGTGGAAGTGCGAAACAATTTTGTTTCGGACAACGTTGCAGGGGTGCTGTCAAGACCTAAAACGTAATTGGAAGGATTTGCGTATCATGGCTGGCGAGGGTAGTTCAGAATGGGTTCCACATAAATCCTGTGTTCGATACCTCGGTGTTCATCTCGGTCAGTATCTGTACTATATTGAACATGTCAAAATCTTGCTCAGTAAACTACAAAAAGTAGTCATAGCGCTTTGACGACTCTTTCGTTGCAGAAACATTGATCAAAAGGTCAAAGTGATTTGCTAAAAGACCCTGGTTAGACCAGTTTTGACATACGAATATCAGATCTGGTGCAACCAAGTGCTAGTACTATGAAAAGATTAAGACTTTATGAAGGAAAAAATCCTCATGCATATATTGGTTTGTACAGACAGCTTGAGAAGGATTGGAAACACTTTTCATCAAATAGAAAAATTTATCAAACTGCTAAAGAAACGAGAGTCAATACATATATCCATATTGAGGCTTCTTCGAAATCATATCGCAAGAAACCCTTGGGCTTTGCAGCCACTCCACCCTACAGACAGATACATTGCGACTTGCCTCGCTACTGGCGTCGTTCCTTCAGAAACATTCGTGTATTTGGACATGAGTCGATATGTTTTTGATTCTGACGTTGTCCCAATCACATATCACATATATAGAGGGGCCACCGATAAGAAGCTAAAATATCCTCCGAGTTTGAGTTCACGGGACTAACAATTCCAATGGAGATACTTATATGCTAGATTCGTTGGGGCTGGTCTGGCTGAGGTGGAGCAATCTAGGTATTGCTGGCTGAATGACAATGTCTAAATTATTTGGGTTTATTTTCAGTTTTTGTCCTTTTCGTTACTTAATTTTTGATTTTCAGCACATTGTTGCTACATTTCGTGTTGTATGTTCATTTTATGCTTATTATATCAGGTTTAGAGATAAGGTTAAACGCGTAGGTTAAGAATATTGTGTTAGCATTGTATTAGTATAAGATAAAGTTTTCGATTGAAATTTATTAGAGTTAAGCTATAGAATATTAGGTGCAGGGTGAAGTTCACTGGTATGTTGCAATCATAAATAAATTTTGAATAGTGTTGGTGGGTGTTTGTCTTTTTCCAATTAAATCATGAAATTTGTGATAATTTTAATTAATTTGAATTTGCTATTTGTGTTTTTGTTTTCATGATAAAATCTGTTTCATTGATTTTTTTTATTTTAGCACTATAGCCATTTTTGGGCCTTCGCCTAGAGATAGTTAGAGTATCTCCTTACCTTGATCGAATGTTTCGGCACTCGGGAAGGCGATATGGTCAGTACCATGTTTTCGCCTTGTGTCTATTCACTCAGCTGCGATACGTTCTGATTTTAAACCAATACATATCATTACTGAACGGACTGTTAGTCCGTCCGTCAAATCACCCAAAACAAATCTCATCGCCGCCAACGAGACTCGAACCAGGGACCTTCAACGTACGAGGTGAGTGTTCTAACAACTACACCACGCGTACTATGTTTCGTTGCTAACGTATAAAATTAGAGAGCCCTTTGGGCCATTTTAATTTAGAATTTTTATTGTTTGGGATTTGCTTTATTTATTTTTTTTTTGAAAATTTAAAGCGATTAGTATTGAGTAAAGTACTTTTGACCTTGACCTTAGTGTACTTATACCGTTTTATTGAGGAAAATGTGGAATATATAAAACATATTTTTATTGTCACGCCCATTAACAACTGCCAAAGAACTCTTCCTGAAACTTGAAAGTGAAGCAACACCAGTAGGCCTACAAATCAATGAAAATAAAACAAAGCTCATGACGCAGTCGAGGAAAAATACCTCAAATATACAAAATATCACACGTGGCGAATACAGTATCGAAAATGTGAGAGAATTTGTGTATTTAGACGCCAAAATAACGAAAACGGGCAATGAAAGAGACGAAATACGCCGAAGGCTACAACTCGCAAATAAAATATTTTATTCAGTATTGACGATCTTGAAGACCAGTTGCATATACACGCAAACAAAGCTCCAAGTATACAAATCTGTGATAAGACCTTTGTTAGGCTGTGGATGCGAAAACCCAAAGCTCCACAAATATATTGAACGCCTTTGAGCGACGGGTCCTGAGGTGAATAGCCGGAGCGAAGCTAGACGCGGACCAATGGTAAATTCGAAAGAACCATGAGTTGTATGAAATTTTTGACGAACCGGATTTCTCAACGATTATAAGACTGCGGAAGCTGCAATCGCCTGGGCACATGAATCGTATGGACGTACAACGGATACTCAGAAAGGTATTCGTTGGGAGAACTGCCGGAGGCCATTGGGGAAACCGAGGAAACGCTGATCTGGCGCGGTCAACGAAGACAGTTCATCGCTGCTCGGATTTTGGAATTGGAGGATGCGGTCAATGAACCGAGACAGTTGGAGGCACTATTTGCAAGGAGCGAAGGCCCGAGAGGGGCTGTAGTGCTAAGAAGACGAAGATTTCTATTAACAAAGTTGAATGAATATTGGCTTGTAAAGCATCGGTTGCTGTTGTACTCATAAAGTACTGTGCATATCTATGATTTCGTTTCTGATTTTCGTATCGAAGGTATTCAAACGTGGGGGACGGGGTCGAAACAAATTTATCAGACATTCCCTCTCGCCCTCCACCCCTCGATATGTTTTTGTTTCACTAGTAAAGCCTCTTTTGAGCCTTCGCTTAGAGAAAGTTAGAATATCTCATTATCTTGATCGAGTGTATTGGGACTCGAGAAGATGATATGGTCATTACCACGCTTTGGCAGTATGTACGTCCACCCAGCTTCGATACGTTCTAATTTCAAACCGATGGATATCATAACTTAAGCGGGCTTATAGTCCGTCCAATGAATCACCCAAAACAAATCTCATTGTGGTCAACAAGATTCGAACCAGGGACCTTCAGCATACCCAGCGAGTACTTTAACCCCTACACTACGCGGACTACCCCTTGGTATGGGTACTCTTTTTAAGACTTATTTTGAAAAGTTCTCATCAAGACCTTTCATTTGTTATCTCACTTGAACCTTTGAAAATTGTTTTTATACCCAAATTTCTTATATACAATACAATTCAAGAGACAATCGCTTCTTATATACGTATCCTCGAAGTTTGGCGCGTTTAACTTTGTTACAATACAATCGTTTCGGAGAGAAACTGCAATAACCGACGGACGGGTGGATGAACAGGCGGGCAGAAATTTTGCCGCCTCAATACAATATTGTCACATAGTACAAATCCCTAAAAAGTGAAGGGCAGAAGGAAAGTATATTTTGCCTTTTTTAAGGAATTGTAGACGTCGATAGAAACGCATCAAATTCCCAAGTTGTAGTTTCTAACTCAAAAGTTTCGCCTACTTTAAAATAGAATGTGCGTCTCTTGCAAGAAAGTGCTGACGAAAAATAATTAAAATCAACAAAATACTCTTTTATGTTCGGTAACATCTGGACTTATTCGAATGTTGAATCCATTTTTCTGGACTTGTTCAAGGGATTTTACCTATCAGCATTTTTCATCAAATAGTATTTCTATAAGCTTTTGATAGTTAATATTTTCATGATTATATTCTGAAATTTCTTAATATGGCTCTTAATTTCAATACTTTATAATTTTAGCTACCTAAATCTTCAATTAAAATATTAAAGCAATACCGGATTATTTTTTAAATCCCCAAACTCAGGAGACAGCATGTCAGTCATTCACAGTAATTAATGTTGAATCAAACGCTTTCAGTAGGTTTTCCAAAATAAGCATCCTTAAAAATTTTAACATTTATTTCAAATATGTAAGCATCATCACTTATTTCAGTTAAATTTTAAAACAAAATGGATATAAAACATTATAACAGTTATTTGCAATAGTCCTTGTAAGTTACCTTAAATTATTGAGTTCCTTGTTAGATATTAGCAACTTCCGTCAAGTGCAGAACGAAATTTCCGACACTTTTAAACTTTTAACATTTTTAACATTAACTTTTAAACTTTGTTTATCCTTGATACCAATGTAAACAAAACACTATTGGTCAAAGAATGACCGATAAAAATTAGTTACAAAATAATTTAAAAACAACCACTAAATCATTTCTCATGAATGTATATCCTTGAAAACTCAACTAACAGTATTAACACTTTGCACATATCTTCACAGGTTTCGAATCTATTTAATTTTCGGATGCTAATGGAAATCGCACTTGGGATGTTTCTTAGAAGATTTCTTCTTAGCGGAAACTAGCACAACTTCTAAGATGTTCACTGTTCGAATGGTGAATGAGAAATGCAAGTGGAAATTTCGGATTTTTCCACGTTTTGGCTTATAGCCGGTCGCCGTAGATGAAATCAGAATGGTCGCGCAACGTTTCAACGATCATCGATGGTTGAGAGCTTAGGAGTCACCGTCGCAGCATCACTGATTGAGATTCCACTATGGAGCATTTGTATCGACATATGAACATGATACACATATCATGCATGCATGAATATGGTGAACCAGTGGTGTAACAACTGCTCATGTTGACAATGTGACGAAGTGGACATAGTGTGAACTTCATTGTTATAAGATAACGTATGAATAGGATTTATTTTAGAATTTTACATACAGGTATTAACATTAGGCTAATGGTTAATATCAATTTGTTAGGATACAAACTATAGTACACTGTGTAATTGAATTCAACATTAAATTGTTGGTGAATTAAAAATTTATTTAATTCCTTTGTTTTGTAATGTTCCACCACAATCTATATAATTTCAAATTAATATTTAATTTAAATTCGGGATACGTGATTGCCAAGACTTCCAAATTTTTTGTTATAAATTTTATAGCTTTATTCAAAAACAAGTCGACGGGCTTTGTAATCATCCAAGTGTTTAAAACAAGTTTCATAACAGTATGAATTATTCATCCAATTAAGCAAGTACTTGTATAAAAAATCGTTCAATTTTTCCTAAAAGATTCAGAGTTTCTTTCATAATTACATAATAACCGCCATTTTTTCCACCTCAAATAATTTTTCTGTACGCTGGGTCAATTGAACATATTCAAATTAACTACTATTCCTAAAATGTGCGTTGTGTAACGGGTAGATATAAAAGTCCGTGAAGGACTGCAGCGATGGTCTGCTGCCTCGGCGAAAGAGGATGGTGGTAGATTGGCCTTGCTTAAGACGCGTGAATGCCCTGGCAGGCTAGCATTGTGGTGTCGCGGGGCGGGTTCTTTTCCCCAGCACAAGGACGAACTACAAAAAAGAAAAAAAAATCGCATCCAAGAATTTCGAGGGCCAAAGGACTATCGACTGAAGTCGATAAGGAGGTAACCTACTGCCAACGTGCAGGTCCCATACCTGGCCAGGTTTACAAAACCAAATGGAAAGACCAGGTTTTCAGTTTTAATTCATTTTTTTTATATTATTTCTTTCATAGACGCAAAATTGCAAATACAATTTTTTCTGTTTACTTGCATCTACAGATTGTCATCCAAAGGGATATTTTTTAACTAAATGATTCGATCAAGTCAAGTTTATTAATTTAATTCTGTAATAAAAAATAACACCACTCTTTCAAGATCCATACATTTTTTACCCTTTAATTCATAATGACAGTTTCTTTAGGAAAAAATCAATTCATTATTACAGCATCGTTATTAATAATAAAACAATTGCTTTGCATATATCGGGGGAAGTAGGGAACCATAAAAATCTAAACTTAAATACAAGAAACAACGTGGAATATAAAAAGTGGAAATTAAGCTCAAAACGTGAGAAGCTAGCGGCAGTATGATTATTTTTAAAGAATACAGGTAAAGTAGACAATAAATTATTTAATATATTAATAAATATAACAAAAACAAACGGGTACTCACCATCATCCTCGCCGGGCGCCCGCTGGTGATGTGGTGATGCCTGAAAGCTCAATTTTTTTTCTTTTATGTACGTTACGATTGCTTGATCAAAATTGTTTGAATGCCATTATAGCTACTTTTAAATACAACTCCTTTCAAACTTATAAACATCGCTCCACCAATTAATGTTTTTCCATTCTGATATTGACGTCCTTCAATTGCAGTTACAAACAAAGTTCTACTATCTGGAAACATCATCCCGTTTCTTTCTAGCCACTTATCTCTTGCGAACACACACTGTTTCGAATATTGATTCGTAAAATAAACAGTATCCCATTCGTTCAGATATTATTATATCCACTTCTCAATCCCATCCGGCATTTTCATATCCTTGACATTCCCTTTGATAACAGATGTCACGTCTGTTAATTCACTGTCAATAACAATCTGCCGTGCATAGTACACTGTGCTCCAGCAATTTATAAGATCTAGCTTGTCACATAGAAAACGGAGGTAAGTCAGGAAAATTGGTCCCATTAATCTTCTATTCGGAAAGTTATATCATGTGATTTGTATCTACTTCGCCGAGAGAAAGTAAATTCATTTTCAAGTAAATTTCCTTACATCATCCTCGAAAGCCGCACGCAACTGCCCACAATAGTTTGCGAATCGAACGTCGATCGATCCATTAGCCCATATATATCTCACTCGTGTGATCTATTTTAAAATACCCATGTCAAATATGGTCTCCCCATCACACATACCTTTTGCACGCGGTTGAATCCGTACAGAGAAAATTAACTCGCTCGCTTTTCTATAAATTCAAACTAGCCTACCGTTCCTATCATGATCGTCTTATCTACCTTGGCATCCCTTCCTTAGAGGTGAGGCGACAATACCTCGACCAATGTTTGCTCTTCAAGCTTATTCGGGGTTACTTATCATCAAATGTTCAAGATGCTATTTGCATACGTCCTCCATCTAACACTAGATCTACCCAGTTCTACTCCATTCCTTTTGCACGGACAGATATTTATTTCTATTCGCCATTGGTCCGACTCGTCCGTGACCATGAATACCTTCAGCTTGGTCCTCCTTTGGAATCGCTTGGAATTTTCAAGTCCAACCTACGGAGAATCCTTAACATGTAATTTTCAATTGCGTTTTCTTTTCATAATTATTCAATTGTTATTTTGATAAATGGTGATTTCTTACTTCATTTTCTGAATCTTTTTTTGTAATTGGAAATTTTTCTGTAAAATGGATATAAATAAAATAAAATAAAAAATAAAATACATAATTCCATAAATTCAATGCAAGAAAATTGAATTGAATGCAAAAAGATAATGATACTAAAGTACCATGAAGAGCTATGTAACAAAACAAAATGTTTGAATAATTCCAACATCACAATCACATGTTTCTGCACGACCTAAATCGCTGGTGGTTGGTTCGCGCGTTCGCCGATTCATGCAAAACTTCATGTAACGAGTCTCATACAAAATAATTAGAAATGCGTCAGCATCAAATAAGTGAAAGTTTGTGGCTGATTGCTCGGGAAATTTATTTTCATGTAGAGCGATTTCAAATGATCAAAAATTTCATATTTCATACACATGCAAGTACACTCCGTTTAGTTTCTACCGTTTCGATGCAAATCCGCTTTCAATTCTGATACGGTTTCACTTTAAATTACGATAAGAAGCAGAAAACTGATTGCCTATATTCACGTTTAATATGTACCAATCGCAGGGGTTTAATGAAAATGAAATGCTGAATAAATGGACCTCCTGATGCATGAAATGACTTTTTTATTTCAGGTTCTAATGAGGGCCTTTCATTTAATACCCCACTCGACTACATTTGATAAAAACAATTTTTTAAGGCTACTCCAGCATATGGGGGGATCCCCATAAACATTTTTGAAAAATTTGATAAGATCTAAGATTTCGAGAGATCACCAATTCTAACTTTTCCACAAAGTTTGGGTTTTGTAACTTCTATTGTTTCTGAGAAAACTGACGCACGGACAAACGGACGAACAGACAGGACTCGAAACTAGTAGGTCTTTGTAAATTTTTTTTTTTTTTACACAGCCCTTAAAAAATTGACGATGTTTTGAGTAAAATTGTTTAAAAGATTGATCGTAGTAGTCTTTGCGTATAGACGTCTTTTAAATCACTCCTGTCAAAAGTTTTCAAAAATTAAATTAATTTTTTAAAAACGTTAGTCCGAAGTTAATTTTTATCGGGAAAAATCCTATATTGTCGAAGTAATCGACTCAGGAAATTTCTATCGAATATTTTTACTTCGATTGGTAACGAAAAACAAATTCACAAAGAAAATTTCGCCGCTGGTATGGAGGAGCCCGACGGCTTCCCACCGTTGGGGCAACCTGGGGAAACGACGAATACGAAACTGGTAATAATCACCAAAAGAAAGCATAACGAAGAAAACTCCGCAGATGGAGGGTGCAAGCTGCAAATAATAGCGGACAATCAACAAATGGCCAAATTGCAGAAAGAAAATGATGAACTAAGGCAAGAGATACAGTCTCTCAAGGATCTTTTCAAGAAAGGGATGAAGCCTCAAAAGACGCAGCCACAAAATCAATGGCAACAGGTAACAAAGCCGAAGAAAAGTACAAAGCAAGTAAATCCAGAGGAAGTTCTAAGTGCTGGTGGCACCAACGAGAGCCAAAATTATTTTGCAGCGCTGGAGGGACTAACCGAAGATATGGAAATCGAAGAAAACATCGGAGGTAATTTCAATCAAGATAATGACGTCAATTTTATTCAATACTTAAAGAACAAAAATAAGGAGAAAAAACCAGCCCGCAGCTCTGCTGGTTCCTCTGAAAAAGCTTCCAACAAGACAGAAAAAGTTCCGCCAATCAACGTGTTCGGACAAACCGGGGAAGATATGAATCGGCTATTGGCAGCCGAAAATAAACTGGCCAATTTCGAAATCAAAAGAGTTAATGCCGAAAAATTAACTATAAGGACGAAATCACTGGTTGATTTTAAGTCAGCCAAAGATGCGCTGATTTTTGGGGAGATTCCACACTTCACCTATACCCAAAAAAGTGAAAAGAATCAGACGTTCTTGTTGAAGGGTTTGGACAGCGGAGAGGATACGGTCGATCTTCTTCAGGTGCTCAAGGAGGCTGCACCAGATATTGATTTTGTTTCAGTCAAAGCCTTTGCGACAAGAAGGTCGACCATAGAAAGGAAGAATTTACCACTTTACCTGGTACAAATTGCAAATAAGAGCAGTCCAAGTGCCCTTCAGCAAATAAGGTACTTGAATTTCAGAGTGGTGAGGTGGGAACGCCTCCAGAAAAGAGAAGTCAACCAGTGTTACCGGTGTCAAAGATTTGGACACTCGGCTGCCAATTGTGCCATGCACTATCGTTGCGTTAAATGCAAAGACGTTCATGCTCCCGGTGAGTGCAAATTGGCTCAGACGGAGCCTAAAGAAAACTTATACTGCGTTAACTGCGGTGTTTTTGGTCACCCAGCATCATATCGAGGATGCTCCCGATATCAAGATGCAAAAGTTAAATTTGCTCCAAAGCAAACACAAGTACACCGTAATATAATACCTTCCAACTTCGTCAAGCCCGGAGTATCATTTGCACTCGCCGCTAGAGGACCAGCAGAAAATGCTGGAAATAATGTAAATAATGTAAGTGGCAATAATGAGCTGCTTCTCAAAATTTACCAGCAACTTAATTCTTTATCGGAGGGAATCGACAAACAAGATTCAAAAATTAACTTTGCTTTTCAGCGCTTAGGTCTTTCAAATGCCTAATAATAACTTGTCATCCAGTCATATTCCATGGATAGGCCTCGCCTCATATCGATCAACGTCAACTCTATCGTTGCTATACATCGACGTGATTATCTCCTTGAATTTATTGTCAAGCAAAAGCCTGACATCATACTTCTCACTGAAACCCACCTCAATTCATGGCATATCATGGAATTCAAAGATTTTGCATTCGTAAGAAACGATGGGGTAATAGGTGATGGGGGAGGTGGCACCGGGATATTGGTTCGAAGACCCTATTGTTTCCAAAATATTGAAAAAGTCGAATTCAAAAACTTTGGATTTCTTGAAATGTCCGTCATCAAAATTTCACTGCCAGGTGGGGATAACCTCTTCGTTATCTTTGCCTATGCAACTGGTCAAAATGTTCTCAAGTTCAAGGAGGAACTCAATTCCTTGTTTGAAATACTTGAATTGAACAGGCTGCATAGTTATTATATTTTTGCCGGTGACCTGAATGCCAAGCATACATCATGGCCAAACGCCACCAATAATCCAAGAGGTGTATCCCTGAAATCATGGATAACAGAGAACCAAATTGAATACAGGTGCAACCTATATGGGTCGGAGTTCCCAACATACCCTAGGACAAATTCATATTTTGACCTCTGCATTGCTGACGCAAGACTTAATTCAGCTTTAATAGTCCTCAACGGAAACTGCAGGTGCTTCCTTACGATAGCGACCATAACGCAATCGTAGTGGAAATTAATCATCAAAGGGTTGATTTCTTCCTCATTTCAGTTCAACATGAAAACCATCGGTTGAAATTCAAAAAAACTGACTGGGGAAAGTTTCAAAAGAAGTTTAATCGGGAGTATCAGAAGCAATGTCCCTCTTCTGATGATTGCAACGCTTGCTCAATGGTTCCTTATAACGGAAATCTAACTGACGATGAAATAGATCTCTATTTGTCGAAGTTAGAGAAGCTGACGTTGGAAACGATTGAGA
This sequence comes from Odontomyia ornata, assembly GCA_963969285.1. Lineage (NCBI taxonomy): Eukaryota > Metazoa > Arthropoda > Insecta > Diptera > Stratiomyidae > Odontomyia > Odontomyia ornata. The sequence goes on from OZ017740.1 coordinate 73,162,592, forward strand.
AAGTAGTTCCCAAGATTAAACATCGAAACAATATGGAAGGATATGAAACACCAACCATCGCAAGGTTGAAAAGATTGAAAAGCCTTCTTCTCACCCGCGTCAACAATATTTATCGACGATTTTTGGACTACAACCATCCTTCGTTGGCTTTGTTTAAATTACACCTGAAGAATGCCCGGAACTTAATCCGTTCATACTTCAGGAGTGAGGTCAGCAATCAATGGGCGGAAAAACTGAGGGGTATCAGCTCACACGACCCAGATGGCATTTTCGCGAGTGTGAGTAGCTTATTCCGCAGGAAGTCTCGAGTGAAGGTATCGAATCTTGAAGTCACTAGTGATGAGATAAATCTTCTCGATAGAGCTGGTATCGAAATTGATAGTACGACTCCCGTTAGAAATGGAAACAGGATCATTTTTGAAGGGTTGGATAAACTTGCCCTGATTGGAACACATTTTGAATTGGTTCATCTGCCGAACCCAGAGAGAAGGAATGAAATATTTTCGGAGGTCGTTGAAGCAAAAGTTTCCGACTTCAAATCAAGCCTGAACGGCCAATCAATTCTTCATTTCGATGAAACATTAACAGCTGACCTCATACCGACCTTGAATCTTATTGATTATTTTGTCAGCTATGAAGACTTGTGTTTCATATTTCGCAGAATAAACAACAAGAAATTATGTGGTACTGACGGTATTCCAAATATAGTTCTCCGACATTTGCCTGAGGTTGCTATTAGGAATTATTGCATATTGTTCAACAACATGTTGAACAATTCATATTTCCCAAATGAGTGGAAAAAGGCTAAGGTATTTCCGATCTTGAAGAAAGGAAAAGAATCTTCATGCCCTAAAAGCTTTCGCCCAATCAGCTTGCTGCCTAACATCAGCAAGGTGTTTGAAGTGATACTCAACAGAGCATTAACCGCCCACATTGAGAAATATGAGTTGATGCCGAATTGCCAATTTGGTTTTCGTGCCAGGCATTCGACCATACATGCAATAACGAAAGTAACCTCAGACATCTGTTGGAAACTAAATGATAGACAATGCGTTGGAGCATGTCTCATTGATATGGAGAAAGCCTTCGACACGGTGTGGCTAGATGGACTAGTTTTTAAACTCCTTCAGGACAACTTCCCCAGACACCTTGTCACCATGATGTGTAATATGTTGTACGGGAAATCGTTTGTTGTAAGTGATGGAAATCTGACAACAATGCGCGAATTCAAGGTCTTGAATGGTCTACAGCAGGGAACAGTTACTGCGCCCCTGCTTTTCTTAATATTCATTCGCAAGCTATTGAACAGCTTTGATTTTAATGTCTCGCCAACCCGATCATTGGTAGCGTTTGCTGATGATCTGATCATCTATACGGCAGACCGAAAAGCTACAATAGTTCAGAGCAATCTTCAAAAAATGTTTAATGATGTGCAGCTCTACACCGACAATTGGCGAATGAAAATCAATGCGCAGAAGTGCGAAACAATTTTGTTTCGGACAACGCTGCAGGGGGCCAGTCAAGACCTGAAACGTAATTGGAAGGATTTCAACATCATGGCTGGTGAGGGTAGTTCAGAACGGGTTCCACATAAATCCTGTGTTCGATACCTCGGTGTTCATCTCGATCAGTATCTGTACTATACTGAACATGTCAAAATCATGCTCAGTAAAGCACTAAAAGTAGTCATGGCCCTTCGGCGACTCTTTCATTCCAGATACATTGATCAAAAAGTCAAAGTTATTTGTTACAAGACCCTAGTTAGGCCAGTTTTGACATACGGATGCCAGATCTGGTACAACCAGAGTGCTAGTACAATGGAAAGATTAAAAGTTTTCGAAAGGAAATGTCTTCGTGCATGTACTGGTTTGTACAGAAAGCCTGAGACGGATTGGAAGCACTATATATCGAATAGAAAAATTTATCAAACCGCTCAAGTGACAAGAGTCGATATCTTCATATTGAAACTTCTTCGGAATCATATCGCAAGATCTGTAACTGTGAGTGAAAACCCTTGGATTTCACAGCCGTTCCACCCTACAGCTTCCTCCAGAAGCATTCGTGTATTTGGACATGAATCGATATGTTTTTGATTCTGACGGCGTCCTTGTCATATATCACATATATCGACGGGCCACCGATAAGAAGATAAAATATCCTACGAATCTGAGTTCACGAGACCAACAATTCCAATGGAGATACTCATTTGCTAGATTCGTTGAGGCTGGTCGAGCTGAGATGGAACAATCTAGGTATTGGTGGCTGAATGACAATGTCTAAATTATTCGTGTTTATTTTCTGTTTTTGTGCTTTTTCTCGTTACTTAGTTTTTTAGATTCATCTCATTATTGCTACATCTAGTGTTGTTGTTTATTTGTATTATAAATTAGGTATAGGTTTCAATATAAGGTAACGTTTTTTTTTTTGATTGAACTTATTTAGAATTAGGGTGTAACATATTAGGTATAGGATATAAGTTCATTGTTGTGTTAGTAGTATAAGTAATTTTTGAATAATGCTGGTTGGTTTTTTCTCCTTTTTCCAATTGAATCAAAAAATATCTAATATTCTTAATTAATTTAAATTTGCAAGTGTACTTTTTTCATTAAATGTGTTTAACTGATAACGTATAAATTTAGAGAGCTATTCGGGCCATTAAGTTTTTTTATAGTTTTATTGTTTGGAATTTGCTTTATGTTCTTTTAAAAATTTTTAACGATTAGCATTAAATAAAGCACTTTTGAATTTGAATTTGAGTGAAATCGTTTCAAGAGAAAATTCATCCAAGAACACACAACTTTAAAAAAAAACAAGTTGGGTAAACAGACCTACGCTCATGTCAGAAGGGTTTTGTATTCAATTTACAAAATGCAGTCACCAGATCGAATCAAATCAAGAAACATGTCAAAGACGATTTTATTGGAGAAAATATGAAATACGAAGATCATACTTTTATTAACAAAGTTGAACAAATTTCGACTCCTGAGGTTTTTGTTATTGTTATACTCATAAATATCTCCCTTGATAATTATTTCAGATGTCCATTCGCGAGGGAGGAAACACATTTTACATGTATTTCCTCCCTGTGCCCCCACTGAAGCAAAAACTGACAGTTTAAGAACTGTTTTGAAAAGCTCCCATGAAAACTTTCATTTCTTACTCATATCGGATACGTTTGATGAATTTTTTTTTTTTCAGGGGCCACTCTCCTGTACTGTTATCATCGATTCACGGCCAATTTTTTCGAAACCTAGAGTTGTTACAAAGCCGTTTTGCTAGGAGCTGTCTCCCGCCTCCTTGACTTGTTTCACTTATGCGTATTAATTGCAGGTACTCATCTTCAGTCATTCGTTAAATTGAATCTAGTGTTCAAAGCATGTACCTTAAACGTTGTAGCTGGGAAAAAGCTCAAAATTATTCATTCTACGCATTTAAAACAGCCACTATTTTGTTTTACGATTACTGATACCACTAGCTGAACCGATTCTCAAAGATATTCATGACACCTATCATTCCTGAAGTTTTCATGCAAATCCCAGCAAAACTGTAGTGTCTGAGTCGGTAAAAAGCGCATATTGTCCGATAGCCATATGTTGCCATAGTAATACATGCAGCGCATATTGTTCCATAGTAATACAGGAAAATTCAAACCGCTATAACTTCACTAAATATGATTTAATCTTTATGAAACTTGCAGGGAAAATTAATCTTATAAATAGTCATCTGTTTACTGAATTTCATTGAATTTAAGGGTACCGTTAAGATTTTATTCAAGAAAACATAAAATCGATAAATCATACTATTACTAACAAAGTTGAGTGAATTGCGACTTCTAACGAATTTGTTGTTGTTGTACTCATCAAGGCCTACATTCTTGATTTTTTTCAGATTTTTCGGATCACAGGTGTCCAATCGCGAGGGGGGGACACAAATTATTCGTGTATTTCTCCTCCCTGTGCGCCGCTCGAAGCAAACTTTGCCAAACTAAGACCTGTTTTGAAAAGTTCTCATCAAGACCTTTTATTTGATACCCATATTGGCTACCTTCAATTAAATTTTTTTTTCGGGGGGTCATTCCCCTACATGGGGAGACCCCCTTAAATACCTTATAAAATTTTTTTGTGGTTGAACTTTGAAGAGAGCACCACTTTACACCTACATACAAAATTTGATGCTCCTAGCTTAAGTAGTTTCCGAGAAAAACTGCTGAGACACACGGACGGACGGACGGACGGACGGACAGACAGACGGACAGACGGACAGACAGGACGCGGTTTTAGAAGGGTTTTGTAAAATTATTTTACAAAACCCTAAAAACAAATGAAGCAATCTGATAAAGTAATCATCTACTATGAAGGGACAACCAAAATGAGGATTTTCGCTAGGAGTTGGTAGCTTCAATTCCTAAGGCCAGGTTAGTTTTCTAAAAATAATTATTGCGAATTCCGGCCGTACCGGCGTTCTCCCATTCGCAACTTCAAATTGCCTCCGTATCATTTCCACCTTCTTTTGGGCACACACACCTTTTTCTTTGTATAATTAGTAATTTGTTTTAACATTTAACTATTTACCTCTAATTCTTTTTTCCCGTCAGATTAATTCTACCTTTCTAACCATATTTTTAACTACAAAAAAAAAATAATAGTAATGTCATCTTTTCCACTAATAGCATTGCATTCATTACTTCCCCTCAGCCAAATTTCCCTAACAAAACCTAATTTCTTCCTTCATACTAACTGATTTCATTCATTATCTCCACTAACAAGTTTTATTTGTTATTCTAACAAAAATTCATTCTCGCCTTCCTGCGAACAAATTTCATTCCAATGCTCATTAAGAAAAGTTGCACAGTTGAAGTTGCTAAATGGATGAATGGGAGCTCATCAGAAGGTGGCTCCGGTGGTAGTGCTGTAGACTCTCGATTCGGGGGTCCACTAGGATTCTGGGCTCAAGTTCCCCCGAGTGCAGGAACACTCTTTTTGATATCGGCAAAAGCAATTGTTTCCGTGTGTATGACGAATTGCATATAACTAAACGCTATCATGGCTATGCAAATCGCCATATGTGTAGAATGGAAATTGATGCATTTGTCGAGATGGAAAAGATGTGTGGGTAACGGAATCAACGTGTATTAAACTTCGATTACGTTACCTCGGTACGGCGGCTGGAATTGGGAAGAAAAGAAATGCAGGATTGGTTTTTTCAGGCAGTCGAGTTTGGATCTGGATTTGGAATTGAATGGAATTGAGTTTTAGTGCCGGAAGACAAGAGTAGAAAAAGTAGAAAAGTGAAGTGAATTTTAATTTGGATGATAAGATTTTTCATCGGGAATTAAATGGAATTGAGTTTTAGTGACGGAAGATGAAAGTAGAAAAGTGGGATCCCGGAGTGAATTATGATTTGGAATTTGGGGATTAGATTTCTAGTTTGAGTTATGGGAACAAAAGTCTTAAGTTGGATTGAAAGGCGAAAGTTTTTTTTGAGTCCAAGAGGTTTATCGAAAATAAGTGATGGAAGCTTGCGAGTGGTAAAAGAGAAAAAATTAGAACTGAAATTTGATTGTAATTTAGTAGATAAAAATCAAAATTGGAAAGAGTGAAGTGTCAGGCCTATTAAATTATAAAAACAAAACTGAAGAGATTTAAAAAAGCAAGTGTGGAATTTTCTGCTAGTAAACAGAACAGAAGAGACAAATAGACAGTGGATGATGTTTGCGAAAGTGTCTGTTTGTATTCTTTTAATGTTTTTACGTTACATATCTTTCCATAATAATTTTTAAGCGGCCCTGTGCCTCCGGTTTTTATCTTTTGCTGAGCGCTCGGAATTCTGCAAGAAAGGTAGTAAGTATAAATTTGACTTTTCCTCTATTTTATTTTATTTTTGGATTTTTTTTTTCTCCAAATTAGGTTGTTTTCGTTTACATACATACTATTATTAACAGAGTTGAACGAATTTTGACTTCTGAGGTTTTGGTTATTGTTGTACTCATAAATATCCCCTTGATAATTTTTTCAGATTTCTTAAATCACAGGTGTCCAATCGTGAGGGGGGAAACACATTTTTCGTGCCCCCCACCAAAGAAAAACCTATCAGTTTAAGGACTGTTTTGAAGACCTCTGGTAAAGACATTTCATTTGATACTCATATCGGCTACCTTTGATAAAATTTTATGCGAAAATTTCGTACATTCCCCCTACCCCCCTCGGTACTGATACGGCAAAACGGTTTTGAAAAGAACTCATTAAGACTCGACTACCAATGGTGAAAAAAAAATGTTGAAGGGTCACCTCTCTGTATGGGGAGACCCCCTTAAACCCCATTGAAAAATTTTTCAACCCCAAAACTTTCAAGAAACCGCCTCTTTCCACAAAGTTTCGTGCTATGAGATACAGACGGACGGACACAGGTCATAATTGCAACAGGGTTTTGCATTTTAGTACAAAACCTTAAAAAGGAATTTTCCCTCAACAGCCAAATTTTTTGCCACTCGGAGATAGTAATAGTAAGAATATCTGCATATACCACAAAATTGACGTTTAAAAATGAGGTTCAAAAATTGTTTTCCGAAGAAGCCTTCTTAGCCGTTGCCCTGATTTGCTCAGAGAAACTCATCTTCGAGTCGATCGGTAGCCCCAGGTACTTCACCGATGGCTTCGATTCAATTCGTAAGTCTCCAATACTGATCATCCTTACTCTAGGGATTCTATTTTTTGTCAAGATGACCACTTCGGTATTCTCCAGTGCTAAACTGAACGCCCGAGGAGCCATTCAGCCCCTCACTCGGTGCATTAGCATACCAAGCCTAAGTTGCGCCTGTTCAACGGTGCGTCCAGCGACCAGAGCCGCAACATCATCCGCATATTCAACCAAGCGCGACTCATCTGGCATCTCAAGTCTCAGTAGCCCGTCATAAGACACATTCAATAGGTTCGAACCAAGGATAGATCTTTGGGCAACACCCGACGTAATTTGCATCCTTCGTTGGCCTTGTGTCGTGTCGTAGAGCAGGCTTCAGTCCTTTAAGTAGTATGGAAATTGAAAAGGGTTTTCGAGCGTTTCCAGAATATCCAACCATCCAGCGGAGTTGAAGGTATTCCTGACGTCGAGTGTCACCAACAGGACGATCCGTCGCTTGTGTGACTATATGCCTCTGCCTTTTGGACTGCGTTCACCACATCTGCAATCACATCAATGGTAGAACGTCCTGCTCTAAAGCCGTACTGCCGAGGAGATAGGTCCCCAGCAGCACGAATCGCGTCAGTGAGCCTTCCCTTGATGAGTTTCTCTGGCACATTCCCAGCCGTGTCTAGCATGCATAAAGAGCGGTATGCAGACGGCGATCCGGAATTTCTCTTCCCCTTGCTGATCAGCACGAGCCTCGCCAACTTCCATCTTATCGGGAAAACCCCGTCCCGTAGGCAAGCATTGAATGTGCTAAGCAGCAAGTCAGGACAATGGTGATAGACAAGCCGCAACACCTCAGCTCGAAAACCGTCTGGACCTAGAGCCTTCCTCACTTTCAATGAACGGACTGCCTCTTCCAGTTCCAGCTGTGTGAAGAGTGGACACTCAACTGTTGTTTCACCATGGACAGCGTCAAGATTGACGGGATGGGCAGGGAAGAGTCCCCGCACTATCTCATCCATCTTTTCCGCATCATGTATACAAGGTTTCCGTAGGGCACCAAGCTTCCGCATAACTAGCTTGTAGCCAAGGCCCCACGGATCCTTGTTCACATTGTCCACTAGATCTTGCCAGCAGCGAGCCTAGCTGTTGTTAATCCGACTTATATGCTGCTGCGTGGTTGTTTACCTCGTCTCGGCACCGTACCCGTTGAGCCTAATGGCGACAACTGTGACACTCCCTTCGCTTTTCAGCGATTTCAGTTGACCACCAGTACACTGGGGGCTGTCAGAATCTCGACGAACCTCTCGACGCCCATCCTCCCGATATTCCATCCAATTGTAGAAAGCCAAGAGCAAGGACGTTGGAAGACAATCGCTTATCTCAAGCAGAATGTATTAATGATCACTGGCTGAGTAGTCCTCTTATACTCTCCAGTTGTGTATCCTTCCTACTAGGGACTCCGAGGCGAATGTCACCTCTAGTATGGTTCCTTCACAGCCAATACGGCGGAAGGTGAGTTTGGACATTATTGCTGTTCATTTCCGTGAAAGATATAAAATTCATGTGTTTGTCAAGTTATTTCTATAGTGTTTCCTTAGTAATAAATAAAGAAATGAATTGTTAAACGCCAAACCTTCGGCCTCCTCATTTCACCACCACGGTGGCTGACCCTTAGCTTCTGAGCTAGCTATTGGGTTGTAGCTCCTTCCTTTTTTGTAGTTCTAGGACTCTCGCCGGGTAGAGTGGCTTTCCTCAAAAAATTTTTATATTTACCGGAACAATTCAAATAAATTATTTTATATGAATTTTTCAGGTAGGAGAGGGTGGCGTAAGATGGAGACTTTAAGATATTTCGTAAATAGTCAAAACAAAAACAAAAAAAATACAATTCTCATAAAAATATCAACTTTGAAAAAATTACGAAATCTCCCTATTTTACCCCACCTTTAGGGTAATACGGGGTACCCGCTTGGGTAAGATGGGGTATAGAATACTTAAACGTCGTCATCTTCCCGAATTGGGCAATTATGGACAGCTTCGTCCTCGTTATCTTCCACTCCTGCACAGCTACAATACGCCCACTTGCTGCAAGTCTGGCTAGTGATCCATCCTTCAGTAGACTTGGAATACAAGCTGTGGCAGTACAGACATTCTGTGTCATCGTCACCTGATGTGTGAGCTCCATTGTCATGTTAGATCTTTTATTTGTTTTTTTTCCCTTTTGTTTCTTACCTTTAGTTTCGGTTTCTTACTGTTTTGTTTTTCCTCTAATTCTGTTCCATATGGAACAGCAGTGATAATAGCTGTTTTTCCTCTTCTGCGAACTTGTCTTGGTCTTTTTTTCGGCCATTCGTGGATAAAGCATTAAATGTTTCGGGCTAACCAGATGGAATGCTGCATTATCCAAAGAATCATTTACTGTTTCTTACTGTACTAGATATGAGGTTATAGCAGTTGATTGAAGTAGAGTGTTTGAAGAATTTAAGGCAATACAGGTGGCCGTTTGAGTATCAGGAGCTGACAATATTACTGTTGGTGGAACTGTCAGCGTTCATTGTGAGATTACTGCTATCGATGACGTTGGAGTTGTATCAGCTTCGGGTTCTTTCTCAGTGTTCAATTCGATTTCGGCGGCCTCTCCAGCAATGAAGTCATGTTCGGTAAAAATGTGTGCATTATAAGGCGAAATCTCACATGCTTTAAGTGCATTAATTGCCTTTGGCATTATTGCTGCCAGAATGAACGCATGTCCGAAGAGTTCAGCCACTTGAAATTGGGAAACTTCTTTCCCAGGATTTCATCTTAACCATACAGTTAGAGCCTGATCATAAAAGATATTCACAGGCTGCATGAAACCAACATCTGTTGGTTGTAGTTTGTGAGTGATGTGTGGTGGTAAGCATATTATTGTCACGTCATGTTTACGTGCTTCATAGATTTATTGCAAATTTTGGGTGTGAGAGGCATGACCATCTAAAATCAGCATGACTGGGTTGGATTTAGAAGCATTGGTGAGTTTTGAAACCATCTTAAGAAAATGTCTGCAGTGATCCTCCCAGAATCTGTACATTCAGCCCATGAGTTTAGTGGAGCTCCATTGAGCAGTTCGGGCTTCATACGTTTTCTGGGATACATAAATAAAGGAAGAAGGTATGTCCCTGCAGCGTTGAAACAAATTTCAATCGTTATAGTTGTGCCTTGCTCGGCCGATGTCAAAGCTGCCACTCGTTTTTAACCTGCTGCTGCGATCACTTTGGACCGTGATTTTGGCACCACCAAAACGCCTGCCTCATCAAAGTTATATATCCTGTCTGGAGTAAAAGGGTTATCATCAAGTGTTTTTCCTAGTAGTTGAAAAATTTTCCAACAGACACTCTATTGAACCCAGTAGCACGAGCTGCTAATGTATTTTCTTGCTTTCGTAGACTCAAGTCAGGAAAACGGTTTAGAAATCCACATAGCCAGTTCCTACCAGCTTTTTCAGTGAGATCATTAAATTTATGTTGTTTGTTGTTACGAATTGCTAACTCATAGGCTAACTTCTGGAATTCGGAAGTTGACAAACCAAATAATCTTCCATCCATTTCCTATAAATAAATTACAAGTATTTAATCTCCTTCTTCGGAAAACACTATTGTAATTGAACCCAAGGGAACCTTGACATTTAGTACACTATTCTCTCTTGGTTAACTTTACGCTTGAGTGTTGTTCGAGCGACATTGTAAGCCCTGCTGGCAAAACTGACGTGAGATAGGAAGCCATATGGCAGCAGTGCTTACTACGATACACATGATCATTAGTAGACCGACTTTGCTGGCTAACTTACAAGTTTTGTGTCTAGTTTGACCGAACTATAAAAAAATAAGAAAGTGCTCCGCGCACATCAAGAAATCCAAACACGAACTTTACATTTAACTTTAAGAACTTTATTGATTATAGTTTCGTTTGAGTATTCACTCGGACAGCGTAACGTTCTACATCTAATTAGCAAAACTGAAGGTGTTCATGGATACGCTTCTATTTATTATGCGAAAAATGATGAGTTCGCGACACGTGAATTAATTATGCGAAAGTAATTTTGATTACGATGGGACATGTGCCGCCGCGTAAATTGCTTACCTATTGTCTAGGTTCGGCACATGTCATTTCCGTTGCAGATTCGTTGCATTTGGGTAAATGCAACGTTTGCAGTAATTGATTTATGTGAGAATTATTTTTATAGGAATTCGGAGTAAGCGTATACATGACTTCTCCCCCCTTACAATAAGAATTCTCCTGAATTCTAACCTTTTCATTACAATTTGTTTTAATGTTTTTGTTTACATTCATAATTTCTTTTGTTTTATGTATTTTATAAAAAATGGTAAGTATTGCAAAAATGATACATATAAGTATTGAAATTGTTGTTATTCCTAATATTGGACTTATAGTTTTGTAGAATTTAAGAATTTCTAAAGGTTCCAAATTTTCAATATGTTGTATGGTAATATTTTCAAAATTAATTCTTTTGGTAAAATTAAAATTATAGTCTGCTTCATAATAAAATCTGTCAACAAATTTGATATCATTGCTACTAAAGGTTTCATTTAGGATTTGAATAGTACAATTATTGAATGTTATTAAGTAATTACCGTTTAGTTTTATATATCTGTCATCACAAGAATTTATAATTTGTTGATTTTTCATATTTTTACAAAGTATAGTTTGATCATCCAATTTTTTAATTTCTTGAAGTTTATTTATTTGTGTATAGCAATTATTTTTTTCAATGCAATTGTTTACAATTTTGAGATCTTTTTCATATTGAATTTCTCCACTATATTGATATTTTGTTTGATTTATTTCAATAACAAATTGATCTTCTATATTAAGTTCTAAAAAGTTTTTATTTGGGATTGGGGTTATCAATTTAAGGTCGACTATTTTGTATTTATTGGGAATTTTGATGGCAAGGGTTAGTTCGTCCTTGTCTAGTTGCAAAAGTCCTGTTTTAGCGTTTTTAAGTCTGTAAAAGTCTAGTCCTGTTGTCAAGATTTCAGTAGTTGTCAATAAACTTGGGTGAACAATACCATGTCGGGTAAATGCTATGCTGTCCATAATTTGGTCTAGTTTTTCTTTAAGCATCTGCAATCTTATCATTTGATCTAACTGCAGTTGTTTTACTATAATTTTTCTTTCATTAGCAGTTACTTCTTCGTAAGTTTTTGTAATTTGATTTCTATCTGATTCAATGGTGTTTTTAAGAATTTTTATCGAGTCGCTGATATGCGAATTGATTTCTATTTGCTTATTTAGGTTACCGATAGTTTTGTCTTCGTTAATTTCTACTGTTTTCATGTGTTCAGTGATTTCCTTTCTATCGTCGTCATTCATGGTACCAAAAAGCCATTTTTCTACTGTACCAACGATATTGAGTAAACCTCTTTTCTTTCTAGGACTAGGTGGAATAGTTTTAAACTTTGCACGAATAGTTTCTAGTTCTTGTCTAATAGTCAAGTCATTCCCAAGGTTCAACCGTTTGATGTTTTCCTCTGCTAAATCGATTGCCTGCCTAAATTCTGTTAAATTGAGTACGTGAATTATTGTCCTAGCATCTTGAATAACCTCCGTTGTTCCCATATTTATTATTGTAAAGCCATTTTCAGTCGATATTGGTTGTATATTTAATGTCCCAGTTGTTGGTTTTACCATAGAGATTAGAAGCAACCATATGATGATTATGACCTAAAATAAGTATTTAATCTTGGATATGTCATAATAAAAAGTAATTGATTTGTTAAGGGTAAACGATTTAAACGACTTAAGTTAAGGTTAAATTATTGAAACTATTGAATTTTGCTTTGCAAAATATCTGCGAGCATTTTCTTCCTTAAATAAACCATGTCCTCTTGGGAAAAATTTGGTTCACAATTGCGAGTTATATGTTCAGCAAATGTGCAGCTAAATACACCACAGTCATATGCATTTGTTTGAAGTGGACCGTTTAGAATTTGCTCCTTTTTCCAAAAAGAAAAATCTAAAACCTCATCTTTCTTATCCATCGATTCTTCCTTGACATAATTTTCTAGTAAATCTAGAACTTCGGTATTTGGAGTCCTCATTGGATCATAATATTTAATGTATTTTTCCTTTGGGCTTATTATGGCTAAGCACCAATGTGTTTGGTTTATGTGAACTGGAATTATTATTAAATCATAGGAGAATATATCCACTTTCCGTGTCCATCTTCGAACTGCACTATATCCTGTTTTGTTTAGGCACAGCGTGAAAAATGTATTCATTGCATACACTTTCGGAAGATTATTTGCATTGTCTAGTGAGCTTCTTTCTACTAGCAAATTTAGGTAAAAGTTAATTATTTGGTCGTTTAACCATTCTTTTCCTAGTAAGGTGGCTGCATCGCTCCTCTTTATTGATAAATTAAATTTCTTTACCAAAACCTCGGAGTTAGGACCTTCTTTAGCTTTTATTTCTGCTTCTAGAATTCTTTTATCCTCTGTTTTAACGATATCGTCTTCTGAATAATCGTTTAAATTTGTATGTTTTAATTCTCTTTTGATATTTGTGGGATGGACATTATGTAATTTTGCCCTTCTATATCTTGGTTTTTCTTTGTGTCTTACAGCTTTATAGTCCTTTATGAATCCAGTCGTCCTAGTTTCCTCGTAGTTTTCACGTTTTTTATTTATTTTTTCCAAATATTTTTGTTTTGCTTCGTTGATGTTATTTTTAATTTTGAAAGCGTCTATTCGTTGTTCCTGAGCATCGATAGGGGTACACTTGATAGTTGAATGATAGCGATTGTTGTAGTTTCTAACAGCCTGTTGTACTATTTGTTTTGGTGAAAAATTTGTTTTATTTAATATTAAAGTTCTGCATATCGAAAGTAATGTGTTGTGAAAACGTTCTACGTCAGCATTACCTGTATGGCTATGCGCTTTTGTTATGTGTAGTTCTATTTCCTCTTCTTTTAAGAATTCCTTTACGTTAATAGTATTTAATTCATTTCCTGCAGTAATTTTCTTGGGTTTTCCTATTTTTGCAAAATGTTCTTCTAAAGTTTCAATGATTGTTATATGATTTTTGTCAGGTAGGAAGTAAGCAGAGCCAAATTTCGAAAATCGATCTATTATTGTTAAGAAATCATATTTCATGAAGGTATGAATATCTATATTGATAATTTCGTTTTTACTGTCGGGTGTTTCTGTGTAATTAAATTTAGGTTTGATCGGTTTTCTGTCATATTTCACCATTTGACAGACATCACATTGGTTGAGTACAATTTGTATTAGTTCCTGTAATTTTGGATAATAGATCTTGTTTTTTATAGAATTGAAAGTTTCTTGTATGCCGGAGTGCATACTTTCCTTTATGTGATACAGAGATATTTGCTTTACTGCTTCGGTTTCCGTTTTTATATCCTGAGCTCTAAAAGAGCATCGAATAAACTTGACTTGGCTGTCATTTGAGTACATTTCCCTTATTGTTTGTTGCAAGATGTTATATTTGCTGTCTTCAAGTTCCGTATAAATACCGGTTATCCCCTTCTTTATGTACTTTCTAAGGATTTCGCGTAAATTGTCGAAATCGTATTCCGCTATATAAATTATTCGCTTTTTATGAATAACTTCTAACTCTTGGATCTTATTATTTGTCAATATTAACTGTGTCCTATATTTATTTACAATTTCCTCCTTAATAGGTATATGATCTTGTAGATCTTCTTCCGCAGAATGTTTTGTAGCTATTGTACTATCGTGACTTTCCAAGTTAAATATTATTCCTAAATCTGAAAAAGAGTTTGTATGTTTAAATGAGCTTGTCGACTTTTCATCACACTCCTTAGGTTGATTAGTACGGCTGAGAAAATCCGCTACCTTATTTTCTTTTCCTTTTACGTACTCAATATCAAAATGATATTCTCCTAGTTTTAAGAGCCATCTTTGATGCCTGGGTGAAAGGTCCTTCCCTTTATATTTAGCATGAAGGTATTTGATAGGTTGATGGTCCGTATAAATAGTAAACTTGTTACCATAGAGATACGGTCTGAAATAATTGACCGACCACATAATGGCAAGAAATTCCTTATCAGTAGTGGCGTAATTCCGCTCATGACAGTTTAATGTCCTCGAGGCAAAGCACACTGGATGCCCGTTTTGTGACAAAACGGCACCAATTGCGTACTGAGACGCGTCAGTTGTTAATTGGAAGGGTTTCTGAAAATCAGGAAATCTTAAAACAGGATGTGATATTATAAGGGCTTTTAGTTTCTCAAAAGCGCTAATATAATTTGGATCTTTACAATTAACTTTTTGGTCCTTTTTCAGATACTTTGTTATAGGTTGAGCTACTTTTGCGTAGTCCTTAATAAACTTTCTGTAGTAACCCGTTAATCCTAGAAAGCTCTTTATCTGTTTGTGCGTTTTTGGCAACTCTAATTTTTGTATTATTTCAACCTTTTCGGGATTTGGTTTCAGTCCATCTTTTGAGATAATATGACCTAAGAATGTGGTCTCCTTCTTCATAAAATTGCACTTATCTATCTGGATTTTAAGTTGATGTGCTTTCAAAGTTTGAAAAATGTCTGTTAACGATTTAATGTGTTCCTTTAAGAGGTGCTAAAAATCAGAATATCGTCTAAATAAACGACACATGATTTATTTACGAAGTCTCTTAACACGTCATTCATTAGGCGCTGGAATGTCGCTGGTGCATTTTTTAGACCAAACGGCATTCTTACAAATTCATAAAGTCCGTGAGGTGTTACGAAGGCTGTTTTATGCCTGTCTTCCTCTTTGACTAGAATTTGATGATAACCTTTTGCTAAATCGATTGTTGAAAAATATTGGGCTCTACCTAGTTTATCGAGGATAGAGTCAATATTTGGCAATGGGAATTTATCATCCAATGTTATTTCGTTTAGTTTTCTGTAATCTACCACTAAACGAAATTTCTTTTCCCCCGAGTTGTCCGATTTTTCCGGTACTATAATAAGAGGACTTGAATACATTGAATTACTCTTTCGAATAATTCCTTGCTTTTCAAGTTCCGCAATTTGTTTTCGGACCTCCGCTTCGTGCTTAGGAGGATACCTGTACAGTTTTGAGTTGACTTGATTTTCGGTTGTAGTCTTTATCTCATGTTTTATTGTGGGGGTACTCGTGAGTTTGTCACCCTCCTTAAAAAATATTCCCTCATACCGTTTTATCAGTTTTATTATTTCGGCATATTCTTCTTTGTTCAGGTGATCTAACTGTAATCTTTTTAGATAATCACCATGCACTTCTTCTAAAGAATTTACTTCATCAAAAGGATAAGGGCTATTAATAAATTTAATGGCATGTCCATTTAAAATAATTAATTTTCTCTCGAAATCTATTAATGTATCGAGATTATTTAGTAAATCAGTTCCGATTATGAACTGATATTTTCGGTTTTGTAACCTATTAACCTTCCACCGAACCAAGGCTCGTGAGGGTGGAGGATCAATTTCTTCTGGCGATGGAGTATGAACTTCATACTCGATCTTATCTTTTCCTGTAATAGTTGAAAATATGATTGGCTTGATTTTCACCTTATTAAATGTATTAATTCGGTCATCAATTACACTGAATGATGCCCCAGTATCAATTAAAGCTACATATTTAACATTATTTATAGTAATTTGAATCAAAGGCAATTGTTCCGAGGCTAGTTGCGAAAAAAATATTCATTTAGGTTAATTTCAGGGGGTGAGTCAGAGAAGGTTTCTTCATCAGATAAATTATTTGATTGGTTTTGGTTTTTAACCTTTTCAATATTTGATCTATGGAATTGCGCATTCTCAACTTCCATAGGCTCAATACCCGGTTGGAGTTTAGACTTCCATGTTTGTTTTGAACGACCTGAAAAGTTATTGGCTTTATTTTGCCCCGATTTGTTTGAGTTCTGAGATCTGAAAAATTGATTTTGACCACTATTTTGTTGTCCACTGTCATTGTCTTTTTGTCTGTACTTATTAAATTGTCTGTTTTGTTTTGTATTATCCTCTCCATCAGAATTTTTGTCAGTCTGTCTGTTTTGTGAGGAATTAGGATTAGAATCCTTGAAATTATTATTGTGGAATTCAGGTTTGAAAATTTTGACCTTTCTAAATTCTGGTCTGATACATTCATCTTCAAATCTTCTTGATCTCATAATTTCTATTATTTTATCAATATTTGTCTCACTGTATATCTTTTCTAATAGAACACCCTGACTCATTTCTTTCACTACATTTGTTAAGATTGAATTAACATTACTAAGGTCAATAAACATTTTATCCTGATAATAGATTATTAGTTCATCTGCCTTATACTTAATTTTTTGTACTTCCTCAGCCAATTCGCTTACATTGTGCACCTTCAGTTCGTTGATTTTTTTGTAGATTTCCCACGGTTGAACGTCTGGTCTGAAACGTAGCTTTAGCTGATCCTTGATGAGTTGCCAATTATCTGTTTCTGGGATGTTGATGATTGCGTTCTTAGCCTCGCCTTGGATTTTCTCATAATAGATGGTCCTTACTGCTGTTTTCTTTGAATCTTCATTGTCAATTTTGCTCAAATAGTATTCAACACTGCTCAGGAAGCCGTTGATGGTAATATCTCCGACGCCGGTAAAGTTGTTCATATATTTGATTTCCTTTAATATTTTATCGTTATGATCGTTTGATGATTGTCTGTTTGAAATTTGTTGAAGAGCTGTTGCCAACTGTTGGACCTGCTCCTCCCTTTGAGCAAGTTGTAGTTGAAGTTGTTGGAATTGTTGAACCAGTTCTTCCATTCTGTATGCGTCGTTCCGCCCTTGGTTGAAGATATTCCTTCTTCTTGTTCTTCGTCCAGCAGGATCCACGTTTTATATGGAGTTTTTTAAAAATCTTAGGCTATGTTACCTGTTTCCAAGTTTTGTGAAACTTTGTTCAATTTGTCCGGTTTAATTTGTTCGGTTTGAAATGTTGCTTTTCACTTCTTATTAGGAACTTTGTTTGTTTTACACACTTTTTAAATTAATTTATGGGCGATCAGATCTCTACAGCAGCCTCACTGCGAGTTTTAAGCGGACCTTTATGCTTCGTGTGTCTGCTCTGATCTTATTATATAGGTTAATAATAACCGTATTAACCTTCGCGGCTTTCCCGATTATTATTTTGTTTAATATTTATGTGTTTTTAGTTTATCGGCACCTTCGCGGCACTTAACCGATTTTATTTTTAAATAGTCACCACACTTTTTCGTTAGTTCCTTCGCGGATTTTCGAACTGTGGCGTTTACCGACTGCGCCAGTTTTGTGTCTAGTTTGACCGAACTATAAAAAAATAAGAAAGTGCTCCGCGCACATCAAGAAATCCAAACACGAACTTTACATTTAACTTTAAGAACTTTATTGATTATAGTTTCGTTTGAGTATTCACTCGGACAGCGTAACGTTCTACATCTAATTAGCAAAACTGAAGGTGTTCATGGATACGCTTCTATTTATTATGCGAAAAATGATGAGTTCGCGACACGTGAATTAATTATGCGAAAGTAATTTTGATTACGATGGGACATGTGCCGCCGCGTAAATTGCTTACCTATTGTCTAGGTTCGGCACATGTCATTTCCGTTGCAGATTCGTTGCATTTGGGTAAATGCAACGTTTGCAGTAATTGATTTATGTGAGAATTATTTTTATAGGAATTCGGAGTAAGCGTATACATGACTTACATGGCGGTATATGATGAATTCTGGAGGTGCCAATGAAAATTCGAGGTTTTGTGGGTTTTTGAGACGGATTTCTACAGGGAAATCCAAACGGCCCGCGGAGAACACAATAGCGCTCCTAGTGAAGTGAAAATTAGTTCAGTTCTTATACCCGTTTAATTTTTATCGCCTTCCAAAGTGAATTTATAGGAGTTTGTTTACTTCTCAACGCTGAGCTATCAGTGGAAGGTGCAAAACATGTGCTTCATTTGCTCGTCCTGAAAAGTTTAGGAGTACAGTGGAAAGTGCAAGGTGAATTTATATCATGCACGGATGCGTTTCGTACGTTTTTATTTGGAAAATAGTATATATTGCGCGATATAAGCATTTGCTAATGCCGCCGTTGGCTGACAGCTCACGAAAGCTTGTCCATAGTAGGCCGACTTATACATATGCAAATTGCTACCATATGGCTTCCTTGTTTACGTCAGTTTTGCTTGTTGGCCAATTTATAACCCTTTTTTTCATCCAAAAGTTCTTGAATGGCTAATTTCATTTGTTCTTCACTCCACCCTCCTCTATCAATTTTTCTTTTATAATTTCGAACGATACTCTATAAAAAATTGTTTGTCTGTAAAGTTGTTATATTGTGCTATTAACAATTTATTTACTGAAAGTTGTACATAAATTATTAATAGTACAATATTACTTGTAATTAATCTGTATAGTTTAATTTATGACGTTATCACGTAAAATTATCGTCTGTAAACCGACATTACAGACATTCAATTTTTTCTAATATCATTTCGGCTTGCATTTGGAACTTGACTGACATGCCAACGTGGTCTTCAGAAAGGATGCGATTTCACGAGGAACTAGCAACAGACGGAGCACTTGCCGTTGAACGCAAAACAGCCAGCCAGTCCAGCGCATGAATTTGGCAAGTGAACAAATAATTTGGGCCCACAAATGTAATTTGTTATGGTTTTGAGTTAATTTAATTAAAGATTGTTGATGGCGCGACGCACAACACGTCCCAAACCAAACAAATACTCAACACTACACCACAATTGAGCAACCGCAGAGCTCCGCGATGCAACTGAAAGCCTATGCCGCCGGCAAATCGTCATTGATAGCAACCACGATGGCAAGCATTAATTTGCCCATAATCACATCAATGATCGCATTTCCTCCGAATCGTCTATTTCTATTTTTCGCGTGCGTATACACATATTTTGTTTGAGCTAATTTATCATAAGCCGAAAATACAACAGAAGATTGGGATTAAGTACGAACCTCCGGCTATTGGGATGAAGTACCATCCTCAGGCGGAACGTGACACTTTTTCGTGAGTGCAGCCGGTGATCGATTTATAAGACGTTGTCACGTCAAAAATAATAAAATTGACCCAACTAATAATTGTAATTTTGAATTAAATCGAAATCCAAGAAGAAAAAATCAGCGGGTAAGATAGGGTACCAACCCCGTCGTGCCCGCAAGTAGGTACCCCATCTTCCCCAAACTGCACTTATAAGTTGTATTAAATTTTTTGAGGTTATCAAACAAATCAAGCCAGGACAAATTAATGAGTTTATAATAGTAAAATATACAAACATCAATAAAAAAAATATATCATGCATCTTGCATGCATATCATATATTTTGAACAGTCACGCACTTCATATACGTCAATAGTTAGATAAAACCACTTAAATTAAAAAAAAAAACATACTTAGCAAGTAGAAACGTGTACTCCTCCTACCAAACTTTTGTGATACTGACAAGTACGAGTATAGCTAAATACCGTTAGATGGCGTTAAAATACATGTTCTAGTGACAGTGCATTATCTGTTTTGGTAGGGTCCCCATCTTACCTCGCTACTCCGTCTTGCGCCATCTTTCCCTGTGTTTGAAATACCATGGCCACGCCCACGATGGATCCTTGATCCGTATGTAAGGGTGCGAAGGGGCTCGCCTTCATCTGGATATCTCACTCTTACTTGGGGGTCGTAAGTTTTCGGAGTAAGGACGAAATCGTCTCTCTTGTCAATTCCTTTGGTAGGTTACTTTGCCCTCGGCACCATTGAACCGATATATTTTTAAGAACCTTGCAAATTCTTGTCACGGGAACCCTTTGCACTCTTTTCATGCGGTCGTTAAAATACCGCCCGAGCCAAGGTTAACAAGGTTAAAATAAAAATGTTAAAGTAAAAATAAACAAAAAAGACAAGAAAAAAATGATTACATTAAAGAGAAAAACAAGTTGGGTAAACAGACCTACGCTCATGTCAGAAGGGTTTTGTATTCAATTTACAAAATGCAGTCACCAGATCGAATAAAATCAAGAAACATGTCAAAGACGATTTTATTGGAGAAAATATGAAATTCGAAGATCATACTATTATTAACAAAGTTGAAAGAATTTAGACTTCTGAGGTTTTTGGTATTCTTATACTCATAAATATCTCCCTTGATAATTATTTCAGATGTCCATCCGCGAGGAAGGAAACACAATTTGTTCGAATCCTAGAATGGTTACAAAGCCCTTTTGCTAGGAGCTCTCTCCCGCCTCCTTGACTTGTTTCACTTATGAGTATTATTTGTAGGTACTCATTTTCAGTCATTCATTAAATTGAATCAAGTGTTCAAAGCATGCACCTTAAACGTTGAAGTTGGGAAAAAATAACTCAAAATTATCCAATCTTCGCATTTAAAACAGCCACTATTTTGTTTTACGATTACTGATACCACTAGCTGAACCGATTCTCAAAGATATACATGACACCTATCATTCCTGAAATTTTCATGCAAATCCTAGCAAAACTGTAGTGTCTGAGTCGGTTAAAAGCGCATATGGTTCCATAGCCATCTGTTGCCATAGTAATCAATGCAGCGCATATTGTTTCATAGTACAGGAAAATTCAAAACGCTTTAACTTCGGTAAATATCATTCAATTTTGATGAAACTCTCAGGATAGATCAATCTTATAAATAGACATCTACCTACTGAATGCTATTGAATTTAAGGGTACCGTTAAGACCTTATTCAAGAAAACATAAAATCGATAAATCATACTATTACTAACAAAGTTGAGTGAATTACGAATTCTAATGTATTTGTTGTTGTTGTACTCACCAAGGCCTACATTCCTGATTTTTTTCAGATTTTTCGGGTCACAGGTGTCCAATCGCGAGGGGGGGTACACAAATTTTTCGTGTATGTCCCCTCCCTGTGCGCCCCTCGAAGCAGATTTTGCCAAACTAAGACCAGTTTTGAAAACCTCTCATCAAGACCTTATATTTGATACCCATATCGGCTACTATATGGGGAGACCCCCCTTAAATACCTATTAAATTTTTTTTTGTAATTTAACTTTAAAGAGATCAGCACTTTACATCCACACACAAAATTTGATGTTTCTAGCTTAAGTAGTTTCCGAGAAAAAGTGCTGTGACACACGGACGAATGGACGGACGGACAGACGGACAGACTGGTCGCGAATTTAGTAGGGTTTTGTAAAATTATTTTACAAAACCCTAAAAAAGGTTGAATAAAATAGAGTGGTTAGTTGAATACAATAGGTTCTTCGAGAAGTCGGAGATTGGTTGAAGAATAAAATGAATACATCGCCCAATGTCCAATCTAACGCCTCAGCACTATCCAACAACAATTTGAAGTCACGGATACACGGGAAGGTTCTTAAAGCAAATCAAGTTTCATATCGAAAAATTTCAATTCGCGTTTCACTCCCCCAGAAAAAATAATGGTATACCTGGGAATATACGTTGTTGCCAGCTGTTGCGGTACCACCACCGGTTTCATCGGTCCAGCAATCCGATTCGCTGTTTGTGACGAGACATCGTTTATAAATTCCTGGAAAATAGCATGCAGTTCAAGGGGACTTTTGTAGTTGAAAATAAACCTTATGAAGTCACCTTAAACTTCCTTCGCAACATCAATCCAGATAAAATGCAAAATAATGAGTGGTCACTGGAATTCAAGGATTACAAAGCCGAAGCAGGACCTTTTTCGCCAACGTTGACAAACGTACAAAAAGTCCACCTTTGCTCACGCCAACAAAAGTTGATTGTGATGAGAGAAAAAATAACTCGATATCTACTCGGACTACAGAAAAGTGGCACTCGAATGTAAAATTCAAGAACGAAACGGTTGGAACTTGAAAAGGTTTCAATTGTTTGAAAAACAAAGAACAGAAAAGAAAGTTTAATTTGCAACCCAAGTTATTTAAGATCAGCAATGCAGATAAGCAAATACACTTTGTCGTGTGCTCGCTGTATGTGCGCGTTCAAAATTGCCTTCTGAGAGTGTCGAAAAAGGATCATGAAAAGTGCGGAAAACTTTCCAATCAATTTCGAGTAACAATCGGGTATAGTTCGCAGTATGACCGATGGTAAGTTCTCGGTCGAATTTCCCGCTCTTGAAAAATCTGCGATGGGTTTGTCGTGTGTGTGCTATCAACATGAAAGAGAAATATTCGGGCCTAGCATCCATGCATATATTTGGTCTCGCTGGAATCAACCACAAGCTGAAAAAGTATATTCGACATGGAGGTTTCAAAAGATGACAATCTTCCTAAAAATATATGCATTTCATGTTTTAAAGACTTCAAGATGCACATTACTTTGCCCAACTAGCAACAAAGACGGATCGACTTTTAAAAGCTTTTATTAAGTCCACAAAAGCAAGTTATTGTGAAAGCGGGAGCCCTTGCGCCGATTTCAATAAACGTTTTCAAACTGGATTTGCCTCATTCACATTGGTATCAGAAGACAAAAAGTTAAGGATGTTACTACATCAACTTAACAAGGACTGACTATCTTTAGTTAGTACGCCTAAGGTCCACCAACAACCACAACAGACATAACGACTGATACAGAAACTAGAACAGCGCTAAAGTCAATGCCATCCAGCACAGTAGTCAATCCTGAGAAACGTCTAATAATCTAGAAGGAAAAGACAGAATTTAAAAGCTGCATTATTGTACAAATAAGCAAAACGGGCAAAAGTGTCCCCCAAATTAAAGCTTAAAGTGAGATCTGAAAGCACCGCAGTTTAGCCAGACTAGTAGTCAGCAAAAGGATCAGCATCTCAGACTTCATCAATATCATGACTTAATGAACAACGATCAATGAAAGTTATAACTGCGCCACAAATCACGTCCATGCCAGGGAACATCCAAAATCCAATGAATAATAGTCAAATTAAGTTGGGACAAGTTGTCAAGGATATTGATTTACTTACCTTCATTTTGAAAGCTCTGAAGTGGCCATATACTGATGACAATATCCTCATACAAATAGAAAAGTTGAAAGAAGCGCCATTTCACGAAGTAATTCGCAATTAACATCTGCTCCAAGACGCTGATCTCATGCAAACTCATGAGTCCAATCCTATTCCAAATACCGGTTGCTCCTCCACAGCAATACGTGTGTCCAGCATTTGTATCATATAAAATTCCAGCCGACTTATCGGTTCACTTGATAACAGAAGAAGTACCCAATGCGCCTAAGCATGATCCTAAGCCGATTAAAATCTACAAACTCAAACCAAAAGAAGCCCAACTCAACCGAAAGAAAACGGGCCCTAAGCCCGTTATGCGTTCCAGTACTGCTATTGAAATTCTGTCAGATGATGAAAGTGTACAAATATTTGAAGTAAATGTGGATCCAAATCTGTTCTTCAATGCGGAAACTGAATTGCAGGACAAATTCAAAAACAATTGTACAACACAAGACTGACAGAATGTCAGTCACTTTGACATTTACACCTGATGGGGTTATAGCAATTGAACGTTGAATCGCCAGAAGCAA
Organism: Odontomyia ornata; assembly: GCA_963969285.1. Classification (NCBI taxonomy): domain Eukaryota; kingdom Metazoa; phylum Arthropoda; class Insecta; order Diptera; family Stratiomyidae; genus Odontomyia; species Odontomyia ornata. The sequence goes on from OZ017740.1 coordinate 73,186,749, forward strand.
AATTAACGGCACGCCGGTTGAAACCAAGTCGATGAAAAACCTGGAAACAAAGAACGGGTCTCTTCTCTTTTTTGGCACACAAGGATCGACAACGGAGGATCGAGTGAGACGAACAACAAGAAATTTTTCCTGGAATTCATCGTGGGAAGAAATTTACAACAGCGACATTGGAATAATTAATGACCGAGATAAGGGAGATTGGCGATAGAAGATCAACAAGAATCGCGCTTGCAGAAGAACTTCGCGACGCAAATTACTTCGGGGGCCCCCAAATAGGTAAACGTTAATTAAGTTTTGTATTTTGTTTAGCCAAAATTAATTTTTAAAATTACTGCACATAATCATTAAATAAATAATTAAATAATTTATCATATTTTTCGTCCTTAAAAAATACTGTTACGGAGGTAAATTTTATAACTGGCTCAGGTGTGTTCGGAGAATATAGTTCAGTGTGATTCGGTTCTTTACGCAGGTGTGTTCAGGATTACGCTTGTTGCGAGTTACGTCGGGTAATCTGATCCCAGCTTAGACTAATCCTCCCCTGTTAGAGGAAAATAGTGTATTTTATTTCTAGTTGTGTGAGGGGTGTTCGACGGCCGCGTTTCTCACTTGGCGGCTATTTGGGACCAGGGAATAAGCGAGTGGCGACTCGTACGACCGTCTCCGATGGCAAGCTGGGTCTGAGGTCCTTAGCCGGAGGAACTCCCACGCAGAGGGTAACATTCTTGAGTGCGAAAATAATTTGTCTTGGGCTCTTGCACTCTGAGAGAATAACACGCCTCACGACACAGCATCACTATCTTGCCAGGGCATTCACACGTCCCCAGGCAAGGCCAATCCAGCTGGGCACTGAACTTTTGTTCGCTGAGGCAGACCATCGCTGTAGTCCTGAATGGACAATTAACATCCCAATTAAATACTCTACAAACCAAAAAATGAAAAATAAGATCATCTTCTACAAAACAGTCTTAGTCGCCACATTTTCACAAATATACGACATGATAGAGCTAAAAAATATACAATTTAGTCATAAATTACTTTGTTCAACCCAATACCATGGAAATTTTGCTAGATTAGATTATATTGATCCTGTGGAACCCTCGCCGCGCAAGTTCAACGCGCATTTCTTCGGGTTTTTCCTTATTACTCAGGCCAAAAACTCCCACGCTCTTTATATTAGATGGTCGAAAAAAATGAAGAAAATTAACTAATCGGCTATCAACTCAAGGAGCAACATAAGAAGAAAGTTTTGCCGATTGTTAAAGATAAAATAATGTGGTCTCAATTTTGAATTTCAACACTGTTTTTAAAGCAGCGCAGATGTTCAGAAGTAATTAATTTTTTTAAAGCAAATTGAAACTAGCATCCAAGGCTAGCAATAATTTGCCAAAGTTAATCATCGGGAGCTTTTCCCTAAAAATAGCTCATTCACATTAATTGCTTTCACGTGTACCCCAAAGACTATTTTTGGTACGAATTGCGTTTATCGGACAAAACAATATGCAATTTACTTACCTGATCAAAAGCGTATTCAACAACTTAATGGATTCAAGTTGTATCGTGAGAGCTGGTTGGAAACATCTGCCACATTCATGCATCGATTGAAATCCGTTCGAATTTGTATCCCATCTACTTTTCAGATACATCTCCCAATATCGCGATACAACTCATTACTCGCGGAGGCAGACTATGAAAGATTCTTCTTGATTGTCTTTTGTTTTGATCCGGTAATTCGTTTCCCGCCATCGTATTGTCGTCGGTTGGAGCTGTATCCATAGTCTCCCATGTGACAGTCATCAGTGAAATTGCCCACCTATAAAATTAATTGATGGATCCCACGACTCCATAACTCCTCAGCGTTCGCATGATTCCACACCATTTCGATTCTGAAACGACGCACCGTTGTAACGCAGCGCAGACCAGAGTGTTACTATGATTGATGGTAGAAGGCGGGAAATTGCGTCCGCGCATATTGAAATTGGCGAGACGTTTGGAAACGGCGGAGTGGAGCCCAGGCCCACGATAATAAGTCACGGGGGCCATTGTTGCATGCATGTTACACTGAAATGTTTGTTCGGTTGTAGCCCCCAACTCAATCATTTCTAATTTTACGAAAAGGTAAGTGACCCGAAAAGCTTTCAATTGGATGCGCGGCGATGCTGTTGGAATCACTTGAGATGCAATTGCGGCTTATTAGATAATTACATCCATCAGATGCGAAGAAAAGATACTTTTGGATGTGTCCACTCAAATGTTTTCAAGTAACACTGGAATATGGACAACTTACGTAATGAATCTGATGTTTTACCATCTAACTTACTAGAATTACTGCTGTTGTATCCTAAGAATCAGACATCCTTTGTGCAGATCTTCATTATTGATGATTGTGTTCTTTCTTCTCGATATCCTGTCGTCTCATTAAATTTTACAACCAGCTCAAGAATGAATTTTATGTGCGACTGGCGAACTTTCACACTTCTCAATATTGCATCCAACCCATGTCCATAAAAATTCAGCTGCCATTGTGGCTCCAAAGTGGCGTCCATCCCTACTCAAAATGACATCATACCACAAGGTCCTAAAATGTCAAGAAAATAAAACATAATCCGCAGCACAAAGAATGCTGGAATTTAAGACCGAATGTAATTTTTTCTACATTTGTAAGTCGAAATGTATTTCGAGGTTGAGAATGAATAGATTTAATTTTAAATCCCTTATTCATAAGAAACCGAACGGAATAGAAGGCATTGAAGGCGCAAGCGGCAAAAAAAACACAAAAAGGTCACCCATGACGATTTTAACACCTTATATCTTGTCGAATTGTTTAGAGCACGTCTCATCATTTCTGCTTCGTTAGAACGTTGCGTCAACAAAGTGGACTGCGAACGGATATTAACACCCCTGTGGACATTGTACAACATGTTTCTTCCTTTCTTTTTTGATGGGAATTCGGACGTTGAAAATCGGATACGAGAATTATACGGTTGGGCGTTCAAACTAACCAACTAAGACCATAAATTTGGATGAACGTGACTGATCCTCAAACGGAACTGAATGACATAGTTATTTAAAGCGTTTATGAATGTACGTACCCTTTTTTGTGAGTTATTCGGCAACGTATTTAAGGGACCGTCTCAGGCCCAAGGTGTGGGATAATTTGTTTTATGAATACTTTCAAGGTGCTGCTGATTTGGATTAAGATATTATCTTGGAAAACGCATGACCATGTTGTAACATAATGAGTTTGCAAAACGGTGAGCTGAGATTTTTTGAATGGAAAAGAGAAATTTGTTTGCCTTACGATTTTTGAACATCAATTAAAATGGGTGGGTAGGATTAAACAATTTAATAACATGCGTTTAAGGGATGCATCAGACTACCACTATTTAGCCGCACTTCTGTCGGATTTTATATTTCTGAGTTTACGTAATGCTCTTTTTCAAGCCAATAAAAATTATAATATTCTTATTCGACCGAAAACAATTGATCCGAAGTTTTTGCAAGTATGTACGAAGGACAATAAATTTTCCGTCGATACATATTGTTACATGTACAAATAATTCTGCGAGCTACTGTCGCAATTGTTTTCACAACAATGAAGAACACGAATTTACTCGAAACCACGAGAACCCAACAAGCATGAACAACATCTGAAAGTGAGTCACTGCTCCATTCATTTGCAGTCGCTCGAATGTTCCCGCGAATTCGCCAATGTACGAGAACTGGATTGAATGACTACAGGCCCTATATAAAGGCGAGCTGAATGAATGGGGGCATCATCATTCATTCGACCGCGATAAGAACTGCGATAGTATGTGGGAAGCGATATTATTCGAGTAGTAGAAAAGTGATTTTCGTAATAGTGAAGTGATTTAGAAGACAATTGCGATAAGAAATTTGTGGACAAGTGTTAGATTTTTCATAGTGAAAATTGAAATTAGTGAAAGTGTTAGATTGATCATTGTGCATTTTTGTAATTGATAAACTCTTTTAATTTTAATTTAAAAGACATTGCGTTTTCACTTTCCCGGCACATTAAAATTATTGGCCGCGAACCGAAAACACGCGACAGTGGTGTCAAGAAGTAAGAAAGAAAATTTTGGAAGTGAAAACGATTAAACATTTTTGAAGTGCACAATAGTGAGAATTAACGTGGAAACTGGTGGAAAAATAGCCGAAAGCAATAAAAATGCCAGGAAATTTGCATTTAAAAATTAATCAATTGAGCATATCGGGGCTCAAAGAGGAGTTGGAACAACGAAATCTGGCCACACAAGGTACAAAGGCCATACTGATTGCACGCTTGCGTGACGCGATTCAATCGGAAGGTGTGAATCTGGATTCAGGTGAGCTCTCTGATGCGGAAAAAGGCGCAGAAGGTGGAGAAGTAGAAACACCAAAATCAAAGGAGCCAGAAAATGCGCTAATGCAAATGTTAACGCTGATGTCATCCAGTCTGACTGCGAAGCTAGATGAACAATCAGCGAAGCTCAATGAACAGTCATCCAATTTAACAGCGAAGCTGGATCAACAAGCGATCGAAATCAAGGCAGACATCGCACAGAAGCTGGAGAAACAGTCAACTGATTTGAAGGCAGATTTGGAAAAACAGTCTACCGAAATAAAAGCAGAGCTCAGTAGTCTCAACAACCAAATTAAATGCGTCGAGGAAAAGGTATACCAGGTCGAGGAGAGAGTCAACCATGAGATCAGCCAGGTCGAGGAGAGAATCAACCATGAGATGGAAAACATGAAAAAAGGAATTGGAAGCAGCGAAGGCAGTGGTAACTACCTCACCAGCCCCGCTTATAACCGCAGCGCAAAGCACATCCAGAAATGTGAAAGTATCAATATTCGATGGGCAAATGGTCTGGAGTATTTACGAGACCCAGTTTGAAGCTGCCGCAAGGACAAATCACTGGAATGAGCAGGAACGAGCAACTGCACTGATTCTTGCTCTAAGAGGCCCAGCTGCCGAGCTGTTGCAGACGATCTCCGTTGAATTGCACTCAAACTTGAATGCTATAATGAATGCGCTCGACATGCGTTATGGAGACGATCATATAAAGCAGATTTATCGGTCACAGCTAAGGCATCGGGTGCAGAAGTCTGGTGAAACCTGACAGCAGGTAGCCCAAGACATTGAGCGACTGGCACTTTTGGCTTACCCAGCCTATGACCCAGAACATCGAGATGATGCAGCGACAGAAGCAATCATCAGCACACTAAAGGACCCGGAATTGCAACAAGCCGTGCGTTTAGCTCAAAAGCAAACGGTTAAGGACGCATTGGCTTACAGCCTGAACTTTGAAGCTGCGAAAAATGTGACTCGTACCACTGCCCGGATTCGTGAGGTAGTGACAGACGATTGCAGGTGTGAGCGCGTGGAAATTGAGCGAGACCCGGATGTAAATGGTGCGCCTAGATGCTGAAATTGTGGAGAGAAGGGGCACTTGCAAAGAGACTGCAAGAAGTGAAGAAAACCGAGCTATTGTCCAGGGAGTGCAGCTAGGAGGAGATCCAGACCGAGTCAGGAGCCCAGAATGGAAGCCCTTTGAACAGAGGGGTCGGGAAACATGTAAGAGCCAACTTCGTGGGGCAGAGGTTGGCTAGGAGGATCAACGTCCCCAGCACCACCATCACCGTGTCAAGATTACATCGTGGAGAAGCGGACTTATGCCTTCCGGGTCAAGTTGACGGAGAACACTGCACCATAACAATCGACACTGGTGCAACCCGATCGATTATCCGACCAGACCTAGTTAGACAGCAACAACTTCACAAGGGCAGAATTTTCTCACTCCGGACAGCTACGGGAGAAACTGCACCTGTTCATGGAGAGGTCAACCTCCAGATACAGTTGGGAGACCTTGTGTTCCGACATAATTTTCTGGTCGCGAACATTATGGATGACTGCATTCTCGGAATGGATTTTCTGCGACCACATGGAATCACGTTGGATTTGAGCAAACGTGTATTGAAATGGCAGAATGTCGAAGTACTAATGGAGGATTCCAGCGTCCGAATTCCCAAAATGAATGTAGTGGTATGTACTGACACTGATGTACCGAATTCTTCCGAAAGCATTGTATGGGCCAAGCTTGATGGTGATTCTGGAGACCGCCGATCTTATCTGATAGAGCCAACGAAGACGTCCGCATTGCGCAGTTTGATTGTAGGGCGAAGCCTTGTAAGATCTTTAAGGAAGGGATATGTGCCGGTTAGAGTCCTTAACCCCGCAGACTCAACCATGAGCATCAAAGCGGGAGAAGTCATCGGCAGCTGCCAGCCTGTTTCCACCATCACCTCTTTGGAAGCTACTCACGACCATCATGGGAGGCAAGACACAGACAAAGCCCGGGAATCCACGTCTGCAATATTGAAGCAGGTCAAATTGCCAGTGCAGCTATTCCAACGAGCCTCTGATCTGGTCACCAAGTACAGTGACATCTTCTCAACAAGCCCGGATGACCAAGGCCGAACGAGTCTGGTAACTCACGTCATAGATACACAGGGAGCCAAGCCGATTCGACAAGCACCGAGACGTCTCCCTATAGCCAAACAAGGAGAAGTGAGCGCGCTGATCTCGGATATCGAAAAACAAGGCGTTATTGAATCTTCTGTCAGTCCATGGGCCGCACCTGTAGTTCTAGTAAAGAAAAAGGATGGTAGCACTCACTTTTGTGTCGACTATAGGCAGCTTAACGACGTCACTAAGAAAGATAGTTACCCAGTCCCACGCATCGATGACATCATGGACACTTTAGCCGACGCAAAATGGTTTTCTACACTCGATCTCAAGAGTGGCTACTGGCAGGTAGAAATTGACAAGAAGGACCGAGAGAAGACCGCATTTTCAGTTGGGACCGGATTGTGGCAATTTGTGGTGATGCCGTTTGGGCTTTGCAATGCTCCAGCCACTTTCGAACGCTTGATGGAGTACGTGCTACGTGGTCTAACCTGGAAAACCTGCTTGGTGTACCTAGATGACATCATCGTCATCGGTAGAACGTTCGAAGAGCATGTGCGCAACTTAGAAGAGGTTTTCTCCCAATTACGACAGGCAAATTTGAAACTTAGTCCCGACAAGTGTACCCTTTTCGCAGCTGAAGTAAAATACCTGGGACACGCCGTATCAGCAGAAGGGGTCAAAATAGACCCTGAGAAAATGGAAGCCGTGAAAAGCTGGCCAACACCAAACAACAAGCGCCAACTACGAAGTTTTCTTGGTCTGGCAACCTACTATCGAAGATTCGTCAAAGACTTTGCAAAATAGCTAAGTGTCTCCATCAGCTAACCGAGAAAAATCGTCCGTATGTCTGGAATGAACAATGCCAGACAGCTTTTGAGACCCTGAAGGAAAAGCTGTGTGAATCACCCGTGCTGGCATATCCGAAACCCGGAAAAATGTTTGTAGTTGACACCGATGCAAGCAACGGCGGTATTGGAGCTGTACTCTCCCAGCAGATCAATGGCGAAGAAAGAGTCCTCTCGTATTACAGTCGAGCTCTCTCAAAAAGTGAGAAGAACTACTGCGTGACCAGGAAGGAGCTATTGGCTATAATAGAGGCCACCAAGTAGCTCCACAAGTACCTATATGGCCAGAAATTTGTTCTTCGAACGGACCATGCATCACTGAGATGGCTACAACTTCAAAAACCCCGAGGGACAAGTTGCGAGATGGATCGAAAGATTGCAGTCATACGACTACGAAATTGTTCATCGGAAGGGCGGAGTTCATGGAAATGCTGACGCCCTATCCCACCGTCCATATCCAGCTAACTGCAAGCATTGCCGACGGATTGAGGAAAAGGAACCGCTCGTTGATCTGCGATTGATAACGGCGGAATTCGGTGAAGGCTGGTCATCGGAGGAGACTCGAAACGCCCAGTTAGCCGATGAAGACATCGGACCATTGCTCGTATGGAAGGAGACGACTGGGCGACCTGAGTGGAAAGACGTTTCAATGCATGGCGCAACCCTGAAAAGCTATTGGGCACAATGGAACTCCCTTCAGGTGGAGGGTGGCGTACTCAAGCGGAAATGGGAAACGGCGGATGGTAGCTCCTATAGGATGCAAACTATACTTCCCAAGAGCTGAATCCACGATGTGATTAAGGAAATGCATGAAGGATCCTCGGGAGGCCACCTTGGTGTTAACAAGACCTTAGCGAAATTGCGGGAAAGGTTCTACTGGCTCCACGCTCGAGAAGACGTAGAGGACTGGTGTCGCAGATGCACAATTTGCGCTTCCGTCAAAGGCCCAAAGCGACGACTGAGAGGACAAACCTATAACGTAGGCGTGCCATTCGAAAGGATTGCCGTTGACATCGCAGGACCCTTTCCTGAATCCGATTGGGGAAATCGATATACGCTGGTTGTCGCCGATTATTTCAGCAAGTGGCCCGAGGTCTACCCCATTCCCAACCAGGAAGCAATTGCAGTAGCTGAACAGCTAGTGTTAAATTGGGTCAGTAGGTACGGCGTACCTTGCGAATTACATTCAGATCAAGGCCAAAACTTTGAGTCACTAGTTTTTGGCGAAATGTGTGAGCTACTGGGAATACGGAAAACGAGGACAACACTGCTGCATCCCCAATCCGATGGAATGGTCGAACGTTTCAACGGCACGCTCAATAAACACCTTGCCAAGATGGTTGACGAGAACCAAAGAGACTGGGACCGACATATCCCACTATTTTTGATGGCGTACAGAGCTACCGAACACGTATCGACGGGCCAAGCCCCAGCCAAAGTCATTTTTGGAAAGACTATTCGTCTGCCAGCCGATATAAAGTTCGGAACACCCCCTGAGAAACCCCAAACGGTCTCGGAGTACGCAAATGATCTAAGGCAACGGTTGAACCAGATGCATCGGAGAGTGCAAAATCACCTCGAATCGGCTACTGACCGCATGAAGACCAGGTATGATCTCAAGGCAAACTCTACTGGCTTCCAGCAAGATGACTTGGTATGGCTATATAACCCGCAACGGCGAAAGGGTAGGTCTCCAAAGTTGCAACATAATTGGGAGGGACCATACCGAGTTACAAAGCGAATCAAAGACGTCGTATACCGAATACAGGAACATCGTAAGCCAAGAGCCAAAATGAAAATCGTGCACCTGGACCATCTTGCCCCATATTACATCCAGGGAGAATAGACTACAACTGGCGACACATCTTTTCGGGGCGAAAAGAACTGAGGTGGGGGCAGTGTTACATGTACAAATAGTTCTGCGAGCTACTGTCGCAATTGTTTTCACAACAATGAAGAACACGAATTTACTCGAAACCACGAGAACCCAACAAGCATGAACAACATCTGAAAGTGAGTCACTGCTCCATTCATTTGCAGTCGCTCGAATGTTCCCGCGAATTCGCCAATGTACGAGAACTGGATTGAATGACTACAGACCCTATATAAAGGCGAGCTGAATGAATGGGGGGATCATCATTCATTCGACCGCGATAAGAACTGCGATAGTATGTGGGAAGCGATATTATTCGAGTAGTAGAAAAGTGATTTTCGTAATAGTGAAGTGATTTAGAAGACAATTGCGATAAGAAATTTATGGACAAGTGTTAGATTTTTCATAGTGAAAATTAAAATTAGTGAAAGTGTTAAATTGATCATTGTGCATTTTGTAATTAATAAACTCTTTTAATTTTAATTTAAAAGACATTGCGTTTTCACTTTCCCGGAACATTAAAATTATTGGCCGCGAACTGAAAACACGCGACAATATTATCGAATGGTTAGTATCTTATCATCAAAAAGAGACTTACATAGTCGATAAATTAGAGAACAAGTACTAGAGGAAGTTTCACACCAGAGAAAATATTTACAGGGAAATAGCAATTTGCTTTTCGTATGAAATTTGACGACCAATAAATCGTAACGAATTACCTTATAGTTTGAAACAAGTCAAAACAGCAGAATAATAGCCCTGCCGAAGGGGCTTCGTAAACCAATTAGTGAATCAAAACTTGCAATATATAAGTTAAGAAAACTCGTTTGGTTTTCTTATTAAAAAATTTTATCGGATGCGCGTGGTGCTGACGGTTGTCTAGTTCCCAGACAGGTGTCATGTTTGGGTGTTTTGAATGGGTTGCTGGTCAGAACTGTTGGGGCATCAGGTGACGATGTAGTGAATATATATGTAGGTATCAAAATGTCCGTGAAGGACTGCACAATGGTCTGCTGCCTCGGCGAAGGAAGATGTAGATATCCGCCGAGAATGCCCTTGTCTGGGGACGTGTGAATGCGCTGGCAGGCTAGCATTGCGGTATCGTGGGGCGGGTTCATTCCCCCAGCACAACAACCCACTACAAAAGAATTTAGCATTCACGAATTTCTGGGGTGTCAAAAATAGAACTAATCGACCGAAGCCGAAAAATGTAGGTAACTACAAAAGGGAAAATGACTTGCTCAGAGAACAAGTTGGAACCTCGTCGTTACCCGACAATTCTCATGGCCCACGAATAAGAGTAGGACAACCTAATGGTAGTTGTGCCCCATCGCACCCGCCCAACCGGGTCAAGATCCAAAGAATGTTGCAGTGGCCATATGTTTCCCTTCAGAGTGGAAAACTTAAACAACATAACTTGTATGAGTCTTCCCATCAGAAAAGAAATATACTGGCGTCCAATTTATGTCATAGGGTTATGCAATCAGATCACATAACCTTATGCTATAAAACGGCACCTTGTCTCGAGATCACTCAGCCCGCGAGAGTCCCTGAAACTAAGAGAAAGTCGGAGCGTGCCTTCCACCCTACCGGGTCCTTTACCTGGTCCAAAAGAGCTCAAATGAAAAGACTGACGTGGTTCGTTTAACAATTCATGGTTTTTGTTGTCTTCTCTACATAAAATTTTTCATACATTTACAAAAAATGCTCGCTTTCCAGAATAGACTAAAATAGGTATGTATATAAAGTTGAGTTTTCAAAAATTAGACCGATCGGTATGCTCATTCAATTATCTGGGGTCGAAAGCTAACGAAGTGCAGATATTCGAGGCTGCAGAAGAAAAATTCTCTAGTAAGTGTAATTTCAAGAACATGAATTATTAAATACAGAAGTTTTTGCTAGATGCTGTAGTGAATTATTATGTTTCATAAGTCCGTAAAGGACCGCAGCGATGTTCTGCTGCCTCGGCAGAAGAAGATGAAAATATCTGCCGAGAATGCCCTCGTCTGGAGACGCGTGAATATGCTGCCAGGCTAGCATTGCGGTGTCGTGGGGCGGGTTCATTTCCCCAGCACGAGGACCCACTACAAAAAAATTTCGCACTCACGAATTTGGTTGAAGTTCAAGAGGCGACCGAAGTCGCAAAAAGTGTAGATAACTACAACGAGGGAGATAGAACTTGTTACGAGAACAAGTGGAACCTGAAAAGAAAGACGGACTTGGGGTAACCTCGTCATTACCCGACGAAGCTCATGGCCCACAAATGAAAGAGGGGCAACCGGGTGGTGATGGAGCCCCTTCGCACCCACCCAACTGGAATAAATCCATATATATTTTGTTGCAGTGGCCAGGTATTCCTCTTCTGAGTGGAAAACTCATACAACTTGAATTGCATGAACTTTCCCATCAGAAGGGGAGTACCCCGGTGACCAATTTATGCCATAGAATTATACAATTTGTTGCATAACGCTATGCCATAAAGGGGCACTCTGCTTGGGCCACTCAACCCGCGATATCACCTGAAACAAAGAGAAAACAAAGGATTAAACTGTACCCGGCGGCTGGCTCATGTTATAAGAGGGGAGCCTACCACCGTACCGGGTCCTATACCCGGTTAGAGTCGGAAGAAAGGAAAGACCGATTTTGTGGGAAAATTAGCACTCCATTATATTATCCATTTGATTCCCATACAACTATAAACATTATCTCGCTTAGATATCGCGACACGATTTTAGTGGCTTCCAGGGCCAAATTTGATATTGAAATAAGAAAAATTAAAGCAAAATTCGAAATATACGGAAAAAGAATCAAAGCAAAATTTGAAATATAAGTAAGAAGAACGAAAGGCAAAATTTGAAATGTAAATACAAAAAAATTAACGGTAAAAATTTAAAATGGATATGTGAACAAAATTTGAAAAAAAAAATATATATATATATAACAAAATATGCAAAAAAAGAAATATATCTATATATATCACAAAATAAAAGGGTACTCACCCGCATGGTCCTCCGAGCGCTCGACGACGATGCAGATGGTCCTACATGAAAAAATTATGAAAGCACAATAACACTCGTGATTTGTATGTAGTCGCTCCTTTAAATCCAATTTCTTATATGGGAACATGTAACCTCTTACAACATCTATATTGTTTTCTTCTTAGACTTTATTCATATATTTTAAAATATCATCTGAATTACTTTATGTTTACTCATTGCTTTTTTTCTTTCGAGTCTCTCGTATCTACGACATTTGTTAGTATGTTCACTTTTTATTTTAGCTTAGCTTATTTTCCCAACAAAATATTTTCTCATCAATAATCGCTGCTACCGGTAGAGAATTGAGACAATCAGTGAATGGTTTCCATAATTTTACATTATACCGATGAATGCAACATCATAGAATCCATCAATTCTATTAATACGGGCGCATTCGTGGTTACCACGTAGTAAAAAGAAATTTTCCGGGTATTTGATTTTGTTGCCAAGCAACAACCAACTTGGTTCAAGCGGTTGTTCTCCTCTATCGACATAATCACCCAAAATTACATAATTGGCTGCTAGTGGGAATCCACCGTATTCGAATACTCGCAACAAATCTGTATACTGTCCATGTATATCACCGCATATAATTAGCGGTGCTTCCAATTCGAGCAGGATTGGCACAAATTTTCATCGGGTCATTTTTACTAGACGATCACTTCACAATTTCGCGTACAAAACTCGAACATTCTCTTACGCGACACCGCTACCGATGTTCCAGTTCTGCGTTTTATTTTCATTGGCGAATTAATCGAAAAATTTGAAATAATTTAACAGATGCAACGTCTCTGTCCACTTCGCTCTTGTCGCGGTGCACGCGGTCTCACGATCTCAACGATTAAATAATACAATCATCTCAACGATCCACCCTAGCAGCGGTACATTTTAACCGAGCTATTTTTTTCAACTTGGAAACACTTTATCCACACAGCACATGTGGGAAGAAATTAAGCTCGCAATTACAATGCACCGTTAGTTTTAAAGCGCCAATTGTACCATAGCGCGCGAAACTGAAGACGTGTCTAATTGACAAAATAAATTGTTGCGATCCTTCTTCTTTCACCCTTTCATGCACTCGAAATGAATATTCGTTCTTGGAATTTCGCGACTCTTTCCATTACATGACGCTTGTTACACCCTTTCCAAATTTCTCCATCAAGTTTATCACAATCCGTTTTCCCAGCGCAAAACGTATTCTAGGCTCTTGCCGATTATACAGAAACGTGCATATTCGCCATCACATTTTTCCAAGCCCAGAAGGCATCGATTTTCTCAGGGCCCCCGGACGATTAACTCGACTAATTTCCGCAAGGAAAAAACAGGCTACAAGCAAAATTCACATGGGAAATTAACACACCAAACAATCTTCATCACTTGCACTGCATCCGAGCAGTTTTTTCCCGAGAACTCCCGGAACAAAAAACAATGGCCAAACAGTCAGACAAGCACCCCCGATCGCATTCTCCCCGACGTGATCACGGTCCCGGTCAGAAGCGGACTCCCCTTCTCGTCGCAATTCGCCGATCGGATTGTGGCATAACGGACATCTGAAGTGAATCTTCCGTCTCGCACTCTTAATCAGACTCTTCTTCTTCCTCTTCTACGACGGGCTGTTTTGATTTTAGAAATTTTAAATCTTCCACTGTACGTCTCTTGCGAAACTCGTAGAAATATTTATTTGAATGAATTTATTTGCTAAGCGTTTGTGTAACTGCGCGACGTATCCCATGCGATATGTTCTTTGCCAAGCGAACATCATTCTTAGACTTGGATTTTTATGGTTTTTTTGCGGACGGTGCTGACTTGTTCAAATTTACAACAGGCAATGAGAGACGAGGTCTTGTAGACCGTGGCGATGCAATGGGTGATTTATTATGCGAAGATGAATAAAATGATTTAGCTGGGATTGAAAATTCTTCGATGTATTTAATGTAATTCTTATTTGTACTTGGACTGTCTGTATTTGAATTTGGATCTTTAGATTTTGAATTGCTCTTGGGAGTGACGGGGGACTTGTTTTCAATTCGAGGCTGTTTATTGTCCGGACTTTTACTGTCTGGCGAAGGGATCGACTGGTTTTAAGGATAGTTGTTACACTTTCTGGAATCTTCTTGGCCCTTGGTCGCAGACAAGATTTTAATCGATTTTGGACATGAATTGCCGATTCAAAATCCAAAGGCATCATGCCATCAAGAATATTCATTTCAACCTCAGCTCGCGATGATGGATCGTGGACAGGTGTAGTGTGTTTTGGTGTCGTCGTGAAGAGATTTTTCTTCCGTTCAGACATTTTTGGAGTCGGAGCATGTGGCGTGCGGATTCTAGTGCGCGATTTTGGAGTCTCCATCTTCACAGATCAGCTGAAATTTTCCTAGACATACTAAATATGTATTTAACAATTAGAATTTTACTTCCCTGCGCTGTGATGAAGTAACACGTCGTCAACAAGAAATGTTTACAACATTTTGATCGATCGTCATTATATGTATCAAATACGACTTTTAGAAAGTTTCCTTTCGATTATATCACTTGGGCTTTTCAATGACAGCGCATTCTGTAGTCCTTAAGTTTGTTTCATTCTGGGGCATTGTAACGCTGGGCGAATCCGATTCGGGACTAGCGCTGGCGTATTTTTCAGTGTGCATGTCGCGTATTGGACGGGGTTCACAACCGTACCTGCTCGATTACAACAATGCATGTAATAAATATACAAATAGAAACCTGCACATTAATCGATCTGAAGTTTTCAGGTGGATCTTTACAAACTGATCGTGCAACAACAAGGTTCTATAATCAAGTGATTAGAATATGGTGCCATGTGTTCCATCCAAACTCTATCTTAAATTATGTATACAGTAAATCTGGCATCTCAAAGATAGGGAGGAAAAATTGTTGCAACACTTTTTTTCTCTACTGTCCTGCGTATAAAGGTAGGCAAAAACAATGCGCTCGTTAAAAAAAGAAAAACCTAGCGAGCGAATAACCATAAGTTCCATTTGAATCTTATCTTAGATTAAAGCTTACCCTGGGAAAAATTTACATCTACTAGGGAAATAACAATTACTTTTATTTACGGCTTATTTTAGATTAGAGTTTACTCTGGGGAAAAATTTACATCTACACAGCAAATAACGATAAGTTTCATTAGATTAGAGTTTACTCCGGTCAAAAATTTACATTTACAAATGAGTAGTTGTGATGATGGTGATTTAAACGTGTAATTTCGGGATCTCATCCTCATTCCTAAAATCACCGAGTTTTTCTAGCCAATGTTAAACTATCTGGATATGCTTCTGCATTAAGCGAACACATGCGATTGACCTCTTTAAGGTTTACATTGGACGAAAAACAAGCTTATGCTTCGAAGAGTATATTATTGTCGAACGGTCAGAGCAAGCAAAAACATTGGCTGTGGAAAACGATTTAATTGTTTTCAGTATAGTTGGCTGCATTCCAAGGATTACTTTCTTCCTATCGGAAAGTGACTCATCCGATTTATTCAAATTGAAATAAAACATGGAGCCATCCTCAAAGGCACAAATCAAGTAATTGGTTCCTTCAAAATTTACCATCAATATTGAACGAGGAATGATTACTCCTCCTAAATTCTCCGTATATATAGTTCCTAAGTCGGGTACAGTAATCACAGCCGCGGAAATGTCTGTCCATAAGCCGACGATAACTAAGTCCAACTTTGATTTAGTCTCATCTAGCGGTGTAATGTCTAGGCAAGCCACTTCATATTTTAAAGATTTGTAGTTTATTTTCTTTTCCCACTTATTGCCCATCTTGAATCTCACTGTAAAATAAATCACACGCCGATGCACATACTAATCGTGTAGAATTGCAGCCAACACACCCATTCCCCTATCGCCAGGTGCATTCGATTCACTCACTAATTGTCGCGTATTGCGTTTCACAAGACGAGCACCGAGAGGCGTGACTTGACTAATTTAATCGTATTCCCGGTTCCCACGATAAAATGTCTGTTGATAGTTTAGAAAACTTGAGATTTCGGTTTCTTCCTCACTTGTTGCTACAGAACTTTCACAAACCCCACTCTGTTCATTTCACTCGCTATCAATATACTCCGACCCTACACGCACCCGTATCTAATCACAAAAATATCCACCGTGTATTTCTAGTTTTTTACACTTGTCTTTAATTGAATCTGCATTTGGGAACGAACCGTCATCAACCTTCACACTGAGACTCGATTATAATTTCATTGATGAGTTATCTTCTCGTAATTTTGCACTTTTTGCATCGAAGCTAGCTCGTCTGATTTTCAAAGCAATATCTCAGCATCTTATAAATATAATGCTTCCTCGTGTTTGTGTCACATTGCGCATGGCTATTTTTGTTCGCGTAAGATCCATCCAAAATCACAAACAAAACGGGCGAAAGACACTTCTCAGAAAAATGCTTTGCTTTGGTGCCCGTGTTCTTGACTGCTATTGCAGGCTCCATCTAACTTGAAGTAGGCAAGGCAGCAGCTCCCCACTCGAGAATGACGTCACACGTTTCATCCCTCCAAATAGAAGAATGACGAGCACCATGAGGTATTTGACTCCTATTTATTAATTTTTGTCTCACACTTAATCAAGGAACGCATCAATCACACTTCACACTTCAGTTCTATTTCACTGCATCTATCTGAGGTGGCATGTCTATCCGAAACATAATAAAGTTTTTTACAGTTTTTTTTTTTTTTTAATCGAAATGGAAGTCCCCAACCTATAGAATCACTTTTGCATTCCCCTTTGCACACACTCGTAGGTTATGTGTAACTGTAATTCCCTGTCATGACCAATGTGCATGCCCCGTATAAGTAAAAAATTTGAGTCCACTTAGTGCGTTCTTCATGCTTCATTCACATGTCTCTATCTTCATCTTCGAATTTGATTACTCCTTTAATTCCTACCTTAGGCGTTTCATCGGGATGCTTCTCGGTATACATATGGATTAAGTTACATGCTAATCCGTTGTCCGTCTCACCATTGTGTCCAGGTTCCGTTTCCAGAACTTCCATTTCACCACAGTGTATCGATCCTAGGGCTTCAATTTCACTTGCCTGATCCTTCCTGTAATGTCGTTACTGAAAAACATTCTTTTTGTGTCAATCTTTCTTTTTTCTGGGCTATTTACCTGGTTTTTCCTCGTCGATGTAATATGTGCGCACACGGAACCGCTCGCTTTCCTATTCCAAAATGACAATCTCCCACATGTCAGCAACCCAATTGTGGTAGTTGCCATAATGCAATTTTTATAGGAGAGGAGGGTTTTAGAGCAGTTTGATTTTGTGACTGCTAGAAAACAAAATCAACCGCAGTAAAAGAAAAATGAGAAAGGTTTCAAATAGTGATAAAAATTAAATTTCATGACTAATATAAATAAAGAGTAACGTTTTAATTTGATATAAAGGAAAATTGAGATAAAATTACATTTAATAACAAAAAAAAAATTACAGGAAAATTTTTAAATTTGACATAAAAAAAAATTGATATAAAATCACGTTTAACGATAATAAGGCAAAAGAAAATTTTATAAAGTATAATTATGAATGGAAGAAATGAAATCTTTCTATTTTCTCTTTTGTCAACTCTGCAATTAATTTCGGTTAAGCGTTGGGAAGGTTTTCGAGCAGTCTGCTGGTATGACTGCTCGATTACTACAACGAGATGAATGTGTCCCCCCCATCTTAAGTTCTGGGTGTCCTTACTCAGAAAAGTGGAATTCGGTGAATCCTTTTTTCAGGTTTCCCGTTGGGATAGGTTAAAGTTTTTTCTTGAGGTGAATCCTGTGGCGGTTCTGAATTGGTAGGGAAAGATGTAATATTTGTGAGTTTTTCTGACGCATGATTTTTCCTGGTAGTGCAAAGGTAAGTTCTGATTTTCTCCAAAATTAGTAAGGTGATTGTGATTGTCAAAATTCCGTAAATAGACCAAGAATGGGATTCGTTTTCAGAATTCATGATGTTCAACTGCCTTGTGTTGCCTCTTAAACTGAAACCATGCAATAATTGAAATCAGCACTGAAACGCATCAAGCCAAACAACACGGCGATGAACATTACACCAAAGACATTCATCAATGACTCGCTCAGCAAATCAACAAACGTCTTTAAACGTACCTACCAAGATCGACTAAAACTAATCGTCAATAGTCTACTATTGAAATTACTCCACAAAAATTAATTCAGAGGGGTCGAATCTGGAGACCTGAATGGTTAGTCAATGTCGCCTTCTTTTGACACCCGACATCCAGGGAATTTTCATTTTAGAAACTGAATTGTTTGATTAGCAGTGTACCTGAAAAGGTGTCCGTTGGGAGAGCTGAAGGGCGGAGACTAGTGAGGAAACTGAAGAAACGCTGTTCTGACTCGGACGACAAAGACAGTTCATTGCTGCTCGGATTTCAAAATCAGAGAACGCGGTCCATACACCGAGACAGTTGGAGGTGTTATTTGCAGGAAGCGAAGACACGAGAGAGGCTGTATTGCTACGAAGAAGAAGAAGAGAAGAAGTTGTGACCAAATTTTTCAACCGATGTTAATGAAACTTTGCAGCGTGGTGAAAACTATAAGTATCTAGAGAACGATGAAAAATGCAAGGTCAAGTCTCAAACTTAACAAACAGGTAGATGGTGATCATACCTAATGATCCATGTGGAAATTTCAAAATGGTGCCGGTTCAAATATGCCCTTGTTGAGATTTTTGTGGCTCTCTAGTGACCAATTTTCTCAATGCATTTTAATAAATCCTGGAATTCTGGATCATAGAATATAAAACTGTTGGAAGTTTAATACTAAAGCTGTCATTTTCAGTAAAATCGAATATTTTTGTTCTGTCTGCAGCAAAACTCAGATTTGAACTATATTTGGCACAGTGGTTGATGAGACGAAACTCTAAGACTCTTTTTAAGAAGGCTCGCCAGCATATTTTGGAGCTTTAATTTTAGATTCATTTTCACGCCATTTTTGACTGTTTAGTCATTATGCGTTGAAGGCGATTGACTTTCAGTACGATATCTCCCATGATGTTTGCTACAAGAAAAATCTGGTGAGTTTCACACTGGCCCTTACTCAGCCTTTCGAATGGATTTGTAAGGGAAGACACAAAAAAACCCGATTGCACTGAGAATGAAATTTTGGTTTTATGCGCCAAAACCATATACAATCGTATTTTATTCAATTGATATTTCGATGTACATAAATTGCCACCAGCCAAAATATTCATATCAGAGAGACAAATTATCCGTGGAAAGAAATAGACTTCATATTTGAAATTAGAATCATACAGAAGAATAACGAGAACTCGTATAACCTACCAAATGCAACCGTTAAACAGAGATTCATTATTAAAAATATGACTTTCATGAGTAAAGTCCGGTACAATTAGCTTCAAAACAAGTTACATTTCATGCCCATTGACAATTACGTGTTTTGAGTTTTAAATTTTGGAGAATACAAAACTTTGATATACTTCCTGAAAAATCTTAATACCATTATCTTTCATCAGTTTATTCTAAAGCAAATTTAATAGATTTTTCTAGCAGATCAACCAGTTATCATGTTTTATATTATTTTGAACCATTTAGTATGTAAAACATTTCATATGACATATCCTAAATGATTATTAAGTAGATCTTACCTGCTGATATTGCTGCCGCATTGTGATCAAGTGTTTAATTGTATCATAAACACTTGGCTTGGTATTTTGTGAAGCTTTCTCCGATGACTCTTGCACTGAATTTGACGCTGCTTCTTCTGCAGCAACCTGTAGTGGTTTTGAAAATAGACTTCTTGGGAATGAGTTTGCTGGACGTGGTAGCACAACTTCCTTTTGACCAGAATGCACTCCAGTATGTTTAGGTTTACTCGTAGATGTTGATGCAACGGTTGCAGAGCTGGACGATTGTGTTGTTGAGACTGGTTCAGATATCACGGTATTTCCTTTAGAGCTTCCTTTACTGAACGAAAAGGTTGGTTTTCTATTGCTAAAAGCTGTTATTGATTCATCCTCTGGTTGTTGTGGGAACATTTTCATTTCAGTATTTGCACTTCGTTTTCGATCCCAATTGATCCATGTATCATCCTCGTATTCTGGTCCAGATTCATCTTCTGTCAATTGAGCTTTATTCTGGTTATGGGGATGTTTGTTGTTTAAGGGAGCTGGTTGATTCCAGTAGGCAGCTGGCTCATGGTTCACTTGTTTGCTTTGACTAGGGAAAGACTTCTGATGAAGTGGAAAATATTTCAATTGTCTTTCATTTTCATCTTCTACTTCAGGATGTTTCTCTTTATGCTGGTGTTCCATTACATTGAATTTCTTAGTGTTAAAGGACTCAGTTTGTTCAGGAACATATTCGGATGAAGGGTAGTCCGCGTACTCATCTTCGTACATTGGTGATGCTCTATCATTTTGGTAGTCTTGATGTTGTCGCTGTTCATTTTGAACCAGATCCATTTCTTCCTCTTGTTGTTGCTGCTGCTGCTGTTGCTGTTGTTGTTCCTGAGCATTAATTTGTCTATTATACGCAATGAGATTCTTCAGAAAATTATTAGTTAGTTCATCCTGTTGACCACTTGCTCCTTGATACCAATCATCTTGCCCGATGGGGTGTAGCTCTCTTTGCCTTTCTCTTTCATCTTCTTGAAGGATTTCTTCATGCAGATCATCCATAGGATTGTTAGCAACTTCCCGATCATCGTAGTAGCTGTAACTTGGTGGATGCGCATAGTAGTATGGTGTTGGCTTATATTCACCGTGATATATTGGCATGGTAAAGTATTCTTGGCGAGGATAGTAGAAGTATGGATGGTCATCAGGATAAGTCTCATGATAAGTAGGAATAGCATAGACTGCTGGCCTTTGCTCGTAGTAATATTTCAGTGGTGAATTGTAAAATGATGAATTTGGAACTAATGATGCTGGAATTGGCATTTGCGCGGCATTCGTCGATCGATGATATCGTTTTCTACCGAGAACCGGATACAATTGTGAATTACTTGGTGAAGCGAAAGAGAGTAGGAATTTTGCGAGGAAGAGTAGCATTTTTTCTTTGCTGTTTGACGTATACGAAAGAAAGGTAAAAATATTAATCATTTGTCGTGAAGTAAATTGAAAATATTAAAATCTCATAAAATTTGTAAATGATTAGTAATCAAATGAGTTTTTAAAATATGGCTTTAATGTTGAAATACTATTTATTTTGATAAACTAGTGGAATTAAGACGCCATCCAAGGAATAACTGCACGAAACGCTTAATTCACCGTTTGTATTTCAAAACAAATGAACTACCAGTTGTAAAAACAAACAATCAAAATGATAAAACTAAGAAACTTACAATTTAGACAAGCAGATTTGAAACTGATTCTTACGTAGTTGATATTTCATAAAGTATAAATGAAATGACTTTTATTGGCCAAAATCTGGGGAGATGAGATTCTTTAGTGAAGGCAAAATCATTATTTGAAAATATTCTTCTTCTTCTTAGCACTGCACCACCTCTTGGGCCTTAGCTTCCTGCAAACAGCGCCTCCAACTGTCTCGGCCCATTGACCGCATCCTCGAATTTCGAAATCCGAGCAGCGATGAACTGTCATCGTCAACCGAGTCAAACCGGCATTTCCTTGGTTTCTCCACTGTTCTCCGGCCTTCAGTTCTCCCAACGGATACTTTTTTGGGTATCCGTTGTTCGTCCATACGATCTATGTGTCCAGCCCATTGCAGCTTCTGCGGTCTTACAATCGTTGAGACCATCGGTTCGTCAAAAATTGCATACAGCCAATGGTTGTTTCGAATTCAACATTCGTCGGAGAGTGACAAAGGCATCAAAGAGGAACTACGGGTGACTTTTTGCGTGCAAAAACAGAAGCCGACGTAGTATTCAATTCAACGATGAGTGTTGTAACGTGTTGTAACGCAGCTAAAACACATATTGAAGGATAAGCGGCTCAGTTTGTCGGGAAGTAAAGCCGAGCTTATGGACAGACTTATAACTGGGGATTGGATAACTGAATTAGACAATTCTAACGACGGAAAAGATAGTGAAACCGAGAAAATAAACGGGAGTATGGGGGTATAACGAGTCCATTGTCTCGCGATCATGAAATTGAGTTGTACAGGCGCGAGAAAGAGTTGGCCAAGAGGGAACTCGCTATAGCTTGAGATGCAGTTCCTTTAGCATTTCTAGTGATAGAATTTTTTCAATATCCTGATCGCTATTACCCGGTTGTATGAGAGGTAGGAGGGCTTGTATCCTTGTCATTTCAGTGGATGTAAATTTCTTTCTGTTGATCATGATCCTAGCGTTGTCGAATTTTATCAGGTAGCTTCCGCACAGTCGTTGATCCGTGTCATTGGTGTTGATCATTCCGTGGAAATTGTTTAGAAAGATTATGCCGGGTGCTAATTCCTCTAATGATGGTAAATGATGACCGTTTGTTCTTATACAATTACGTATCTTATTATTAAATATTTTTTGCATACATGGTAGGTCACTTATATCTTTGATATTCTGCTTCTTACAAATTGAAATGCAATTTATTGTTTTACAATTGTTTATAATGCCGAAAATTGTTTCTTTATGCTTTAAAATATATTGGTGATCGATTTTGTTTGCGAAATTATCCTTGTTTATAGGTCTAATAAAAAATGTCTCGAAATTTATTTCACAAGTGGTTGGTACATTTACAATAAAAAACAAATGAATTGAATTGTGCGTAATACTGACAGCTACAAATAGCAGTGCATCCTCAACATTATTATGCGGTACATGATTTTGTGAAAGATTTTCTGAAATGTTTTCTACTTCCTGTTTCGAAAGGATCGGCAATATTTGCTTTTACTAAGTGCTAAGTGCCAAAGTGTTTTCAAAAATGCTATCTTTTTTTATAGTGTTTAAAATTTCGTTTGTTATTCTGTTAATTCTATCATTGCTCTTTTGATTAATGAGACATTGTTTGTTGTTATTCTCTATTAGCTCGTTAATTTTTCCTTTCGTTATTACATAATCATCATGGTCAGGGTTCCCCGCGTTCCATTAAATTGCAGAACCAATAAAATTTAGTGATCTTTGGTTTTATGTTGGTCAATATTGCTGATTAAGTTTTCTATCTGTTTAATATCGTGATCAAGGAGGGAATAGAAAAGATTACTGGGTTGGATTTGGTTTATCAGGATGGACTTGGCTGTTTCAGTTCTAAGTGCCAAAAATTGTGTGTTTGAGTAGTCAAGAATTTGTACGCTGGCAAATGCTGCTGCGGAGAGGAATCTCAAATTGAAAATCAATCTTTTATGTCACTTTTGTGGATTACTCTACAAAAGATGGTGTGTCCCCTGTTACAATTTCTCTCTTATACCTTGGTGAGAGTTTATTACCACGACGTTTATTATTTTTAACATAAATGACCTCCCCTACTTAGTAAGTTTTTATTGGCTGTCTCGATTTGTTATGATATACGATATCCCTTTCTTCTGTCTTTCTTAGTTGCTCAAGGTTATCTTTACGAGATTTTTCAAGCATCTCGGGGTCAGTGGAGACAATTCTTCCATAGAACCCCTAAACTGGTTTTTTTCCAGTAGCTGAGTGCACACTACAATTGTACTCATATCCGACCTTTCGAGAAGTTCTTTAACGCTAGAAGGGTCACGTACCTTGACATACCTTCAAAGACCACGACCGTCAAATTGACGGTATACGATAATCGGATAGATAATACGGCTGTTTCTGAATCAAACGAATTTAATAATTTTAATTACAATGATTTATTATTTTGAGTGCTTACATAGAACTACATTCATAACAAATATTTTTTTTGTAGACTTGTTTTACGCATTTTCCACAAACAGCTTTTTGGCAAACAGTGCAAAGTACACAGGTTCGATTTTTTTACAATGCACATTAATTTGACATTGACGTCTTTTGTTTGTTGTGGACATAGAAGGCTGCTCTTCAGTAGTGGTTATATTATCTAAGCGTTGGGTGACATCTGAACTATTTCTTTTTTTCACGTACTCTGCTCGAAGTTCACTCACGAGTTGAAGAATGTAATTATGGCGCGAAATGTTTTCACCTGTAATTTTTCGGTATAAGACGCATGAATTTATTGCAGCCAAGTCTAAAATATTTTAGAAGACATGGACCGGCCATCTTCCAGTTCCAGCTCTTACCGTGTAATTTCTTGACATTTGATCAATTATGTCCACGCGTACTTTAGTTTCGTTATAAAACTGGACAGTCTCGGGAAGCTTTTTTGAGTCAGTATCAATATAAATATTTTGATGTAGCGTACTCAAGATAATGACATTTTTTCCAGGTTTACCCTGATAAACAGTTAAGGTTGCGTTGGTCTCCGATTTCAAGATAAACGTTTCATATCTTTGTGTGCGGATATTTCTACAAATTGGCGGTACTTCTCGCCTTCCTCGTCGTATCGTTCCAACTATGCTTTTATTCTCAGATCCTAGCTTTTCCGCCAGTTTCAATCATGTAAAAAAATTATCCGTTGTAATGTTTCGACCTTTCTTGAAGTAAGGTTGCATCAATTTCATAACTACATGTTCTGGTAATGGAACATTACTTAGGCGCTCGCCATCTTTTCCTAAATAAGGAAAGCCTCCACATAAATATTTGGTCTCCACGTCCACTAACAACCAAAACTTTATTGCAAATTTATCGGGTTTATTTGCAATGTATTGCAAAAAGGGACAACGTGTTTTGGATGGAAACAACGGTTCGTCAAAAGTCAAATTTTCTCCAGGGGTAAAACACATTTGGCAATTTTCTATAAATTTATTCCAAATATCAGAAATCATTGCAAATTTGTCAGTAGATAAACGTGTATGACGTGTGCTTCTCAAATCAAACCGTGAGTATTTCATTATTTCCTTGAATCTATGTTTACTCATTGTATTTTTGAAAACTGGAGGACCCCACTCTTGTGACCACAAAATGTCTAAGTCCAAGTGGCTCATGTTGTAAGCTCCACGTGCGTAAATCAAGGCAATGAAGGCATCTAACTCTTCCAAAGGAATTTCCCAAGAATCACTTTGAAATTTGTCACGAGCTTCCGTTTCAGTGCATAGTTTTATGCGTCGAAGTATGTATTCGTGGATAAAAAGACGCCACGAGGAAACAATTTGTCCGTTTTCTACATACCGTTTAGCATATGGAGTAGGTCCTGCAGCTTCTCTCATAACATTTTGCCGGCTTCGACGGCCCGCTACACCAGCACTCGAAATACACGTCCACTCAGTTCCGTCACTAGCTACTTGCCTCATATCTAGTTCTGGCAATGATGATGTTCTAACCAGCCTTCCACCACGAGATAAACGTCCTGGTTGTTCTGATCTTCTGCCATGCCCAGGTCTGGTGGGATAAATTCTTCGTACACTATGATCAAGATCGGAGACACTTGGAGTTGGAATATCCATTTCAGAATCCTCCGATGTTGAGCTTTCTGGCTCTAGCTGTGGCTGAAAGTCCGGGTCTTCAGTTTCACGAGGCTCATCGCTGTCATCACCTGAGGCATCTTCTTCTATTGAACAAAGTCGCAATAACTCTTGCTCTATTTCTGAACTTATCAGCCGTCGGTTCGAATTCATTATGAGATTATTCTCAGTTGAAACTGCAAGAAATATCAAGTATCACAAAATATCACTTTTTATTTGTAATTGCTCCAGTGTGAGGATAAATTATCTCTTCTGGGCACTTTACTTTCACGGAATTGCAAACACTCACCTGGTCGTAAATCTTTGTTTTGGGATTCTTGTAAAGAACAATTTGGTGGAGAAAAAACTTCTAAGCGGTTAGAACGGCACTGGACTTCCAAACAATTTTTTTTTTGTAGCCACAACTGTATCAACCACTAGCTCGAATTCAAATGACCGATCACAGTGGACTTCTAAAACTCAGTTGAAATTTCACGTAATGTCAAGTGGTATTTTTGAAACAAAACCCTTATTTATGTCTATGGGTATTTCTGAATGATATACATTGTATGAGTATATCTGAGCATATTATAATGCAGTCTCAAGTAGTGTTATTGGAACAAAACCGTAGCTTATGTTTACGAGTACTTTTGTATTGTATACATTGAAATATCTATGTCTGTGCGTATAACTCAAATCTGTTTCATATGCCGTCAAATTGGCGGCGTCGGTCTTAATAGGTATGAATGAGCAATTCTTGCATACTGAATCAATATTTTTTTATTTTTATCAACTTAAAACATATATAACCATAAGTTAGGAAAAGTCAGGAAATATGAAAATAAACTGATAGTTACGTAAAAAACTATTAACGATCAAATTCGCGTTGCCGTCAAATTGACGGCTTTGACCCTTCTAGTGTTAAAGGATCTGTGTGTCCCATCTGCTTTAAGGTATCGCATTATCTCTGTTAAGGTGGAATGGAACCTCTCAATCTGCCCATGAACCTCGCTTTTAAAGGCTGGTGTGCGGTAAATTTGGATTCCGAGTTGATCTTGCATCATGAAGGTAATTGAAGCGGAGTTTAGAGATTTTTCCCCATTTATTACCACGCTTTTAGGGATACCAAAGAATATAAGGAGTTGTCTTAGTGGCTCACGAACATCCTATATGGCTCTGGATTTTAATATTTTAGTTTGGGCGAATTTACAAAATTTATCAATGGCTGTGAGTACTATATGTGATTCTGTCAGGTAGATGTCTATATGTTTGATATGGCCCGGATATTCTGGGATTGGAGTGTTACCGAGTATAGGGTTGTTGGGATGCCTATCATATTTGTTTTCTTTGCATATGACGCATTGTTTTACTATTTTCTTGATTTTGGCATTCATTTTCGGAAAGTAGTAACTATTTTCTTTTGCACTTCTCTGCGCCCGTTTATGGGCTTCCACTATTATTTCCTATTGCTCTGTGGCACAACGTATGTTTTCGATTTCTTTTTGCACGAACCTTATTTTGAAGTTACTGAAATAGAGGACATAAAGATCCCGAATCCTTCCCATTGCATCTTCGGTTGCCATGATTCTACTGATGACGCTTGGATTCAGATACCTTTTAAGTATACCGATGAGGGTCTCATGTATACTCATTGGCTCAAAAAATACATGTTTTCAATAATTAGGGAACGTTCTTTCACATGAATAGCTCATAGCTTCACCAATTTTTAAAATAAGCTGCATTTGGAGTGCATTACTGGAGGTCTCATCTGATGGTATAATATTATGGCCTGAGGTGTCATCGCTATGGGTTATAGTTGGAAGTGAGGTTATATTACTTTTTCGTGGAGGCCTGAACAGTGCGTCAGCTACTACATTTGCCTTTCCAGGCTTGTAATTCAATTTGTATTGATACTCTTCGAGGATGGCTTTCCATCTCTTCATTTTCGCGTTAGTATTTTTATTGCTTAGTGCATAAGTTAATGGCTGCTGGTCAGTAAAGATACGGATTTTCCTAGAGCCATAAAGATAATTATGCAACGATTTAAGAGTCCATATTATTGCCAGCATTTCTTTTTCATTTGCTGCGTAATTTTCTTCTTCCTCTCTTAGAGTTCTGGCTTGAAATGTTATTGGCCTATCTTCCTGCGACAGAGCCGCACCAATGGCATGTTGGGAGGCGTCTGTCGTGAGGTCAAATGACTTTTGGAAATCTGGGAAACAGAGAGTTACATCACGTGAAATAACAGAATTCTTGATCTTTTGAAAGGCTTCCATTGCATCTTGAGATAGGGTCAAGCGTATCTTGTCGGACATATGTCTGGAGATGCGTCCTTCTTCTCCTCGTGGAAGTGGTATGAATGGGGTAGCCAGCTTGGCGAAGTCACGGATAAATCTACGCTAGTATCCGGCCATCCCCAGGAAGGATCTTTATTCCTTCAACGTTTCTGGAGGAGGAAATCTTACAATAGCCTCTACTTTATCCAGATTAGTTTTCATACCTTCTTCGGAGATGACAAAACCCAAAAATTCCACAGATTTTTTTAGGAATTCGCACTTGTCCAGTTGCACATTGATATAAGCTTGTTCTACCATTTTAAACACCTGGGCAATATTTTTCATGTGCTCTTTCTCATCGGCACCAAATATGACGATGTCGTCAATGTAGACATAACATCTAACACCGATTAGTTCGCGTAAGATGTCGTCAAGTGCTCTTTGAAATATGGATGGTGCATTTTTCAGTCCAAACGACAACCTAGTGAACTCATATTTACCATTGTTAACTGAAAAAGCAGTGTTCTCTATATCCGATTCCCTCAATGGAATCTGGTGGAAGTCGCTCTTCAGATCGATTACAGTGAATAACTTAAGGTTTACAGTGAATAACTAAGGTTTGCGAGAACTTCGTTAATCTCCGGTATTGGGTATCTGTCAGCTATTG
Organism: Odontomyia ornata; assembly: GCA_963969285.1. Lineage (NCBI taxonomy): Eukaryota > Metazoa > Arthropoda > Insecta > Diptera > Stratiomyidae > Odontomyia > Odontomyia ornata. The sequence continues at coordinate 73,215,359 of OZ017740.1, forward strand.
TTACGCAGTTCAGTTTCCTGTAATCTATAACAATCTTGTACTTCTGCTCTCCAGATACGTCCAATTTCTTTTTTACGACCCACATTGGGGCGTTGTATGGTGATCTAGACGGCCGTACGATGCCATCATCTAGCAGCGTTTGGATCTCCCTTTCGACCACTGTTTTGAGAGCGTAAGGATATGGGTAAGATTGAGAATAAACTGGGTTATTATCCAAAGTGCGGATCTCTGCCTTAATTGTGTTGACAAAGGTTAATTTAGCATTAGGCTCTAAAAATAGGTTTGGGTATCGTTTTATCAAGTACACTAGATTGGAGGTTTGCTGCCGTGTAAGATGCGAAGTGCGGATTTCGAGATTGTTGACAGATTCTGAAAGACCTTATTTGATTGGGGTTCGTATATTGTTCTTGAGCAGAATAAAGTTTTCTACCGTGTAAATTACAGCACCTAATTCCATCAGGCTGTCATTTTCTAGGATTCCATGGAATGATTTCATGGTAGGTAGAATGAAAAACTTTAAATTCGGGGTTGATGGACCAAAAAGGTTAATGGTGGAATGGTGAGTTATCTCTACATTGCCTCCGACTGATTTTGCCAAAAAGGGTTTTTCGTTAGGATATATGTGGTGAATACAGGAAAGTTGTATGTAGTTCTCGTTTGATCCTTTGCCGCTCCTCACTGCGAATTCAAAATATGGTAGTGAAGAGCAAGTCATTCTAAAAAATGAATGTCCAGAAAGTCTTGATATTCTGGAGGGACTTCGAATTTTTCACTATCGTGTCTCCTGGGATTTTGATCTAAAAGATTTGGGCTAATTTCTATATTTTGAACACCGGTTCCTTCCGGATACCATGATTCATCCCATATATTTTCTTCGTTTACTTCTTTTTCGAACTCAAGCGCCCCAAGGTCTGGGTCGTACTCTTCGGTTAGATGAATCCGTTGTTTCCCTGGGAATTGTAATTGTTCTGGAGGTGGTCTCTTTGTAGTTTGGGGTTGTTGTGGTCGGTTCTGATAATTGATCATACGAGAATGTATAGTTTGATCAATATCCATGTGTTCTAGCTGAGGTTGGGGCTTTGGAGGAAGTTGATACTTATTTGGTGGTTACAGATTATTTGCAAAAGGAAAGTTTGACCGCAGATGGTTTAGATTAAAATTTTGTTAGCGGTTAGTTTGTTGAACTTGTGGTTGTTGACGTACGAGGTCAGGGAAAAATGTATACCGAAGTGTTGGTATTGGCTTTTGTCTGGGAGGAACGGGTGATGGTGCTTGGACCAGTTAGCGTCTAAAGTTGTTGCTGCTGATATGCGTATGTTGTTGTCGATAATTGATATTTTCTAATTCCATGCACAGATGAAGAGCCTGCGGCAGATCAACAGATTCCTTTATACTCAGGAGCCTGGGCAAATCTCCATTTAGACCTCGTATAAATGTGTCCAGCGCTTTGTCCCTATAAAAGCGGATTAAAAGGCTCATCGATTCGGTATTCAAATTCATGGTCGATATTTTATTTAAGATTAGAGATAAATGGTGGTATATTGTCTGATAAAACCCTTGAATGGTATCGCTTCCTTGTACTAAGCAAGTGAGCTGTTATTCCGGAGTGCGAACATCCCGCTTATCGGCGTAAGCACTTTGAAATACGGTCCCAGTCTAGAGAAATATTGTACAATTACAGGGCTGTATTGGCATTTCCAGTGATCTTGTTCCTTATTACGTGAAAGACTCCGTAATAAAGAGGTGTACCCTTTTGGGAATTATAAATAAGAAGGATACGGTCCACGCATTTTTTCCAGGACCCAAATTCTTCTTCTTGGCCCGAAAATTCTCGAAGTCTCTTCACCATGTCAGGGATGCGGTCCCTTTGTGAGAATTGGCTGGTAGGATACACTAGTCAATATCTTGACTCGCACTGTCTTGTGGACTTAGATATGATTCGATAAAGCTAAGACATTCTCTAGTTAGTAGACTCCTAACAAGTGCCTCAATTGCTTGAACAGTCGTAGTGCTTGAAAATTGAGCATTTTAAGGTGCCTGCCGAGCGGGCTCTTAAGGAGGAGGGCTGGAAATGTCTGGCAACATTGCAGGTCTAATTAAGTTGTTTTCGTTTCGGGACATGATCACGTTTTAAATTTTTCGAAATGTACCTTTAATTTCCGAACAATTGATAGATAACTAACTTCAAATCAGAATTATTATATTTCACTACGCACTTATATTTTGAAAAAAATCGAATAATCAGCACTTCAACCGCATAAAAATTAAATATCTTTCACTTTAAATTATTTGTTCATCTAAAAGTTTGCAAGAAAATGGAAATAAAAGGAAAAATTACTTACATAAGATATACGTTATAGGGGTACCGGTTAATTCCTGCGTTTTTTTCGAAAATGGTTTGTTGAGCGACGCCAAGTCATTTTGCAAGTTTGGGATGGATCTTGGTCGAGCAATGTCTCCAATTCATGATCTTCAAACTTTTTTGGCTGTCCGGCCGTTTCCAAGTCAAAATTTCCACTTTTAAACTGTGCAAACCACTTTTGGCACGTACGCTCAGCTAGAGCATGCACACCATACACTTCCACCAAAATACGATGACTTTCGGCAGCCTTTTTCTTCATATTGAAGTAATGAAGAAGTACTCCCCACAAAAACGCTTTATTCCGCACGAAGTTCGACATTTTCAGAGTAAAAAAAAAATTTTTGTTGTTTACGCTTCAGTTAAATGACACATACTGATTCTGAAACTAGATGACAGTAGCTTTCCAACACATATTTGGAAAGGTGAATCACTGGAATAAAAATCAAGTTACGTCATCTGTTAGAAATCTGCACGAATTAACCAGCACCCCTATTATATATCCTTTATTGTTTTTACAGGATCCACTAAACTTAAAGCACTTCTCACAATTTAATTTTCAGATTTTTGTTTCCAACACTTTAATTTTGCTCTTTTATAGTTGGGAATGCACTTTACAATAATTTTATAAATTTCTTGCTATTTTTTCACTAGCGCAATTCAAATATTCTTTTCCCTTGAAGATGGCTGTCAGTTCTTGCCGACTCCATTTTGCTCCTCGGCTACTCGGGGGCCTCTTTTCCTTGATGAGTTGTTAGAGCCAAAGCACGGAGCAAGTTGGTGAACTTTTCAAGTATCGCGTTACTCGTGTCTTTGTTGCTAAAATTTCGCGAGTCCTTTCGCGCACGATACTTTCGAGCGATAAATAACGCGTTGTCGTACTCCGTTTATCCCGTCTTTGGTCCCTACTCGGGCGCCATTTGAGGACGAGTTAACAACTCCCTACAATTTATTACTTAGAAACTAATGTCGCCTCGCTTTGCTGATGTTCGCGGAACGTGACCGGCAGGTTCCCAGACAGGTATCAGATGCGCGAGGTGCTGACGATTGTCTAGTTCCCAGACAGGTGTCATGTTTGGGTGTTTTGAATGTGTTGCTTGACAGAACTGTTGGGGCATCAGGTGTCGAGATGAATGTGGAAAAGTTGGAGTTAGTGGTAAGTTTTATAATGATTCCATTAATTGAGTTCGAAAAGCTAAAATATGGTTACTATTGTATGTAATGTATTTCAGCATGACGTGTTATTATAGTAATTGTTGAGTTTTCAATGGGCTGTGCCATAGTTATTTACAGCTCAATTATTGTGAAATTTTAAATCACGTACACCAGTTACTAAAACATTCAGATAAAATTTTTAAGCAAATTTTAGGGTCCTCTTTTGATTTTATGGGCAATGACGCAAAGTGCCCGAAACCAGACCATAATTTTGTTTTTGATTTAAAAAAAAAGATAAAATAGTACAAAATTATATTTTTATAGAATGTAGTACTTGCGAGTATCTTATAATGCTAAGCATCATTTACACTAGAAAATCTATTCAAAAATTAGTAGAAAAAAGTTATTTTCAAAAATCTTACACTTTCTCAATTTTAAACATAGTTACCGAAACCGCAACCATTGTAAAAACCTGTCTACCCTATTATTGATATTGTAATTATTAATTGGTACCGAAAGGTCTTGCCACGACCTTCCATTTGGTACCCTACTTGACTATCTTCAGAGGGAAAAAAATATTTATGGGGCCACATCAGTATATGGGGAGATCCACCTAAAAGCCTTAGAAATTTCGTTTCACTATGAAACTTTCATGAGCCAAAAACTTCTGAGCTGTTCACAAATCGAATGACTGTAATTTCTATGGTTCCTTAGAAAACTTGCTGTGGCACACTGACGGGCGAACGGGCGATCAGGTACCGGTATTAATAGGGTATTGTAAAATTTTTTTTGCCAAGCCCTATAAAGATTACTAATGACTATGTTAATGGTAAATTAAATGAATTCAGAAAACGAAAAGGAGAGAAATGAATCATTGTGTCAGAACGACGGAGAGTGGGAACCGCGGAAGAAAAATTGCACACCTTCACTACAAGTACTTTATTGAATATTCGCCTTACAAACAAAACATCTTCTTTAACAGTCATAAAATGACAGCCAGGAAATCTCGTATGTGACAAGTGATGTATAAGTTCACTTGTAATGACCTTCAATATACCTCCGATTTGTTTCTTCTTCTTCTTCGTAGCACTTCATCCCCTCTCGGTCCTTCACTTCCTACAAGTAGCGTCTCCAACTGTCTCGGTCCATTGACCGTGTCCTCCAAACTGGCTTCGTCGACTGAGTCAGACCAATGCTTCCCCGATTTTCCCACTGGTCCCCGGCTTTCAGTTCTCCCAACAAATATCTTTTTGGGCATCCATTTTCCATCCATGCGATTCATCTGTCCAGCCCATTTCAGCTTCCGTTGTCTTACAATCGTTAAGACCTCCGGTTCGTCAAAAATTTCATACAGCTCATGGTTGTATCGGATTCACCATTGGTTCCCGTCTAGCATCGCTCCGATTATTCACCTCAGGACCCATCGCTCGAAGGCGTTCACCATATTTGCGGATGCTTGGGTTAAAGCCCATATGTCACACCCATAGCATAACACAGCTCTTATCACAGATTGTGTACTTTGAACATTGTTTTCCTGTGTATGCAGCTGGTCTTCAAAATCGTCAAAACTGAATAAAATATTTTATTTGCGGGCTGTATTCTTCGGCGTATTACGTCTCTTTCATTGCCTGTTTCCGTTACTTTGGTGCCTGAATACACAAATACGGCCACGCTTTCTATACTGTATTCGCCAAGAGTGACATTTTGTGTATTTGAGGTAGTTTTCCTCGACTGCGTCATGAGTTTTGTTTTATTTTCATTGATTTGTAGCCCTACTAGTTTTGCTTTGCTATCGAGTTTCAGGAAAAGTTCTTTGGCACTTGTTAATGACCAGGACAAAATGTCGATGTCGTCTGCATAGGCCACTACTTGGCTCGACTTGTACAGAAATGTATCTCGTGTATCGACAGGTAGCTTTCTTATGACGTACTCCAGAGCCAAATTGAATAGCAATGGAGCCAGCCCATCTTCCTGCCTTAGTCCGATATTTGTATCAAAAGCAACGATGGGTTGGGTTATTGATGCGGACTTGGGAGGTCATCGTCATCATTGCCATTTTGGTATGACTGACTTATTTGGCTGGGATGCCAAAGCAAAGTATTATTTGTTACAGTTTGTTACGATCAATACTGTCGTATGCTTGTTTAAAGTCAACAAAAAATTGGTGCGCGTCTATGTTGATCTCCCAGCATTTTTTAAGTACCTGGCTGACTGTGAACATTTGGTCTATTGTCGATCTACCTGCCTAAAACCACCTTGGTATTCCCCAATAATACTGTTTGCCTATAATCCGATTTTATTTTTGAAGATTTTCGAAAATATTTTGTACACCATGCAAAGTCGCGATATGCCTCTAGAATTTTCGTACTGTAGCTTGTCACCTTTTTTGTGGATAGGGAATATAATGGGTGACTTTGTGAAAAGCTTGATGAACACTGCTGCCACCATATTTGATGAGCTACATTGGAATCTCATCGATCCCGGCGTTTTATTATTATTTTTGGCTTTGATGATGGAACAAACTTCATCTAGAGTTGGTGGGACCAATGAAATTCTCCGCAAACATCTACAGACTCCGATGCTGGAGCTGTGTGGAGGATTAAGGGGGTTCTTGAAATATGATGCCCATCTTTCCTTAATCTTGGTTTCATCAACGATGATATTGCTATCACGACAAAGCGTGATTTTAGGCTGATAACCACGTTTCAGGCTTTTCGGTACTTTGTCTGCTTGTTTTATGTTGTTGCTCGCTAAACATATCTCTATACTTCTCAATTGGTCGTCATAGTATTTTCTTTTCTTAATCCTAGTTATCTTATTCGCTACTCTTCTGAGATTTTCATAGTGTTCTCTCTTCGTCCTGGTTTTCCTACCTACGTATTCTTTGTACGCCTGATTCTTGTTATCTAACGCATTTTGGCAGTCAATATCGAACCAATCATTTCTCTTGCACTGGGTATGATGTCCCATCGTCTTTTCTCCCACGGTCCTAATAGCCACTTTCACTTCCATCCAGAGCTCGTTGCTTCTCTCTAACTATGCGTCTGAGAAGATGGGAGGCAGCTGGTTGTTGAGGGTCTCCATGCAATTTTTGGCTACAAGCGCCGTTTGGAGCCTTTCGATGTCATATTTTTGGAACGGGCTGGTTTTCGCTGAATGTGCCTTTGACATACGACATCGATAGGTTAATTTCATCAAGTAATGATCTGAGTTACAATTGATCCCTTGGTATATACGTACGTCAAGTAGGCTCGAAGCGCAACTTTGTTGGATCAGAACATGATCCATCTGGTTTTGTATGTTGCCATCTGGTGATACCTAGGCCTTTTCATGAATGCGTTGATGTGGGAACCAAGTTGAACTTATGACTAGATTTCTGCTACATGGGAAGTCCATCACGTGCTGGTCATTGTCATTTATTTCATCGTGGAAGCTATATCCTTGAGTCGTTCCCCAATGAGATATCTCATTGGCAACCTTAGCATTGAAATCACCCAGAATTATTTTTGTATCGTTTGTAAGCAATGATTCAACTAGTCTTTCCAGGTGATTATAGAATGCTTCCCTCGTTTCTTCGTCCTTTTCTTCAATCGAGGCGTTAACATTTATCATCCAGATTCTGAAGAAATTCGCTTTTATACGGGTCGCCCACATCTGTTCGTTTATTGCCTTGAAATCAATAACGTGTGGTTTGAACTCCCTGTTCACAACAAAGGCCACTCCAAATTTTTGTTCACCAGTATTTTTCTCACTTTTGAATATTGTGTTCAATCTCATGTTTTGAATATCATTTCCAGCCCAGTTCGTTTCCTGGATTGCTAGTATTTTTAATTGATATTGACTGGCCTTTTGTAAAAGTTCCTGAGCTGCACCAGGGTAACTGAGTGATCTGAAATTCCAGGATCCAATGCTATAGTCCTTTTTCCGAATGTGAGGTCGTTGCCATGAGTCCAATCCGGTCCAAGGCCCATCTGCGAATTTCGAAACATTTTAGGGTTTCCAGAGACGGGGAGCTAGGCCGTCGCCCAACCTCCATTCCGGTGGCATGTTTATTGCTTCGATTCCGTTATCAGGCACGAAAGGCTTACCCTCTTGCGTCCACACAAAGGAGATGTAAGTAGGATTTAGAAGCAGAGCTGTAAATGTATTTACAGTTATTCGCATTTCCCGGCATTTAATGTCCATTATTCGGGAATTAGTCAACCCAATGTGTGAGCCCGAGAACATTTGCTACCATTTAATTGGGGGGTTGGGGTTCAGGAATCGTGGAAGCTGTGGGTTGGAGAAACACGGGGTTTCGTCCTCCTTTCTCGAACGGGCTTGGGAACGTCTACAGTTGATTTGCTTTTCGTGTCACCTTCCGCAAAATTGATTCGAGGACTTTTTCTCAGTTACACTATTTTGTTCATTTGGCCATCATCTCGATAAAACCGTGTGTGCACAGTGTTAGGAGCCAATTGCTGGCAGCAATTTAACTAATTTTCAAAGCCAGTTTACTGCAATAGTCGGTCTTGTTTGTTTTATCGACGTTGTGGCTGCCAGTACCTCACGTGAAGTTTCTGCAGACCTACCAAACGCGAAATCTCTTCACCACAAGATGTGGTGAGCGTGAAAAGTGTTGATATCATCGCTGTCGGAATATGGGCGAATCCAGTTTGTTCGGTGTCGGTTCTTTCACTTTGTGCGTCCCGGAAAATTTGTGAAAATTGTCGCAATGGCTGTTTCTATTTGCAAACTTCTATGGAATGCTATAAGCTAATGCAAAGGTGGAAACATTCTTTGACAACAATTAGTTGTTAGGAGCGATTGGACGTGGTGGAAAAAGTTTGTGTAGGGTTGAGTAAGACGTGGGTGGTAGTCTGAAGCCGCCGCTGCCATCAATAGTGCCCGAGCTCGATCGCGTAGGCATTGCAAAGCTCCGCTTGCTATGGTACACATCTGTGCAGCAAACAAACCTGCAGCAGTAATCAAACATGTTCTGCCATAATGCGAAATCGGTAAGTAATCGAGAAGGAAAATTGAGGACTATCAACTTGCAAGCGCGAGTTTTGGGGAGCAACTGGTAATAGGATAAAGTATGAAAAAGAAATGTGTGGTTGAGAGCTGACCCCCAAAAACACGAGAAAATATGTGAAAGTCACCAAAACATGAAGTTTGTGAAAACTGCAAATAAGGAATAACTACTCAATAAGCCGTTCAATGAACCCCCATGATGGATAGATCAGTGTGTCAACAGAAATTAATTCCACCGTCATCTTTTGTTTGATGCAAAGCTTGCCATCTTAAGACTCCGTGCAGTCACGAGTGTAGCAGTGGAACAGTTGATGTGCCGTAAGGATGGCGGCGATTTTTTACTCACTAAATTATTTAAATTAAAATGAAGGATGTTTCATCTTGGTAGGAAAAATGAGAGAACAATGTATTGTAATTCAAGCCGACATCTTACTTACTGTTAAGCTAAATCATTCATTTGGAGTATAACGATGAAAGGTCCTTCAGTTCAGTCCCCAAACATTTTGCATTTATTGTGTATTGGCGTGCTAGCTTCACTTCACACCCTACGCAGGGTCATCCACATTAAAACTGGTCATAGGAGACTACAACGTTGAAAGTGTGGATAATTTTATCTACCTTGGAGCCAACCTGAATACCAGACGCGCTGAAAAGGTGGAGATTGGACGCTGCAAATAAATTCTATTACTTCATACTTCACACTCTCAGGTCCAGAGTGGTGCACTGGCCAAATAAGCTCCGCATTTACAAAACCTTGGGCAAACCTGTACTACTACATGGAAGGGACACATGGACCCTGACGAGCGAATCTGAAAAGGTATGCCAACTCTCCGCCGTATTAGCTGCGGAGGAACCATACCGAATGTGACATTTGCCTCCGGTTCCGTAGTACGGAGGATACATAATTGGAGAGTGTTAGAGGATTACACAGCCAGTGATCATCAGTGCATTTTGCTTGAGATCAGTGATCTTGCCTCCCGACGTCCACGCTCTTGACTTTCTACAATTGGGTGAAACATTGGCAAGATAGAAGTCAAGAGGTTCATCGAGATGCTCATAGTAAGCGTTCCGATGCTGGGAGATTTGCAGGGGACCAAAGAACAGGTAGTGCAAGACGTGATGAGCTCAAATAAGAGCATAACCAAGCTTGCTTCCAGCGCCTCTATGCTCCGTGGAAAACCCCGGCATGGCAAGCTCCAGTGTACTGGTAGGTACCTGAAATTGCTGAAAAGTGTAATATGTGTCACAAGCTTTCACCGTGAGGCTCAATGGATACAGAACCGTGACGAGACTTGCAACTGAGTAGCAGCATATTAGTTGGCCAGGAAACGCTTTCGCAAACTGACTAACAACAGCAAGGCTCGTTGCTGGCAAGATCTAGTGGACAGTATGAACAAAGATCCATGTGGCCTTGGTTGCAACCTAGTCATGCAGAAGCTTGGTGCCCCACGGAAAACTTGCATACATGATGCGGAAAAGATGGACGAGATAGTGCGGACATTCTTTCCCGCCCATCCTGTTCGTGTTGATGCTGTCCATGGTGAGACAGCAGTCGAGTGTCCACTCTTCACACAGCCGGAACTGGAAGAGGCAGTCCTTTAACTGAAAGCGAGGAAGGCTCCAGGTTCAGATGGTGTTCCAGCTGAGGTGCTGCAGCTTATCTATCACCATTGCCCTTACTTGCTACTTAGCACATTTGGCGCTTGCCTATGGGACGGGGTTTTCCCGGTACTTTGCAAGGTGACGAGGCTCTGCAAGAGGAAGGAAAATCCAAGATCATCATCCGCAAAACTTCCGTTATGTGTTCTAGATACTGCTGGGAATGTGCTAGAGAAACTCATCAAGGGAAGACTCGCCGACGCATTCGTGCTGCTGCGGACCTATATCCTCGGCAATACCGCTTAGTGCAGGACATTACACCACTGATGTGATTTCAGAGGTGATGAGCGTGTTCCAAAAGGCAGAGGCATATAGCCACACCAGGCAACGGATCGTCTTGATGGTGACACTCAACATCAAGAACGCCTTCAACTCTGCTAGATCTATCCTTGGTCCGGACCTGTGGAACGTGTCTTACGACGGGCTACTGAGACTTGAGATGCCAGATGAGTCGCGCTTGGTCGGCTATGCGGATGATGTTGCGGCTCTGGTCGCCGGACGCACCGTTGAACAAGCGCAACTTAGGCTAGGTATGCTAATGCGCCGAGTGAGGGACTGGATGACTGCTCGCGGGCTCAGTTTAGCACTGGAGAAAACCGAAGTGGTCATCTTGACAAAAAAGAGAATCCCTAGAGTAAGGATGATCAGTATTGGAGATATACAGATCGAATCGAAGCCAGCGGTGAAGTACCTGGGGCTACTGATCGACTCGAAGATGAGTTTCTCTGAGCAAATCAGGGCAACGGCTGAGAAGGCTGCTTCGGGAATATCGGCCCTGAGTCGACTTATGGCCAACGTAGGGGGACCCAGCCCATCAAGAAGACGCCTCTTGATGAGTGCTGTAGGGTCAGTGCTAATGTACGGAGCAGAGGTATGGGGTGACGCTCTCAGCAAGGAGGTATACCGAAAACGATTGGCACAGGTACAGAGAAGAGGAGCACTGAGAATTGCATCTTCGTATCCAACAGTCTCCGACTCGGCGGTGAGAGTGATAGCAGGCGTGATACCTGTCGCCCTCCTTCCTAGAGAGCGCCGCGCTATTTACCTGTGCCGAAACGAGGATGCGAGGGAGATGGTTGTCCGCGAGGAGAGACAACGCTCGCTCAACGATTGGAAGCAGTCTTGGAGGAATTGCACGAAGGGAAGGTGGACTGCGCGCCTCATCCCGGATGTGAGACCATGGCTAAATCGAAGACATGGTGAGACTGACTTCTATCTGACCCAGCTTTTGAGCGGGCATGGGTGTTTTCAGTCTTACCTGCACAAGATCGGCAAGTCACGGTCTCCCGATTTTCGGTTTTGCCCAGGAGAGGGGGACAATGCCTGTCACACATTTTTTGCGTGTACAAAATGGGTCAGGCTGCGAAGGGAACCCTACAGGGAAACGGGAGAGCTCACCCCGGATAATATAGTTGCGGTGATGCTCGAATCAGTTGACAAATGGAACCAGGTGGCACATTATGCTCGGGCGGTCCTAAAATATAAAAGGGACTCACAGCAGCCCGAGGCACTGGGGCTGGGGGATCGCTCTTCTGGCAATTCCTCATCCCCTCTCCCCTCCCGCTAGGAAAGGGACTCCCCAGCTTGAAGGCGCCCCACGGCGTAACAAAACGAGACCTGGCCTGAAGTAATGTGTCAAACGGTTCTCAGATTGACAGGCGAGGTGTTTAGTGGGTAGTCCAAAGGTATCCTCCATGGGAGTCCCACACTGCCAGACTCGGCGGGCATAAATGCCTTCACCTCTCTACCACAAAAAAAAAAAAAAAAAAACTCTGCTAGATGGGTGGATAGGTTGGACAACCCTTTTCAAGTACTAGAATATCTGATGCGGCTTTTGAGGGACTACCTGAATTACAGAAGGCTACTTCAGGAGTATTGAGACTGAGTGGACTTATGGCCAACGTAGGGGGTGCAGCCACCATGAGTCCGTTTACAACAGTCGATTCCTTGGACCCAATTCACCACCACTCCGGTACACTTTTCGACCGGAACGTTGGCGATTTCACATTGGATGTTGTCTTTGCGCTTGTCTAAAGTTGCTGGCTTGTTGGCATAGACTAGTGACTTTATATAGCTCCATAAAAAGAAACCTAATGGTATTAGATAAAATGAACAAGGCAGCCATTCGACCGGACCATTTCTCGAGATAGCATGTTCACCAGTTTTGCTTTCAATAAATCGATTGTGAGGCGTGCTGTTTGGCTGGTGGCACCGTTTTGTTGAAACCAGATATCGTTGATGTCAAGTTTATCCAATTCTGGCCCCAAATAATCTTCCAACTTAACACGATAGCGCTCTCTATTGATGGTAACATGATGGTAGTTTTCATCCATGAAACAGTAATTTTTGACAGATGAAACGGTGTCTCTAGAAGCAGCTTTGGATTTGTTGCTGACAAAGAACGCATATTTTGCTCATTAATGAAGCCATTGATGTTTGTAATTGAATTCATCTTCACAAAATACTCCCACTGAAAGTAGAAATAAAAAGCTTCCTATTAATTTTGTGTTTTTTTCTCGAAATAAATTTTTAACTGTAATCGTTTGGCCTTCTCCAGCGATTAATTTATTTTGACTTACATTCCTGCTTTATACCAACTGTGTTTAAGGAAATTTACTTTCGATCATTTTCAGGTAGTAAAAGGAGTCGTATCGTTCAACTTCGTGTAGAGTTGCTTGATGCTGATTTTCATTAAATTTCGTTCTACTACTTTCTTTGGCTAATCGTGGTTTTCAGACCACAGCATCTTCACCATATGACTCTTGGGAGTGAATCTTCTCTCAAAATACGTTTTTAAAAAGTTTATATCTTTCCTGATCCTCGCTAATCATTTCTTATACTTCGTGAACTTAAAAAATATCAACTGATGGCTGGTAGCTACTTCCATATTTGTAATCTAATTCATCTTCACAAAATACTCCAAATAAACTCATCTAAAGTAAATTTCCTTAAACACAGTTAGTATATAAGCAGGAATACAAGTCAAAGTAAATGAATCGCTGAAGAAGGCCGAATGATTACGGTCAAAAATCGATTTCGAGAAAAATAAAACACACAAAATTAAAAGGAAGCTTTTTAGGGTTTTGTAAAATAATTTTACAAAACCCTACTAGTTTCGCGACCAGTCTGTCCGTCTGTCCGTCTGTCCGTCCGTCCGTCCGTCCGTCCGTCCGTCCGTCCGTCCGTCCGTCCGTCCGTCCGTGTGTCACAGCAGTTTTCCTCGGAAACTACTTAAGCTAGAATCATCAAATTTTGTGTGTAGGTGTAAAGTGGTGATCTCTTCAAAGTTCAACTACAAAAAAATGTTATAAGGTATTTGAGGGGGGTCTCCCCGTATAGGGGAGTGACCCCCCGAAAAAAAAATTTCATTGAAGGTAGCCGATATGGGTATCAAATGAAAGGTCTTGGTGAGAACTTTTCAAAACAGGTCTTAGTTTGGCAAAATTTGCTTCGAGGGGCGCACAGGGAGGGGAAATACACGAAAAATTTGTGTCCCCCCCCCTCGCGATTGGACACCTGTGATCCGAAAAATCTGAAAAAAATCAGGAATGTAGGCCTTGGTGAGTACAACAGCAACAAATACGTGAGAAGTCACAATACACTCAACTTTGTTAGTAATAGTATGATTTATCGATTTTATGTTTTCTTGAATAAAATCTTAACGGTACCCTTAAATTCAATGAAATTCAGTTCGTAGATGTCTATTTATAAGATTGATCTATTCTGAAAGTTTCATAAAGATTGAATCATATTTAGCGAAGTTATAGCGGTTTGAATTTTCCTGTATTACTATGGAACAATATGCGCTGTATTTATTACTATGGCAACATATGGCTATGGAACAACATGCGCTTTTTACCGACTCAGACACTACAGTTTTGCTAGGATTTGCATGAAAATTTCAGGAATGATAGGTGTCATGTATATCTTTGAGAATCGGTTCAGCTAGTGGTATCAGTGATCATAAAACAAAATGGTGGCTGTTTAAAATGCGAAGGTTGAATAATTTTGAGTTAGTTTTTCCCAACTTTAACGTTTAAGGTGCATGCTTTGAAACTTGATTCAATTTAATGAATGACTGAAGATGAGTACCTACAATTAATGCTCATAAGTGAAACAAGTCAAGGAGGTGGGAGAGAGCTCCTAGCAAAAGGGTTTTGTAACCATTCTAGGATTCGAAAAATTGGCCATTAATCGATGATAACAGTACAAGAAAGTGGCCCCTGAAAAAAAATGTATCAAACGTAGCCGATATGAGTATGAAATGAAAGTTTTTATGGGAGCTTTTCAAAACAGTTGTTAATCTGTCAGTTTTAGCTTCAGTGGGGGCACAGGGGGGAAATACATGAAAAATGTGTTTCCTCCGTCATCATCCATCTGAAATAATTATCAAGGGAGATATTTATGAGTATAACAATACCAAAAACCTCAGAAGTCGAAATTCGTTCAACTTTGTTAATAATAGTATGATCTTCGTATTTCATATTTTCTCCAATAAAATCGTCTTTGACATGTTTCTTGATTTGATTCGATCTGGTGACTGCATTTTCTAAATTGAATACAAAACCCTTCTGACATGAGCGTAGGTCTGTTTACCCAACTTGTTATTTCTAAAGTCATTGAGCCAGAAATGAGCTTCATCGCTGAAGATGATTTTTTGATAAATTTTCTTCAAGCTTTGCCATAGCCCAATTAGAGGAGTATTGGGGTTTCGAATGATCAAATGGATTTATTTCTTGAGTCAATTTGATTATGTAACCACGTAGGCCAAGATCTTTTCGCAAAATATGCCACAGTGTCATTTGAGCGATGCCGAATTCTTGAGTACGACGTGGAATCGACTTATTTGGCTCATTTTGAATCAATGCACTTACCGCTGCTAAACTTCCTTTGCTTCGGCAATACGACTTCTTTTTGGCACCGGAACATCCAATAGTGAAAATCTGGACTCAAAATTATCCACTTTAGCACGCATAGCTTGTCGGGTGGGACGATTATTACTGTCACAAATTGGAATAAGCCGTCTTGAAGTTGCATCCACCGACTCGAAAGTTCGGTAGTAATTTTTAATAATTCTCAAAGGTTGTTGGTTCGTGATTTTTACTATGATAAGAGTGTTGGCTTCAACTTACGTTTCGACATTGACAGTTCATTAAAAACGATTAAGGGTACGTTTATATTAAGATACAAAATTGTTATGCACCTAGTGGAAAATCCTATACCATAGTATGTCGAGTATAATGTTAAGGTCTAATTCATTTCTTGTGACGTAGAACTGGCATTATAATCTCTAGAATTGTAGCCTTTATTGACTGCCCAATATATACTATGTACACATAGGCATTATGTAGATGTAATGTTTAATTTGCAAAAATGAATTTTCTTGGACATACAAACCGTTTAATTAATATTATTGCTTCTCATGGAAGCGGAAACTTTATGTGGATTCGATTTCATGCATACTCGTACTTGTTGACTGTTTGCATTGCAAGCAAAGTGGTTTGTGCTTTGATTTTCGATGCTATTGAAAATGAGGAACAACAGCGGGTTGTTTGCGTTCAACCGAACGAATAGCTGCATCGCAAAGATTACGTCTTTTTGTGGTATTGCAGCTCCTAAAATCTGGTGTTATTCTCGCGAGAAAAGGACACACTTCGCAAACAATTGGTTGTAAATTTCGTTCCACGCCTCATCATGGGCAATTTTTTTGACCTACTTCATGCAAGTCCAATCACACAATATTGGCCGCGGTTCCACTAGCCGTTTTAGTTCGGCACTCTCGAATGACTTAAAAGAAGAAGAAATCAAATTGAGGTTAGCTACGCGCAGAACTATCCGGAACCATGCATGAACTATACCTACACGATGAATCACTTTGCTTGGCGTTGAAAAGGATGGTACAGGGTGGGCAAAAAGTCCCTTTCCTGCAGGATTCCAAACGCAGTACTAGGTCCCCAGGATGGAGATGCTGGACCAATTGTGTTTTGTAGGGGTATAGGTGTAAGTCCGTTTTTAAAATCGTGCGCAACGTGCCTCGCTTTATAGCCAACTGTGCTGAACGTCGTCGTGTTGATATTTCATCGTTCTCTCCAGCACTTTGCCTAACAAGCTGTATGTTTTCAGCCGATCGTCCAGAACGAGGTCTACCCGTACGTTTCTCATCTGCAACGTTCCCATATCGCTCCAATTTGGCCACCATAGCACGTATAGTTGGAGCTGCTGGAGGTTTGCGAACTCCATAAAATTGGCAGTATGCACGTTGAGTGGCAGTTACTGAACGGCCGTTTTCCAAAAATAATGACACTAGTTTGTGCGATGGTGTACCTTTCCATATTGGAATCTCCCAAGTTTAATGTCTATAAAAAATATAAAAATTTAACAAATTACTCACAAATGTAACAGTTATTAATTTTTTACATCGGGAAGTTACTTTTTGCCCACCTTGTAGAAACGTTTGTGAATTTAAACCTGCTTTAGAATTTGCTCGCACTTATTATTAACTTTTAAATAAGCACTTAATGACGTTCGGGCGCTACGCACGCCCCAACAACATTCGGCGTCTCGTGGCGGTTGGCAAAATAAGATCTGACACTTGCCAAATGTTTGGCAAGTTGTGTAAGGATTACAGGTCTCTGTCGGGTATCGCTCCGAAATATTGGAGGTTATTACATAACAAAAGTACATGCTCATATAATTGAAGTGTCTGCGTGTCGTACAAAAACCTGCTGGGCAGGTACAAACTCCTTCTGATAGGAGCATATTTCTTTCTACCCAACTTATTTTTGCATTACTGGAACCATTCCGTGATTTTCCTCATTAATTGAAAAATTTCATTTGTTTGCAGCATTAGAAAATTATTTCTTGCCTTACGATGTTTACAACACGTTTTTGGCTAGAGTACTCTTCTGCTTACTCAATTTGTTTTAAATGTTAACTATTTTTCCAAGATCACGGTTTTAAATAAAAAGCTTATAAATACATTGCGATATTTGTTCAATCTGATAAAAACTGGGAATAAATCAGCTAGCTGAGACGTTAGTCAAAACATATTTTCTTCAGAATATACCTTAGATAGAAACGCCAACATAAAACAATAAACTTTGAGATAATCTATAACAAAGTTTTCTGTATATGTATCAAAAATTTTTTTAAATCTTTAATCTTAGAAAATTGATGATAAATGCTGAAATAGAATTTCAACTTTAGTAATATTGTACTTGAATTAAATGAGAAATCTATCTCCAATTTTACAATATTTAGAACAGACCCTTAACATCAAAAAGGGAAAACCGCCGCTGTTCATTCACAAGCCAACGAGGTACTCCTCTACTATAAATCAGAATAAAATGTGTTGCTGTCTTCATACGAACAATAAGATCAAAATGCGTTTGAATCCTTTTGGGATCGGATTAGAATGTCGTTAAAATATCTCGTTCATCTATGGAATTTCGGAATTTCTTGTGGATGTCCGCAAATGGAACACCACGAACAACGTGAGGCAAGCCCAGGAGACGGTAGCCAAAAGACACTTCAACCTACAGATCTACAAATATGCTTACCTGGGAGAATTGTGATCACGGATAAAATTTTGTCGGATTGTCGCTGAATTGATCAGTTTAGACTGATTTCCTGGAACTATTAACATAATTCCAATGTACTTTTCAACTGATTAACAACGCCGTCTTCTGGCGGTGTGGAGGCGTTGAACAATGATGAGGATCATGAAAGAATTCCAAATTGATCGGTTTAGTTTCTGAAAATGTCATAATGAGTTCATTTTCCTTTTTGTCTGTTGCGCCAGGTGAGATTGTTAATTTATTTGAATGCGGTAGATGGTTAATAAATTGTGCAGTCAATTGTTTCGTGGGAAATGCTTAATATGGACGGCCCAAAATTACTCTAATTGCAAAAAAATTCTATTTTCAAAAGTTTATTGCAGACTTTCAAGGTTACAGCAATCAACAAGTTTCACCCTGAATATGGATTTCTTCAAATATTAGATGAATCGTCCTCGTCGTGATATTCAAAAACTGTTTACATTGTGCTCCTTCACAGCACTTCCCAACTTCCAACATCAATCAAAGCAATCTCGAGCCGAAAGCGCCAGACCTGCGCTGCATAAAACTCTTTTTGGCGCACCTCGTGCGCGCCGTTCCTCCGTCGATCGTCATAATAATTAATTGCTTTCCTCATTCATTTCTGAATGGTCCCTAATGACCGCTTCATCAGCTCCCTGGGTCATAACACAAATTCCCCGCAATAATGCCTACACAACAGCCAATTGATCATAAATCAAACATTTCGTAAATTATCCCAGAAACAAAGCCTGGACTCCTCCGGCTGTCTGTGCTCGTATGATTGCCTCCTTCTGCATGCGTCCGCCGAGCCATGCTTCCCGCAGTTCATGTTGGGCCGGACCAACGTTGCAGAGGCGAATGTTGTCCCCCGGGGAAAAAAGAAAACAATTTCACAAAAAAAAAAAAAACTTAGCGCCACTTCACTGTACGCAAATATTGAAGCGGACGCGTCACAGCGGAACTTGCGCTCCACAACTCGTCAACGACGACGATATGGCGCAATGGCGCTAAGCTGCCCGTCGCCCGTCGGCCGTTCGGCTGTTTAGCTTTTAGCTGGGGCTCCAAGAAAAAAAGCTGTTCGTCTGAAGTAGAAGTAGAACGCATGCTGCAAGCAAAGAGCAATCACTGAAGCAAGACTCATTTTGGCTACACATTCGAATTGCGGCGGAAAATCATAGCACGAGATTCGAGATTGGAGCTCCAAAACCACGAGGCACATTAGCAATGGCTGGCGCCAGTACAGGTCGCCACTGAAAACATTGTAGTGGAGCATCGCCAAAAATACTCTGCCCAAGTTTTTTTGTTGATTTTAATCGTACCGCACGAGTTCATCCTAGTTGATATTATTGATAATTATACACCTTTCCATCGATTTACAGGGAAGATAAGTTCTACAGAAAAGCGGGTAAATCGAATTCTTAAAATATTCATAGTAAAACCGTGCAAACCGAAAACAAGCTCAAATGTGGGTAAGTGTAAAATAAAAGTATAACGTAAACATTATAATAAACAGCATAAATATGAAAATCGTTTCATAATTTAGCATGAAATCCATTTTTAGCGAAAATTGAAGCTGTTTCACGAAATAGATAAAACAAGTTGGGTAAACAGACCTACGGTCATGTCAGAAGGGTTTTGTATGCAATTTACAAAATGCAGTCACCAGATCGAATCAAATCAAGAAACATGTCAAAGACGATTTTATTGGAGAAAATATGAAATACGAAAATCATACTATTATTAACAAAATTGAACGAATTTCGACTTCTGAGGTTTTTGGTATTGTTATACTCATAAATATCTCTCTTGATAATTATTTCAGATGTCCATCCACGACGGAGGAAACACATTTTTCATGTATTTCCCCCCTGTGCCCCGACTGAAGCAAGAACTGACAGTTTAACAACTGTTTTGAAAAGCTCCCATGAAAACTTTTATTTCATACTCATATCGACTACGATTGATGATTTTTTTTTCAGGGGCCATATCATCGATTAATGGCCAATTTTTTCGAATCCTAGAATGGTTACAAAACCCTTCTGCCAGGAGCTCTCTCCCACCTCCTTGATTTGTTTCACTTATGAGCATTAATTTAGGTACTCATTTTCAGTCATTCATTAAATTGAATCAAGTGTTCAAAGCAAGCACCTTAAAAGTTGAAGTTGGGAACTATTTTGTTTTACGATTACTGATACCACTAGCTGAACCGATTCTCAAAAACATTCATGACACCTATCATTCCTGAAATTTTCATGCAAATCCTAGCAAAACTGTAGTGTCTGAGTCGGTAAAAAGCGCATGTTGTTCCATAGCCATATGTTGCCATAGTAATACATGCAGCGCATATTGTTCCATAGTAAAACAGGAAAATTGAAACCGCTATAACTTCACTAAATATTATTCAATCTTTATGAAACTCTCAGGATAGATCAATCTTATTAATAGACATCTACATTCTGAACTCCATTGAATTTAAGGGTACCGTTAAGATTTTATTCAAGAAAAAATAAAATCGATAAATCATACTATTACTAACAAAGTTGAGTGAATTGCGACTTCTAACGTATTTGTTGTTGTTGTACCCACCAAGGCCTACATTCCTGATTTTTTTAAGATTTATCGGATCACAGGTGTCCAATCGCGAGGGGGGGGGGGACACAAATTTTTCGTGTATTTCCCCTCCCTGTGCGCCCCTCGAAACGAACTTTGCCAAACTAAAACCTGTTTTGAAAAGTTCTCATCAAGACCTTTCATTTGATACCTATATTGGCTACCTTCAATGAAATTTTTTTTTCGGGGAGTCACTCCCCTATATGGGGAGACCCCCCTTAAATACCTTGCAAAATTTTTTTGTAGTTGAACTTTGAAGAGATTACCACTTTACACCTACACACAAAATTTGATGTTTCTAGCTTAAGTAGTTTCCGAGAAAAACTGCTGTGACACACGGACGGACGGACGGACGGACAGACAGACTGGTCGCGAAACTAGTAGGGTTTTGTAAAATTATTTTACAAAACCCTAATAAAAAATCTCGTTTGCACCACCAGCCAGAAAGGCAAATTTCCCGAAGGTACCCTTATTTTTAAAGCAAATAATCATTTTATTGGCCGCCACTTTGAAAGTCAGCCACTGTTTAAGGAAAATGGTCCGTTGTTTAAATCCTATACATAGTGGTGTCACGGTGAACGCCAATTGGCAGGGTAGATGGCGCTGCGATGTCGATTTTAGCATTTCGAGCAAAAGTTTCTTTCAGCCAATGTGTCTTAGATTGATGCCTATCGCTTTGGCGAGCTTCAATGCATCGTTGGCTAATGATCAAATCTGCTATGGAAGGGAATGAATTTGTCGTGGTTAATTGCAACGTAGCAAATGATATTCGTGGGCTCTTTTGAGGAATATAATATTTGCGACAGGAATGTTGAATGAATGGAGTTGCTTTTAAAAAAGTAAATCATTCATGATTTCTAAATGAGGATTATTTGCTTGTGAGCTGGAAATAACTAACCCATTATGAAAGAAATAATTAATTCATATGATAATTTAAATCAAAATATTTGAAATTAAATTTTAATATCTTCGTAAGAAAGGCAACAGTTTCATGATGTAAAAGAAATAAATTATATAATTTTTCAGGTGCAATTTTTCACATTGTATTCTATAGTTATTTTCCAGTAAAGCAAAGCACAACTTTTAATATTAAGAGGGAGACCCGTTATCTCTCGTATCAATTAGTGAAAAGAGTTTGCCTTGTATCGCTTCATTGTAGCAATTCCTTATTTGAAACATCTAGGAAATATGCGATACTTGTATTTTTGTTGAATTATTGGAGAAAAGGTATGATCAACTTTTAATTTAAAGCTTTCAAGTGACTTTAAAAGGCAAAAAGTTCACAATATCGGGGTTGAACTCGAAGGAAGCTTCGATGCAACGTTGCCTGGTTATAATTATTTTATGAGAAGCTGAGGAAATTATGATTGCTAGAGGCAACATGGTAAGGGAAAAGCGAATTTAAAGATATTTTATAACTATTCGTAGGAAGATATAACTTGTAATATAAATTTTGAAGCTGTTAATAGAAATTTTACGATACCCGAGTAGATAAGTTTTGCATTGAGTGTTATTCAATTTAGATATGTAATTTTCAGGTTATGATTACTTAACAATTCCTCTTATGATTTTGATTTGAAGAATTCCATACGTTACATGGATAGCAAGCTTTATCAAATTAATTTCAAAGTGCAAATACACATTTAGTAAAATACATAGATATACTTGACTTTGTGTCAGTTGCTTTATTTTGAGAAATGATGATTGTGATGCTTGGAATAAATGAGCCGATTAGGAAGCACTAACAGGATATATCTAGTGAAGTCATCCCGCTTATATCTTTGTTGGACTCAAAGAAAATGTACGATGAATTTCTAAAGGGGAATAGCTCATTAAATAGAATCTAATTGAAAGAAAATATAATAAGTAGCCAACTACTGGTAACAAAGTTGAAAAGAATGATAATATCTTTTTTGTGTAGATTCATAATGATATTCTATAATAACTACGACATGTCACTAAAATAAAGAATGAAATAAAATAAAGGGATTCAAATTAGCATTGTCTTAAAATGGATTTGATGTGAATCAGATGTTTCATTCAGAAGCAGTTAAGAATGCCTTATTATCTTACAAACAGATTTTAGAGCAGCTTCTGAAATTCAAAACATTCTTCGGTTATTCGATAAGCCTTTTCGTACATGGTAAATGTGTATGAAATACGAAGCAACAAAAACGCTCAAAATTGCGAAATGAAAACTCTAAGAAAAATTCAAAACTGGCTCTGAAACACGCTTAAGAGTAAAAATGATAATAATTGAGAGTAGTACTCTATATGACTTATTCCATATATGTCAAGATCAGAATTGCGAGTTTATATCATCGGGATAAGTGCAAATGGATGTGGCGAGACCCCGTGAACATTTTTTGACGTTTTACTGCATTTTTTGAAGGCAATGATTTTTTAAAAATTTTTCACATTCGTACAGTGTGATATGTTTGCATTATTGATGGCCTGCGAAGAATTCTTTTAAAAATAACCGGTAATCGATATTCAATAAATTTACCGAGACATCATGGGTACATATTTATCTAGTGAGTAAAGCTATCCTATTCTAAATTCTACGAATAACCATTATTCTAAATTTTCACGAAATATTTTGGAATGTATTCCCCAATCAAATCTTCTTTGAGAACCTAGTAACAAACATAAAAATTGTTGATGTCTAATGGATCGCATCCTGTGATGCATTTTAGAAACGTCTACCATCGTGACACGAAAGCAAAAAAATGTATTCTAAATAAGTAAACAATTAAATAATAATAGGGAAAAAGAAAACTAAAATTGGTACACAGACCGGGTATTGAGCCCAGGCCCCCTGGTTGAAACGATCGGGCACTATGATAGACTTATTTATGGCAAACTTTTAACCACCCACAATCAGAAAAATAAAGCACCCTAACGATTTTTGCAACCTTCGAAATCGCTTTCCACAATCGAGATACCTAAATTAAAAGCGTCTAAATGTGGGGAAAATTCATGGGATTTAATGTTTCATACGCTTCACCGTTAGAAAGTTTTGAATAAATGCAATATATTGAAATGGGTCATTAGATCTTCAAATTTGAAGTGAAAGTGAGAACGTGTTTAACTGCGTGAATACATTTAAGGAAAGGCTTAAGTATTAATATTTTAAAATTTTAATTGTAGTTTATTTTGAAATTTTTATGTAGATTTTTTATAAAGAAATTCATATATATGTATACATGGATACACATTTAAAGCATGAAGTGCTCATATAGGGATCACCTTCACGGCTATACGTTTGATTTATTTTGAAATATCTCATGACTAGAGAACCAATGTCTAGTTAAAGCACATAGGCATTTCGCACTCAAATTTTTTGAAAAAAAAAATACAATTTCTGGGGGACGATCATTTTTATTGCTCCTGTATTAGAAAATATGGTCATAGAAAGATATTGAAGCAAAATGCATTGCTAACACCTGTCATTCGTAGCGTTAGCTCACAAAGTGAGTATGTGATGGAACCTTAGTGTAGTTTTGAGTTGGAAACTGCAAAAAAAAAAATATTTTGAGAATTCTCATCCCATTCAGTCTAGAGAAAAGCCCAAACAAAACTCAATCCGTCCGATTTTAGCCGATTTAAATTTTAATAACCTAACATCCCAGTTGTTTCCTCTACTTGAAGTGCGAAAAGATCTGAAGGATAAAAGTTATCTATCTCACCCAATCAAAAGCACTGAGGAAAAGCAACCAATTCCAAAAGCATGCTTTGTTTCTCTAAATCATTACCGAATAAGGAAAAACGAATTGGATGTTGAAAAACAAGTAAGAAATTTGTTGAAGAATATAAGCCAAGAGGCTCAGCTTTTAATACGTTCCCAGCTTTCCCCACAAAACTAACCCTTTGAAAAAATGAGCAAATTTTTTACTTGAAATTATACTATAAGCCCCCTTCACATTTAAGGGAATTTCTAAACATGGGATTCAGTCAAGACTATTCTGCACTGGTATTCAAATCTTCACTTCCAAACTGGTTTTGCTGTTTCCATAAAAGACGTGCTTAAAAAAAAATCAAAGGAATGTCTAGTTTAGATGGACGGTGTGTTTTGCTTTTTGACGAGATATCAATAAAAACGGAACTGGAATATAATATCGCAATAGACATTTTTTGATGTGATTTGGGCGGTTCAACAACGTAGCATAAAACACTCTGCTTCTAATTGTGAAGCCAGGAATTGGGTACATTGTTGGCTCACCTTATGGAAATTTACTGGTTATTATTATTATAAAAACAACCATCAATTATATTCTCAGTGTTGGTTTAGATGTGTTAGGAAAAGTTTGTGATTAGAGCGCAGTAAATCGACGATTCTTGAACTTACCTAGGTCCTCTACTGAAACCCATACTTTGCAGGGGAAGGTAGAGGAATATAAAACTGTTTTGATATGCTTCAACTTCTTAAAAATTTAAGGAATATCCATCTGAAAAATGACATCCGTTATTATAGTAAAATCTTTTCACAGAGAATTATTCAAAAGGTGCGTGAATTTGATAATAATGTTATCAGCACTATTCATAAACCCACGGACGTGCATATAAACCCAAGTAGCTTCTATAAAATGTTAGTTAAACTAGAAACGCAAGCCTCAAGCAATTCTGTATCTGCAACGATTACAGCCGCTGTTGAATCGGGATATTTCAAACGTAACGACGATTAAGAGAGATGTGCAACGAGTACGGCCGAATATTTATTCAAGTAGTCTTTTCATATTGCAACAGTAACGTCTGTTAAATATTCCACATCAGTTATGGTTGTATGTTATCCCCCTATTCTTTACGCACTGGAACTAACCATCTCAGATCCAGATTTAAACGGTAGTCAAATAATGTGTGATGTTTCAAAGCCAAAGCATTTAAAAGATCTAGCTTAAACCTGAAGCTTTGTTTTCTATGATTTTATCAGTTTGTCACCTGATTTCTACTGATGTGTACTATTTTTTATTTATCAAGCGCAAATTCTTGGTATTAGGGCTAGTTTTTTAATTGGCATCATCCTTATGGCTTTTGTCACGCAACCATGCAGCCCAGCGTGCTTCGCGTGATAGTTGAGTTTCAGCTCCTGAAATTACTAGCTACGTTCTACACTTATACCTCTTCCTTTTTCTCATTTCGCTATACCTTAGCAATGCTTTCATAATGTTTGCTAGTATTAGAAAGTAATTTTATCTGCATCTATTTTATTAAATATAGTTGACACCTTCGTGAAGATCATGGTCGTTGCCTTATTGAATCCAAAACTTCTTATTGTGATCAGCCCATCAGAGGGATTACGATTGTCACAAGCTTTAACCGCATGTCTGTGAAATGGGTAAAGCCTACAGGGGATGCCACATTAAAAACACGTCTGCACTTTAACTCCTAGTGGAATGGGAAAACGTGTTCTTTTATTTAGAGCCCTTTAAAGTATTTTATTGTATATACTCAGGCCTCTGAGGTTGTTTTTTTTATTGAAAACGTTCATTAGCTTATTGATTTTAAATGAGTACGAAAGGTCGATTATAGCCTTTGTAGTTGTTCGAGAA
Organism: Odontomyia ornata; assembly: GCA_963969285.1. Classification (NCBI taxonomy): domain Eukaryota; kingdom Metazoa; phylum Arthropoda; class Insecta; order Diptera; family Stratiomyidae; genus Odontomyia; species Odontomyia ornata. The sequence continues at coordinate 73,241,281 of OZ017740.1, forward strand.
ACTTGCTATAATGCAAAGATGGGCACACGGATGAGCTAACTGATATTCTCAATTTTGTTGAAAAAACAATTTTTATAAGCCCCTACAAAACAAGATCATCGAAAGAACAATTTTCTAAAGCTTCTTGACATCGAAATCACAAAAGCTTGAAATTAATGCATAGTAACAATTATTATCGATTTAACTTTATCATTAATTTTTTGCAATTTACTCATTACAAAATATAATTATGCTCGACAAATAATTATATTTACCATTGCTTGAAAATAAGCACAAATAAGACTGAAAGAAAATCACTCTTCTCAGAATTAATTTTATAACTTTTATGAAACCAAAAATTCATTTCTTCATTTATAATCAACTTTCAGTGTGTACGTAATTTGACGGCAATGATTTGTTCTTAAGTATATTCGTTTATTGTATTGATGAGACAGGTATTACCAGCGGAACACGTATATCCTAAAAATTAATCAAATAAAGTCACGAAAAGAAAACATGATTTTTATTTTGAAAGTTAAATAAGACAAATCGCTTTAAAAAGTTTAATTAGGTAATGCTACTATAAAATTTTTTGAATCTAAATGATACATTTTTCATACATTTTCATAAATTAAAATAAAAGCAATTATATTTAAGTCCTTGCAACCATGAATCAGCATTCAGCTGATATTTCTTGACCGACCATATAAAGCAAAAACATACATTGATGTAACAATAATTTAGGAAAAATATTTCAATGAATTTCTCACTGATCGTACTTGAGTGTTTTTGTTTATTTCCAAGCGTTTGTCAGAGTCAAAAAGTCTTTTCATTGCAATTTATTCAATGATAATTTTAAAATCGACAAGAATGGTTGTAATTTTATTAACATCACTATTTCTAACTCTAATATGTATACTTGCTTAGTTAGATATTCTACGTTTCCAAATATAATTACACCCAACAATCTAGTTTTATATTTATTATTGTTTAGAAAAACATATAGAAAGAATACTTTGTGATACAGAAAATCAATTCACATATAATGAATTTATATTCTTTTAAATTCATTAAAAGTATTAATTCTTATATTATTTCACACATAAAATTGTGCACTTCCATTCATAAAATGAACACGCCCCAAATTTATGAATGGATGCACAAAATCGAAAACATTAACATTTATTTACATTCTTCTATATCGCGAAGAATGAAATAATCTTAAGAGTAGCTTTGATCGCATATCGCGGTCGTGAGTCTTCACACAAAACGAATCGCGGACATGCCGTCATGTAGCGAACATACATCCATCCTACATAACTCATTCGCTGGGATTTGCCAATATGTTGATATATGTATATCACATATCTCAAAGTTCATAAACACTTTTAAAGCAGCTTTAAAAGTTTCTGTATTTGGATTGGATTTTCACTAAAGATATTCTATCTCAGACATTTACCAGCGATAGGTGCGCCACCAGAAACATGGGTTCCCCCAATGTGGAGTTAAAATGTTCGCTACGATGACACCACTATGTATAGAAACACAATGCTATGGTATAAATATTGCACTTGCAATTTGAATATATTCATTATTTCAGTTATTAATAAAATAGCAAATTGCGCTTGTTTTGTGACCTTTGTGAGCCGCCATTTTGAATGTATGCATTTTATTTTGGACTTTTTTACAAATTTATTGTCCTAGAGTCTCGTCAATCATTGTGTGAATCTCGTTCGAATCGGAGTTTTTCTAAAAGTCAAAAGCGCTTCATTCAATACTAATCGTTATAAGTTTTCAAAGAATACAAAGCAAATTCCAAGCAATAAAAATACTAAACTGTAATGACCGACATGGCTCTCTAAATTTATACATTATTAATTAAAAACCTGGGTATCACCGGATGGCAAAACCCAAAACCAGATCGACCAACTACGATGGGCGATCCAACAACAATGGGCGTCGAGCATACTTGACGTCCGTACACACCGAAGAGCCAATTGTAACTCAGATCATTACTTGATCAAATTGACCTATCGATGTCGTATGTCAAAGGCATATTCAGCGAAGAACAGCCCTCTACAAGAATTTGACCCCAAACGGCGTCTGTGGCCAAAAATTTCACGGAAAACCTCGGCAACCAGCTGGCTCCCATCTCATCACATGCATCGTCAAAGACGAGCAATGAGCTCTAAATGGAAGTGAAAGCGGCTATTAAGACCGTGGCAAAACAGACGATTAGCCACCAAGCCAAGCATGAGTTTTTGATGCCCGGGACCGACCGGGGACTTGCCGCCCTCCTTTTTTGGAGACAGATTTAAATTCAGAGGGAACGAGATAATCCTTCTGTCGTCCATTAAAAGTATCCTTAATACAAAATCATATGACGAAATATTCCAATTTCAAATAATTTAGTGATAAGAAATTCTCCAAATAAATGTTCCTTCAACTTTTCCAGAAGAACGCAAATATTGTAAATTTAGTGTAAAACAAATATATATCTCGGAGGTAAGGAACATTTATTTGGAGAATTTTTTAAATGGCGCAAAAAAACCAAGATAACGAAGAATTTGAAATGACGACCTTGTCTTACTCGGATTTTTATGGTTTAGTGAAACTGAAAAAAAGTATTGGAAGATTAAGTGAAGATATAAAATTTTTGAAGACCTGTAGAAAATCAAAAGTTGTTCCAACGAGCCATATCGTGAAATTGAAGTCGCATTTGCCTAAAGTAGAAAAATACAAGCAGAAATTACAATGGAAACTGATCTCCGATAGCATAAGCCGTCTCTACGCTAAATCATCGGAATTGCAACTGAGAGCATACAATCTCCACCTAAAGCTAACGAAACAAACAATAGGAAGAAAAGTAGCAACCGAGGATGACTAGACAAAGTACAAAGGGCGTTTGAATGCGAAAAAGATCGAAAAAGAAGAATTTTGAGCAAGAAACTACAACACCTAATAAACCAGCAAAACAGCATACCCCGACGAAGCGTAGATACAATAAAAGACTTCGTAGTTAATTTATCATCGGAGTCATTCACGGAGAAACAACTGGAACTACTAAACAAGGGCTTGAATTTCGCAATTAGTGACCAACATCTACCGAAGGAAGACATTGTGATAGACGTAGAATCCGCCATCAAATATCTGCCGACAGAAAAGAAACAAGTAGTAAGGGAGGAAACAATAAAAGCCTTGAAACAACCAATTTGAACATAAGGAACAATGAGTACAGCGTTGTGAAGGAATTAAAGGAAAAGCAGGTGTTCTACCTTAAAGCCGACAAAGGGAATAAGATTGTTATAATAGACAAACCAAAATATGACCAACGGGTTTTCGAGAAGCTGAATAGTGGAGAATACCACGAATTGAGGAAAAACCCATTGCCGGACTCAATCAAAAGAATAGAGAAAGCTCTGACGGATTGCCAGGAAGTGATACCTAGCAAAACTTCCACGAATTACATGCCTGCCAAAGATACACAAAGCAGGTGAGAAGATGCGTGAAATCATAACCTGCAGAGACGCCCCCACAAGCAAAATCGCAACATGGCTGGTAGAGGAATGCAAAAAATGTGAAAAACCTCCAAGTAACTACTCAGTAAAAAACAGAGGGGAATTGACCGAGAAGTTGACAGCAAAGCGCATCGAAGCAGACGAAATACTAGTGTCTTTTGACGTGAAAGCACTTTTCCCAAGCGTCTCAGTAAAACAAGTGTTGTTCGAGGATTGGCTAACTAGCCAGAGTGATTTCAAAACATCAAAGAAGCGATTAAGATGTTTCTACAAATTGGCTACTCTTTGCATGTCAGAGACCTATTTTACCTTCAGAGGAAGATATTTCAAGCAAAAATCCGGCGTGGCAATGAGGAACCCATTGTCCCCCGTCTTGAGTGAAATTTTTATGGGATGGGTAGAACAAAGAATAGCTGAAGAGGGCGTCTTCCCAAGGACGTGGATCCGTTATGTTGACGACGTTCTTGCGATAGTGAAAAGGGATAAAATTGAAGAGACATTAAAGAAAATGAATGAATGACATAAAAATATCACCTTCACAATAGAAGTGGAGAACAACAATGAAATACCTTTTCTAGACATTAAAATAATAAGAAATAATAATGTTTTCGAGTTTGATATTTTCAGGAAACCCACGAATATATAGAGGACGATACCAGCTACATCACACCACTCGTACCAAACAAAGATGGCAACGTTCAACAGCTGGATGTACCGAATGCTGGCGACTCCGTTAACGAAACAGCGATATGAGAAAAGACGTTTATTTTGAGTACAGTGAAGATGAACGGATACAAGGAAAGCGAAATCTTGTCAATACAAAAGAAAGTGGAAACAAGACTAAAAGCGGCATCGCTAACCACTCTCCATGAACAAAACCGTAACCTAGAACAAAATTAAAGAGCAGCAATAACAATTGGGAAAATCCTGAAGAAAGTCGACATAACAGCGGTACTCACGAGCCGGAAATTCAAAATAGGATCCAGACCAGGCACACCGAAGAATAGTAAGCAAAAGGATGAAAAATGTGGCATATATAAAATTACCTGCCAGCCATGCCAGATATCGTACATCAGACAAACTAAGCGATCAGTCAAAACAAGGTTCAATGAAGGAAGCAGAGAAGCTAAAGTCAAGGAAAGCACCTGATGATACAGCTAAGTCCACCGTCGCCAAGCACATTGGAGAAACTAATCACGCAATCAATTGGGATGATCTAAAGGTAATACAAGACGTGAGCAACAATCAGAAATTGGACGTATATGAGAGCCTTTGGATTATTCGACAACCGGAAAACGCACGGCTCAATGAAGACGTGGGCAACGGTTACTCAAGGATACTAGATCTAATTAAAATTAAATCTAAATAATATTTAAAATATAATAAACGAATTATAATAGCAGTAATAAAAACAAAAACTCAATAAGGGAAAAGCAATAAATGATACCTCTTAAGCAGGGATAATAAAATGTAATTAAGCTATAGGCTAATTGATAGGTCTCAAAGACAAAAACAGGTAAAATCTAAGTAATGTAAGGGATATAAAAAGCGGATACTATTTGGAATTAAAACATAACAAAAAACACTACCTCCGAATATATATTTGCTTAACATTAAATTTACTATATTTGCGTTTTTCTGGAAAAGTTGGAGGAACATTTATTTGGAGAATTTTTTAAATGGCACAAAAACCCGAGATAATGAAGAATTAGTGATAAGCTTTTATTTGTAAGTAAAATAATAAAGTTATTGAAAACATGACATTAACAGAGTAGGAGAATAAAGTTCGTCTAGCTAGTGAAAGAAGGCTACATTTAATAAACACTTGAACATAAAAAATAAACAGAAGAAACTCAACTCTAGAAAATAAGTATAATATATAATAATAATAATCGCACTACAGTCCAAATTGAACCTGGGCGTTGAGACGGGGTCGAGCATCTCATTTTATGACCATAACGGTACTTGAAAGATGATGTGGTCGGCATCACGCTTGACCGTGTGATTATTACCTAATTTTACTCAGTACCCATCACAGCTAAGTGGGTTGGAAGTCCGTCGACAGTACTGACATCGAAAATTCGTTACATCGGGGTTCGAACCAAGCACCTGTCACATTCGCGGCTAGCCTCCAAACTGCTATACCACGACGGATGACAAATTAAATATGAAAATTCTCATTAATAGTTCTTATTTCGCCAAATGGATTGACAGGCAAACATAAATTCCTTGTAATTATGAACTTATTCGCTTTTCTAAAGATGCTATTATTTTGATTATCTAGTTTTTTTCTAACTTTCATGCGTAAACTTCTATTTTGACATATTGCAATAAAAACTTAATAAATAATAAAGTAGTGAATTTGAAAAATGCCACTGCAGAATCGGTTAAAAACACGAAGGCAATGTAATGTACCGAAATAAATTAGCACTAATGTTTCAGTGCTAATATTTTCTTTTCTCACTAAAGAAAATTAGTCGTGAATCATTTTTCTCTTCCACGTGCAAAGAATTAAAAGAGAAAATAAGATGTTTCATTATAAGACCAGAAAATCAATTAAAAGTCGAGAAATCATTTTTAAAACATTTTAATCATTAATAAATTAACTTTTCTTGTTTTTTTAAGCAAAATCTTTAATGCAACTTTCGACGTCGATTTCTATATCCCGCTTGATTGCCAGGATAGCTAAATTTGTTAATCTCAGTGTTGACATTGTTGATCTTAAATAATTTTTCATGAGTTTAAGTTTCGAGAAGCTTCTCTTACAACTGGCATTACTAATGGCCACTGTTAAGAAAATTCTCAACATTATAACAATATTTGGTAAAACATCTTCAAACTTAAACTCAACGATATATTTCAACAAGCCTAAAGCACCGGACTGAATCAATGTAGTTTTGCAATCTGGGTCAGCTGCAGCTACGAAAGCGCGAAGACGTACTCGTTCAATTTCAAGTTCTTCTCTGTTAGCATCTTGACGAGCTTCATCTAGGTTGAGTTCATTGACGCCTAATATAATTGCAGCCCTTTAGAAGTCATATTTTTGTGCCAAAGTTTCAAGCTGCTGAAACCTTTCTCGAATTTAATCAGCAACTCTGTCTATCGAAGAAAACATGATTCGCCTCAGTTCATACAATAACCTAGCGTCTTTACTTCCATGACAAATTATCTGACTCTTCTTAATTCGTCTTTGAGGTTCGCAAGTAATTCCAAGGTCTTTACACAAAGTTTTGGCGTGTGTTAAAGCCACGTCCACAAATTTTTCGCGGCTTTCTTCCAAAATAATCTGCAATGCCGATAGTTTTTGAGCACCCTTATGTATGTTCAGTTCCTTGGCTTATAAATAGCTCTGAGCATCATTGACTTCACGTAGTACTAGCTGCCAGAGACCCAAAAAACTTAAAAAAGAACATGATTGCATTGCCACCAACAAGCTTCCTGCGTCTGTTCTTGTATTAAAACTTTCCTCAGTTTTGGTTAGATTTTCAACGGCAATCAATGTTTCTTTGAAGTGATGTCGTATAAAATTTAGAGCATTGCCCCCAGCACTCCAACGTGTGTCCTGAATCCTCTGCAATCTTTTACCTGAAGTCGCAATCAGAACTTCCCACCGGTGTGTAGATACAGAAAAAAAGCATAGCAGCGCTTTAGCGTGCCGAAGAAAGTTACAGAATTTACCTCCACTAAAGCTAGATGCATACAAACCAGGTTTAATGAGTGATTTGAGCATAGCACAAATTCTGCATTAGGAATGAAGTCTTTTATCCTCTGTTGTACACCTATATGCCTTCCAGCCATCGATGCAGCATTATCATACGCTTGTCCTATACAATTCATAACGTCAAGTCCATCAGCCATGAGTTTGTTCAAAATCATTTCACTTATGCCTTTAGCAGTTTTGTTTTTGGTCTCGATGAAATGCAAAAAAAGATTCCTTTAGTCGAACCTCCTGATTTTCAATAACCACATACCGTAAGCCTTTACTCGTTTAATCTTTATGCAAAATATCTGGAGTACTGTCAAAAATTATTGAATAATATTTAGCCTTTTGTATACGAGCTATAATCTTTTGACGAACTTTACTTCCTAGAATTTCAATGAACTCGTTTTGAATTTCTGGTGACATTAAGTTAGCAAAATATTTTGGCCCATTTTGATTCTAGCCAAATGCTCTCGAAGAACAGGTTCATAGTGAGCCAGCAAATCCACTTATTTCAAAAAATCTCCTCTGTTAGCGCTGGCCTCATCTTCTTTGTGGCTGCGTAACGCCAAATTTTGTTTTTCAAGAAATTGTATAATATCAAACATTCTGCTCAAAATTTCATTTCTAGTTCCTTCTATTTGCAAAAATTTTTTTATGTTCAACACTTGTTTCATGATTGCCAACTTTTGGATTCAATTTCCACCAAGTATGAAATCCTCCGGAGCAGCAAAAATTTGATACATTTGATGAATTTGCATCTTCAAATGAACGACAACAGAAGCAAAACAATGAGGCGTTAGAAGATGAATATGTTATGCCATCCAAGAACGTAAACCTTTTTCGTTGTTTGACAATGTACGGTAGAACTAATCTCGTTTAAGGCGTTCCGTTGCCAATACTGTTGCTCTTACATAGTTCTCGTCTGACTGAAAAATGCGTGGTACTGCTGATTCTTCAAAAAAGTCGACATTCAAGTGTCGAACAATATCAGGACCTCTTTGAATCAAAAGAAGCCTTGAATTTGAATCAACTTTTGCAGGCCATTTTCCGGTGTCGTTACTATTAAAATCTAAATCAGTGAGTGTGTCACTTTGTTCTGGTACCAGAATACCAGAAAGCTGAAAAGAAGTACTTGCACTCGGTTGTAGTAATTCATCGTTAATGAATTTTGGCAAAAGGTGAGCATGTTGCGAGCGAACAATCACCACCTATGTTATATACTCACATACAAGCAAGCACATACGCCCATTGTTATCAAAGCATATAATTGTCGTCCAATGGGCATACGCTAGATCAACCCGCAATTCACTTCATACGTACATGGTATGTTTCACGTACGTTGCGGCCGCTGTGAAGCTTCAACAAATGGATGACGCGTACATGGCAGCGAGCAACCACTAGCGAGAAGCTGTATGTATGAGCAAGCTAATGGAATAGCGATCATGTGAAAGCTTTCGCCTGCCGACAGAGAGCTGCGGCGAATATAGGGGTGAAAAGCTTTCCTCGCTCATATGTAATGTATTTCTCCCAAGCTGGCTACTATAATATTATAATATTGCAGAATGGCTCTCAGCGTCTATAAATTGATAAGGTGAAGCGGGGAGAGAAGTTCACAGTAAATGAGAACTCACGTTCTCATCATTTATGGTCGTGGAATCTTCTACCAGGGAGTCAATCTTGTTCAAATCCAAAAGGGAGCGTGCTGCTGCCCAATCTATCTATATCGTTCGAAGTATTCGCGATTAAAATTTAGCCGAAGATCTTGTCCTGAGTACGAGAAAGTGGTAAGGGGTGAGGTGTTGGCTTGAGCCGCAATCCTCCATCGGCCCTTTGACGTTTGACGCCGTGTGGCCACCCCGATCCACAAACCCGTCTTTTTAATTCCCTCTTCAGGCTGGCGCTCACCTGTGTGAACCTAATATTGTAAGTTAGTTGATTAATCAATTTGGTGTTAATATAAGTTTTAAAAAATGAGCAATAAAATGAAAAGTAATTCTTTAAAGTGAACTCTTGCCTTTGGTGTTCTGGTTTTGATGGATAGAGTAGCAGGTAAGTGGTGTTACAGCGAGTTCTCTCTCCAGGAGCGTTGATGATGAATATAGGATACACATCAAACGAGCTCCCAGTTCATACCAGTATACATAGGGTATACTGGTTATGCAACAAGCACCTAAAGAAATAACATTTGAAGGCTCCGGAGACTTATGAGTATGCTGCGGTACGTCAGAAACTTTCACAAACTTTAATATGGCATCTTTATTTTTCATTCCAGCCTCTTCCTTGGCTTTTTTAAAATTGTGATAAAACACTCTGTTTTCTTCTAGAATGGAAAGTCTATAATAGAAAGCAGATTTCTATCACATTATATTTACTTACCTTAACTCCTTTGGTTTTGTCCGGGAATTTTCCCCTAGAAATTAGATTTAAAACAAAATTAAACTATTCACTGATTGCTATTTGTTCAACTACAACAAGGTCGTGAATAACCTGTCAATATACTATTTCACTATACTTCACTTTGATTTTAGTAATTTAGAGCTAATTTTCAAAATTAGTAATTCCTCGATCAGTGATTTGAAACTTCGCTAGTCGAATCAAGTATTAATGTGTCGTGTTAAAGCAATCAGAACAACAAAGTAGCACCGTCATTTGTTTATGTTATCCAGAACACCAAACCAACATCATCATTTGTTTATATTATCTGGAACCAATTTTCAATTTCCACTGTATCTACTGTCGACAAAAAATTGTGATACCTGTTTGAAAGTGAGTGCTGCTTCTTGAAAAGTGTTCAAAATTGTAGTATGCACGATTATTCTTAATTAGAAAAGTTACTGCAATTTGAATTATTAGTTTGAATTATCCTTCTTGAAATCTTCCACATAATTTCATACTCTAAAAAGCATTTGAAAAAACAAGTTGGGTAAACAGACCTACGCTCATGTCAGAAGGGTTTTGTATTCAATTTAGAAAATGCAGTCACCAGATCGAATCAAATCAAGAAACATGTCAAAGACGATTTTATTGGAGAAAATATGAAATACGAAGATCATACTATTATTAACAAAGTTGAACGAATTTCGACTTCTGAGGTTTTTGGTATTGTTATACTCATAAATATCTCCCTTGATAATTATTTCAGATGGATGATGACGGAGGAAACACATTTTTCATGTATTTCCCCCCTGTGCCCCCACTGAAGCTAAAACTGACAGATTAACAACTGTTTTGAAAAGCTCCCATAAAAACTTTCATTTCATACTCATATCGGCTACGTTTGATACATTTTTTTTCAGGGGCCACTTTCTTGTACTGTTATCATCGATTAATGGCCAATTTTTCGAATCCTAGAATGGTTACAAAACCCTTTTGCTAGGAGCTCTCTCCCACCTCCTTGACTTGTTTCACTTATGAGCATTAATTGTAGGTACTCATCTTCAGTCATTCATTAAATTGAATCAAGTTTCAAAGCATGCACCTTAAACGTTAAAGTTGGGAAAAACTAACTCAAAATTATTCAACCTTCGCATTTTAAACAGCCACCATTTTGTTTTATGATCACTGATACCACTAGCTGAACCGATTCTCAAAGATATACATGACACCTATCATTCCTGAAATTTTCATGCAAATCCTAGCAAAACTGTAGTGTCTGAGTCGGTAAAAAGCGCATGTTGTTCCATAGCCATATGTTGCCATAGTAATAAATACAGCGCATATTGTTCCATAGTAATACAGGAAAATTCAAACCGCTATAACTTCGCTAAATATGATTCAATCTTTATGAAACTTTCAGAATAGATCAATCTTATAAATAGACATCTACGAACTGAATTTCATTGAATTTAAGGGTACCGTTAAGATTTTATTCAAGAAAACATAAAATCGATAAATCATACTATTACTAACAAAGTTGAGTGTATTGTGACTTCTCACGTATTTGTTGCTGTTGTACTCACCAAGGCCTACATTCCTGATTTTTTTCAGATTTTTCGGATCACAGGTGTCCAATCGCGAGGGGGGGGGACACAAATTTTTCGTGTATTTCCCCTCCCTGTGCGCCCCTCGAAGCAAATTTTGCCAAACTAAGACCTGTTTTGAAAAGTTCTCACCAAGACCTTTCATTTGATACCCATATCGGCTACCTTCAATGAAATTTTTTTTTCGGGGGGTCACTCCCCTATACGGGGAGACCCCCCTCAAATACCTTATAACATTTTTTTGTAGTTGAACTTTGAAGAGATCACCACTTTACACCTACACACAAAATTTGATGATTCTAGCTTAAGTAGTTTCCGAGGAAAACTGCTGTGACACACGGACGGACGGACGGACGGACGGACGGACGGACGGACGGACGGACGGACGGACGGACAGACGGACAGACGGACAGACTGGTCGCGAAACTAGTAGGGTTTTGTAAAATTATTTTACAAAACCCTAATAATCAGCAATAAAACTGGCTATGAATTTTAGGTCTAAAATTTTGTGAAGTTTAAGTAAGTCTTGGATGCAGAGCTTTTTAGCAAAAAAGGTAGGCAGTCAAACCGAAAATATGGTATAACTTTAGAATCCCTTCGCGAAAAATAGTCCGATTGCAAAACAATTCATAAATGTGTGGCAAATATGTGCAATGCAAGTTTTGTGGCCTTATCAATCGGCTGCTTTTTTTGAAAAAAACGTCCTAGTTTTTCCATTTTATTATATTAAGTTTCAAGCTTTATTTCCTGTATGGACTGACCGATAAGCAAAGAAGCGAAACGCGATTTCAGAAAAGTTTGGCAAAAAACAGTTGGCTCAAAACGTTGGGGGAAGAATCAGAAGAATTAAATGGGGTCAAAGTGTTACTGCTGTAGTGGTTGAAATTTTTTCTTGCGGAAAAATTAAGAAAATTGTTTCATCATTTAAGTAGATGAGGCACTATTTCTCATATTCTGAAGTGATGGTGAAATAATAGGAGAAGATATTTTTGGATATTTTAGAAAATAAAGCTAGATCATATGCCAATGGTATTATTGGGGAGTGTCAAGGTGACTTTAGAGCAGGTAGATTGACAAAAGACCAATTGTTCACAGTCGGGCAGGTACTTGGAAAATGATAGGAGGTCAACATATTTACGTTGACTTTAAACAAGCATAAGACAGTATTGATCGCAACTAGGGAGTTCTATCCCGATCATTTTTTTTCCAATCCCGGGATTTGTGGATTGTCTCTAGGTAGTTCCGGGATCCCGGGGAATTTAAAAAGGAAATAAAAGCCTGAGTCTCTTCAAAAATCGACTTTTTCATTAATTTATGTTTACATAGTCATCACAAATGCAGGAAAATTCAATACAAAACAAATCAACATAAATCTCTTACAATAAACGAACAAATTATGTACAAAAAACCTCGAAGCTCGCAATTAAAAAATAACTCAACTTATCTTAGATGTCCTTAATAAATTCATTATTTTTCTACTTATATCAACTGTTATCATTAAATAAAGTTATCAGATATAATACTTTGTCACTTAATTTCACAAGATTCGGCTTCAACTTAAGTTAATCAATTACTTTTTCTCATAAACACATTCTAAAATCAATTTATTAAATTTTCGTCTGTAATAAATAAAATATGTTCCAGATATCACGATTAAAATTATTAAATTAACAAAGTAGATTTAAGGTTTTAACCTTTTACATCTTATTTGCATTGCGGAAATAAACTCTTAGAAAGACTAACGCATCCAATGTTTCGTCCCCAAGCCTAGTTCTCAATTTGTTGCCCATATAAGCGGGTGCTGAGAAAGCGCGTTCCGCCTCGATATTTGTAAATTTGTTCCAAATTGTGACCTCGAGTTTCAGTTGCTTCGAAAAGAGCCATTTCTTGCTTGATCAATTTTGAAAAGTCTGTTTCTTTGATACCCTTAGGAGTTACTGTTTTCTTACCATTGTTGATTTCTAGCTGAAGTTTATCTTTTAATTTTAAAGTCACCGTACTGCAAGATGCCGATTCCATTAGCGTATTAGGATAATTTTCTTCACTACTTATACAAAAAGTGGTATTCAACCTTACAAATAATATAATTATCTGTTTTTTTACTTGGACTTAGCTTGGACATGAAAATAAATCTTTTACATAATCATGTAAATAATTTAACATGCCACTTAATTCATTACGTCGGCGATATTGTAAGTATTTCAACAAGTGTGATTTCAATCTAGTCACCATAATTGACTCATTGCCACTCAAGTGTTTAAAGAGAAACTTTAAAGTTGCATCAACCGTGCACAAATTTGCGTCAGAATGACAAAATGCTTCTACGGATAGCTTAATCGGCGCTAAGACATTGATTATTACATTTATGATATCTAAATCAGATTCATCGAAAATCTCTGGATTATTCAGATTTATAAGAGTTTTTGAACACTATTCTTTATAAGAACGAAGCGTTCAAGCATTGTGAAGAGGCTGTTCCATCTCGTCTTACAGTTAAGCAACAAGGTTAGCTCTTGTCTATGTTCCTGCTGTACATTTTTTTGAAGAATCGTATCATTCTTCGTAGGTAATCTTTTGAACAGAACAGCTGTTCGACGAACTTTTTTAACCACGTTTTTAATATTGTGATCGTTCGTCAAATCTCGAAAATAGCTTGATTCGATAATTAAATCTAATCTAAGATCTTTGTCATCATCATCTGAATCCACGTTCAAAGATTAGCTTATAATGGGATCGTCTATATTTTTGTACAACAAATCGTAAACGGCTAAAAAAATCCCATATGCTAAGCAAACTTGATGCTCTGTTTTCACAAGCTTTCCAATCTTAAGCATGAAGTTTGCACCATCAGTTATTATTGCAACAATATGAGAATAAAGAGAAATGTGTAGCTCAGAAAGGCGCTTCTTTAATATTCGCACAGATGCCTCAGCTGTTAATGATGCATTTAAGCGAACCAGTCCTAAATTCCAGCTTGTATTACATGATTGAATATTTATATTCATGCAATTCTTGTTTGAGCTCGAAGTCTATTCGTCAAAGCTTAAACTGAATCTTTCTCCTTCATTTTTTAATGTAAATGTCAATGAATTTTTCGCTTGGAGATGAATATGTAGTCCTTTAGTAGCTCCAAGTGTTTTCAAAACTGCTGGGCAACGCTTACATTGTACTGCATTTCCCTCTTTGGCAATCAAAAAATGACTTCATATAGAGGAAGCATCGCTATCTTTTATATGCTCTATATAGACACTTTTTGTGGGCATGCTGCTCCCTTTATGCTATCTAGAAACAAACATATGTATCTCATTTGCGACTATAAAACTGAAAATCAATAGCTTTAAAGTAAAAAGAAAAAAAATCAACGCCTGTTTGTTTCACTCTAACTATTCTAATGAAAGAGTTTCTAACAACAATAATTTTAATGTTTGAAAAAACTTACTTTTTGTAAAGCGTGAATCTGTCCAATTATCACTGCACTCAAAAACTTATCGAACCGACTGGGGAAATAAACAAGAAATGCAAAAGAGCGGACCAAATCGTATTTGAAAAGAATTCCTACCAACAACAATGTTAACGTTTAAAAGAAACTTCCTTTTTGTATTTTTCCACTTAAACTACTCTATTGTCAGGCAACATATAAGCCAGTCAAATCTGTTTGGACAGCGTGAACTTTCCTGATCGTCACCGTGCTCAAAAACTAATCGAATCAACTGGGAAAAACTAAACAAGTTAAACAAACAAAAACAAAAGAGTAGACAAATTGTAGGTGAAAGTGGAGGAGCTCATTTCAAGCAGCGTATTTATAAAAAGTTCAAAAATTGTTAGTCAATCCCGTGAATCCCGGGATTAACTAAATAAAATCCCAAAATTTCTAAGCCTGTAAAATGGGCGGGATCCCAGAACCCCGGGATTGAGTTCCCTAATTGTAATGAGCTATACCAAATAATGCTTTGCTTTGGCATCCCAGCCAAATTAGTACGTCTTACCAAAATGACAATGACGTCGATAACCCCCCAACTCCGCATCAATAACCAACTCACCGATGCTTTCGACAAAAATATTGCTACTCAATTCAATATGTTTAGGTTAAAAATTTGAATAGGTTAGGTGTTGGGATGGGTTTTGAATCAAAAGTGTAATTAAAAATAAAACTAAGTGAATAAATGCTGAAAGCTTTTGTTTTGATTTGAATTTTGAGAATCAATTCACATTTTAAATTAAAAATTGTTCACTTAGGGAGTATTTTGTGGATCGGTGCAGTAAAAAAGAGTTGGAGTATAAGCTTCAGATCTATAATATCACAACCCTAGATACAGTAGATGAAAAAAGAAAGGCAATACGGGCGGCAGTATAGGTAGAGCAAGCTCATGAAACGTCGATGGTGATGGAGAAGCATTACAGAGATAGAAGCACTTGTGGAGAAAATAGAGGTTAGGAGTTTATCAGGAGAACTGTTAAAAGTAATGGCGAATGTAAATTTCACGTTGCGGAGAATTGACACTTTCACGTAGTAAAAGGAGTTGACCGAAATTGCGAAGGTGGCATGATTAAAGCAGTAGTTGCCTTTGGCGCTGGAAAGTGCTCTAGTAGCAGAGGAAAAGGACAATTAGAATCTAGCTAGCCATGAAATGAACGAGTATATTTCGCACAAGTCTGCTCGATACCCAAAATTCAACATTAACCAGCTCATAAGGCAGATGATGTGCCGAAATGGGGCATTTCATTCTTTGGAGAGACATCAGGAAATCTCAATGCCTTCTTGGAAAGGGTGGAGGAGATGTTCAAGGGAAAGCACTGGAGTGGTTCTGAGCCAACTGGAAATTGTTTGACAATTGGAACGGGTTAGTGAGGTACGTTTGAGCAGAATTTTTGCCACCCGATCACGATGATCGCTTTGAAAAGGAAATTAAAAAAAGGACACAGGGAGCAGATGAAACGATCAGTGTGTATACTGCAGTGATGTAAGGAATATTTAAGCGGTTATCAAAGCCAAAGTCGGAGGAAAAAAAACAGGAAGTCATTTAGAAAAACAAAGTCCCTGCTTACCAGACCTACTTAAGTTTAAGAGCGGCTAAAAACCTAAATAAACTGGTCAACTTGGGGAGAATCAAAAATTCTCTACAGTTGAGGAATCGTGACTCACTAATCATGTGCAGGCAAGACTGAAAACATCCATGCCCTGCACAAAAGCTGGGTCAATAGAAGTCAGTTGCTCCATGTTTTCAATTAAGTCACCTTTTTATGTTCAGAATGAGCCACCTAGTGCATCTTCTCTTCATGCAATTCATCCAAGACTGCTACCAATTGTTAAGTGAGCACTGTATCCTCTCACTGCAACCACTTCCCTCATATCTTCACTAGGAACTCTCTTCTTTATCAAAATGATTACTTCTGTTTTCTACAGTGCTAGACTGAACCCACGAGCAGTCATCATCCAGTCTATCACTTGGCGCACTAGCATACCTATCATAAGTTGTGCTTGTTCAACGGTGCGTCCACCGACTGAAGCGGAACATCATCCGCAAAGTCGATGAAGCGTGACTCATTTGGAATCTCCAGTCTCAGTAGCCTCTCGTCAGATACGTTTCACAGGCCTGGACCAAGCATAGATCTCTGGGCAACACTGGATGTAAGTTCTGTCTTACTTTCAATCTTTCAGGTTGTCCCTCGGAAGCCACATAAGATACTCTGGAACTTGAGGTAGAGTTTTCAATATATCCAGAATATCTACCCATCTAGTGGAGTGGAAGCCGTTCCTAACATCAAGTTTTATTAACAGAACGATCCATCGTTTGTTGCAGCTAAGTGCCCCTGCCCTATGGGCCTCGCTCACCACCTCTGTAATTTCACCTTTGGTGGGATGACCTACTCTAAGGCCATATTGCCCAGTAGGTAGGTCAACAGCAGCACGAAATACGTCAGTGAGACTTCCCTTAGTGAGTTTTTCTAGCACTTTCCCTGTCGTATCTAGCATGCATAACGGGTGGTATACAGATGTCAATCCAGAATTTACCTTCTCCTTGTTGATCAGCACGAGTCTCGCCACCCTCCATTGTACCGGGAAACTCCATCCCGTGGGCAAGTGTTGAATGTGCTGCGCAGCAAAACACTAATGAACTCACGTGATATGGCAATCATACAGCAATTGACAAAAAGCCAATATATTTCCTAAAAGCTGACAAGGGAAACAACCTAGTAATCATGAACTAATGTGATTATGACAACGCTGTACCCACAAAACTTGAGAACGGCAATTTTCTTCAACTAAGAAACGACCCGCTCTCCAACTGTATGAAACGCGTCAACCGTGCCCTAAAAGATACTCGTTTCGTATTTAAAAATGTCAGCAGATTGCAAATCCCGAAACCATCTCTACCGAGAATTAGATGCTAGCCTAAACTATAAAAGGAAGGAGATGAACTAAGGGAGATAATTGTGGACTCTAGCTCGCCAACTTACAATATTGCAAAGTGATTAATTCAAGAATGGACAAGTGTAGGTAGCATTCACAGCAAATTTGCGGTCAAAAACTTATTCGAACTTATAAGAAAATTACAGTCTATTGGAACCATGAATGATAACGAGATTCTGATATCATTCGATGTGAAATCCTTGTTCCTGAGTACTCCAGTTAAGCACGCGATTTACCAACTGGAAGTATGGTTGCACCGATTTGGGAATACAATAGATTGAAAGAAGAAAGTCAAAATTATAAAAACCTCGCATTACTCGGCATGAGTGAAAACTATTTTACGTTCCATGGCAAACTCTATAAAACCACAGCAGCAGTAGCGATGGGGTACCCACCATCTCCATTGATAGCCGAAATCTTCATGGACTAGATATTTCAACGACGTATTCGCTATAGTTCAAATGGATAAAGTTCAACACATTCTCGACAAAATCAACAGGGTACACCCAAAAATCCAATTCACGATGGAAAAAGAAAATCGGTACTACCGTTCCTGGACCTACTCACCCTGAACAATGGCACATCAGCAAGTCCAACCACGCAGAAAATTGGCAGCCTGCAGCTCTATGGTACATCGGCTTGTCACCTATCCCTTAACAGTTCAAGGCTTCAAGAAAGAAAACGGATACAGTGTGAACATGATAAATAAACTAATATCGAAAAAATAATGTCACGTCTTCAAAAATCTTCATCCAATATTGTTCACCCAAAATAACAATGCAACCACAAGAAATATAATTTAAGAAATTCAAAATCCGCATCGTCGCATCCAGTAGAGGCACCACTCTGAGAAATTGATCAGGAAGCGAGAAAGAAGCAATACAAATGTCGGGTAATATTAGCCTCATTAGTAATATTAACACTTTCTAACCCCTTGCAAAGGATACAGTGTGCCTCCTTCATACACTCTTTTCCTTTATGACCCGTTTCACCGCATTTGTAACATATGGAACTCCTATCGGGTCCTTTGCATACTTGTGTGGTGTGACCATAACCAAGGCATTTGAAACATTGAAGAGGCGTTGCTCTTCGCCGTATCCTACAGACAACCCACCCAATTCGTACTTTGCCCTTGTTCAGGAAATGTTCGGCGTCCTTTTCGGTCAAGTCAACTATGGCCATGCGTTGTCCCCTATTGTTTTCCAGTGTCAGTCTCGCTTTGATCCTTCCCACGCTAGGGAACTCCTTTTTGATGGCCTCTTCTACCTCGGCAAGGTCTGTCACCCAGTCTATGTCTCGTATTTCGATCGTTGCCATCGGTTCGAGCGGGGCTATAGTTGCACTTTTGCCGAGGACTTTCTTTACTGCGTCACAGAATGCATCTTTATTGCCGGCCTCTGCTCCGAATTCGACCAGTATGTGGCCCGACCGCGTTGGTCGTACTACTTTAATGGTAGTATTGGTGTCTTCGGGCCTTACGTTTCCCCTGATTTCCCGCAGTACTTCCGCGTAGGATCGGCCATCTTGGGGCTTTACAAGCAGTGCCTGCTGCCGGGGTCTTCGGCGGGGCTTCTGCCTCTCCTGCTTTGCATCTCCTGCTCTGCATCTTGGGCGTCCGTACAAACTGTACTTTCTGGCTTTTTTTGAAGGAGTTTCTTTGCGGTTTTCTTCGCTCCTTTTGTAAGCACTGTCTGGAACCCCCGATCTGGTGCTCCACCCCCGTCAAGTGCCTCTTCCTTCCTTCTTTTATCCCGATCTCCTTCGATTGGGCTAGACGCCATTCTTTTATTGACTTTTAATGATGGAGCTATCTGCATGTCGCCTTTAGATTTTGCCCCAAGCGCCTCTTGAGCCTTCTGTTCATCTTCGGCCCTTAACCAGCTCCTCCGATAGTGCCCTATGCGATCTAGGAGCTCCTCTAGTTCAAGGAGCTCTGCCTTTGCTACTTCGTTAATTTTTGGGGAGTCGCATGCAGTTTGTATTCTTTTCAGAACATCTCCCGCTTTTCGAATTAGTCTTTCTTGTTCGTATCGCTGGGCCGCAATTGTACCTTGCAACCACCCTTGGGAGAGGTTTTCGCGTTTCGTTTTCGAGTGCAGTACTTCCGCAACATTTTCAACGTTGGCGGTACAATCACGCGGTGTCTGGTCACTCTTTGCCTTTAGTGCCGTAATCTCCTCGTTTGCTTCTGGACTTTTCGTTGCAATGTCAGCGGTGACAATCGAATTTTCGGTGCTCTTTATGTTATCTTCCACTGCTCGAACACCTGAAGCATCCTGCTGAGTCTCCCGCTTCTCCTTAATAGGACGCTTGGGCGTTCGCATAATTTTTTTGCTGCGCCCAAACGCTGCAGGAATCTCAGTCTGCACTAGACTGTCTGCTGTTCTCCGTTTTTCG
This sequence comes from Odontomyia ornata, assembly GCA_963969285.1. Lineage (NCBI taxonomy): Eukaryota > Metazoa > Arthropoda > Insecta > Diptera > Stratiomyidae > Odontomyia > Odontomyia ornata. The sequence continues at coordinate 73,261,270 of OZ017740.1, forward strand.
TCTACCGTCACTGTCGTCGTGTTCGTCTTCGTTTTTTTCGTGGTTAGTACAGCTCTCGATGTACTGTTGATATCGTGGCTGCAACCGCTGGTCGCGTCGTCGTTAATATTATTTTTTATTTCCTTTTTTGGATTTTTTTGGTCTTTTGATTGCTCCAGTTTTGCCGGGTCCCCCCTCGGAGCCGCTATCTCCGTTCGTGTGTGTAGTCGCCTTTTTGGTCCCATGGTTATCTTTGCAGAGCAGGGAGGCCATGCGAGGGTTTGCACAAGCCCTTATGGGGACAAGTGCTCAGAGCCAGACCAGCGCTAATCGGGAGTCCGTCTCAACCAAACCTACACAACCAACCCAATGGTGCAAACTTCGAACGTACTTCGAGGCCTGCCAAGGTTTTACCGGGACGGAGACGGTATGATAGTTGAATTGGAGCCGTTCACACACGAGTTTCACCTCGGCGCTACTGTGCAAAGCAACTAGGTCCAAACCATCACATCCGCAAGCCCAAAGCGTCAATTCCAGTTCGTTGTCCAAAGCGTAGTCCAGATACAATCAGAGTCGTTACCTGTCATCCCAGGAGGGAACCTCACGGCACCCCCCATATCCTCGGGTCCGTGGGAGCGGCACTCCCCAAAGAATGCTAGCCTCCAAAAATGTTCTGGTCGACCGGCTTTCTCCCTGCGGGAATTTCCTCGGGTACGTGGGAACAGGAACTCCCCAAAGAATGCTAGCCTCCAAGAGTGGTCTTGTCGACCGGCATTCCCCTTGCGGAGTTTCCTCGGGTACGTGGGGGTGAAACTCCCAAAAGAATGCTAGCCTCCAAGAGTGCTCTTGTCGACTGGCGTTCCCCTTGCGGGGGTTTGCAAGGATGCTGATCCAAAACTTGATTTTGGACACGCCTTGGGATCAGGAAAATGCCGGGTGTTCCAGGAAGCCCTAGCCAAGGCAAAATCAGAGCTTCGATGACTCGCATCCTGCAGCTAAACCTACACCGCAGTTCAACCGCCCAAAATCTGCTTGAGCAGTTTGCGAGGGACAGGAAAGCCGACTTCCTGCTGCTGAGTGAGCAACTCCATAATAAAAGTCCTGCATTATGGTACTCTGATGAAACTGGTACTGCCGCTATCTGGGCTCGGAACAGTGACTTTCAAGCGGAGAGTTGTGGACGGGGGATGGTTTCGTGTGGGTTCGGTGCTCAGGGATCACCTCCTTTAGTGTGTACCTAACGCCTAACGAGTCGATATCATCTTTCCAAGCCAAGCTGAATGCTCTGGAGGCCGCTGTCTCGAACGCAGAGGGTAAAGTGCTCGTTGGGGGCGACTTCAATGCTAAAGCAATCGAATGGGGCATGCCTCAGACGGATCCGCAGGAAACGAATCCTGGAAATGGCGGCATTGACGGCCCTCGTCGTACTAAACTTCAGAAATACGCCGACTTTACACCGTATTGGCTGTGAGGGAACCATACCGGACGGGACATTCGCCTCGGAGTCCTTAGTACGGAGGATACACAACTGGAAAGTATTAGAGGACTACTCAGCCAGTGATCACCAGTGCATTTTGCTTGAGATAAGTGATGCTATCTCCCGACGTCCGTGCTCTCGGCCTTCTACAACTGGATGGAACATCGGAAGAATGGACGTCGAGAGGTTCGTCAAGGTTCTCACAGCAGGTGAGCCGCTGCAGCGAGCTCCGGAGGGGACGGAAGAACGGGCAGCTCAAGACGTGGTGAACTCTACTATGAGCATAATCACGACTGCTTGCTGCGCTTCTATGCCCCATCGAAGACCCCGGCACGGCAAGCCCCCAGTGTACTGGTGGTCTATTGAAATCGCTGAAAAGCGGAGGGAGTGTCACAAGCTTCGGCATGAGGCTCAACGGGCGCGGAACAGTGACGAGGCATGCAACCAGGTGGCAGCATATAAGTCGGCCAGGAAATGCCTTCGCAAATTGATTAACAGTAGCAAGGCTCGCTGCTGGCAAGACCTAGTGGACAATGTGAACAAGGATCCGTGGGGCCTTGGCTACAAGCTGGTCATGGGGAAACTTGGTGCCCTACGGAAGCCTTGTATACATGACGCGGAAAAGATGGATGCGATAGTGCGAGGACTCTTCCCCACCCATCCCGTTCGTGTTGACGCTGTCCATGATGAAACAGCAGTAGAGTGCCCACTCTTCACACAGCTGGAACTGGAGGAGGCAGTCCTCTCCTTGAAAGCGAGGAAGGCTCCAGGTCAAGATGGTGTTCCAGCTGAGGTGTTGCGGCTCGTCTATCACCATTGTCCTGACTTGCTGCTCAGCACATTCAACGCTTGCCTACGGGACGGGGTTTTCCCGGTACGATGGAAGGTGGCGACGCTCGTGCTGATCAGCAAGGGGAAGGGAAATCCTGAATCGCCGTCTGCATACCGCCTGTTATGCATGCTAGACACGGCTGGGAAAGTGCTAGAGAAACTCATCAAGGGAAGACTCACTGACGCGATTCGTGCTGCTGGGGACCTATCTCCTCGGCAGTACGGCTTTGGAGCAGGACGTTCTACCATTGATGCAATTGCAGAGGTCGTGAACGCGATCCAAAAGGCAGAGGCATATAGTCGCACCAAGCAACGGATCGTTCTGTTGGTGGCACCCGACGTCAGGAATGCCTTCAACTCCGCTAGATGGGTGGATATTCTGGACACGCTGGAAACCTCTTTTCAAGTTCCAGAATATCTAATGCGGCTCTTGAGGAACTACCTAAAGGACCGAAGCCTGCTCTACGACACGACACAGGGCCAACGAAGGATGAAAATTACATCGGGTGTTACCCAGGGATCTATCCTTGGTGCAGACCTGTGGAACGTGTCTTACGACGAGCTACTGAGACTTGAGATGCCAGATGAGTCACGCTTGGTCGGCTATGCGGATGATGTTGCGGCTCTGGTCGCCGGACGCACCCCGTTGAATAAGCGCAACTTAGGCTAGGTATGCTAATGCGCCGAGTGAGGGACTGGATGACTGCTCGCGGGCTCAGTTTAGCACTGGAGAAAACCCAAGTGGTCATCTTGACATAAAAGAGAATCCCTAGAGTAAGGATGATCAGTATTGGAGATATACAAATCGAATTGAAGCCAGCGGTGAAGTACCTGGGGCTACTGATCGACTCGAAGATGAGTTTCTCTGAGCAAATCAGAGCAACGTCTGAGAAGGCTGCTTCGGGAATATCGGCCCTGAGACGACTTATGGCGAACGTATGGGGACCCAGCCCGTCAAGAAGACGCCTCTTGATGAGTGCTGGAGGGTCAGTGCTACTGTACGGAGCAGAGGTATGGGGCGACGCTCTCAGCAAGGAGGTATACCGAAAACGACTGGCACAGGTACAGAGAAGAGGAGCACTGAGAATTGCATCTTCATATCCAACAGTCTCCGACTCGGCGTTGAGAGTGATTGCAGGCGTGAGATCGTGGCTAAATCGAAGGCATGGTGAGACTGACTTCTATCTAACCCCGCTTTTGAGCGGGCACGGGTGTTTTCAGTCTTACCTGCACAAGATCGGTAAGTCACGGTCTCCCGATTGTCGGTTTTGCCCAGGAGAGGAGGACAATGCCTGTCACAAATTTTTTGCGTGTACAAAATGGGTCAGGGAGACGGGAGAGCTCACCCCGGATAATATAGTTGCGGTGATGCTCGAATCGGTTGACAAATGGAACCAGGTGGCACATTATGCTCGGGCAGTCCTAAAATATAAAAGGGACTCACAGCAGCCGGAGGCGCTGGGGCTGGGGGATCGCTCTTCTGGCATTTCCGCTTCCCCTCACCCCTTCCGCTAGGAAAGGGACTCCCCAGCTCAAAGGCGCCCCACGGTGTAACAAAACGAGACCTGGCCCGAAGTAATGTGTCAAACGGTTCCAGGCTAGGTTCTCAGATTGACAGGGGAGGTGTTTAGTGGGTAGTCCAAGGGTATCCTCCATGGGAGTCCCACACTGCCAGACTCGGCGGGCGTAAATGCCTTCACCTCCCTATCAAAAAAAAACACTTTCGAACCCCTATTTATTAGGGGATCCTGACAATTTTATTCCTGCTAATCCGTTAGTAACCCCATTAAAAAAAGCGGAATGTATAAAATCAATTGCAAAGATTGCAGAAAATGTTATATCGGCTAGACATAGCGATTGATCGCAACACGTTTTCAAGAACTCATGCAGGAAGCAATTAGTGGCGTACGACGCAATTAGATCAGCGGTGGCATTGCATATGGTGGAAGAGGCACACAATGTAGGATGTGATAATCTGGAACTGCTGAAATATATATAAATTGACTCCACACCCTCGACGCTTGGGGATCGAAAGCAATTAAAGTACTTGCCGGGATGAAGGAAAAAACTAAATATGTGTAGCCCTAATTTATTAATTTTACTAATTTTTTTGTTTAATATATTGTTTTCCTCTAATTGTAGCTTAAAAATCTATAGTATTTAAGTCTAGTTGTAGTTTTTCAACTATCTAATAGATAAATACTGAAGAATAGAGTAAGTCGCTCTGGAAACGCGTATACAGCAAATAAATACTATTGAAGTCGAAAAAGCTGCTTTTTTACTTTTATTGCGCACTACAGGTTCGGAAAATGGAAATAAGTGATGGACAAGTTGCAACAATTCACTATGAATACTATCTGGAATTGGAGTCCCACTTGTTTCATTAAAAGGGTACTTGATTGCTGTTTCAAAGCGGACAGAGCCAACATGGATGGGGTAAAGTGCCCACTCTATCTCATCCGTCTTTTCCGCATCATATATGCAAGGCATCCGTAGGGCACCAAAATTTCACATAACTAGTTTGTAGCCGAGGTAACACAGATCCTTGTCCACATTTTCAACTAAATTTCACCTAGAAGCGAGCCTTGCTGTTTTTAATTAGTTTGCGAAGCCATTTCTTGGTCGACTTATACGCTGCTAGCAGATTGCATGCCTTGTCACAATTCCATGCCCGTTAAATATCACGCCAAAGCTTGTGATACTCATTTCACTTTTCAGTGATTTCAGCCGACCACCGGTACACTAGGGGCTAACTGTGCCGGGTTCTCGATGGGGCATGGAAGCGCTGCAAGCAGTCGTGGTGGTACTCAAAGTTGAGTTCACCACATCTTGAGCTGCCAGTTATTCTGTTTCCTACGAATCCCTCTGCAGTGGAGCATCTGCCGTGAGCACCTCGGCGTCCATTTTTCCATATTCCACCCGATTATAGAAGGTCAAGTGTACGATCGTCAGGAGACAACATCACGGATGTCAAGCAGAATGTACTGATGAGCTCTGGCTGGGGTGCTAAGGACTCCAAGGTGAAAGTGGCGTCGGGTATCGTTCCTCCAACAGTCAATACGGTAAAAAGTCGGTGTACTTCCAGCGTCAAGCACGCTGAGCACCATCGTGGCCATCATGTCTACGATTCGTTTTACTCGTGGATCTACCCCAGATTCCCCGAACGTGCATGTTGCCATCTACGTTCGAGACAGCACCCTTCAAAATATTAAGTTGACTGGAAAGGTGATATTCAGTTAGTTCAGCGACAAATACTTCTAAGCTAGTCCCTGAGCATCGAACCCACACGAAACCATCTCCTCATCCAGATCCGTCCAACTGGAAATCTTTGTTCCAAACACCAATGGCGGCAGTGCCTGCTTCATTGGGCTACTGTGATGCAGAATCTGATCCTGATGCTGCTCAGTTAGCAGCAAAACGTCGGCTTTCATCTCCCCCGAAAACGGCTTAAGTAGGTTTTGGGCGGTGTAGTATGGGTTCACCTACAGAATATGGGTCATCGAAGTTCTGGTATTGCCCTGACAAGGGTTTCCTGAGAAACCAGAAATTTTCCTGATCCCTACACGTGCCCAAGATCTGAACTAGGATCAGCATTTTTGCAAAGGATATTTCTACACTCTTTTCTTTTATGTCCCATTTCAGCACATTTGTAGCATAAAAGACTCCTATCGGGTCCTTTGCATACTTGTGCAGAGTGACCATAGCCAAAGCATTTGATGTATTGAAGAGGCGCTACCCTTTGCCGTATCCTGCAGATGACCCACTCTGTTCTTACTTTGCCCTTATTCAGAAATTGCTTGGCGTCGTTTTTGCTCAAGTCAATGATGGTCACGCATTGTCGCCTATAATTTTCTGGTATCGGCCGTGCTTTTATCCTGCTCGCGCAAGGGAGCTATGCTACCTCGGCCAGGTTCATGACGTAGCCAATGTTTCTCACTTTGATCACCGCCATCACCTCGAGTGAGGCTACAGCTGCATTTTTGCCGAGCTCCTTCTTTGCTGAGTCGCAGTATGCTTTTTATTGTCGGCCTCTGCTCTGAATTCGACCAGTATGTAGCCTGATCGGAATGTTCGTACTGTTTTAATAGCAGTGTTGGTGTCTTCGACCTTTACATCAGCCATCTTGGGGTTTTACGAGTAGTACCTGCTGTCAGGGTCTTTCTCGGGTATGATAGTTGGGTTGCAGCCGTTCACGCACGAGTGTCGCCTCAGGGCTACCATGCAAAGCAGCTAGGTCAAAATCATCACGCCCGAAGCATCAATTCTTGTTCATTGTTCAAAGCGTATTCCAGCTTCAGTCAGGATCTAAGGAGGAACCTCATGGCAATCTCCATATCCTCGGGTCCGTGGAGGTGGCACATTACAAAAAATGCTAACCTGTATTCCTGTAGCCTTCAAAGTTAAGGCCAACTTTCTAACACCTTTAATTTATTGGTTTGATTTTTGTAAAGGTTTCGTTTAAGAAAAATACAATAGCCTAATTAGATTCATATCAATTTGAACATCTGTTCATCTGTATTTCACAGTAGTTTCCCCAGAAATGACTGAAGCTGGAATCATTACAACTTAATGAACATGTTATACAACCAAATGATTGGGTCACGCAAAGATATAACTCCTCATTTTTTGACTCCAGATCGTCGAAAAGAGTATCTCATGGAAAATCTTGACAGTTGTTTCCATATCAATTCGTAAATTCCACGCAAGAAAACTAGATAAAATTGTCTTCCCTTCCCAGAGATAGGACAAACACGGATCGAAAAATTAAATAAAATCACAGCGTTAGATGTTTTGCTCACACAATTTCAGAACACAGTTTTGAATTTCATTTGACCTTACCTTCAATCGAAGTTTGAAAAAAAATTATATGAGCTCTTTGAGTCTAGTTTCCCCTAAACATTAAAAATAAACTCTGGAATACCCTAATTGACTAAAACAAAGTCGACACGATACACTATCGGACTCAATAGCTATCACGATTCTTCTTTGCCCTAAGATCGTTCGCATCCATTATAGTCCGTTCGTTAGCCGATTTTAGAGACCAATTTCTACTTTCCGGGAGTATAATAGCAGCAAAAATAATTCTTCTTCAGGTAAGGCTTTCCTCCACTTCACGCTAATGAATTGTTTGATGACTAAGTGGAAGTAACTCACTCAACTTGTTACTTCCTCAGTGGCGCCTGGCAATCAAAACACTTGTTATTAACGGATTGGAATCTAAGAGTGCGCGCACGTTGGATTCGGGCATAAAAAGATGGAAATTGTGAGTTATTGCTGTTGCTTGGCAATTATTCAAGATTCAATATGTGGAACAATACTTGCAATCATGCATTGAAATGTTCACATATGGTGTGGCGCAGTGAAGTACGTATGAGTGAGAGGTGCCAATTTAGGAGTATTTTTGACTATTAATGGAGATATGCAGAAGTATTTATCAGTTATATACCTGAGGTGATAAGATGAACATTTTAAGTTCTAGTTGCTGATGAAAAATATTTGTATGGATTTAGTTCAGAAAATGATTTACATTGCTTCATTCCGTTAGCTGGAGTGGCAGCACATACTCGTATTATGTATATGTTTTGGTTTTTCCTTTTCACCGACCGGTTGAGTGGCTAAGGAGTGAAATTTCATGCAAGACGCATCTCTTTTATAAGTCCAAGATTTTGACTGTCTATTGTTGCCAATAATACTGGATCATTTATGATCGATTTACGATCACCAAACTACTATTTATAGTAATTCTTTCAAATTACTTCTGAACTCATTTGGCAGTATATGGTCACTTTAAAACCGGAAGATAATTATTGGTTTCCTGCACTTAAAGTGGAATGATTGTTTACGAGAGTAGTCAACTGAACATTCTTCGGTGCATCGAGATGTATATGAGATCATTTTGAATCTGATTAATTTTAGTTACCTCTTTTGTTATGAATTGTCTGAAATTATTTACTAAGTGAATAAAAAAAATTGTGTATACAAATAGTTCAAATAAAATCGAATAATTGCATTGAATTTACCCAACATATTGAATGAGGTATTCTCTATAAAATTTATTTATGGCTAGCGTCATCACAACACATTTATTCCATCATCGATGACGCCACAATCATACAATGATCTAACTATATTTCAGCAAAAATATCTTTAAGGTGACAACTGATAGACGTTATACTCTCTGACTCTTCTTGTATTATTGATGATGATCTATGACAGTATTTACTTGAAGACTTGTTTGAATAGAAAAATGCAGGTTGAAGGTGATTTTAACGTGTGTGCTTCAAATCCTCATCAGGGCATCACGCTATAAACACGTCACGCTTAGAAATAAGAAAATCATTTCAATTCTCTAACTTTAAATCAGGTTTTATTTCTCCTTTAAGACTTGTCTGTCCTAAATTTTTTTTATTGAATGTACGATCCTTTTTACATAAACTAAAGTAAATGTATATCTTTGCGAGCTCTACATTGAGCTTTAATCGTAACGCACGGGTTCAGATCTGGTAGCGTGAATTACTTTACGAAAAATATTTTTTGTCCATAGTTACGCTATCGAAGCTATCTGCAACATGATCTGGGCGGAACTGCCCAAAGAATGCTAGCCTCCAAGAGTATTCCTGTCGGCCAGTGTTCCCCCTGCGGTCATGCGTTGCATTTAAAGATCAGTGGTGAGCACTTGAATGTACTAATTTACATTAAGTTGATATGAAAAGGGTCCGGGTCTCAATAAAAAACGTTTATCGCAGAAAAGTGCGATACAGGATAAATTGAACCTGAATATTATTCGAAGGAGGAGATATATCTTCAGTAATATAAATCGTGTCAGTAAATCTTCCCTTTATGATCTTTTCAAGCACTTTTCCAGTCCTGTCCAGCATGTACAACAAACGGTATGCAGACCACCCAGGATTTCAAATGATCAAAGAAGACTTCTTTCCGCAAACAAGTGCTGAGCGTACTAAGCAGCAGATCAGGAAACTAGTGATAGATTAGCTAGACACCTCAACTGGCATGCGACCTGGCGCTAAAACCTTCTTTGTTTTCATTCATAGGACCGCTTCTTCCAATGCCAGCCATTTCAAGAGCGGCCATTCGCCTGCTGTTTTGCTGTAGACAGCGGTAGCACAGACGTGATGGTGGGAAAAGTGCCCACTCCATCTTGTCAATCGCCTCTGCTTTGCATGTATAGGGTATGCGCAGAGCGCCAAGTTTCCACATGACTAGCTTGTAGCCAAGGGTCCACAGATCCCTGTTCGCATTCTTCAATAGATCTTGCCAGCAGTGAACCTCATTATTGTTAATCATTTTGCAAAGCCATATTCTAGCTTGTTTATATACTACTAATCAATTGGATGCCTGATCTAAATTCTATGCCCGATGAGCTTCACGTCAAAGCTTGTGATACTTCCTACGCTTTTCAGTGATTTTCGTCAGCCACCAGTACAGTGAACGCTTGCATTACCGGGATCTCCAATGGAGCATAGAAGAACCGTAAGCAGACGTAATGATGCTCATAGTTGAGTTGGCCACATCTTGAGCTACTGGCTCTCAAGTCTCCTGCGAATCCTTCAGCTCCTCGAAAAATATCTCAACTTCCATCCACTCAATATTCCACCTAAAAGTGTACTAATTTTTTCAGGGTACGATGAAGACGAAGTTTTGTCATAATATTGCTCACTTAGCAGCAAGAACTTTCGTATCCCTCACAAGCTGTTAAAGAATATTTTGGGCAGTTGTACTGTGGTTTAGCTTTACTTGCAAGATAGCCTGAATAGGGCTTCCAAGAAAGCCTTCTTCTTCGCAGCAAGACAAACCCTCTCGGGCCTTCCCTTCCTGCAAAAAGTGCCTCCAACTGTCCCGGTCCATTGGCCGCGTCCTCCAATTTTGATACCCGAGCAGAGATGAACTATCTTCGTCCACTGAGTCAGACCAGCATTTCCTTGGTTTGTTACAAACCAGTGTACGCTATGTATACTGGTATGAGCTGGGAGCTCATTTGATGTGTATCCTATATACATAATCAAGGCTCCTGGAGAGAGAACTCGCTAGAACACCGCTTACCTGCTACTCTATCCATTTAAACCAGAACAATAAAGATGAGAGTTAACTTTAAAGAATTGATTTTATTACACTGTTCATTTTTTAAAACGTTTATAATTTACACCCGAATTGATTAATTTCATTTTCACTTAATTAATTACTTTAATCTCCTATCAATATTGGGTGAAGCGCTTTCCACTTGACCTGTCGCACTTCACAGGTGAGCACTAGCCTGTAGAGGGAACTAAGAAGACGGCCTTGTGGATCGGGGCGGCCTCACGCCGTGGAACACCAAAAGGCCGATGAAGGATCACGGCTCAACCCAACACCTCACCCCTTACCGCTTAGTCGTACACTGAACACCACTTACGTCATAAACTTCAACCGCGTAATTAATGGTCGTACTTAAATAATGGGTAGCAGCATGCTCCCTTTTAGACTTGAATACACACTGCCTAGTATGCTTTGCTCAAGAACTATAAATACCGTTCTTCCGTGAGCTTTCAACCTGAGTTCTCTTTACAGGTGCTGAGTAGCTGATCACGTGCGCTCTCGTTCCATAAAAGTTTTTCCTCCCCGCTTCGTCTCGCTTGCTCGGATGGTGAATATGCGAAACTGGGGAAATTGAGCGAAAGATTACTTTTCGCTTAAGTTTTTGACTTCGAAAGAGTGCTTTTAGCGTAAGCTTTCGGCTTTCCCACGATCTCTTGAGGTGAAATGGCGAAACTAGGGACATTGAGCGAAAGAAAGTTTATGCCGGAACTTTTGTTTTTCCTTTCCGCTTACCTGTCTTCGAAGCACACCCAAAGCTTATCATTCACGATGTGAATATCATTGCGGGTTGATCCTGTTCGTTTACTTTGCCGCTCGCTTATTTGCTTGCGTATGTGATTCTTTGACTAATTTTCATTGGCGAAGTTTGAGTACATGGGTGTTGTTTGCTCGCTCGCAACTACTGCAGTTATGAAGCGGAAATATATCCGAGTATGTTGTATGTGTTCGCTTGCAACAAAGCGGAAACATATCCGAGTATGTTGTATGTGTTCGCTCGCAACAGGTGTCCCCACTGGCCCCCGCCCTTTAACTCTCCCAACATATATCTTTTTGTGTATCTGCTGTTCGTCCATACGATTAATGTGGCCAGCCCATTGCAGCTTCCGTAGTCTTATAATCTTTAAGACTTCCAGCTTGTCAAAATTTCATACAGCTCATGGTTGCATCGAATTCGCCATCGGTGCCCGTTTATCTTCGCTGCAATTAGTCGCCCCAGGACCTGTCGCTCAAAGCCGTTCAATATTGTCGCGTGTTGTGGTTCACGGCCAATAATTTTAATATTCCGGGAAAGTGAAAACGCAATGCCTTTTTAAATAAGTTAGAAGAGCTTATTTACTAAGAATGCACAATAATTGATTTCACTATTTTACAAATCATTAAAATGTTATTCACTTGTCTATAAATTTATATTCCAACTATCTTTATCGCAAAAATCACTTCACTAAGCACTATCAATCAATCAATATCGCCTTTACTTCGCGCTCCACCCTATCACAGTTTTACTATAGCATTTTTACTATTCCCCCATCCATTCAGCTCGGCTTTGTTAAAGTTTCTAGTCATTCAATCCATATCTCGTACATTGGCGAATGTTCTGACGGAATTATCAGGCATATTTGAGCAATTCTGAATGGCTGCAGCGACGTCACTTTCAGCTATTGATCATGATTGGTCGATTCTTGTGCTTTCGAGTGCATTCGTTTATTGTTCATGATGTTGTTAATATTTGTGACAACAATTGTGGCAGTAGCTTGCAAAATTGTTTGGACATGTAACACTGCCCCTATCTCAGTTCTTTTTGCCCCAAAAAGATATGTCGCCAAGGGTAGTTAAGTCTCCCTGGATGTAATATGGGGCGAGACGGTCCAGACGCCCGGTTTTTATTTTGGCTCTCAGCTTACGGTGTTCCTGTATGCGATATATGACATCGTTGATTCACTTTGTAACTTGATATGGTCCCTCCCAATCATGCTGCAACTTTGGAGACCTATCCTTCCGCCGTTGTGGGTCATATAGCCACACCAAGTCATCTTGCTGGAAGCTAGTAGAATTTGCCCTTAGATCATACCTGGTCTTCATGCGGTCAGTAGTTGATTCGAGGTGTTTTCGCACTGTTTGATGTAACTGGTTCAATCTTTGCCTTAGCTCACTTGCGTACACCGAGCTCCGAACTTTATATCAGCCGGCAGACGAATAATCTTTCCAAAAATGACTTTGGCTGGGGCTTGCCCCTTGGATACATATTCAGCATCAATAATAATAGGATATGCCGGTCCCAGATCCTTTGGTTCTCGTCAACCATCTTGGCCAGGTGTTTATTGAGTGTGCCGTTGAAACGTTTGACCATTCCAGCGGATCGGGGATGCAGTGGTGTTGTCCTTGTTTTCCGTTTTTCCAGCAGCTTGCACATTTCGCCAAAAACCGGTGACTCAAAGTTCCGGCCTTGATCCAAATGTAGTTCCCAAGCAACGCCGTACCTACTGACCCAATTTAACACTAGCTGTTCGGCTACAGTATTTGCTTCCTAGTTAGGAGCGGGGTAGACTTCGGACCACTTGCTTAAATAATCGGCCACAACCAGCGTGTATCGATTTCCCCATTCGGATTCAGGAAAGGGTCCTGCGATGCCAACAGCAATCCTTTCAAACGGTACACCATTTGTTCTCTTAGTCGTCGCTTTGGACCTTTGACGGAAGCGCAAATCGTGCATCTACGACACCAGTCCTCTACGTCTTCTCGAGCGTGGAGCCAGTATAACCTTTACCGCAATTTCGCTAAGGTCTTGTTAACAACAAGGTTGCATCCCGAGGATCCTTCGTGCATCTCCTTAACCACATCGTGGATTTGGTTTTTGGGAAGTATCGTTTGCATCCTATAGGAGCTGCCGTCTACCGTTTCCCATTTCCACTTGAGTACGTCACCGTCTACCTGAAGGGAGTTCGATTGTTCCCAATAACTTTTCAGGGTTGCGCCATCCATCGAAACGTCCTTCCACTCAAGTCACCGAGTTGTCTCCTTCCATACGAGGAATGGTCCGATGTCTTCATCAGCTAGCTGGGTGTTTTGAATCTCCTCCAATGACCATCCTTCATTGGGTTTGGCTGTTATCGCTCGCAGATCAACGGGCGGTTCCTTTTCCTCAATCCGTCGGCAACGCTTGCAGTTCGGTGGACATGGACGATGAGATAGGGCGTCAGCATTTCCATGAACTCCATCCTTCCGATGAACAATTTTGTAATCGTATGACTGCGATCTTTCGATCCACCTCGCAACTTGTCCTTCAGGGTTTTTTAAGTTAAGTAGCCATCTCAGCGATGCATGACCAGTTCGAAGAACAAATTTCTGTCCATATGGGTACTTGTTGAACTGCTTGGTCACCTCTATTACAGCCAATAGCTTCTTCCTGGTCACACAGTAGTTCTTCTCACTTTTTGAGAGAACTTGACTGTAATACGAGAGGACTTTTTCTTCGCCATCGATCTGCTGGGAGAGTACAGCTCCAGTCCCGCCGTTGCTCACATCGGTGTTAACGACAAACATTTTCCCGGGTTTTGAATATGCCAGCACGGGTGATTCACACAATTTCCCCTTCAAGGTCTCAAAGGCTGCCTGGCATTTTTCATTCCAGATATATGAATGATTATTCTCGGTTAGCTTATGGAGACACATAGTTTTTTGGGGAAAATCTTGGACGAATCTTCGATAGTAGGTCGTCAGAGCCACAAAACTTCGTAGTTTGTGTCTGTTGTTTGGTTTTGGCCAGCTTTTCATGGCTTTGACTCTCTCAGGGTCTGATTGGACCCCTTCTGCTGATACATCGTATCCCAGATACTTTATTTCATCTGCGAAAAACATACACTTGTTTCAAATTTGCCAGTCGCAATTGGGAGAAAACCTCTTCTAAGTTCCGCACATGCTCTTCAAATGTTCTCCTGATAACAATGATGTCATCTAGGTACACCAAGCAGATTTTTCAGGTTGGGGCTCGTAGCAAGTATTCCATCAGGCGTTCGAAAGTGGCTGGAGCATTGCAAGGCCCAAATGGCTTCACCACGAATCGCCACAATCCGGTCCCAACTGAAAATGCGGTCGTCTCTCAGTCCTTCTTGTCGATTTCTACCTGCCAGCTGCCACTCTTGAGATCGAGTGCAGAGAACCATTTTGTGTCGGCTAAAGTGTCCATGATATCGTCGATGTGTGGAAGTGGGTAACTAGCTTTCTTAGTGACATCCTTAAGTTGCCCATAGTCAACACAAAAATGAGTGCTTTCGTCCTTTTTCTTTACTTTGCTTGTTTTTCCATGTCTGAGATCAGTGTGCCCACTTCTTCTTGTTTGGCTATAGGAAGATGTCTCGGTGCTTGTCAAACCAGCTTGGCTCCCTGTATATCTATGACGTGAGTTACCATACACATTCGGCCTTGGTCAGCCGGGCTTGTTGAGAAGATATCACTGTACTTGGTCACCAGATCAGAGGCTTGCTTGAATAGCTGCACTGACAATTTGGTCTGTTCCAATATTGCTGACGTAAATTCCCAGGCTTTGTCTATGTCTTGCCTCTTTTTCCAATGATGGTCGTGAGTAGCTTCCAAAGAAGTGATGGTGGAAATGGGCTGGCAGCTGCCGATGACTTTTCCCGCTTTAATGCTTGCGGTTGAGTCTGTGGTGTTAAGCACTCTAACCGGAACATGTCGGTTCCTTATAGATCTTACAAGGCTTCGTCCTACAATCAAACTGCACAATGCGGACGTCTTCGTTGGCTCTGTGAGATAAGATCGATTCTCTCTAGAATCACCGTCAAGCTCGGCCCATACAATGCTCAATTTAAGTACATCAGTGTCGGCATATACCACCATATTCTTCGTGGGAATTTGGACGCTGGAATCCTCCATCAATACTTCGACATCCTCTTGATGAGTGCTGTAAGGTCAGTGCTACTGTACGGAGCAGAAGTATGGGGTGACACTCTCAGCAACGAGGTATACCGAAAACGTTTGGCACAGGTACAGAGAAGAGGAGCACTGAGAATTGCATCTTCGTATCCAACAGTCTCTGACTCGGCGGTGAGAGTGATTGCAGGCGTGATATCTGTCGCCCTCCTTGCTAGAGAGCGCCACGCTAGTTACCTTCACCGAAACGAGGATGCGAGGGAGACAGTTGTCCGCAAGGAGAGACAGCGCTTGCTCAACGATTGGCAGCAGTCTTGGGTGAATTGCTTGAAGGGAAGTTGAACTGCGCGCCTCATCCCGGATGTGAGACCGTGGTTAAATCGAAAGCATGGTGAGGCTGACTTCTATCTGATCCAGCTTTTGAGCGGGTATGGGTGTTTTCTGGCTTACCTGCACAAGATTGGTAAGTCACGGTCCCCCGATTGTCGGTTTTGTCCAAGAGAGGAGGACGATGCCTACAACACATTTTTTGCGTGAACAAAATGGGTCAGGCTGTGAAAAGACCTCTACAGGGAGACGGGAGAGCTCACCCCGGATAATATGGTTATGGTGATGCTCGAATCGGTTGATAAATGGAACCAGGTGACACATTATGTTCGGGCAGTCCTGAAATATAAAACGGGCTCACTGCAGCTGGGGCGTTGGGACTGGGGGCGTTAGGACTGGGGGTTCACTTTTCTGGCACTTCCTATTCCTCTCTCCCCTCCCGCTAGGAAAAGGATCCCCCAGCTTGACCTAGTCCGAAGTAACGAGTCAAACGGCTCCAGGTTGGGCTCTCAGGTTGACAGGGGAGGCGTTTAGTGGATAGTCCAGTTGCATCCTTCCCACACTTTGTGCATAAATGGCATTCACCTTCCTACCACAAAAAAAAAATACTTCGACATACCACCATTTCAATACCCATTTTCCCAAATCCAACGTGATTCCATGTGGTCGCAGAAAATCCATTCCGAGAATGCAGTCATCCATAATGTTTGTGACCAGAAAATTATGTTGAACGCTAAGTCCCCCAACTGTTTCTGAAGGTTGACCGTTTGTCCCGTAGCTGTCTATAGTGAAAAGATCCTGCCCTTGTGAAGTAGGTGTTGCCTCACTAGGTCTGATCGGACCACCACCAGTATCGATGTCAAAGTCAAAGTCAAAAGCGCTTTATTTAATACTAATCGTTATAAATTTTAAAAGAATATAAAGCAAAATCCAAACAATAACAATAAAAAACTTAATGGCCCCAATGGCTCTCTAAATTTGTACGTTATCATTAAACACATTAACAAAAAAACAAAAACTATAGCAAATTCAAATCAATCAAGATTCTTACATATGTTTACAATTCAATTGGAAAAAGGAGAAAAAACCAACCAACACTATCACCAGTATCGATTGTTATGGTGCAATGTTCTCCGTCAACTTGACCCGGAAGTCATAAGTCCACTTCTCCACGATGTAGTCTTGACACGGTGATGGTGGTGCTGGGGACGTCGATCCTCTTAGCCAACTTCTGCCCCACAAAGTTGCCTCTTATATGTTTCCCGACCCTTTAGTTTGAAGGGCTTACATTCTGGGCTCCTGAACCGGGCTGGATCTCCTCCTAGCTGCACACCCAGGACAATAGCTCGGGTTTCTTTGCTTCTTGCAGTCTCTTTGCGGGTGCCCTTTCTCACCGCAATCCAGTATCTAGGCGCACCATTTACCTGCAGCTCTCGCTCAATTGCCACGCGCTCACACCTGCATTCGTCAGCCACTACCTCGCAAGCGCGGGTTGTGGTGCGAGTCATATTTGTCGTTGCCTCAAAGCTCAGACTATAAGCCAATGTTTCCTTAATCGTTTGCTTTTGAGCTAAAAGTACGGCTTTTTGCAATTCCTGGTCCTTTAATGCACTAATGAATGTTTTTGTTGCTGCGTCATCTCAATGTTCCGGGTGGTAAGCTAAAAGCGCCAGTCGATCAATGTCTTGTATGATTTCACCAGACTTTTGCATCCGATGCCGTATCAGTGACCGATAAATTTGCTTCAAATGATCGTCTCTATAGCGCATGTCAACCGCATTCATTATAGCAGCCGAAACTGAGAGTAAGTCAATGGGGATGGCCTGCAAAAGCTCCGCAGCTGGGCCTTTTAGAGCAAGAATTAATGCAGTTGCTCGTTCCTGCTCATTCCAACTATAGTGGTGGCTTCAAACTGGGTTATGTAGATACTCCAGACCGTTTGCCCGTTGATAATTGGTTCTTTCATTTTTCTGGATGTGCTTTGCGCTGCGGTTATAGGCGGGGCTAGTGAGGTGGTTATTACTGCCTTCGCTACTTCCAATTCCTTTTTCATTTTTTCCATCTCATGGTTGATTCTCTCCTCGACCTGGTAAGCCTTTTCCTCGACGCACATGATTTGTTTGTTCATACTACCGAGCTCCGTTTTTATTTCGGTTGACTGTTTTTGCAAATCTGCCTCGATTTCGATTGCCAGTTGGTCTAGCTTCGCTGATTGTTCTTCCAACTTCTATGTGATATCTGTCTTGATTTCAAATGGTTGTTGGTCCAGCTTCTGATCTTGCTTTGATGATTGCCCATATAACTTAGCTGACTGGATGGCTGTTGTCGCTGCTCCTGCTGCATCAGCATCAACATTTGCATCAGCGCATTATTTGGTTCCTTTGATTTTTGTGTTTTTGCTTCTCCACCTTCTGCGTGTTCTTCCGCATCTGAGGGGTCATCCGAATCCAGATACACGCCTTCCGACTCAATCGCGTCACGCAAACGTGCAATCAATGTGGCCCCTGTATCCAGCGTAGCCAGATTTCGCTGTTGCAACTCCTCCTTGAGCTCCACACGGTCAATCCATTAATTTATAAATGTAAGCTTCGTGGCATTTTTATTATTTCGAATTTTTTCCCCAACCAGTTTCCACGTTAAATTTCACTATTGTGAACTTTAAAAATGTTTAAAAGTTTTCACATACAAAATTTTCTTTCTCACTGTCGACACACTGTCGCGTGTTATGGTTCGCGGCCCACAAGTTTTATGTCCCGGGGGAAGTGAAAAGGCACTGTCTTTTAAATTAAGTTAAAAGACGTCATTCATTTACTTTTCTTGGTTGTTTCTTTTCAATCAATGTTAATCATGATGTTATTAACAGTTGCGACAACAATTGCGACAGTAGTTCGTAGGATTGGTGGGACATGTAACAATATCAATCAGCGGCAACGAATCACGCGCTCCTCCATAGGCAACTGGCAAAATAACTTATAAGCAAGTTGGGTAGACAGACCTATGCTCATGTCAGAAGGGTTTTGTACTCAACTTACAAAATGCAGTAACCAGCAACGAATAAAATCAAGAAACATGTCAAAGATTAATTAATTGGAGAAAATGTGAAATTCGAGGATCATACTATTATTAACAAAGTTGAACGAATTTCGACTTCTGAGGTATTTGTTATAGTTATACCCATAAATAGCTCCTTTGATATTTTTTTCAGATTTTTTAGATCACTGGTGTCCATTCGCGAGGGAGGAAACACATTTTTCATGTATTTCCCCCCCTGTGCTCCCACTGAAGCAAAAACTGTCAGTTTAAGAACTGTTTTGAAAACCTCTCATAGAGAACTTTCAGTTGATACTCATATCGGCTACCTTTCATGAAATTTTTTTCAGGGGCCACTCCTCTGTACTGTAATCATCGATTCATGGCCTATTTTTTCGAATCCTAGAATGGTTACAAAGCCCTTTTGCTAGGAGCTCTCTCCTGCCTCTTCGACTTGTTTCAATTGTATGTACTCATCTTCATGATACCTATCACTCCTGAAATTTTCATGCAAATTCTAGCAAAGCTGTAGTGTCTAAGTCGGTAAAAAGCGCATATGGCTCCATAGCAATATGTTTCCATAGTAATACAGGGCATATTGCTCCATAGTAATACACGAAAATTCAAATCGCTATAACTTCGGTAAATACTATTCGATCTTTATGAAACTTTCCGAAAAGATCAACCTTATAAATAGTCATCTCTTTGCTAAATTTTATTGAGTTTAAGGGTACCGTTTAGATTTTATTCAAGAAAACACAAAATCGATAAATCATACTATTACTAACAAAGTTGAGTGAATTTCGACTTCTCATATATTTGTTGTTGTTGTACTCATTAAGGTCTACATTCATGATTTTTTTCAGATTTTTCGGATGGAAGGTGTCCAATCGCGAGGGGGGGGTACGCGAAAAGTTCGTACATTTCCCCTTCCCCTGCCCCCCTCGGTACTTATAAGACAATTTTAAGACCTGTTTTGAAAAGGTCTCATTGAGACCTTTCCAACGACACCCTACTCGACTATCAATGGTGAAATTTTTTTTTTGAGGGGTCACCCCCTTGTATGGGGAGACCCCCCTTAAACGCCTTTGAAAAATTTTTCCACCCTTGAACTTTCAAGAGGTCACCACTTCTGACCTTTCTACAAAGTTTCATGGCTGTAGCCCTTATAGTTTCGGAAAAAAAGTGCTGTGACATACAGACGGACGGACGGACGGACGGACGGACGGACGGACAGACGGACGGACGGACGGACAGACGGACAGACGGACACAGGTCGTGATTGCAATAGGGTTTTGTATTTTAGTACAAAACCCTAAAAAGATCACCTCGTAAGTTCACTCCTTACTGTTCCTCAAATTTAATTAACCCTAAGCATTTATAGAGTAAATGGTAACTTCACCCAATGCTATCTAATGTGACAAAATTATGATAATCCCTTTCTACATGAAACTACAAAAGCATAGTAACCTTAGCAGGGAAGAAAAATATTTCATGGTCATTAAATCCAATGACTGTAAATTCCATAAAAAGGTTTCGTGCTATATTCCTCATGCAACTAAAAGGGAATGTAACAATAACAGAAAAGTTCCGAAACTCAAATTTTATTAGAATTTTTACAGCCGTGATTATTAGAAATCGATGCTAATTCGACTTTGTCAGCGTAAAACTTTCTCTGAATACTCTTTCGTTATCAATATTCATGCATTAAAAATACATATTTATACTCCCATGGATATCCTAAGAAAATCCCAAACATGCGGTGAGTGAAAAGAGTTTGTTGACACCCCCGTCAGGGGAAAGTCCTCTAATATTTCCATTTAATTAAACAAACGGCGCTTAAAGAAGATTGAAAATGAAACCCAACAAACCACATCAAAGACCAATACCCAGTGAATTCCAAGATTTTTTCCTTTGAAATGCCAATCAAATTTATAGCATCAATTTATCTAAAGTCCCAACATTATCTCAACATCCTTTCTTACCAATGGCATATCATCTATCAACAGATGTGAATGGTCGCGTTCTTTCATCCTTCCATATTCAACATTAGCCTGGCGTGGCGGTATGGCCTTTCGATTTTCATTCTGTTTGCATTTCACTTGTCCCTGGTCGCAGGCTTCAAGGTTTCTTTGACCTATAAATTCATGGAATGGATTCCAACGTCCAAATATCTGCTACTGGATTGAGTATTGATGGGAACTAGATAACATTGAAGGGATGGTAACAATTGTGTGTGTGTGTGTGTGTGTGAGGTAAATGGAGGACGATGTCCATTATCGAAATTGAATCGTAGTAATGATTCCATTGGCACCTTCGCGACTTAAGTATGATGTATGTCGATAAGAAATTGTGTTTGAAAGGTCCAGTTTACAATTTCGTTATCGCGATAAGGTTGTTTGATTTAATTGACGCTGAACAAGAATTGATTTGGACTGTTGTATACGTTTTCATTTTGGAAAGTCATTTGATTAAAAATAAGGTAAAGGATAGAGCACATTCCTACCGGATTGTTCCCAAGTTTTTTGGTGTACTTCCAAAAAATTCCGGTATTGACAAAAGTCAAAGGTTCTATGTAATACAAACTTTATTTTGTAGGTTAGTTGGGAAATCTGTACTAAAATTGAAAGTACCTATTTCAGGTGATTCTTATATGACAAGCTGCAATGAATACTGATTTGAAATCTGCTGCTGAGTCTACGTAGTACTGACCTTATAACAATTTAGAGCAATATTGTCCATTAAGTATTTCTTACTTTGCGAGTATTAATTTTGATGCCAAACCGGTTAAACGAAATCAAAAACCTTGTATGCAGCAACAAAAAGATTAAATATAAAGTTAAAAATAAATTTCATACAATAGTATTTGAAACCTGGCAGAGACGGCAGTCCGATGGAAAAATGTGGATACTGTAGAGTTGAGGTCGCCTTTATCTTACTCTGCCTCCATAAAGTAGTTGAAAATGTGCTCCCCAACGCACCATTACAACCAATGTCTCCTCTCAAGAAGAATTGCCCGCGACAGCTTAAACATGCCTACTTAATATGACATACAGTAACGATCAGCGTTCGTACTGCTGCCAGATTGCCACAATTCTGCAGAAATAATTGAACCTGGTCTCTATTAACCAAAAACCAGCGTTTTGAGAACCTGACAATTTAAGTATACCTGATACTTCACTAACAACTCAACGAGATATGCAGCTACAGCCAGCGTTTGTACAACAGCCAGATTGCTGCAATTATGCACAAACAGTTGAACCCGGTCAATCAATGATCACTAGGCGTAACTTGTTGTTGATGCTGCTTTCTATTAATCAACAACTAGCAGTCTTCGAATCTGATTTACTTATCATTAGCCCACCTGGTTCTTCGTCCAGCAGCAGTGGAGCGATTCCAAAGAAAATACCTCCTCCAATTCAACGTCAGAAATCGAGTGACATTGTCATTCAGTCACCAATACCTAAATTGCTCCGTCTCAACAAATCTAGCAAATGAGTATCTCCACTGGAATTTTTGGTCTTCTTCTTCGTAGCACTACAGCCCCTCTCGGGCCTTCACTTCCTGTAAATAGCGCCTCCAACTGTCTCAGTCCATTGACCGCGTCCTCCAATTCCGAAATCCAAGCAGCGATGAACTGTCTTCGTCGACCGAGTCAGATAAGCGTTTCCCTGGTTTCCTCACTGATCTCCGGCCTTCAGTTCTCCCAACGAATACCTGTTTGGGTATCCGTGGTTCATGTGGCCAGTCAATTGCAGCTTCCGTAGCCTTACAATCGCTGAAACCTCCTTTTGTCAAAAATTTCATACAGCTCATGGTTGTACCGAATTCGCCATTGCTCCTCGTCTAGTTTCACTCCGATAGTCCGCCGCTAGACCCATCGCTCAAAGATGTTCAATGTATTTGCGAAAGCTTAGATTAGGGTCCATGTTTTACACTCATAGCATAAAATAGGGCTTATCACAGATTTGTATACTTGGAGCTTTGTTTTCCTGTGTATGCAGGTGGTTTTCAAGATCGCCAAACTGAATAAAATACTTAATTTGCGAGCTGTATTCTTCGGTGAATTACCCGTTTTCGTTATTTTGGCGGCTAGATATAGAACGATACCGTATTTGCCAAGTGTGATATTTTGTGTATTTGAGGTATTTGTCCTCGACCGCGTCATGAGCATTGTATTATTCTCATTGATTTGTAGCGCTACTAGTTTTGCTTCGCTGTTGAGTTTTAGGAAGAGTTCTTTAGCAGTTGTTAATGACGGCGGCAAAATGTTGATGTCGCCTGCATAGGCGACTATTTGGCTCGATTTGTATAGTGATGTACCTCATGTATCGACAGGTAACTTCCTTATGACGTACTCCAGAGCCAAACCGAATAGCAATGGGGTCAGCCCATCTCCCTGGTTCAGTCCGATATTTGTATTAAAGACATTGGTGAGTTGGTTAGCGGTGCGAACCTGGGAGGTCGTCGACGTCATTGTCATTTTGGTAAGACGGACTAATTTGGCTGGGATGCCAAAGCAAAGCATTATTTTGTACAGTAGGCTACAATTATTCCTGTCGTATACTTGCTTAAAGTTGACAAAAATTCGGTGTATGTCTAAGTAGAACTCCCAGCATTTTTTGCGTACCTGTTTGACTGTGAACAATTTATCTATTGTCGATCTACCTGCTCTAAAACCACTTTGATACTCCACCAATCATACTGTTGGCATATGATCCAATTTTATTTTCTAAGATCTTTGAAAATATTTTGTATGCCGTACAAAGTAGTGATATGTCTCTATAATTTTCGCACTGTAACTTGTCGCCTTTTTTGTGGATAGGGAATGTAATTGATTGGCTTCACTCTTTCGGCATATGTTTTTGTTGCCAAATATGCTGGAGGACTTTGTGAATAGCTTTATGAACACTACTCCCACCATATTTGATGAGCTCCACTGGAATCTCATCGATGCCCGGTGCTTTATTATTCTTTTGGGCTTTGATGATGGAACAAACTTCATCCAGAGGTAGTGGGGTCAATGGAGACTCTCCACAGACATCTATAGGCTCTGATGATCTGGAGCTGTGCGGAGGGTTATGGAAGTTCATGAAATGTGATGCGCACCTTTCCTTAATCTTGGTTTCATCAGCGATGATGTTACCGATGTCATCACGATAGAGCCAGGTTTTGGGCTGATAACCACGTTTCAGGCTTTTCACCACTTTGTATGCTTGTCTTGTGCTATTGCTCGCTTAACTTACATTTATACTTCTCAACTGGTCGTCATAGTATTTTCTTTTCTTAATCCTAATTATCTTATTCACTACTCTCCTGAGATATTTGTAGTATTCTCTCTTTGTCCTGGTTTTTCTACCTACGTAGTCTTTGTACGCCTGATTCTTTTTATCTAACGCATGCTGGCACTCACCATTAAACCATTCATTTCTCTTACGCCAGCCTTCATGTCCGATCGTCTTTTCTGCCACGGTTTTAATAACTTCCATCCAGAGCTCGTGACTTGTCGTTAACGATGTGTCTGATAAGATGGGAGCCAGTTGGTTGTCGAGGGTCTCCGTGAAATTTTTGGCCGCAGACACCGTTTGGAGCCTTTCGATGTCAAATTTTTGCAGTGGGCTGGGCTTCACCGAATATGCCTTTGACATACGACAGCAATAGGTCTATTTGAAAAATTTGACATACGACAGCGATAGGTCTATTTGCCTTTGACATACGACAGCGATAGTTCTATTTAAACAATTTGACATACGACAGCGATAGGTCTATTTGAACAATTGTCATACGACAGCGATAGGTCTATTTGAACAATTAATTATCAGAGTTACAATCGGCCCCTCGGTATGTACGGACGTCAAGTATGCTCGTGGCCCAACGTTTTTGGATCAGAGCCTGATCGATCTTTTTTTGTGTGTGACCTGGTGATACCCAGGTCATTTTATGAATGCGTCGATGTGGGAAGCAAGTCGAACGTATAACTAGATTTCTGTTACAAGCAAAGTCGATCAGGTGCTGGCCGTTGTAATTTGTTTCATCGTCGAGGCTATATCCTTCAGTTTTTGTCCGGTGAGATATCTCATTGCCAACCTTAGCATCGAAATCACCCAGAATCATTTTTGTGTCGTTTGTAGGTAATGAGCCGACTAGTCTTTCCAGGTGATTGTAGAACGGTTTCTTCGTTTCTTCGTTCTTTTTTCTGGTCGGGGCGTGAACATTGATCAGCAAGATTTTGAAGAACTTCGTTTTATACGGGTTACACACAATCGTTCATTGACTACCTTGCGATTTGAACTCCCTATCCACAATAAGGCCACTCCAAGTTCTCGTTTACCAGTAGGCTTCCCACTTTTGAATATTGTGTGCGATCTTATGTCTTGAATACCATTACCAGTTCAGTTCGTTTTTAAAATCCAGGGTTTTGACTTCGCCAATCAAAATCTGTAAGGAAAATCAAAATGGGTTACAAGACTCGCTCTCAAGTTTGTTCACTCGAAAAGACGCGGAATTTGTTTAAAACGATAATGGCCCACTGAAAGTGGACCTGAATAATTCAGCAAGCTACACAGACCTGTGACAAACCATTGTCGCTCAACAGTTACAAGTACCCGACCTAAAGATGATGTCTGGAAATATATACAAATGTACCGAAGAGAGAGAATGGAAGAATGGAAGCGATCGACATTGAAAACAACAAGCCAATAAAGCAGTGTCACTTCACGATGTCTCTGGCAGTGGAAAACCTTCTTTATTCCGAGATCGACTGGATGTTACAACTCGGTGTCACCGAGAAATCACAAAGCACTTGGTCATCACCTGTTTATTTAGTCGTCAAGCCAAATAAAGTTCGACTTTGTCTAGACCATCAAGGATTCCCACCCATTACCACTCATAAACTGTATCCTGTTATACCTCCAGCCTCGACCTTAAAGACGCTTTCTCGCAAACACCACTGTAAGAGTCATCCATAGAAAAAAGGGCACTCACCGTACCATCTACCAATTCATGTGAATGCCTTTCGTTCTGTGTAAACGATGTGCCGCTTGATAGACAAGCTGATAGCGCTAAACCTTAGAAATCAGGTGTTCATATATCTTGATGATCTCCCATTGATTACCAAAACTTTCACTGAACTCATCACTTTATTACAAGAAGTCGCCCCACACATCCATGAAACAGGTTGCACGATAAATATAGAAAAAAGCCAG
Source organism: Odontomyia ornata (assembly GCA_963969285.1). Classification (NCBI taxonomy): domain Eukaryota; kingdom Metazoa; phylum Arthropoda; class Insecta; order Diptera; family Stratiomyidae; genus Odontomyia; species Odontomyia ornata. The sequence continues at coordinate 73,287,100 of OZ017740.1, forward strand.
GTTGTCATGAAAGAAGTCCGTTACATCGGACACTTTATCGGGCAAGGTATCATCAAAATTGATCCAGACAAGACTCGTTCTATCGATGATTTCCCTCTACCTAAGATGGTCAAGCAGCTGAGGCGTTTCTACGGAGTATGTGAATGGCATTGGCATTTCGTTTGAAACTATGTGACGCTGTCATCCTCTCTGTCTGCATACTGCAGAAAGGTGATTTTTTTGGACCAAGGATAGCTTCAAAGCAAGCGCTGGCATCTGCACCATCATTACACAGCTCTGATTTCAGCAAGCCCTTCTCCATTCATTGTGAAGCCAGTTAATACGGAATCGGAACAGCTCTAACGTACATAATCACCAACAGAGAAGAAGCTCCTATAGCCTTTATGTCAAGCAAGCTGAGCTCAGTCCAGAGATCTGAGAATGAATGGCTGTTGGCAGTGATGGCCATCAAGAAGTTTCGGTACGTACGAGACAATGCTTCGCTATAATGGTTAATGAGCCAGATGGACTTACCCGTTCATCTCGCTCGATAGACTCTTAAATTCTAGGTTTTGATTTTATCATTGAACGCTCTAAGGAAAATAAAAATGTAGTACAAGACTCGCTCTAATGGATGTTCTCTCGCAAAGACGCGGGATTGGTTCAAAACGATGATGGCCCTCTAGGAGTAGATCTCAACAGCCCACACTTTAATTCAGTAAGCTACACAAACCTGTGGCAAACCATCGTCGCTCGACAGTCACAACTATCTGACATGAAGGCGATAGATAGATATGTATAAAAGCGTGCCAAATACGCAACGGATGAAACTCTTCAGGAGGAAGGAAAATGGAAGTTCTGGATCCTGGAGGAAATGACTCATAACGTGATTTGCCGTGCTCATGATTATCCTCTTAGCACGCATGGAGGATATGAGTGAACTTTCCGGCGACTAAAAAAATATTTCTTGGGGCCAAAGATGTTCCAGAAAATCAAGGAATATGTCACTGCCTGTAAAACGCGCAAGAGTACAAAGGCGCCAAACCAGGCATTGCAATCTCGTAGGAGCTTGCTGAATGTCCACGAACGCGTGTTCTAACGACTGAATCTAGACGTATTGAGACCTTACCCTCATTTGTCTTCGGGCAATATTGCTACCATCGTTGTTTTGGATCAGTTGTCTAAATTTTTTGGGGAGAACTTATTAGAGCATTTAAGACCACACCCATTGTTAAATTTTCAAAAAACTGTGTCTTCCACGTACTTGGAGCTCCCAAAAACCTCTGCACAGACAATGGAGCCCGATTCCATTCTTGGCAATTTAAGGACCTTCTGGAGTGATACGGTATAGTACACCAACTAACCCCTGTTTATTCACGCACCTGCTATCAACTCTTCGGGCATATATGCATCCCAACCAGAGAGACTGGAATCGGAGATTGTCTGAATCATTTAATGACCTGCGTCTCGCCTTACTTCGCCGCATTCGGTCAATGAATGATATCTCGTGGAAAACCATACGAATCGCTCCGGTGACTAAAATGCTTGAAGAGCCCTGTCATGTTGATAGAACCTCATAAAAGGCTAACCAGTATACATGATCAATTTTGGCAATAGGTCAAAACGGCTGGGCGTGCCAACAAAACTCGATATAACCTTTGGTCCCGAAGTGTACCAGCAAAACTTTCTTCAGGCCGCATTATATCTGAAATCGTACGTGTGAAAAATAATTTTGTAACGTAAACTTTGCACTGATGGAAAGGACATGCACATGATACTGCCAAAAGCTAGCTGCCAGCACATGTACGCGTGTTTAGGCAAGGTCATTCCAGCGAAGCCCAAAATCTCAGCAGTTAAAATCGCTGCTTTCCTTTACGGACTAATATCACTTTTCCATCCACTGCAAATGTTGCCCATCAAGGGGTTCGAAGGGGAAAACAGCACCACTCACCTTCGAGTTCTTACATTTTTAACTTTGCTGTTGGCAGCCAAACTGATTGAATTTTTATTGTTACCGTTACCATTTGATATTAACGTACATTCTTTGGAGGATTATCACGGACAAGTTCCTTCCAAATCTCAGCATTTGCTTCTGCAATAAGTATACTATTTGTTAAAACTCGTGGAATCACCTCGAGCCAAGTTACTTTTGAAATTTATGCAATGATGAATATGATGTACTCAATTGTAACACCAACTGCAAGCATAATATGTAAGGTAGGACGATAGCAGACATCTTCACAACCACATCGACAGCAGCAACAACTATTCGAGGCAGGGATTCTACGTCTAGCACTCGTTGCGTGTAGACGTGTTTTTAATCGCTCCTGTCATTAATTTTAAAAATTAAGTAATTTTTCACAAAAGTCAGTTTCAAAATATTGAAATAATTTTTTACGAGCCAGTCAAAAGCAAGTTTTGATTTTATTGGGGAAGAATTTATCGTCGAAGGCATCGACCAACCGTACCCATAAACCAAGAAAAGGCCAAACCAAAGACAACTCGGGACTGCTGTATGGAGGAGCCCGACGGCTTCCCTCCGTTGGGGGGCCCCGGGGAAAGTGAAGGTGTGAAATTGGCAAGTGTCAACAAGCGGAGACACACGAGCACCCAGGATACCGCAGATGCCGGTCATAAAACGCAAGTGCTCGAGGATAGACAGGAGGTGTGTCGCCTTCGAAGTGAAATCGAAGAGCTAAAGGCAAGAATTCAAACGTATGAAGAAATGTTCAAGACGGCAAAACAAGTTCAAGAGAGTGGTCCGATACGAAAAATCGAAAAACAGAAGAAAGCTGCAACTCCAATAATAACTGAAGAGGTATTAAGTGCTGGTGGCACGAACGAAAGCCAGAACTACTTTGCGGCGCTGGATGGACTCCAGCAGGACATGGAGGTAGACGAAGGTAACAAAGACGATAATTTTATCTTATATTTAAAAAATAAAAATAATGAAACTAGAAATAAGGAGAAGAAACCAGCCCGTAGTTCTGCTGGTCCTCCTCAAAAAGTAGCCAAGAATACCGAGAAAGTTCCGCCAATTGATGTCTTCGGTCAAAGCGGAAAAGACATGGTTCGGCTGTTGGCAGCCGAAAACAGGTTGACAAATTTCGAAATCAAACGAATAAATTCCGAGAAGTTGTCAATTAGGACGAAATCACTGGTTGATTTCAAATCAGCGAAAGATGCTTTGAATTCTGGGGAGGTTCCGCACTTCACCTATACCCCCAAAAGCGAGAAGAACCAGACGTTCTTGCTGAAGGGCTTGGACTGCGGAGAAGATACCGTCGATCTTCTTCAGGTTCTCAAGGAAACAGCACCACAAATAGAGTTTATCTCAGTGAAAACATTCGCGACAAGAAGGTTGACGGTAGAAAAAAAAAATTTACCACTTTATTTGGTACAAATAACAAATAAGAGCAGTCCAAGCGCTCTTCAGCAAATCAGGTATTTAAATTTTCGAGTGGTGAGGTGGGAACGCCTCCAGAAGCGAGAAATCAACCAGTGCTATCGCTGCCAACAATTTGGGCATTCGGCTGCCAACTGCGCCATGCATTACCGATGCGTTAAATGCAAAGACGTGCATGCTCCCGGTGAGTGCAAATCGGCTCAGACGGAGCCAAAAGAGAAGTTATATTGTGTGAACTGCGGTGTTTTTGGTCACCCGGCATCATATCGAGGATGCTCCCGATATCAGGATGCAAGATTGAAATCTGCCCCAAAACAAACACAAATACACCGCAGTGTCTTAGCTCCGAACTTCGTCAAGCCCGGAGTATCATTTGCACTCGCCGCTAGAGGACCAGCAGAAAATGCGGAAAATAGGGTAAATAATGTAAGTGGCAATAATGAGCTGCTTCTCAAAATTTATCAGCAATTAAATTCCTTATCAGAGCGAATCGATAAACAAGATTCGAAAATTAACATTGTTTTTCAGCGTTTAGGACTTTCAAATGCCTCAAAATAAGTTGTCATCCAGCCACATTCCCACGGATAGGATTCGTCTCATCTCGATCAACGTCAACTCCATTGTTACTTTACATCGGCGTGATTATCTCCTTGAATTCATTGCCAGACAAAAGCCTGACATCCTGCTTCTAACCGAAACCCACCTCAATTCATGGCACTCCATGACATTCAAGGATTTTGAATTCGTAAGAAACGATAGGGTTATAGGTGATGGGGGAGGTGGCACCGGGATATTGGTACGAAGACCCTATCGTTTCCAAAATATTGAAAAAGTCGAATTCAAAAGCTTTGAATCTCTTGAAGTGTCCGTTATCAAAATCTCACTGCCAGGTGGGGATAACCTCATCGTTATCTCTGCCTATGCAACTGGTGGAACTGTTCTCAAGCTCAAGGAGGAACTCAATTCCCTGTTTGAAATACTCGAATTGAACAGGCTGCATAACTATTATATTCTTGCTGGTGACCTGAACGCCAAGCATACATCATGGCTGAACGCCACCAATAATCCAAGAGGTGTATTCCTGAAATCATGGATAACAGAGAACCAAATTGAATACAGGTGCAATCTTTATGGGTCGGAGTTCCCAACATACCCTAGGACAAATTCATATTTGGACCTTTGCATTGCTGACGCAAGACTCGAATTCAACTTTAATAGTCCTCAACGGAAACTGCAGGTGCTTCCTTATGATAGCGACCATAACGCAATCGTAATGGAAATTAATCATCACAGGGATGATTTCTTCCTCATTCCAGTTCAACACGAAAATCATCGGTTGAACTTCAAAAAAACAGACTGGGGGAAGTTTCAAAAGAAGTTTAATCGCGAGCATCAGAAGCAATGTCCCCCTTCTGATGGTGGCAACTCTTGCTCAATGGTTCCGAATGACAGGAATCTAACTAACGATGAAATAGATGTCTATTTTTCGAAGTTAGAGAAGCTGACGTTGGAAACGATTGAGAAAGTAGTTCCCAAGATTAAACTTCGAAACAATATGGAAGGATATGAAACACCAACCATCGCAAGGTTGAAAAGATTGAAAAGCCTTCTTCTCACACGCGTCAACAATATTTATCGACGATTTTTGGATTACAACTACCCCTCGTTGGCTTTGTTGAAATTACATCTGAAGAATGTCCGGAACTTAATCCGGTCATACTTCAGGAGTGAGGTCAGCAATCAATGGGCGGAAAAATTGAGGGGTATTAGCCCACAGGACCCAGATGGCGTGTTTGCGAAAGTGAATAGCATATTCCGCAAGAAGTCTCGAGTGAAGATATCGAATCTTGGAGTCACTAGTGATGAGATAAATCTTCTCGATAGGGCTGGTATCGAAATTGATAGTACGACTCCGGATAGAAATGGAAACAGGATTATTTGTGAAGGATTGGATAAACTTGCCCTGATTGGAACACATTTTGAATTGGTTCATCTACCAAACCCTGAGAGAGGGAACGAAATTTTTTCAGAGGTCGTTGAAGCAAAAGTTTCCGACTTCAAATCAAGCCTGAACGGCCAATCAATTCTTCGTTTCAATGAAACATTAACATCTGACCTCATACCGAGCTTGAATCTTATTGATTATTTTGTCAGCTATGAAGACTTGTGTTTCATATTTCGCAAGATAAACAACAAGAAATCATGTGGTACTGATGGTATTCCAAATGTAGTTCTCCGACATTTGCCTGAGGTTGCTATTAGGAACTATTGCATATTGTTCAACAACATGTTGAGCAATTCATATTTCCCAAATGAGTGGAAAAAAGCTAAGGTATTTCCGATCTTGAAGAAAGGAAAAGAATCTTCATGCCCCAAAAGCTATCGCCCAATCAGCTTGCTGCCTAACATCAGCAAGGTGTTTGAAGTGATACTCAACAGAGCATTAAACGCCCACATTGAGGAAAATGAGTTGATGCCGAATTGCCAATTTGGTTTTCGTGCCAGGCATTCGACCACACATGCAATAACGAAAGTAATCTCAGACATCTGTTGGAAACTAAATGATAGACAATGTGTTGGAGCATGTCTCATTGATATGGAGAAAGCCTTTGATACGGTATGGTTAGATGGACTTATTTTTAAACTCCTTCAGGACAAGTTCCCCAGACACCTTGTCGCCATGATGTGTAATATGTTATACGGGAAATCGTTTGTTGTAACTGATGGAAATCTGACAACAATGCGCGAGTTCAAGGTCTTGAATGGTCTACAGCAGGGAACAGTTACTGCGCCTCTGCTCTTTTCAATCTTCATTCGCAAGCTATTGAACGGCTTTGATTTTAACGTCTCGCCAACGCGATCATTGGTAGCGTTTGCTGATGATCTCATCATCTATACGGCAGACCGAAAAGCTACAATAGTTCAGAGCAATCTCCAAAAAATGTTCAATGATGTACAGCTGTACACTGACAATTGGCGAATGAAAATCAATGCGCAAAAGTGTGAAACAATCTTGTTTCGGACAACGCTGCAGGGGGTCAGTCAAGACCTGAAACGTAATTGGAAAGATTTCTACATCATGGCTGGTGAGAGTAGTCTAGAACGGGTTCCACATAAATCCTGTGTTCGATACCTCGGTGTTTATCTCGATCAGTATCTGTACTATACTGAACATGTGAAAATCATGCTCAGTAAGGCACTTAAAGTAGTCATGGCCCTTCGAAAGCTCTTTCATTCCAGATACATTGATCAAAAGGTCAAAATTATCTGTTACAAGACCCTGGTTAGACCAGTTTTGACATATGGATGTCAGATCTGGTACAACCAGAGCGCTAGTACTATGGAAAAATTAAGAGTTTTCGAAAGGAAATGTCTTCGTGCATGTACTGGTTTGTACAGAAAGCCTGAGACGGATTGGAAACATTATATATCGAATAGAAGAATTTATCAAACTGCTGAAGTGACGAGGGTCGATATCTTCATATTGAGACTTCTTCGGAATCATATCGCAAGATCTGTGACTGTGAGTGAAAACCCTTGGATTTCACAGCCGTTCCACCCTACAGACGGGTATATAGCGACTTGCCTCGCTACTGGCTTCATTCCTCCAGAAGCATTCGTGTATTTGGACATGAATCGATATGTTTTTGATTCTGACGGCGTCCCAGTCATATATCACATATATCGACGGGCCACCGATAAGAAGGTAAAATATCCTCCTAATTTGAGTTCACGAGACCAACGATTTCAATGGAGGTACTCATTTGCTAGATTCGTTGAAGCTGATCGAGTTGAGACGGCGCAATCCAGGTATTGGTGGCTGAATGACAATGTGTAAATTATTCGTGTTTATTTTCAGTTTTGGTGTTCTTCGTTATTTAGTTTTTGAGTTTCAGCTCATTATTGCTACATTTAGTGTTGTTGTTTATTTTTGTTAAAAATTAGGTATAGGTTAGGTGTATGTAATGTTTACTATATTCCGTTAGAGATAAGATTAAACACTTAGGTTAGGAACATTGTTATTGATTTTTTTAGTATAAGTTAAAGTTTTTGATTGTATTTTATTAGAAATAAGTTACAACATATTAGGTGTAGAATCAAAGTTTCACTGTTGTGTTTTGATTATAAATAATTTTAGGATAGTGTTGGTTGGTTTTTTCTCCTTTTTCCAATCAAATTTTAAAAATATGTAATAATCGTAATTAATTGAATTTGCTATAGTTTTTTTTTTGATGATATGAGTTAACGATAACGTACAAATTTAGAGAGCCATTTGGGCCATTAAGTTTTTTGATTGTTATTGTTTGGAATTTGCTTTATATTCTTTTAAAATTTATAACGATTAGTATTAAATAAAGCGCTTTTTTGACTTTGAGGCAGGGACAGGTAATAAGTCCACACTGTGAAACGTCATGAAGCAAAACTAAATCGACATCAAGCCAACGTACATGCACAAAAGCAATCGGACGTGAAATTTAATTGACTGGCTCGAGGAAGTGGCTAAAGAGTATTGACTTTAAAATGAAACTTTGTTTTGGGTTGTTTCATAAGAAGATAATTTTTTCTGTTCATGACGGTGATTCAAGTTAAACTAAGATTAGTTGCACTGAAAAATAAAGAAGCCTACCCAGCAGATGTTCGCAAAGTTGAATACAGTGCGCACGACACCTACACGGAGAAGAAGTCTCATCTTTCTCGTTCGGATTGCTGAAACACAGAACTTGAAATTAGTCCTTGGAATTGGAGAACCATAATTTATAAATAATAGCCTCTAATAATCGGGCCATTTTTGGCAGCCTTTGACAGTAGCCCCAACTGACGCACCAAAGAATCCTGAGCAGCCTGTGATGCCGGAGTAGTTGTGATGACCTAGTGCACTACAATATAGATGATATTGATGCTGGTCTAGTTTCTAATACATCAAACCAGCAAACGGAGCTGCCAAAAATGAAAGACCTACACCAAATGGAAAATCACTCACAAAACGCAAAACAGAATTTAATTCCAGCTCCCGAATAGAGCAAACATAAAAAAACGACAAATAATTGACATTTAGATAATGCACGGCAACCAACGTTGAAAATAAATTAAAACCTTGCTAAATAAAATGCAGGGAAGAAGTTTGCTGTTGGTTGGATTCATGGATAGCTGAAGATTGTAATTGTCACGGAAGTTTGCGTGGTGGTTTTTTTTCTCTCCAGTGAGTCGGTATCTTGCTCGCTGACTTAAAAGGCGCAGAATGAGCGAGTGGTGTCAGGCCTACCTTCGGTGAACTAACCGGGACCAAAATGCCTCAATTGGAGTCCCTTCTATCGGAAAGGATAACAACGTCCAGTAAAGTAAAGATAGAGACACTGATCAACTCTCGTCAAGTGTTTTGTTGTTCGTCTTCTGGATTTTAAGGTCTAAAGCATCTTCAGGAATTCTTTGTTCATGGTGGCTCAGCTATTTCAACATGCTGATAATGCTATAGAGCATTACAACTCTGAATATTACCAAAAGAAAGGTATGCACATTTTTAACAGTTTGAAGTCGAATAGCTCTAATTTTGAACAAAATGATGCTCCCTGAGATTCTCAAATATTTTGCTTATAATTGCATCATTTTGCTGGGAGTTAATCTGATTTTCACAGTGATAAAACCCGTATTATGATTTTTTCCTGAATAACACCAGGTTCTGTTTTCATCATTGGCTTGTGGTACGCTAATACAACTTTTAAAGAAGACAGGGACTTGTATTTAAGGAAGAGGGGCCTAGAATTATTACAACCATTTCGCCAATGCCAACACAATTGTTTCTTCAGCAACAAAATTCGTCTGTCTCTTCATGCCTGGGACGGCATCAACAGCACTGCCTTGTAACGAAAATAAGCAGTCGAGCAGCTCCGTGGTGGTCCGGAGTGGTAGCTCCTGAAAAAAAATTTGGTCACCCCGTTAAATCTGCTAGTTTGTTGTTTTACTTGGTTCAAGTTAACCACACCCATCAAGTTTCCAGCATATATGCAGAGATGAATGGTTCCATTCAGCATCTTTAAGTTTGACTTTCCCATTATAATTCAACAACTTTATTCAAGGAAAGTAATGATTTCTTTTTGCACAATAGTCGCATTCATCGAAAGTCTCCGTGTCTGCTAGCTTTAACAAGACAAACCAATTTTTACTTACTATAGAGTAGCTTAATTGACGCATAAAAGAACATTTCTAACCTCCTGAGTTCCGGAACTTTTAGAGTTCCACCTTGACGAAGCCTTATTATTGGGAAAAAAAAATAAAAACTTTATTAGGCTGATAAAACTGGGGTTTTGTTATGTCCTTTTGAAAGAATAATGGCATTTAATTTTTTGCATAACACTGTGGTTTTTTTATCACAGCTTCTTTTTCTACAGTGACATTGTTTCGTCCCATATTCTGGTAGATATCCAGCACTTTCAATGAGACTTTCTTTAGAACGGACGGGCTTTATTAGAATCTTACGCTTTTTTGTTTTACTCGAGTTCATCATAGTGTATTTGATTCTCATTCTCACGTTCTTCATCATTTTGATCGATGAGCTTGGTGCCCAACTTCAGTTTAAGTTCTTGCATCTGCACAGCATTTTTCTTTGATGTGCCCTTGTCAGCTTCTATAACCCTGTATTGTAGCCAAGAATTCAACACACACAAATCCCAAAGCTGATCGATAATGCAAATTGTCTACTTTTTGTACGATTGTAGGAGGGATAAACCGAAAGAATCCGACCACTGAGATCAACACCACCCATGCTTTCATTGTACACTTTAATAATAACTAGCCACCTCACTATAACGTATCTTTTGTCTTTCTTAGACCACCGCTCACATTCATCGTGCACGTAGACATCATCAGTACAGGTTTATTGTCAAGCCATATAGTCACAGCGCGTTTATGATCTTTCCTTATTTTTACTCCGCAGCTACCTCTTGCTTGTTTTTTAAAAAAAAATTCTTCAGTTAATGCGCTGCTTTTCAGAATTTTATTCTTCATAATAATTCCGGTCCCATTGAAGCCAAGCTTAATTAGTTCATCGCAAAGTTTTAGACCGGTGAAAAACCGGTCAAAAAAATATTAAATGCCCAGGGACCCAAGTTCTAGTCAAATGAATAATAGCAGCCCCTCCAAATTAAATTCTTGGTTGATTAAATAAGCAAATGATGTGTCTCTCTCCTTTTTTCAAGGCTGACTGGATTGGGTTTGTTGGAGCAGTACTGCCGCTTGCGACACTTTCCAATAAAAGGGATGAACATCTTTTGAATACTCGTTCCCCTTGGACGATTTTGTTCACGAGATTCCTAGCTGAATCTCTCTCTCTCTCTGCGTTCAAACAGAGACTGGATTTTCCAAATTTTATGAAGCTTTTGATTTATTGTCAATTCAGGGTCGTAGACACATTTCAGCCTCAGTCTTATGAAAAAAATCTATTTCGAATAATGCCCATTGCTATTATTGGTATCCTCCATTTTCCTGACTAAAACATTGATATCTGCGGATACTGTAATGCAGAAATGACCATGGTAATTCCAATAGTTACTTCAAGCTGTTTTAATGTAAGTCCCATGGATATACCAGTTTCTAAAACATGGGTTCTATTGGAATATTGTCATCTATGTATTGGTCGTACAATTGGTACCATTACCATTCCTTTGTGTTCTTTTCGATGCATGTTGGTTGCATTAAATCATTTATTTCTGATTCAAGGTGAGCATGGATCCAACTATCTTGAACGTTAGCAAAATTCTCGACCTCATTGTTTCAAATAATCCCTCCATCGTCAGTCCAATTTCTTTAGCAATGACGCCATATGTTACTCCGGATCTTCATCATCCTTCCTTAGAAATGCAATTATCGATGCATTCAATACGCTCGCAACGGAAAACAAACCCTCGTCGTTTTAACTTCCTTCAAGCAGACTACGAAAGCATAGAATCAACTCTCGCGAGCATTGATTGGGTTTCTCTTTTGGATCCAATTAATCCCAACCTAGCTGTACAATCATTTTACGCTACCCTCTACAATATTATTACCCAGTTCACACCATCAACCTGTGCACCAAGTCATAAACGTCCAGCATGGTTCAATGTTGAAGTTGCAAAAGTATTACATATAAAAGACAAACCCCGAAAAATCTATCTTCGATCGGGCTCCAATATTGACTTTATAAGGTACAAACTTCTTCAAGCGGATGCCAAAAAAGCCATATCTTATGCTCTGTTTGCCTATTACAAATCTATTGAAACATCCTTCTCCTCAAATAACCCTAAACCTTTTTGGTCTTATATTAAGTCCCTTAAATCTTCCAAGAATCTCCCTAATTCAGTATCTTTGCTTAATAAAACTGCCACTAATGATCAGGACATATGCGATCTCTTTGCCGTTTTTTTTTCATCCAATTTCAAATCCCCCTCTCCTCATTCCACCAACTCCGGCAATCCACCCCATTTTGATTTCAGCTCTATCTCAACCAGCTCTTCTGAAGTGGAAGATATCATCAACTCGATAGATACAAGCGGATCTGTTGGACCTGATGGCCTTCTTAGCTTCTTCATAAAATCACTATGCTCTTTTCTTAGTTTTCCTCTTGCATTAATATTTAATTTGAGTCTCTCCATGGGCGTTTTCCCTGATTTATGGAAACGTGCCAATATTTTTCCAATCCATAAATCCGGTGACCGTAATTCCGTCTCCAATTATAGGCCAATATCTCTTCTCTCATCTTTTGGCAAGATTTTAGAGAGAATCGCCCAATCACGAATTTACGAGGCCTTCCATATGAATCTCTTCGGTAAGCAACATGGGTTCATAAAGGGCGGTTCAACAGTTACTAATCTACTCGAGTTCTCCAACTTCGTAGCCCTTGCGTTAGACTCCAGGTGCCAGGTCGATGTGATTTACACTGATTTTGCCAAAGCGTTCGATAGCATTGACCACAAAACATTACTTATAAAACTCAGTAGATACGGAATATCCAGTCACCTCCTTGCATGGATCAGTTCCTTTATCCTCAACCGTTCTTGCTCTGTAATTTGGAACGGTTTCTGCTCTGCCCCCTTTTCCCCAACTTCCGGCGTACCTCCGGGTTCTATCCTAAGCCCACTCCTATTCAACCTTTTCATCAATTACCTTCCCAGTAGTTTTACCTCCGAATGCCTTCTCTATGCCGATGATCTTCAGATCTTTAGAATCATTCGCACGACGAATGACTGCTTGGCACTTCAAAATGACATCAATTTATTAGACGAATAGTGTCAAATCAATCGTCTTGCGCTTAACGTTCCTAAATGTTTCCATATGCGTTATTCCAATAAACATAATCCTCTTAGCTTCGACTATTCGATTGGTGGGTCTATACTTTCATCAGTTGATCACTTTAAGGATCTAGGTGTGACGTTTGATGTACAGCTCAAATTCGACCACCATATTGCACATATGACATCCAGGGCAGCTCGAATCGCGGGCTTTGTTCTGCGTTGTTCACACATTTCTTCAAGCACCCAAACATGTGTCCGTCTATATATCTCACTCGTGCGATCTATTTTAGAATACGCATGTCAAATATGGTCTCCCCATCACACATACCTTTTGCACGCGGTTGAATCCGTACAGAGAAAATTAACTTGCTCGCTTTTCTATAAATTCAAACTAGCCTACCGTTCCTATCATGATCGTCTTATCTACCTTGGCATCCCTTCCTTAGAGGTGAGGCGACAATACCTCGACCAATGTTTGCTCTTCAAGCTTATTCAAATGTTCAAGATGCTATTTGCATACGTCCTCCATCTAACACTAGATCTACCCAGTTCTACTCCATTCCTTTTGCACGGACAGATATTTATTTCTATTCGCCATTGGTCCGACTCGTCCGTGACCATGAATACCTTCAGCTTGGTCCTCCTTTGGAATCGCTTGGAATTTTCAAGTCCAATCTACGGAGAATTCTTAACATGTAATTTTCAATTGCGTTTTCTTTTCATAATTATTGAATTGTCATTTTGATAAATGGTAATTTCTTACTTCATTTTCTGGATCTATTTTGTAATTGAAAATTTTTCTGTAAAATGGATATAAATAAAATAAAAAAAAATAAAATTGTTTTGCCTATTTCTGATAGCGATCTGTTGGGTGGATAATAATTTCGAACTTTCACTTCGGTTATGGTAACGAATACATACCCGCCCGCTGGTACTGCTGGCTTGTCTTCTTGCCGGTGGTACATATGACGAAGCGGATGATTTGAAATGCAAACTACCTGATAGAAGAGTGTTCAACGTTTTCTTATCTAAGCTACTAGATTTGCTATTACGCGATACGTTTTTTGTTGAAATTCTGTGGGAGGAAACGTCGGATCTTCATCCGAATCGTCCGCAGAAAAGTCAAATTCGGAGTCATTCAAAGCTTTTGCAATTTCCTTATCTGTCAAATCTTCAAAACATAAAACACGGTAACATAGGTGGTAAAAATATTAATTAAAGAATATCTAGCCAATAGTCCATTATCTAGTTTTTCAAGAAAATATTACGAGTTTTCAATTCACAACTAGCTATTTATCTACCAAAAGACACATTTATCACCAAAAGACACATGATCACTAAATAATTCAACAGATGATTATGGATTTACTTACCTTTGTGTGGATGCATGTTGCAACGTTAATATGCCCCTGCTGTTTTGAACACTATGAAAAATGACAGTTGATGTTTTCTATCAGTTATCATATGGCAATCATGAACGCATTGCCAATCGTGAAATAGTTTTATGTTGCCAAGTAAAATCAAGCCCAAATAATTTTTAAATTGCTATGTACGAGTACTATGTATAGGACAGATGTACGTAAGAGGCTAAAGATAATAAAAATTGATCGTAATGCTTGTGGAGTAGAGTACGCGTGATAAATATTTTGTAGTGTAGCTTCATGGCGCGATAAGAACCCGCTTAATATGATTCCGCAAATAGCTCATCGACAAGCACGCATACGCGGTCGTCAAGCAAAGTCAGTCAGCTGAGCTCGGTCTTCTTTACAGCTCGCTGACACTTGTGCCAGACCATCGTCACTTAAAATTATTACAGTAGCTATAGATATATCGATATTACGATGCATTTCTGACATTTTCATCTAAATTCCTACATACGAGTATATCTAACAGGCCAATAGAAAAGTCCCTGGTCTGATACACACATTTTATACCATATAAAATCCATATAATTTTTCGTTAGTACCAACCTTCAAACGACACGTGTCAAAATTTGACAGCAGTTTGACCATTAGTTCGTGAGATATTGCATTGTGAGTGTAGCTACTTTTGTTATTTGAAAAAAGATGGAAAAAAAGAATTTCATGTGCTGATAAAATATTGCTTTTTGAAGGGAAAAAATACAGTTGAAGCAACATCTTGACTTGATAAAGAGTTTCCGGGGTCTGCACCAGGGAAATCAATCATCATTGATTGGTATGCTAAGTTTAAAAGTGGTGAAATGAGCACCGAAGACACCGAATGCAGTGGACGCCCAAAAGAGATGTCACCGACGAAAACATCAAAAAAGTTCACAAAATAATTTTGAATGACCGTAAAGTGAAGTTGATCGAGATAGCAGATATTGTGAAGATATCATCTAAGCCGTGTACTTCATATCATGCACGAATGTTTCTACATGAGAAAGCTGTGTGCAAAATGAGTGCCACGCGAGCTCACAACCAACAACGTGTAAATGATTCTGAGCAGTGTTTGAAGCTGTTTAAGTGCGATAAACCTGAATTTTTGCATCGATATGTGATAATGGATGAAACATGACTCCATCATTTCACTCCGGAGTCCAATCGACAGTCAGCTGAGTGGACTGCACACGATGAACCGAACCCAAAGCGAGGAAAAACACACCAGTCAGCTGGCAAGGTTATGGCATCAGTATTCTGGGATGCGCAAGGTATAATATTCATTGATTACCTCCAAAAGGGCCAGACCATCAACAGCGATTAGTATATAGCGTTATTGGATCGTTTAAAGGTTAAAATCGTTAAAGAAGAAGAGTGCTGTTGTATCAAGATAATGCACTGTGTCACAAATCAATGAAAACAATGGCAAAATTGCATGAATTGGGCTTCGAATTGCTTCTGCATCCACCGTATTCGCCAGATCTGGCACCCAGCGAATTTTTCCTGTTCTTAGACCTCAAAAGAATGCTCGTTGGAAAGAAATTTAGCGCCAATGAAGATGTAGTCGCCGAAACTGAGGCCTATTTTGAAGCGAAAGACAAATTGTACTACAAAAATGGTATCGAAAAGTTGAAAGATCGCTATAATCGTTGTATCGCCCTCGAAGGCAAGTATGTCGAATAATAAAATCGAATTTTGCCAAAAAAAATGTGCTTTACTATGGTAGACTGGGGACTTTTCAATTGGCCTGTTAGGGTCTTGATCAGGGTATAGCGTCTGGGTCCCCAGTATCCCGTGTTGTTGAATATTCAACCAACTGTAACTTAGCTGTTTTTGGCTAGACTTTTATTAAACTTTCAGAACACGTACATTTGTTATTAGAAAACACAGGTACATATTTTTGAAAGATTTTAGAGGCTACTTCTGCTGGATATTTATTTTGAAGGGTCACCCCCTATATGGGGAGACGCTTGAAAGATAAAACCCTTTTTGTAATAAAACTTTAAAGAAGGCACTGCTTCACATCAATCTAGGAAATTTCATGTTTCTTTTGTAGCTAATGTGGTTCGCGACAGAGTTTGCACAGTTTTAGTAGAGGATATCATAAAATTATTTGATAATCCCCTGAAAGTGAGCATCAAATTATTAATATTTAAAATTTTTAATAAATCATTTATGCATTTTCCTGCAGACATATGCAATCAACATCCACGATATTAATTAAAACAACTTCACATTACATTCACTTTTCTCCATTCATTGTGCACTTCGAATTTTCAATTGCCTTATAGTACGAGTAGTTTGAGTTTATGAATGAAAAATATACCTCCTTATAGTTTGCGCCAATTTTACCGTACATCTACGCATTCCAATTAGCGAAAAGTAACCGGAAAAGATGTAGGTATCTGCTGCTATGTCTACAGATTGCTCTGTTGCGGAACTTAATGTTTATAGCTCCAACTGCGACTGTCGTCATCATCCAGTAATAGAATCTTAAGACCTTATGCTAATGTACGAGTACTAATTTCTCCTTCCTTTACAGGTTTCCGCGCTTTTTTATTGATACAGGTAAAAAGTAAAGTCACGAGTCTCACCTATGTCTATAATCTGACCTACACTTTTCACATGAAATGGACTTTGTAAAACGCCTGCAATATGAAAATCTTGCTTATTAAGGTGTCAATAGACCAGTAAAATATTCACCAAAAACCTGAAAGTTATATCATTATAAATTAATTTTTGAGGGTTATTTATATACAGTTCGTATAATTTATTAAGTCAGTTATATATCATATCCTCTTTTGGTAAGCTTATTTTCTTTATATTATTGTAAATCTTTGAAAAACTAGCCCATAAATTTTGAAAGGAAAGGAATAAATACAGGTATGGCGTAAAATAAAGGTCACATGCAAAATGTTTTTGACAAACAAAGCTCCAATTATACAAATTTGTGATAAGGTCGGTGCTGATGCTGTACGATTAGATGTGAAGGAAAGACCCTCATCCAGGTACCCACGTTTAAGAGGCGAACTATGAAACAAAAAATCGAAGGGATGCTACGAGTAGGAGGAGACCAATGATGAATAAGATACAACCATGTGCTGCACGAAATACTAGATGGTGCAAAATTAATCATCCAATTTTCTTTTTGAATAACTTTTTTACTAACCTTCCGGCAGGCGCGTGGTTGAAACTCACAACAGCGGGCGCGTGGCGGCATTTTGGCCGCCTCAGAGCTCGTTCTGTTTTAATGTATGTAAATGCGTATTTATATTACTTATCGTTGTTTTTTTTAAGAGATATATTAGTAAAACACCAGCTTCATGATACATATATTTTTAAATTGTTTATTTATTAATTTTATGGGAACAAAATTCCTGACTATCGATAGACAGTAGTGCAGCCATCTTTTGCCTTTCTTTTTTTTCTGATAGCGTAAATAAAAATACAAATTTAATTGACTTATAAAAAATAAAGGAATTCAATATGAACGATAGGAAAATGATCTTATGAACTAGATAAACAATTTATTCTGTACATATACAAGGGAATTCTAATGCTTGTGAAATTACACATTTTCATGATGTTCTTCATGTTCTGCACACGAATTACATGAGACTACCTCCAATGAGTGTTTTTTTTGCACACGAATCGTCCACATTTGTAACAGGACAAGGACGTCCTATTGTTTTTCTTGCTACCGCATAAATAGCAAATAGACCTTTTCGTGCTTATAGTACCTTCTGGTCGATCCGGTGGAGTAGCTTCTTTGTACTGCTCTAAAAAGCACTGTATTTCTCGTGGAAGGGTATTTATTGTGGCCCTTTACTTCAAATTTTCCTCCATGAGTGACATGCCTAAGTTGTACAAGTATGTTCTTCTAACAATCTTACTGTTAGGATTATTGGCCTCGAAAAATTTGTAGGAATTGATCTCTGCTACATCAAGTAGTCGGTAAAACACCACCATTGGCCACCTTCGAGTTGTTCTGGAAGTGGAAGCCCTCGACCACATGAGGTCCACGGTGTCCACTCCACATTTTGTGGCATTGTAATCAAGTACCTGATAAGGCTTGCCAGTTTCTTCATCAGCTAAGTTACTATCATGCATAGTAGACAGAACAAGCACAGCTTTGTGTTTCTTAGTCACCATGGAGACGTCACGTTGAGCACCAAACTTGTAACTCCCCGGTACCATCCTACGATTTCCTATTATGAACTCCGGAAGAAATTTCTCTTTTGTTTTTTTGAGCGTACCCAAAAAGGTCAATCCATTCTTTAACAAATCTATTGCTAAAGGATAGCTACTAAAGAAGTTGCCCGTGGTAATATTTCTATTTGTTTTTATTACTGGCCTTGTCAATCTGGTGACGATGTCATAAGGCTTATTTGTAGAAGCGTAGGGGCCCGTCGTTTGCTTTCCACAGTAGATCTCTACATTATATGTGTAGGAAGTTCGAGCATCGCATAAGGTGTATATTTTTATCCCGTATTTAGCAGGCTTTTTATCCGTGTACTGTATGAAGCTGCAGCGGCCTCTGTAAGCAACGTGCATTTCATCAACGGTCAGAAACTCGCCAGGAGAATAGGACTGTTGGCAATTTCTAATAAATTTGTTCAAAATTTCTCGAACTGGGGCCAGCTTGTCTGTATTCGCTCGTTGGGGTCGTGTATTTACATCATCGAACCGTATGCATCTCATCAGGAATCGGAAACGTCTTTCGCTAAAGTTTGCTCGTAAGATCGTAAAACCAGTGCCATTTGTAGTAAAATATTCAGCCAGATTGGTACGGTTGCCCCTCTTCACTGCCAACAAAAATAAGGACCCAAAAAAAGATAGAATTTCTATTTTGTCAGTCCATCTAAAATCTCTCTCTCTCTCTGCTTTCAGAAATAGTCGTTTTTTTTCTCTGAATGTAGATGTTAGTATAGCGGGCTATGTCATCAATCATATCAGGGGACATTATAGCTGAGAAACAGTCAATTTCTGTATAACAGTTACGAGCAGCCGCTTTAGGGCCTGGAAAAACTTTCACCACATTTTTTGCTTTGGCTTTTTTAATACCTTCAATTGATTCACTTGCCCACAACGTTTCTTGATCTTTCCCAATAAAAAATCGAAAGCTCTCACCAACATCCAAAGTCTCCTCAATTCCTCTATCCAGTTCAATTTCAGAGTCACAGTCATGCTCGTCTCTCTCAATTTCCTCATGCTCGTAGTCTGGATCGTCGGAATCCTCATCATTTTCTTCGATTTCACCTTGTGCCTTCTCCTCCTCCTCCAATTCTCGGAGAATTCGAAGAATATCTTCCGGCGTGCTGTAACGTTTCCTGTATGAGAGGAAATGCTAATAATAGTTTTTTTTATTTGAACTTCAGAAAAAATATTAAAAACAACACTTTGTAAAATTAGCTACGACCATTCGTAACACTACAGTAAATATGCAAAATTTAGGTACTAACATTTTGGTTGGACGACAAGAAAAAAATTGTTCACAAAAAAGCGCGTTCCGGCAATCTGGCCGCCTTAACACTGCTGACCTGACACACTCAACTTTGGAACTGACTGACACAGGGCGATCGCGTGGAAAAAATATTTCTGACATGCCATTTGTTGTCTTATGTGCTTATTAAAGCATATCTATGGGCCTCGCTGTGCTTCGCTGGCTTATGGGCAATCATTTATGTGTTTATTTAAAAAGGCGGCCAAATTGCCGCCCACGCGCCCGCTGGAAGGCTAAATAAAAAAAAAATTATTTTGAGTGATGGGAATCTTTACTTGGACTCCTTCAATGTTTTTGATCAAGTAAAAAAGAATATATCCATCAAGTAGCGCCAACCAGCGTTGATAAACATTTGTGCCTGTTCTATTGCATTTTCCATGACTTTCCGTAAAATTTCCGGGTATAACTGTTTGCATTCCTGTCGAATGTTGTCCATAGGCTCTGCGATTGCCTGAGGTTTGTTGGCATAAACATGTGACTTCAAGCAGTCCCAAAGATTAGGATGGTTGAATCGGGTGATCTTGCTGGCCATGCCAAATCGCCAAAAGGGGAGATTTTGCGACCAGAAACCGCTTCCTTCACAATATTTATTCTAGCTCGTGCTGCGTATGTAATTGCACCGTCTTGTTGAAACCACATATTTACTAAACTCCGCTCATGCTCCAGCAATAAGTAACCTTTATTATGTCTCTGTGGCATTCAGTAATAATGGTATTGCCAGTGGCGTCCTCAAAAAAATACGGCCTGATCATTCCCCCCTCGTAAACGCTGCACCATTCAGTGGCTTTTCTAAGTCAAAGTCAAAAGCACTTTTTTAAATACTAATTGTTATAAATTTTAAAAGAATACAGAGAAAATTCCAAACAATAAAGATACTACAACTTAATGGCCCAAGTGGCTCTCTAAATGTATTAATGACACGCATTCAATAAAAACAATAACGGCAAACTCAAATTATTTGAAATGATTACATATTTATAGTTCAATTGGAAAAGGTATAACAAACTAACCAACACTATTCAAAAATTATTCATAATTGCAACACAAGAGTGCGCTTTCATCGTACACCTAATATACTCATATTATGACCTAATTCTAATAAAAATCAAAAACTTTATATTATACTAATACAATACTAGCCGAACATTCACAGCCTAAGCGTTAAATCTTATCTCTAAGCCTCAATATAAAAAAACAACATAAACATACAACATGAAATGTAGCAATAATGAGCTGAAACTCAAAAATTAAGTAACGAAAAGCACAAAAACAGAAAATGAACACGACTAATTTAGACATTGTCATTCAGCCACCAATAACTAGATTGCTCCATCTCAGCTCAACCAGCCTCAACGAATCCAGCAAATGAGTATCTCCATTGGGATTGGCGGTCTCGTGAGCTCACATTCGAAGGATATTTTATCTTCTTATCAGTGGCCCGTCTATATATTGGGATATACATATAATTGGGACGCCGTCAAAATCAAAAATATATCAAGTCATGTTCAAATACACGAATCCTTCTGGGGAAACGAAGCCAGTAGCGAGGCAAGTCGCAATATATCCATCTGTACGGTGGAACGGCTGTGCAATCCAGGGTTTTTCACTCATACTTACAGATCTTGCAATATGATTCCGAAGAAGTTTCAATATAAAGATATCGACTCTCATCACTTTGATAAATTCTTCTATTAGATATATAGTATTTCTAATTTGTCTCAGGCTTTCTGTACAAACTAGTTCCTTTCAAAAACTCTTGATTTTTATATAGTACTAGTACGCTGATTGTACCATATCTGACATTCATATGTCTAAACTGGTCTAGCAAGGGTCTTGTAATAGATAACTTTGACCTTTTGATCAATGTATCTGGAATGAATGAGTCGTGAAAGGGCCATGACTACTTTTTATTTCTTACTAAGCATAATTTTGGTATGTTCAGTATAGTACAGATACTGATCGAGATGAACACCGAGGTATTAAACTCAGAAATAATGTGGAAACCATTCTGAGCTACCCTGACCAGCCATAATGTGGAAATCCTTCCAGTTACGTTTCAGATCTTGACTGACCCCCTGCAGCGTTGCCCAAAACAAATCTTCCTCAAATCGTCAGTGTACAGCTGCACATCATCGAACATTTTTTGAATATTACCCTGATCATCAACAAACGCTACCAATGATCGCGTTGGCGACACGTTGAAATCAAAGCAGTTTAATAGCTTGCGAATGAATATTGAGAAAAGCAGAGGTGTAGTAACTGCTCTCTGCTGTAGCCCATTCAAGACCTTATAAACGTGCGTCGTCGTTAGATTCCCATCAGTTACAACAAATGATTTCCCATGTAACACATTGAACATCATAGTGACAAAGTGTCTGTGGAACCTGTCCTGAAGGAGCTTAAAAATTAGTCCATCTAACCACACCGTATCGAACGCTTAAGTTAGTTTTATTTTATTACTCTCAAATAAAGAATTTTTATTACTTTTATTACTCTCAAATAAAAAAATAGTTTCATGGATGATGTTTTACAATTTATTTTGATATAGATGAAGGATTAGAACAGGGAAATAATAAAAACAAATACATTAGTTCAATTGAATCTATTTAAATACAACTTAGTTTCGTAGAGCAAAACATGAAGTTCGTTTTTGATGGCGAACAATAAATTCGTTTATTAAAGATTCGATATCAAGCGTATCAACCAAATTCGGATATGCATGTAAAATGGCCACGTGATTGAGCCGATCCTGAGCCATTGTAGATCTTAAATAATTTTTAATTCGGCGAAGAACATAAAAACTCCTTTCATTTGAGCAT
Organism: Odontomyia ornata; assembly: GCA_963969285.1. NCBI lineage: Eukaryota > Metazoa > Arthropoda > Insecta > Diptera > Stratiomyidae > Odontomyia > Odontomyia ornata. Next base: position 73,309,470 of record OZ017740.1, read on the forward strand.
GAAGAACCCGGTATCGTCAGAACTAATGTAAGAAAACGAACAAATTCGGGAACAATTTTCAGATAATTTTCCGTTTCTCTAAGAAACTTAACAATCGTGCAAAAATCTGAAGCTTTTTTACCCTCACGCGCCATTATCTCCAATAAAAAGTCTCTATCTTTGGTCAAACGGAATTCATTGAAATCTTCTTTGTAAAATTTTATGATTGCGTCAGTATTTTTCGATTTGCCAATCGCAAAAGTTTCTAGAGATTTGAAAAATCGGGCATAGTTGAAATCAAATCTGTCTTTCAGAGAAAAATTTATCCGATCGAAAATCTCACAAAATATTTTTTTGTAATAACCTTTTGGGGAATCAAAAATATGGTTTTCTGTTACGCCATCTTCCAGTCGTTTTGGAATTTGACGTTTTCTTGGCAATGTTGGTTTTTCAATCTCAAGTTTCGATGCCAATCCGCAGCTTTTTTTCCAAATTGATTCAAATTTTGGATCCCGAGACTCATTCATCACAGTAGACACGATTTCTACCTTTCGATAAGATTCGACAACATACAGTTCCGATGATTGCAGCTCTTTGTTGAGGATTTCAATCCGATCAAAGATTCCATCATGGCAGTCAAAAGGAAGCGAAACTTGAACGACTCCATATTGTGAAGGAACCCTGAAGCCTTAGCGACCACGGTGCTATCAACTGTTTTATCCTGAACAAGCTCTTCG